>JASMMZ010000004.1:17622305-17691479 GCA_038502455.1 Anisogramma anomala | reverse complement strand
GCCGCCGCGGCGTCGGACCTGACGCAGGCGCTGCACCGCGCGCGGCTGCTCGTGCAGGGCGAGCTGGCGCGCAGCATGACGCTGCACGAGGCGCTCGAGGACAGCACGGCGCGCGTGCGGCGGCTCGACGGCGCGTACGCGGCCGTGGGCGGCGTGCTGGCCAGCAGCCGCGACCTGCTGGGCGTGCTGTACCGCAGCACCAAGAGCGACACGTGGTATCTGACGACGACATTCTGGATGCTGGCGGCCGTGCTGGGGTGGCTTGTGTTCCGCCGGCTGCTGTACGGCCCGCTGTGGTGGCTGGTGTGGCTGCCGGTGCGGGTGGTGTTCCGGACGGGGTCGGGCGCTGTGGGGCTGGTTGGGGGGAGGGCCAAGCGTGGCGAGGCGACGGTAGGCGACGGTGGGAGGACGGTGGAGGTGGATATGGCGGTGCCCAGGACAGTGCCTACTGCCAAGGTGGATGGCAAGGGGGGTCATAGGGTCGTAGAAACTGACCCGGACAGCCTGGTGGAGAAGGTGGGACAGATTGTCGAGATGAAAGGAGATGTGGACGAGGCTGTTCAGGCCCAAGTTTTTGTTCCTGCTGAAGGGGGCGAGGTTGTCCAGGAGGACGTGCGTGTGAGGGATGAACTGTAGATTACAGATCAAAGTCGCAGCATAGCTTTAGGTGCACAAGAGGGGATGGAGCATTGTCAGGATGGGCATTATGTCAGACATGGAGGATTGGGATGGTCTGAAGATCGCCAAAGTACTGAATGACCACCTACTGGATAACCAAGATCCTGGCCTGTTCTCTTCGCAACCAGTTTCGACTACTCAGTACTCAGTAGTCACATTGTTGAAGGAGTCCTGGAACATCAGCTCTACTAAGGCCCCTTGGTTTCGGCGCAATAATTACAAAGCACTAGGTTTGAGTATGCAGATGTTAAGCTGATCAGTATGTCCGTAAGCCCAGCCCTTCATTCATTCCTGAACGCCAGCGAAGATGCTTCTACCGTAGATCATCAGCCGGCCAAGTCGAGAGGTGCCTCGCTGTCTCGAGGTCTGTGGGCCCTCTAGTCCCCAGAGCGCCAGTCCATGAAAGATAATGTGTCCGTCCTGAGAAACCAGCCGTTGAAGGAACTGTGATGTCAAGAGTCCCACCAAGGCCCGGCAAAGCAACGCTCAAGCCTACCTTGCAGCTATCAGTCC
This sequence comes from Anisogramma anomala, assembly GCA_038502455.1. Lineage (NCBI taxonomy): Eukaryota > Fungi > Ascomycota > Sordariomycetes > Diaporthales > Gnomoniaceae > Anisogramma > Anisogramma anomala. The sequence continues at coordinate 17,690,288 of JASMMZ010000004.1, read as the reverse complement.
CCTCCACAGCTCATACTCACCTCCGTAGCCGCGACCGGCGACGAGGGGCTACTCTTGAGAATCTCTGGGACTTGTAGGAAGCGGTCATAGTACGAGTCGAGCCACTTGGCCGCCTCCGCACCCGCATCGTCGACGCTCGAGTCCCACCGGCCCAGACTGCCGACATAGCCGTCGGGTCGCACGTTGACGATGGCAACCTCGCCCGGCCCGAGGCTGCCCAGCCACTTGTTGGTGCAGAGCGAGCCGCGCGTGTCCAGCTCTGGGATGTCGTCCAGATAGAAGGTCCACTTGCTGTCTTGCAGCAGGGGTGGCAGGTCGGAGACTTCGATATCCGCTTTCGGCATCGTTGCTGTGCGGTGTCAGAGATCCGCTGTGATGGTGTGGCAGTACCACACTGAACTCACTAATTAACCCAAAGGTGAAAAGGTGGCTGATGGCCGTATACCTCTCCGGACGGACGTATAGATCCTCCGGCGCGGGCATTCTCGGTTGCGCCGCGTACGAGAGGCTGGCTGCGACAGACAGCTGGCGAACAAGTGAAGTGTCCGCAGCCAGCGCGTCGCAAAAGTTGTCGAGGAATGGCCTGGATTGGTGCACATCCCACATCAACAAGTAGATCCTGAACTGGCCCAGCATCGGGATGTCGAGTTGGACATCAACGGGGTTTGAGTCGAGATATCGGGTCACCTTCGCCGGAGGAAGCAGACACCCCGGCTTCGCCTCACCAAGGCGCCAGCTTTGGCTTTCCGTCATGCTGATGGCATTCTCGCTGTATTCCGCGCCGATGCCAGAAATAAACCGAACATTCCGCTTGAAGTTATCCGCCAGGGCAACAGCATCACCGCCGGCAATCTGGTTGGAATGTTCGTAGTCGAAGTTGACAAGATCCAACGCGATCTTCCGTCTCTCGTCCTCGTAGCTCTCCAGCAAAACAGGCTTTGCCAGCCCACGCACCGCCAAGTTCAGCTTCCATGCCAAGTTCCAGGAATCGTGCATGGAAGTGTTCATGCCCTGTGCCGCCTTGGGCGAGTGGGTGTGACTCGCGTCGCCTGCCAAGAACGCCCGGTGCTGCGAGTCGCAGAACCGGCTCGCCACTCTCTGGCCGATTTGGTACCGTCCGAACCACTCGATGTACTTCCAGTGAACTCTGAATGGCTTCATGATCTCTCTTGCCTGCGCCATGATGTACTCTTGGCCGAGGACCTTCTTGTCTTCCTTCATGCCACTCTTCAGTTCGATGTAGAGCCGCGTCATATTACGCTCTCGGGGGATGATGAGGATAGAGCCGTGCTCTTGAGAAAAGATCAAAGTTTTGGACCAGATGTCTGGGAAATCGGTCTCGATTTCGCCATCGAGCACACCCCAGACCACAGGCTGTGACATGCCCACCGGCCTGGCTTCCGGAATGCTCTTTCGCACCTTGGAGTGTGCGCCGTCGCCTTGTTCTAGTTAGCCACAAGAATGACGGGATTGCCGCAGGTGGAGCTTACACCCAACAAGATATTGTGCCAATATCGTCCTCCTGTCTTGCGTCACGTTCACCCTCGTGTTGATTTGCAACGCCGCACCAACCTTGTTGGCCACCAAAGAATCGCAGGCGCTGTAGGATTCGAAGGCGCAGTTCCTCTGGACCTCGACGCCACGCTTCTTCATATCCTCGATGAACAGGCTCTCCACCATGCCCTGGTGTACGAGCAGAATATAGGGGTCCAGAACATCGATGACGGGCGGGTAATGTACCTCCCGGCCCAGTCTTTGCAACGGTTCCTCTGGCGTGGCGCGCCAGAAGGATATATCGTAGACCTTGACGCCTCTTTGCAATAACGGATCCACCAGCCGCATTTGCCGAAATGTCTCGAGTGTTTTTGGCTGCAAGCCATCAGCCCTGTGGACCTGGGGTTAGCCGAGCTGAAGCCATCGAGGCCGTCATGACCGCATTTTCTGATCCATGGAGTGCGCGCATATACCTTCCCACGGGCGTCGGGTCGGCGCGGTCATCAATGATCTGGGCATTGATGCCCATACGCGCCAGGTTCGCGCCCAGCATCAGGCCGGCAGGACCCGCGCCCACGACACAGACCTGGCATTGCGAGGGGACTTCGGGCATGCTCCGGAGCAGGGTAATGCGGTTGACGCAGTTTGCGCCAATGACGCCCTCGGTGTTCTCGACATGGCCATCGTGGCTGCGGGTATTCTCCGCGCGTGCCTCGAGGATGCCAGGCGCCATTGTATCGTGCGATAGGCCCCGAGRCTTGGCTTCCGGTCTTCCGGTCTTCCGGTCTTCCTTGACGCCACGAAGTGCCGAAGTGCCGAAGTGCCGAAGCGCCTCAATGAGTATGGCTCGTGGGCAAGAGCTCGCTATGGAGATGGAGTGCACTTCTGGAGTTCCCGCAGCGTTCACTGTCATGCGGGACGCGCGGGACGAAAGACCGCACTCGTGATATAAGATCTCGGGCGCCCCTTACGTCAGGGACATTCCTGGAGTGCGCAAGAGCTTGAGCGTGTTGAGGACCTGCACTAGGGCGAAGGGGTTTKCAAGTGATTTGGAATGGCTACAACTCTGCTTGAGTCAGTTTTGGGCAAGTGACAGTAGACTGCAGATGGCAGATGCAGAACATACTTGCAATGTCAGGCAGTGGCACGTCCGTCTCCAGCAGACCGGTACGCAACCGCGATAGGACGACACAGGCCGAGGAGCCGAGCGGACAGGCAAGAGGGTGGGCGAGGAGACCGAAGGTGGTGCAAAAGAGGGAGTAGATTTCAGAATCTGGGGTTGAACAAGTGTGAGTAGAAGAAGGCGGATCCAGGATCACGGTCATAGTCACGGGCGCCAGACAGGATGGCGCTTTGAAGGTTGCACAAGCGACGGGAAACAAGATAAGAGTAGAACGGTGTATCTAGAATCTACGGCGTGCTGATGCTGGCAGTGGAAGCGGCGGGAGCATGTTGGTCGCCGGTGACTGGTTGCCCGCTGGCCGCATGTGCGACGTGGATATTTCATGGTAAGCTTATTAGAGAAAGAGTGGCCATGCCATCATCCCATCATTCCTTCCATCATCCAAACCGTTTGATTTGGGGACGTTTGGCACATCGCATCAGCCCACACGCGGACCTTATCGTACGATCTGGTGGAACTGGCCGCGGCTTTGTTGGAGCCAGACCCTGGTCGATTGCGCGAAGCTGGATCATGAATCCGGCGCCGTCCTCGTCCGTCCAAGTCCGTCGTCCCTGGCCGCCAGGTAAGGCTGTTACTGTACGTCTGCCTAGTCTACTGTATAAGGCGACCATGCTGACAATATCGGCGTTGCAAGCAAGCCCGATAGCGAAGAGTACGGTATTCCACGCTCCTTGCTCCGCGCTTCCTGTCGGGTATGTATCGCGTACAGAGTACGGTATACATCGCGCGCTTAGCTGTGGTATGTTTCGTATATCCACTTATTACGGGTGTTGGTAGGGCTTTAGACGTTGCAACGTTGTCGATTCGATTGGTCGAAGTAACAGTAGTATTGCGTGGTCAAGTGGTGGATGTATTGTTCTAGGTTTGGCAGACCGCTAGCCGGTTTGCATAGTAATTTGTATGCCCAATTGCTGGCTCGTGCTTTAGTGTAAAGTAGGCGCATACTGTACTTGACTTGCAGCCAATATAGTAGGCCCACACAAAACAATACACTCAACTTGTAGCTGGTATAGTCAACTTTATTGTAAGTAAAATTGACTTGCTGCACCGCAACCACTACTATTCCAATAACGGGCCAAAATAATTACGTTAATATATATATGGATTCGTTTTTTTTTAATAAGAAGACTATAAATACGTTAATACACAGTTTTAACTCAGATTTTAAACATAACAAATATTATAAATATAATAAAGTAGAATATAAGTAAAATGAAATAATAGATCTTTTATCGTTGTAACGATAGTTTATTCAAATGACTGGAGTTAAAATAACTTGTAGTATTGCGTTGTTCAAAATTATATATAAATTTTGATTAAAATAAATAGTTAGCTTACTTACACTTCAATCTGTATAGTCTGAAACTTTGCTTATCTCCTATATGAAACTGATATATATTTAATGAACGTATGAATGATTATAGTCATAGTTGTTTTTATATTAGCTACTTTTGATTTTCTGTAATACTAGTATATATTACAATATAAATTTTTGGTAACAATAGTAGTTCTATTTATTTTGAAAGTGAATTTTATTAGAACATTATTCAATTGAATTATAGTCAAACCAATTACAATGGCTGCAAGTGTAATATGTAATTCAATATAGTGTATAAAAAAACGGTATACCAAACTTAAAATAGCACCACTACTTTTAATATAATACCAGTTACTTCAACTACGATTCGAATTGATTATGTTATAATTATAAAGATCTATTGATATTAATGATTATTTATTGGGTGAAACACAAATAATCTATATAAAAAAGTCACTTTATAGTTGGTATGCCTTACAGAATCGTTAAAAGAAAGGAAAGATTTTTACGAAGTTTCCTAGAGATTACGTTGTTGCTTATAAGTAGTAAAGGAGAAGGTTTTTAGGTGTGTTTCTATTTATAAGTAATAAAACGCAGCGATGGTATCTTCAAATGAACAAAATGATTTCATTGCACTAATTTCGAAAATTTCAATGTTAAGATGAATCGCTAAAATTCTCAACTTAAGAAGCCATGACAAAATCAATAAAATACTAAAGTTAATACAAGATTTAGTTGTTATATTTTAAAACCATTCAGTCTCAAATTAAGTAACATTTTCTTTTATTTGAATACCATCAACATAACTAACGAGAATACTACGAAAGTCTTCAAGAGTTGTGGAGCTATATTATGAAATCATAAGTTATTATTCACAACTCTTACTGGCGATAGAACGAAGAAATACTTCAAGAATTTCATCGGATAATTCATCTTCGAATCTAATGTTCATAAATCAAATTATAGTATTACTAATACATACCTCATCTTTTATAAATACGTTAATGATTGATTGTTAATGACATAGTTTTAAGCTATGAAACAAATTAAAATAAGGTTCAATATTAATGTTCACGAATATATTATTTACTTCAAAACAATTTTTTTTTTACTAAAACCCTCACTATATACACCACTATAATATAATCCTTTAATATCTTATGAGAGATAATAATGAAAATGTTATTAATAACAACATTTCTTATTGAATTTATATACGTTTCTAAGGTCCTACTTGAAACAAAACCTTAATAAGTATGTTGAACATTATTACACAACCCTTTTAGCATACAATTGTGTTTATTAATCTTGGTATGAAAAATACCTCTTACGTTTATTGATTTATAGAATAAAACTCTTAATAAATCTACCCCTAAAAAACTTGAACATAAAGAAAAATTGGGAAGTTTACTAAGAATATATTTAATAAACTCCTTAATAAATACGATTTAAATCTCTTCAATAGGTTCGCAAAAACAAGATTTAACAAACTTATTAGGGAAAAAACGTCTTTACGTGCGAGATTACTATTGACACTGTTACTAGCTTTGTATCTCCAAACTCTACCAAAGGTAACTATCTTACTTCTTAGCACTTCCGATTAAAAGACCCAAACGAGCTGTATAACTAAGATAATACTTTCCCCCGTTAGGATACAGTTATAATGCATATCAATTATAAAGCGATTACAACTTATGTAAAAATATGAGATAGCAAGGAAAAGTATAACGGAAAGCGATAAAAATTGAATATTAAGTTACGACGTTTTTTTGATGTTTTCTTCTTAATAAGAGTAAAGTTACTAAGTTTTGACCCGTTTTTTTTAAAGGATTTGACAGGTTAAGCTAAGGACTAATACCTTTGTTAATTTACAAATTACATGTCGTTTTGCAAGATTCAAAACAACACCAATAGATTTTTCAAATACAATATAAATATTACCTAGTATTATAGAAATGAAGATATCATCAAATGAACGAATATACTGAAATATGAAAAAGAGTTGTAAACGAAAAAAAAAATCCCCTCAATTGAATGTTGCATCTATTAATATCTTAACAATAAACTATGAAAATATTGATGTTCACCAAATTTCATCATATTAACAAGTTTAACTAGTTATTGCAGGATGTAAGAAGTTTAAATACGCTTTATTATACTTAAAAACTATTTACAAAAGCCTTTTGAGCTTATTACACTCTTTAATTTCCACTGTAATAACGCGAATACTAAAATCGATTGATATATTTATATAAATTTACAGAATCGTTCATTAAGTCAACAATGAAAATCCCGCGTTAATATATTGAATCAATCGTAAATATAGAAAACCCCGATAATTCGGGTAGCAAAAAGCTTTAAATTTTTTTCATTGTACTTCCACCATGCAGTGCCAACTACAAAGTATTACACTAACTGCTATGAAATATGACTGTAGATACCGGCGAGAGAGATTGTAACGAGAGGTTAGCAGCGCCAGTATAGGCTGCTATAGCTATTCGCTATATCTTTAATCAAGACCTTAAGGTGCTGCACAATTTAGAGACCCGAAGGCGTGTAAATTGTAGCCCTAGTTGAGCCGTAACATGCAGCCGTTTCAATTCCTACTTGGTGCCTATTCACGCTAGAGATATCATCGTTTAGTTTTTTCTAAAAAAAGAAGGGTCTGGCGGAGAAATAAATGTAAAGTAAAAGCTTATATAAGGGGTAAAAGTAAAACGCGTGAGTAGTAGCGCATATGTATCGCAGAATATGTTATAATAATAGGGAGCCCCTTTATAGGTTCGGTAATCTGTACATTGCACCCCTAATATAAAAAGGGAACCTTTTATTAATATGACCTCTAACTTCGAACCTTACTTTAAACAATAACAATGTAACCAAAAACAATAAGTACTACTATATACCACAATACACTTACATCACTTGACTGGGGTACTTATGCTAATCACAATTAGTAGCTCTATTATGTAAGGGATAAGCAGCATGAGCGCAGACCTAGTGTGCACGAACGCGGGAACTATTAGTTTCTAAGCATACCAAACGCGCTCCAGACGCTTCCCCCTCCTCTTCAACCCCCTCACTATCCCCCCTCTCGTCCCCCCTAACCTACGTGGCCGACTCCCACCCTGCCACCGTTGGAGTGGAGTAGCCTGGCACGGGTTGCATGCGATTTCTATTGGCGGAATCCAACAAAAAGCCCTAAATTGAAAATCTAAATAAAAACGCGTATAAGGAGGATAACATCAATGAAATTCTAGTTAACCTCAAAAGAATACATATTTAAATAACGCTAACAGAAATTAGATTAATAATAAATCTAGTTGTTGGTTAATATGTCATATTGTTATATAATATCAATCTAAACAGTTAATATATTATGCTTAACACTCTATTGATTTTAATTAAAATATATATTCAATATGTCATAAATTTTGAGAATATGAAAACAAAAATTAACATGGAGGAAGCGATTCATATTGTTGAATAAAATGAAAATACTCTTATTAGGCTTAAAGTATTGTAGTAACTAACTAAAAAAAACCTGTTATATTATTTAAAAGGTAAAAACCCTTATTGTTGGTAGTCCTTTATCGTTGCAACATACTCGATTCGAATCTCTGGTCGAAGTAAGTGGTGTATTGAATTGAAAGTAGTAATGTGTTACTTCTACATTTGGCAGACCTCTAGCTAGTTTGCATACTAATTTGTATAGCCAATTGATTAGCTTATGTTTTAGCTTAAAGTAGGTACCTACTTTACTTAACTTATAGTTCATATAGTTAATCTCATAAACTACAGTAAATTTGAAGTTAGTTTAATCAACTTACCGTTAATAAAGTTGACTTGATTGTATTGTAATTAACTGTTGTTTCAATACCGACAACTTTTTGTTTTTGTATTTGTGTATGCTAGTGTAGTTAACCATTAATTTATGGTAAGTTTTGAAATTAGTCCTTAATCTGTATACCATACACCTGTTTATTCCAGCCTGTTTTATATCTAAATTTATTTAAATTACGGTTTCTTACCTTATGGTACTGAGTTCTAACTTTTTAACTTATATATACAAGTCTTTCGATATAAACTTGCGTATATTGAGTACACCACTAATTGCGTACCTTTTACTAGTAGTTCTAAACATGCTTTTTTTATACGTTAATACCACTGTTACCATGGCAGTTTTCCAGTTTATCAGGGTATTCCTATTTTTCCATATTACGTACCAGGTAGTTTATATAGCTCTCAATCCGTAAGATTAGCCTATTATTATTTATAAACCTTTTTAAGAAGTTATCGGGTATGAATTTTATTATAAAGTTAACGAGATTGTGTTTACTATCAATTTACTGGAATTAATCGATTTCCCGATTTTTTTGTATACAGTTATTATGTTTATCATTAAACGTTTTTCATTTGTAATGGCCAACTTGAATAAGTGTTTGTAAAGGTTTCTGGAGTTTATACAAACAATTATAACTACCCGAAGTAATCCCAGTTATTTAATCATAATCTTTAATGTATTATTAATATTATACTTACGTGGGGGGATACATATATAGTGAAGGAAAGTGAGAGGGCACGTGCCTATCCCTGCATATTTTACATGCTTAACTTTCTCTGAGATTCTAGTTATAGCTATTTTCTTCCTTTTTCATCATTAAAATATTATATTGTTTTAATGTTACGTTTTCTTTTTTACAACTCTATTAAAAATTGATAATTGTAATATTATCAGCTAAAAAGAATCAGATATTGTATTTTTATCAGTCTTCATGAGTTAAAATAGAAAGAGTAATTCCATTAGTTTAGCTCTGTAAAATTAAAGAAAACTTATCCCTCCTTCCGCTTTTAACTTTACAATCTTTCACCTTACTTCTCTTAACCTCAACAGACCTTAACCTTTTACTTTACTCTTCCTCATTACTATCGCTGCCGTCACCGTTATTTTGACGCTTTCACCGTTGCTTCGTCACCGCTGTAATTGTTTTGTTGCCGCCGTTACACTGCCACTATCACCACCATTTTGCCGCCGCTGCCACTATCTCGTTTCCAATAAAAAGTCTCGAGTTTTCTTCTCTAGGATTAAATATAAAAGTTTCGTCTACAACTATCACTCTTCTCCGTATTCGTTGCAAAATCAGAAAAACAGTAATTTCTTTGAACATTACCAAAATAAGTAAGTCATTAACCATTTCTTTAAATATTCAACTATACATTTTCATTCTTTCATCAATTACCTCTCTGTAACACCATACGCCTATTGATCGAATTAATATAAATTCTTTACTCGAATTAAGATGAGTTCAACGTTTATAATAACGAATAACTGAAATAAATACGAGTTTTAACAAATGTTTTAATATTATTAGTACAAGCTTACAATGGCAAGTAAATGATTATTATTGGTAGGGTTTTAAACGTTTCAACTTTATCGATTCGATTGGCTGAAGTAATAGTAATATTATGTGGTCAAGTGATAGATGTATTATTTTAGGTTTGGTAGACTGCTAGCCGGTTTGTACAGTAATTTTATAACCGATTGCTTAGCTCGTACCCTAGTATGAAGTGGGTATATATTGTACTTAACTTTTAGGTAATATAGTAGACCCACACAAAATAATTCATTTAGTTTAAAGTTAGTAAAGTTAATTTTAATTACAGTGAAGTTGATCTATTGTACTGCCAATATCATTATTTTAGTACTAGCGGCTTTTTAGTTTGTACGCATATGTTAGTGTAGTTAACCAATCTTTCCCGGTTATCATCGAATTACCTCCTCGTCAACTAGCTAAACCCCTATTAATTCAAGTTGACTTCTATTTCACATTATATCCATTTACATTCAAATTAACCTCGTTTACCGTTAATTGCCCCATAGCTTCAGGGTCCGAATTTATCAACTTCTATAAAAGCTTTTTTTGCTATACGCTTATATAAACCTCCACTTTAGTCGTTTCAATCAAAAAAGTCGTTATTATTAGTCTCCTGACAGTCTTTTAGTTTGCCAGCACATTATTAACCGCCATTACATGATTTTTCTTTACCAGGTGGCCTATTAATGTAGTCCTCAATACGTATAGTTAATTTATTAATATCTAAAAAAAACTTTAAAGGCCTTATTTGGCGATAACTTTATTATAACGTTGGTAAAATTTTCCTTTTTGTCAATTTACCTGAATTCCTTAATTTAACTCACTTTGTAGACTTTGAGAAGTACCATTACATCAATTATTAGGTGTTTTTCGCCAATAGTTCCGAGTTTCAAAAGGTATCGAATAGGCTCCTTGAGTTGGTACAGATTACTATTAGAATAGGAAGAATCTTTAGCTGTCTATTAATAACGTTAAGGTGTTTTTACTATGTTATGCCTATATTAAAGCTTATCATTATGCCGTAAATTTTAAAGTCAACACGCTCTATGTAATCATTTTGTATTAAACAACGGTTTAGTGAATTAAGCTACCGATAATGCTAAATTAATCATTCCACTTGTCTTTATTAACGAGGGTTATCAGGAAACTGATCTGTAAATACAGGTCGGTGTTATTTACAAAGTACACATTTGTAAAGATTATTAACTTGGTGTTACGACTTAAGTATGATGGCGGGTCAGGAAGCAAGCTAGTGTGCAGCTGAGCCATTTAGAGCCTGAAGTCCAACACATCAGACGAGGAACACCTTTCCTTTGTTAGCGGAAATGACTAAGCCAATCACATGATTAGGATCAGTGGGATCAGTACTGATCCAAGTGATCCAGGATCAGCGAGTTCAGTACTGATCCAAGGGATCCAGTACTGAAGATGATATGAAGGTATGGATATATAAGGATACGGTCAGTACCACATAGATAGTATTTCCTTCATAGCTCTTCAGTTGTAAATCTAAGTATTCAGTTTCAGTATATTCTGAATAGCCACATGGCTTTTAATCATTACTTGCACGGTTATGATATTTCTCACTCAGCATGTCTGCTACCTTCTTGATAACATAAACCCTCTGACAACTTCTATATGCCCACGAGTATTTAGTGTGATCATTACAGCTCGGCGGAGGGATATCGAGTTAATCAACAACTAGTTTTACCACAAATCCAATATCTTTTATTAATATTACGAAGATAATGTTAATGGTTAGCAAGTTCACCTATATCTTATTAACGCTAATGTAGGTGTTACTTTCAGTCTAGGGCCTAAATCGATAAGCCGGACTTTAGGCGTTATAAGTATCTGTACTTACGGTCAACGTAATGAACCACTGTAAAATTATCTTTATCCACGTTAGGGAAATAGTTGACTTAGGGGTATATACTAAACGAGTTTAGTAGAAGTGCTATTACAGTGGTAAACGAGGAGCGTAACTGGCTAAAAAAGCCTTTACAGGTGGCATTTGGGCATTGTAAGGCGTATTAAAACTCGTTAACGCCCGTAATTACTATACGTACCTGCTCGTGAAGTGTAGCTTTTCCAACGTAGGCCTTCCCTATTGCCGTTTAACATATTATCATCTTATTAGGCATTTGATTAAGGATATTTATTGGTGATTCCTCCTCTTTTTTCTTTGATATTATTATAGTCTACCGCGTAGTAGCCTAGTTTATATAATATTATACGAGTTGGACGTCATACTCGAAGTGTCCCTTTATACCATCGTAAATTTCACGAAACGTGGTAACGATCGTCAAGAAGGGTAAGTAGTAGTCTTTGGCGTAACTTGAAAGGATTTCGGAGAATAGTAAGTAAAAACCAAAAGGTAATACCTATATCTATTTACAGATATTTAGAAAAGACATTATCTTAATATTTAAAAGATTATAAGGCTTTCCGTTATACTTTTTTATATTATCCAAAATCGTAACAAGATCTTTTATTGGTTTATAATTAATATTAACTATTTTAACAGGTCTTAGAGGAATATTAAAATAGTTATCTTAGGCTTGGTTAGTGTTTCCTAGCAGCTTAAATCTTAAAGTTTTCGAGACACGGTATTAAGGGTAATTGCCAGTCGCCTACTCCGATAAGTAAAGTCCTGTGTTAAGGCCTATGGTCGGCTTACGTACGTAGGCAGGTTTAAAGGGAAAAGGGTTTTAATATGTTTGGCGATTGTATTACTAAGGACTAATAGGTCCTTAAAGTTTTTAAAAAACTTGATGATCTTATTTAATTGACTGGTGTAAAGCATCAACTTCAATACCTCTGGCCGCGTTGGCAGCCTTCGCTTCGCGTGCTCTTTCACCGCTAAAGGCATACTCCGCGCTTTCACGTAGGGGTAATAAATCGCCGAACGAGTAAATAAATTCCTTATCGTTAACGTATAAAGAGGCTTAACTTAACTAAAACTAAAACAAAAAGTCTTCTAAATAGCGTACAAGGGCGTTAAAATTCCTTAAAACTCTTTTCTTTAAGTTGTAAGTCTTAAGGGCATTCTTCTTGTTAGGCTAAATTAAACAGAGTTTCTGCCAGTCTCGTAAAGCTCTTTTTCAATACGTAAATCCCTCGAAGTTCAAGTTCTTCCCTTAATTTGGACTTAATGGTCTTTTAAATCCTTTTCCACATATCTATGGTCTAATCTTCGAAGAACTCGCGATTTTTGCGAAAGGTACGGTTACCGCGGTCAAGTTCTTCGCTGCCATCTTACTTAATAATATAGCAACTGACGAAGTTGGTTAGGTACTCTTTAGTTAACTTCTTATTAACGTCGTATCACTAAAGGTCGTGATTATAGTAGTTGGTAAAAAGGTAACCAAGGCTTTTAATTGTTTTTTTCTTGGCAAAGTGGGTAATAGCTTAAAAATAAGGACTTACGGTAGACATTTTAAAGGTTTAGCTTATGTAGCACTTAGCGAGATGTATATGACGAGGGATTTGGTAATCTTGGACGTAAAGACTTCGTGTTTTGGTGTAAAGTCGCATGGGAACTTGATGACTTGGTGACTTGATGTAAGGTCGTGCGACGTGGCTTTCTTGGCGCGACTTGGTATTTTAACTTAAAGCAGTGAAATTAACAATTAGCGTGATATGAGGGGGTGAAAAGAGTGAAGTATAGGCAGATATTTGGCGTAAAAGGTAAGGTCAAAGGGCGTTATTGGTGGTAGAAGTTGTAGGTAGAGGGCGAAGGTTGTTTGTTATAGGCCGTGCGACTTTGTCGTTTTTACAGTAGTAGCACCCGCAGTAGTACTAACTTAACCGTTTGTCAACTTGTCGTTTAGGACTTTTAGTGGTTAATCTTAACGCTTCTTCAAAAAGGATCAATGAAGATTTTTTGGTGTTTTTAATAACAATACCGTCTTTACCTTTAATCTGCCATGAAAACCGCTGCAAACCGAAATTCTTCTCTACTTACTGCCGTAAAAACCGACGCAACAGTAGAGGCTCTTCGCAAGAATCTTTCCTTTACTATAACCGCCGTTATTAATATAAAGCATAACCAGAAAGTAGCTTTTTCTTCTACTTAGCTTATCTGTGCTTAACCTAATAGGTAGACAAGCATTGATCAGTATTGATAGGCCTTAAACGTTGCAAAGTTGTCGATTCGATTGGTCTTCGAAGTAACAGTAGTATTGTGTGGTCAGATGGTAGATGTATTGTTCTAGGTTTAGCAGACCGTTAGCCAGTCTGCACTTTAAATTGTATGGCCAAGTGCTTGGCCCGTGACTTAGAGTAAAGTGCAGCGTACTGCACTCGACTAACACCCAATGCGGTTAGTCTCTACAAAGCAATACACTTGCAGTACAGTCAACTTTACTTACAGTAAAGTTGACCTACTGCACTGCATGTAATATTATTCTAACATATGCGATATAACTCAAAATGCCCTAAAAGCGGGTCATATCAACTGAAGTTGGCCCTGAATGGGTAGAAAGTATATCCGCAAAAGTAGAGGACTAAGTATTTATCAATAGCTTATATTTCCCATTAACTCTAAAGTATAACGCGAAATGATGGATATTTACCGTCGATTCGCTCATTATACGGAATATTCATTCAAAAAAGAAAAGTAGTCTTAATTATATATTATTAAACGAATAGGTATTAAATAATGTCAATAATAAAGGTACTAAAAAAAGCTAAAGAATTGTGTTGTGGTTCTTTATACAGGACTTATATATACGGTTCGTTACGTAACTTTTCACGTAACGTTTGTGGACCACGTTCGGACCGCGTCTGGGCCGGGTGCTATACATGTGTATCCCATTACGTACATAGCCATGTAATCTATAGACTCAATGCCTAGTGTCCTGAGTCCATGACATAAATTCAACTATGTTATCATTGATAATAATTTTTGATCATAAACTTTCTGGTAGGTTTTTTGTTCGTTTTATTACTATTTGGAATGTAATATTTTTAACTTGCAGTTTAGAATAACCATTCTAATATTATAAATGATGACTTCCTTAATAGTTTGTGTATGTATTTAACTTATAATAAATTTTCAAAGTTGGTTAATAGTCTTTTTAGAGAACTTTCAATTTAATATACCAATAGTGTTGTGGTCGAGTTTCCTGTCCGTTTTGGAAAGGAGACGTTGAAAATATATTGGGGCACGGTAATATTGAAAAAAAATCATAATTAATAATTTCCTTTTTTTTTATTCAATAAATTTTTAAACCTTTTAATCGTTTTACAAAATGGATACTAATGGTAACGGTAAAGATGACAGTTAAAGTTAACTTAACATTTGGTTTATGATCTTTATTTTTTCTTTTTTATCATTAAAACTCTTATAAGATGTGGGTTGGTAGATCCTACTTTTTAATTAATTGTTCAATTGGATAGAATGACTGTTGTTTGAAAAATTAAGGTTATAAGTAATATAATATATTTCAAATCACAGTCTAGGTTTTCGTTCTTTATGATTATTTTGTCGAAAACTTTAAGAATCGCATTATAAGGAGCATATAGTAGCACAAGCTTAAATGTAAACACATTATAAACAATTATTTTCCCCATTAAATAACAATAAGTTCATTTCCTTTTTCCAAGATTGAAAATTGTATAATATTTTCAATACATTTCATAATATATTCTATACGATAAATGATTTTTGATATTTCATTAAAATTCTTTATTAATGGATATAATATATTCATTGAAAATTTTAAGTTATACTTAACCTTTATAATTATCAGGTCACGACGTTCGCCCGTTAATCTAATAGTTATTTCCACGAATTTATTCAGGGTCTAGAAAAACTCTTTTTTCATAGTTTAGTTTGAAAAGTTCAATCGTTATCGGATGTTTTTGAAATTTTCATACGAATTACCAATAAAATATAAACTGTTGGTAGGCTTTTCTTGTAACGGACTTTTCGATGTTACAATGTCGTCGATTAGATTGGTTGAAGTAACAGTAGTATTGCGTGGTCAAGTGGTAAATGTATTGTTATAGGTTTGGCAAACCGCTTGCCAGTCTGCACAGTAATTTATATAGCCAATTGCTTAGCCCGTAACCTATTGTGAAGTGGGCGTATATTGTACTTGACTTGCAGCCAATGAATTAGCCCCATAAACAATATTCTCAACTAACAATCAGTATATTATACTTTACTATAGGTTAAGTTGACCTATTTCATTGCAATTGCTACTATTCTATCACTGGCAGCTTTTCGAATTTTGCGTGCAAGCCAATGTGATCGACTAAACTTTTCGGTTCATTACTGAATTACATCTTTGTTAATTGGCCAACCCACTGACAATTCAAGCCAACTTTCATATCCAAAATGACCTTGATTACCTTTCATTACCCCACGGGATCCAATTCTTAAACTTGCCCATTCCTGTATACAAGTCTTCCACTATAGACTTATATGCATTGGCCCACCGTCACTATTGGCCTTTTGAACCTACGTGGGTTAAACCGTTTGCTACTTTAATTAATCCACGTGGGTTAACTGAGCTACTACTACCCCTATTATCACGTACTATCTTAACCAGTATAAGTTAAGCTATCTCATAATCTTTTATTACCCACCTATGTTGATTAACTCATTCTTACGTATAATTCAACCGTATCACTTTAAAGGATCGTTATTACTATTTTCTTAACAGTCTTCCAATTTTCAGCATATTTCTGTCTACCAAGACGTAACTTATATTTATTAGATAGCGTATTAACTTAACTTTCAATACGTATAGTTGGATTATCGCCGTTTATAATCCTTTTAAGTGCTTTCTTTAACGATACCTTGATAATCATAGAAGTAAAATTATCCTTCCCATCTATTCATCAAAAGTCTTAGATTTATTTGCCTTCGTAGGCTTTAATAAGTGCTATTACGTCGATTATGAGGCGCTTTTACTAATGGTTCCAAGTTTGAAAAGACATTCGAATAGGTTCCTTGAGTCGATATAAATTGCTACCAAGACAGAGGGAATTTTCAGTTACCAGGTAACGACGTTATAGGTTTCCCACAATAGAATACCCATATTCATGATAGACTTTAAGTCGTAAACATTTGGAACAAATATACTACATATAGCCCTTTCATATTTCACGAACATTTTGAATATTAATTTACTCATAATGCTCTACTGGTTTTCTCGCCTGTCTTTATTAACAAGGGTTATTCAAAAGCCGATATTTGAAAATAAGTTTATATTGTTAACGAAAAAGCCCTTCAAATAATATTAACTTAGCTTTCAACAAGTTAATTAATATCATATCAATCCCTTGGTCCAAATTTCGAATTTTTTTTTTGAAACCTTTTATTTAATCAATTAAAATTTTCATTTATTAGGTTTTGTGTTTATACTATAATCGATAGGTCGTAAAAGGCTTTTGACTAGCATAAAGTGATGATATAGCTGCCACAAACGCGTTTTTTCAAGTACTGTTGGGCCTCAATTACGTTATTCTTATTGATTATAACATAGTCTAACCTCGTGTATAATCCTCGATCTAAATATCGTAGCATTCGAGTCGTAGAGGTTAAAGTTAGCTTTGGATACTAACTATATTACTCCTTGAATTAGGATGCTATTAATATCGACTTTATTGTTTTTTAAAAAAGTTTATCGGAGGTTTTAATAACGCTTTGTATTCGAAGCTTTAACGTTAAATTTTTGTCGTTCTTTTTTTCCTATTTACCCAAGTAGTATTGTACATTCGGCCCGGTGTATATTCCTCGTCCTTAACGTTCCTTCTATTTAACTGTCGTCTTTACCGGTGGCGTTTCATTAGCTTGTCGACAATAGGTGAAGAAGAGTTGTATTAGTTTATTCGTTTAACGTGAATTTCTTTATTGTTATTGTTCGTCACCCTAATATAAAGCTTAACTTAAGTAGTGTGAAACGGCGCGGAGTCGTTAGTAGTTTTGATAATGACTTTGAGGTTAGCGATACTTAAGATTTTATATAGGTTATCCTATTTGTCTGACTCCTGCCACACAAAGACTTTACTCTATAATAATAAAGTAAGCACGTCGAGTATCGTAAGACCTTTTCTAGTATTAAGGGTATTATTGAATGAAAGCCTTGTTGATTCCTTCTTTAGTTCCTTTAATGTTTTGCCGTAGGTAACGGCTTTCTTTTAGGTATTTGTCGATGGTAGAGATTTACTTATTAAGCGTATATACACTTCAAAGACTAGTAGCGTTGGTATTAGACTATTAGGGTTTATAGTATTATTTAGACGCTTCACTATTATTTAAAGACGTATCTAATGATTCATAAAACTTTTAATTTCCAACGTAAAGATATTATAAGCTTGGCGAAGTAATGCGTATACCTTTTCGATCTTTCTAATAATCCAATAGACTTTAATAGGTACCTGTTTACACTTGATTCTTATAATTTTAACATCCGTTTAAAACTCCGGCGCCATAGCATTGGTATCGGTATCATAGACAAAGAGTTTAGGTAAACCGAAGTTACATTTTAATTTATAATATTATTAATATTTCCTATATATCCTTTACCGATAGGGACTTTAAAAACTTGTCTTTGTAAAAAGAGGGTATGAAGTCAATAACGTAAAAAAAAAGCTTATTATTCTAGGTAAAACACGTTAATAAAAATTCTTGTAATTAAAGTTTTTATTCTCTCTTTGTGTGAACTTAAATTTCGAGAGGCTTACGTATATATTGAGCAGTAATGGAAAAGTATTTCGATAAATTTCAAAGTTAAGTATTTCATATCTTCATACCCTAATGAGTTTATGACTTTATAGAACATATCGACGTCTAGGTAGTAAAGCGCTGATATAATTGACGTATCTGGAACTCCGTTAAATTTAATACCGTTGCCTCTAAGCCTTAAAAATCAAACTACAAATGCCTTACTTAAAGGAAAGGGGAAACCTTTAGCCGTTTCTAACCAGTTTATCAACGTTGAATTCAACGTTGATGCTGAGGGTCTTTATGTCCGCCAGGTAAAAGAGGAAAAGTATAGGGAATTTAAGGACATAAAAAGTAAGAAAATTAATAATAGTTTAAATTACCGTTATACCTTGTAACGATATTTGTTCGCTTGGGTTAAAGTCAATTTTAACCCTATCAATATCTTAAAGATTAATCTCGGTAATACTAGTACTTTTCCCACGTCATGCCATATATTACGAATAACCTCTTATTAAGTATCTTATGACTTCTTTGTCTGGTATAATATCCTAAAAAATATAGTTAATGTAACAATCGTGAATGTTAAAGATATATAAGGGGTTAGGGATTCAGTTAGGGTAAAATCAAGGGTTTTTACTATTTAAACGGTATGAAAAGTCATGGTCGACTGGTTATTCGGCCGTACCAAAAATGGTATTTTTGAACCATTAAATCTACTTGGATGTATTTTTACCGTTAACCGTGTTTTTACCCTTGAAATCTATACTTTGATTTAAATAGTCTTATCTAAAGGCCAAAAGATACTGGATATCATGTATCACCCATTTATTGTGTTTAGCTGAAGGGTGACGAGTTGACTAATAGCCTCACTTATTACAAATTTAATATCCTGTGTCATTATTACGACAATAGTTCTTGTAGTTAATATATCCGTTTATATCGTGCCCTCGTTGGCATTAGTGTTATTGTGGCTTTGAATACGAAATTATTGGACCATATTTTAAAAGTTAAGGTCGCTTGTATTTGCAATCGACGTAGTACATCAGTATGCGGTTTTTTTTTTTTTTTTTACATCGCCGAAGTTATTAGTTTAGGGTATATATCAAACGAATTTGACGTACGTATCATTACGGGTGTAAACAAGGACCTTAACTATCTGAAAAAGCCTTTACAAGTGGTATTTGAACGTTATAGGACGTATTTAAACTTGTTAACGCTTGTAATAACTATCCATACCTACTAGCAAACCATATTTTCGCCAGAGTAAGCCTTTGTAATTACTTATTTACATAACATTAATTTATTAAACATGTAATTTAAAACATTTATTGGTATACTCTTCTTTTTATTATTCATTATCATTGTCATCTACTTCGTGGTAGTTTCATCCGTATAATATTACGCGAGATGAATATCGCATTAGAAATAACTCCTTATATTATCCTAGGTTTCTTGAAAGGTTTTTTCCGGCGTTAGGAAAGTTTTTAATAATTCCTGGTATAATCTATAAGGATTTCGAAAAGTAGTAATTAAAAATCACAAGGAAGGACCTCTATTCACTCCCATATATTTAAAAAGGGTATTATTTTAGTATTAAAAAGGTTATAAGGTTTCCTGTCATACTTCTTTACGTTATTCTTAATGCTGGAGAAATTCGTAAAAAGTTTATAATTAATTTTAACTATTTTCATAGGTTTTAGGGAAAGGTAGCGATAGACGTCCCCATCATCATTAGTATTTCCTGTTAATTTAAATCTGAAATTCTTCGATTTACGATGATAAGAGTAATTTCCAATCGCCTGGTAAAGCTTTTTTTCTGCCACATATATCCCTCGTCATTTAAGTTATGCCTTTTATGTGAAATTGATACCTTTTTAAATCTTATTTCATATATTAATAGTATAGTTGTTCAATGACTTAGGATACTTATGAAAAGATTGTTCGCCACGGTCAAGTTCTTTACCGTTATCTCATTCAATACTAAAGTAATAGACGAAATTTACCAAATTCTTTTCGGTTAAGGTTTCATCGATATGTAGCATGTAAAGGTTTTTATTATATTTCTTTGAATAGAGGAATCCGAGGGTTTCAATTACTTTTTGTAGTTCTTATGTAGGTTTCATCTTGATGTTCTAGATAGTGTGAGACTTGATAGGCGAGAGACTTGGTAATTAGAGGCATGAAGACTTGGTGATTGAGCTTGAAGTTACACGACGTGGCTTTCTTATTGTAACTTAGCGATTTCGCTTGGTGTAACGATTTTGACGATTAAAGTGGTGTAATGGAGGGAAAGGAGGAAAGTAAAGGGAAAGTTAAGTGTTAAGGATAAAGTTGGAGATCGTTTGTTGTTATGAGTAGAAGTGAAAGGTTGAAATTTATAAGTCGTAAGCCTTAGTCGTTTTTACAGTAGCAATACCCGCAGTATTACTAACTTAGCTGTTTGCCAACTTTACGATTTGAGACCTTTAGCGGTTATTTTTAACGCTCTTTAAGAAGAATCTGATGAAGATTTCTTTGTGTTTTCAATAACGTTACCATTGCTACCTCTAAACTGCCTTAAAGAATGGCGCAGCCCCAGTATCTTTTTTACTTAATACCTTAATGAATAACACAATAGTCAATACCCTTCGCAAGAATCCTTCTTTTACCCTAAGGACAGTTTGACGTAACTTGTAACCGGAAAGTAGCTTCTTTTTCTACTTAGCTTATATATGCTTAATCTAATAAGCACTGATAATGTGGGTAGGCCTTATATTTAATAAGCGTTCAGATGTTGCAACGTTGTCGATTCGATTGGTCGAAGTAACTATAGTATTGTGTGATTAAGTGGTAGATGTATTATTCTAGGTGTGGTGGATCGCTAGCCAGTTTGCACAGTAATTTATATGGCCAATCACTTGACTCATTACCTATTGTAAAGAGGGTGCATACTGTACTTGATTTGCAGTCAATACAATAGCCCCTCAAATAATACCCTCAACTTGTAGTCAGTATAGTCAACTTTACTATAAGTAAAATTCACCTACTGAACTGTAATTACTACTATTACAACAGAAAAGTTGTTTTTCAGGTTTCTATGAAGCTATCTCAAAATGAAAAAATTGGTTTATTAATTTGAAATTGGCATAATGAAACTTAAAATATGAAAAAGAAGTATCGAAAGATTCGATTCAAATTATAATAATCAAATTGTAATAGAATTATTACATGATTTATATGATGATATAATCGATATAAATAATAACGACTATTTGCTTAGTTAGTATGTTAATTGAAAATGAACGTTTACTTTTAATGATTAAGTTATAGAGCTTTAATAGAATAATCGAGTTTATAATATATTTAATTTAAAGAAGATAATTATAAAAGGTTAGGGAATTCTAATCATAACTTTCTTTAATTGAACTGATATTTTCATCATCTTCTATTTGTAATCAGAGGTAGTATTTGCCTCATATTTTGGAAATATAAAGCTATTTTTGTGGTTCAAAATATAGTAAGATAAACTAAAATTAACTTGTATCAAGTGTCGAAATGAGAAGTTATTAATAACTATATAATGTAATAATGTTGATAGGGATAAATACGATTCATTGTTTAGTTTTAATAACTAATTGTTGAAATTAGGGTTTGTATGACGGTATTACCCGATTTTAATACGGTTATCAATTATTTGTTTCAGCAGAATAACGTAAAAATTGGGACTTTCAACGTAAAAAGTAGAGAGTTCAACGTAAAAAGTAGATTTTTGAATGATAAGAGAAGAAACTTGAAAACGGAAATATCCGTGTAAGATACAGCCTCTAATTAGCTAAAATTCTTTAGCTCAAAGTCATATACAAGGATTTACGTAGTAAATTAATTAAACTAAATGTTTGACTGTGCAATTGTAGGGAATACTTTGAAGTTATATTGTTACTTGTGGCGGGATTTTCCTTTAGAAATGTTAGTTGTAACATCGTTTTCTCTTCTTCTTTGATTAATAAATTTATCAAAACAAAGAGACCCCAGGTTTAAATGAAGTACCTAATAAGCTTGTGTTAAATGATTTTTGTAGAAGTCGGTAAGGTAATATTTCCTAAATGAACTAATACGTTAGTTACATCTTATAAGTATTGAAACAGTACTATATGCAGTGCAATAGGTCAACTTTACTTACAGTAAAGTTGACTATACTAAACTGCAAGTTTAGTGTATTGTTTTGTGTGGGCTTGCTGTATTGGGTGTAAGTTGAGGAAAGTATACTATACTTCATACTAAGGTACGGGCCAAACAATTGGCTATAAAAATTACAGCGCAAACTAGCTAGCACTCTGCTAAATCTAAAACAATACATCTACCACTTGAAATCGTAATACTACTGTTACTTCGACTAATCGAATCGACAACATTACAAGGTCTAAAGCCTTACTAATACTCATTAATGCTTATTGGGTTAAGTATAGATTACCTAAGCTAAAAAAAAGGCTACTTTATGGTTATTACGTTTTATGTTATCGTTAAGATAAGGAAAAGATTTTTAAGAAAGATCTTTACAAGTTACAGCGGCTTTTCTGGTATTAAGTAGGAAAGAATTTTAGTTTACAGCGGTTTTCACGGCAACGTAAAGGTAACAATAGTATAGCAATTAAAAAAATTAAAAAATCTTTATATATATTCTTTAAAAATATTGAAATTAACCATTCAAAGTTTTCAAGTTCGTCAAGTTAGTAAAAGACTAAGTTATTACTATTACAGATATTATTACTATAATATAGACTAAACCCTACAGCTAAAATAACAAACAACTTTTAACCTTTGCTAATAACGACCTTCAACCTTACCTTTTACGACAGATCTTTGCCTTTATTTTACTTTTTTTCACTTTCCCTACGTCAATTTAATCGCTAAGATCGCTACTCTAAGAGGAAACATAAAGTCGCGCCAGAAAAAATAGCCATGTTGTGCGACCTCACGTCAAATCACTAACTCGCTAAGTTTCTATGCGACTTTACGCTAAAACACCAAGTCCCCACGACCACAATCACCAAGTACCTCACCTTATACGTTCCACATAATCCAGGATGCTAAGATAGCTACCGTAAGTGTTTATGTTAAAGTTATTACCAACCCCGCTTGTAAAAAAACAAGGCCCTTAGACTTCTTTTTATTAAGTATTATAACTACCAACTTTAAGGATAAAAAGTCGATAAAAACTTAATAGAAAAATATTTAACTAACTTCATCGGCTGTTATATCGTCTACTACGATAAAGATACAAAATTTAACCACGGTGATAATACCTTTTACAAATACCGTAACATTTTCGACAATTAAATTATTAATATGTAAAGAATGGTTTGAAAAAATGATTCAGTTAGAATTCAAGAAAAAATTAGAAATACGAGGAATTTAAATATTAAGAAATTTTTATTGAGCTGGTCAAACCATTTTTCGATTTAAATTCATTTAAAAAATACCCTTAAGACCTACGCTAGAAGGAAAAGAGTATTAAAAAACCTTAACGTTTTTATACGCGATTTAAGGGATCTTCTCTTTACTCTTAACTAAATTAAGCCTTTTTACATATTAAAGATAGGCAACCTGTTAATCTATTCAATAGTCTAACACTTTCACGTAATAGTACGGAATAAGCTTTTAACAGGGACAAAGAACGTAAGGTAGCGGCTGTTTACGTGGCCAAAAGAATTAACGTCGGTACTATACACCAGTTAATTAAGTAAAATCATTTGGTCCCCGAAAGCCTTTAGGTTTCTTTTACACTTTAACAATTGAATTAAAATCTTTAAACCCCTTAAAAACCTTTTTACAGCAGGTTTTCCTATATATAAAAACCTATTATACATTATATTACATGACTTTACCCCTCGAGCTAAACTATTGATAATTAACTTCAATTCCGTACCTCACAGGCTTTAAAACTCAAGTTACTAGGAAATAATACTAATAACGATTAGGATAACTATTGAGACTTGCCATTAAAGCCTGTTAAAATAGTTAATATTAATTACAAGTTTTTTACAAACTTCGCCAAAAAATTGAAACAAAAAGAAGGTTTAACGAAAAGCTTTATAAGCACATTAATACAAAGATAATACCTCTTTTAAACATTTATGAGTAAATAAAGGTTTTCTTTCTAATTTTCACTTACTATTTCCCGAAATTCGTATAAGTCACGTCAAAAACTATTACTTAATCTTTTTAACCCGAACCATTACGTTTCGTAAGATTTAAAATGTAATAAAGGGCTACTTTGAATACGACGTTCACCTTACGCAATACTATACAAAGTAGGCCACTATGAGGTAGGCGACGATAATAGTTAGGAAAGAAGACAATAAAATACCAATAAATATATTGAACCAGATAATCAACAAGTTGATATTATTCTAAAAAGTAATAGAAAGAGCCTACGTTAGTAAAGCTATACTTCGCAAGTAGGTACGGGTCATAATTACGGGAGTCAACGAGTTTAAATACGCTTGAAAGCGACTAAATACTATTTTCGAAGGCTTTTTTAGCCAGTCACGTTTCTCTTTTACCACAGTAATAACGCGTATACCAAACTTGCTTAATATAAACTCCTAAGCCGGAAACATTTTTCACGTAAATGAAAAAGGTTTAACTATACTTAATTACGTTGACTATAGGTACGGCTATATGCGTTACCAACGCCTAACGGCCCTAAACTTAAGATAGTAAAAATTACATTAACGATAATTAAGCTAAAATCTAGGCGGTTCCACTAATCGTAAGAACTATCGTTGTAATAGTGGCAAGAGATATTAGATTTATAAAAAATTGGCTATTAGATAAATTGTTACCCCCTCGCCAATAACAGGAAGGTAGTGTATTACATTTAATACCCTATGACTTTCGAATAACATCAATTCAAATTAAATCGTAGACTTTGAGGGCAACGATTTAATCAATGTAGATAATACCCCGAAATAAATTAAGTGATATAAAGATATAACCCTTAACGCTACCTAGTAATTAGCCAACTACGCCTTCCTCTACTGTTTAGATAGTAAAGACCCTTATCTTTACTTTAACTAAGCCCTTAATTCTATA
Source organism: Anisogramma anomala (assembly GCA_038502455.1). Classification (NCBI taxonomy): domain Eukaryota; kingdom Fungi; phylum Ascomycota; class Sordariomycetes; order Diaporthales; family Gnomoniaceae; genus Anisogramma; species Anisogramma anomala. The sequence goes on along the minus strand of JASMMZ010000004.1, from coordinate 17,665,161 downwards.
TATACCTTTAATTCGCACGATCGTTATGCGGACCATACGTTTTAGGGTATTATACCAAACCTAGGGGTAATGAAATAATTAATAGGAGGCTATTTGTAATACGTAGTACTTCGAAGGGAAACTATTATAGCTACTAAAATAGATTGTTACGATATTAGTAAAGTTGAAGTTGACTTTGGACTCGGCGAATAATTATCGTTACTGGGAATAACGATAGTTTAACCTATTATGAAAGCGATTACGCTCCATATCATCAAGTCCCCTATCCATTTTATTTTTTTTGTTTTAAGGGTATAAAAACCCTCTATGTTAACGTCAACATTAACGTGGACAAGTTGTTTGAAAACAGCCAAAGGTTTCCTTTCGTTTTTAAGTAGGGGAACGTATAATTTTATATTTCAAAGCCTAAAATAGTGGTATTAAACCTTACGGAGTCGAAGATATGTTAATTACATCAGCGCTTTGACTATTTAGCCATTAATAAGCTATATAAAGTCTTAAAGTCCTCAAGGCATGAAAATGTAGAATATTTTGCCCTAAAAACCACTAAGAAGCTTAATTACCATTGCTAAATATACGTTTGAACACTCCGAAAATTTCAATTTATATTGAAAAACGATCAATACTTTAACTACGAGGTTTTTATACATGAGTTTTACTTATATAACAAGCCTGTTTTTTAAGTTGTTAACTTCGTAACTTCTTTTTATAAAGCTAAGTTTCAAAGTCCTTTTTGGCAAATGATACGTGGAAAATACTGAGGATGTTGTGAATTAATACGTACTTAAGACTACCTAATGTTATTGTTTATGATGTCGGCATTGACTTTACGGCAGTGGTGTTTTAAAAAAAATTAAGATAATAGGTATTTAGTGTAAATAAGAGTCTATAAAGGCTTACTAAAGCATTGAGAAGGTTAAAAAAACATACATATTACTTGTCCGAACGTATAATATCTTTACGTTATAAATTAAAAGGTTTCGGAATCTGGTGGCGCGCTTTTAAATAGTGATAAAGGGCCTAAACAATACTATAGGCCTTAACAGTCTAATGCTAACACTATTAGTTTTTAGAGAATACCTAGGTTTAACGAGTGAATCTCTGTCTTTAGCAAATACTTAAAGGTGTATTATAGCCTATAGTTAAGATTTAAGGGAATTGCGAAGGGAATAGGCGCGCCGTTAGGTTAATAATTCTATTAATACTAGGAACAGCCTTATAATAATCGGCGTAATTGATTTAACGTTGTAGGGTAAAATCCTCGTATAACGGGATCCAGGCAAATAAAAAGTCCTCTATAAGATTCTAAATATCGTAAACTCCGAAATAGTTATTAAAATTATTAACAGTCTTATATCTTTTTGAATTACCTAGGTAAAGCCTTATGTTCTAGCTATTGACAATAAAGTCTCTTAAGTTAAGAGACTAATCTAATACAAACCTTCGTCACTCTTTATCAAAATGTTGATAAAACTTTGCCAACGCAGATAACCCCCGAAAAAAGGAACGTTGAAAAAGAGGAATACATACTAGAATGCAATTAAAATATTATTAAGGTAAATTAAAAAGAGAAGGATAACAAAAACTTAGAATTAAAACTCTGAGTAAAAGAAATTATTAAGACCTTCAATAAACATTTTAAGGAAAATGACAAAGTCAAAATGAATGGCCTATTAACTCGAGGGGTTATATAATTCGAGCCGAAACCCGATTTTAATATTTAAAACCTAAATGTTACGATGTTTAAGTCGAGGATTATCCACGAGGTTCAAGGAAAAACCACGGGGCGGGCGTATGAAAAGTTACGTTTAATCGCTTAAGTATATAGAAATAAATGCAAAAACTGGATCCTTACGTAATCGCTAACGATCTAAAAGATTAGCTAATGTTTAGTAGTCGCTTTAATAGTAAGTTTGTAATCCAAGACTAAAGGTTAGTTTACGCTTGATAATCTTCATATAACGTAAGCCCATATGAAATTAATAACAGATTTGTAACGAATCGTAATACTGGAGTTTCCGTAGGAATTACGTGTTATTTACCCTTGAAAAGTAGTAATAAAACATATTAAGCTATTATATAGATTGGTTAAAGTCAGTGTTCGTTAGTTTTTAACCTACTAGTCATACTTTTTATCACGGCTAAGCATAAAGTTTTGAACATACAACCTGTATTTGTTGATAACGTAAGAAACCGATTTTGATATGGTGGGTATATCAACTAACGATACTTTTTTCGTTAGAACAGCTAGCTTTTTGGTATCAAAGTAGTAGGAGATTGAATATTTCAAGTTTTGAAATTATAAGCTAGTTACAATGCTGGAGATTGGGAGTTAACTTGACTTTAATAGATTATTAATTCGTATATTTGGTATTAATGACGGCTTCAGCTTTCGTTGAAATGGTCAGGGTACTATTTTAGTTACGATCAACAAAATTAACGTGGCTAAGGCTTAAAGATACCTTTAATAGAGTGCTAGTAGCAGCTATATTATGACTATATGCCAACTGAAGGCATTATACAACCTATTTATTGTGACATAAATATAAAAGCTAATAAATGAAAACTTTGACTAGCTAAATAAAAGTTTCGAGTGGTAAACGCGAAACTTAAACCGAAAGATTAATATGGTTTTAATCGATTTATTGAAAGCCAAGTTAATAATCTTTACGAATAGGTATTTTGTAAATAACACTAACCTGTCTTTATAAATCGGCTTTTAAATAACCTTTGTCAACGAAAAAAGGTAGGAAGATTAGTTTAATATTATTGGTAACCTGATTTACTAAACCTTCTTTAAATTTCAAAGGATTACACAAAACATGTTGTCTTCGGAGATCTATGGTATAAAGGCAGATTTTAACTTAAACAAGGTACTATAAGAAACCCTTAACTTTACTACCAGGTAGCTAAGGATTTCTCTTATCCTGGTTTTAATTTGTACCAACTCGAAAAGATTATTCGGATATCTTTCGAAGCTCGGAACCACCAGCGAAAAAACGCCTGATAATCGAAGTAGTAGCACTTTGTAAAGCCTAAAAGGGGAGGGAGATTAAGGAGTTCCAGTAAATCAATAGCAAAGACAATCCTATTAATACCATAACGAAAACATCGTCGAACAAATCTTGAAAAGTTTATGGATAATAATAGGCTAATTATACGTATCAAATGCTACATTAATAAGCTACCAGAAAAGCCCAAATTACGCGGCGGTAGTTAGGGATTTGTTAGTAAACTAAAAGACTGTCAAGAAAGTGAAAGTTATGAAGGGAACCCATCTAACTAGTATGATGAAAGTGGAGGTTTATAAAGTCTTATAGCGAAAAAACTTTTTGTGGGGGTTAATAAATTCGTACTTCGGAGCTACGGAACGACTAAGATCAAATAAGAGTTAAACCAAGTATAATCAGGTGTAATTCGACGTGACAGTTAATTAAAATTAATAGGAGTCTGGCCAGTAAACGAGGCTACAATTTAGCGCTTACTGGAAAAAATTTATTAGCAATATTACCGTACGCGTACAAACTATAAAGCCGTCAGTATTGGAATAGTACTATATACAATACAGTAGGTCAATTTTACTTATAATAAAGTTAACTATACTAAACTGCAAGTTAAGTGTATTATTTTATATAGGTATACTGTATTGTATGCAAGTCGAGTATAGTACACCATACTTTATACTAGGGCACGTGCTAAGAAATTAGCAATACAAATTACAGCGCAAACCGGCTAGCGGTCTGCTAAACCTAAAATAATATATTCACCACTTAACCACGCAATACTACTGTTACTTCGACCAATCGAATCGACAATGTTGCAACGTCTAACACCCTAACAACAATAAGCGTATTTTTCGGTTTTTCTCTTGTTGAAAATAAAATCTGTAGTTTTTCTCCCTTAAAGTTGGTTTTCACTTTACGAATCCGATTATAGTTTACATAATATTATGGAAACGGTGTTTCTTAAATTATTTCGTTTACAAATTAACCCGATTGAAAATTTTAGTTTAATATATGTTGAAAATTAGAGGAAATATTTAATATCTTTAACCTAACAACGTGAATGAAAATGATTGACTTGTTCTTTAAAAAATTTATTATAAGGAAGAAAAGGCGAAATAGTGTAAGAGGCGATAATTTTTTTGAGAAGTTTTGAAATGTTAATCGGTTTGATACCTTAGTATACACGAATTAACTTTAAAGGAGCTTCGTAAGGACTTTTTATATTAACGATAACGGTTAAAAGATTCGGAGTAATAAAAAATGATTTTTTGAATTCTAATTTCTTGACGTAAAAGTTTGAAAGTTTCTATGAAACTGTGGTATTTAAGCATAGAAAAGTTATTATGATTTATTTTCATAAAAAATTTATTTATCTTCATTTTGAAAATACGATTTCAAACATTAAATCATTTATTATTGTTAGAATAGTAGTATTTGCAGTGCATTAGATCAACTTTATTTACAGTAAAGTTGACTATACTAACTGCAAGTTATGTGTATTGTTTTGTGCGGGCCTACTGTAATTGACTGAAAGTCAAGTACAGTATGGCTCTACTTTACACTAGGGCATAGGCCAAGCGATTGGCTATACAAATTACTGTACAAGTCGGCTAGAGGTTTACCAAACCTAGAACAATACATCTACCATCTGACTACATAATATTACTGTTACTTCAACCAATCGAATCGACAACATTGCAAAGTCTAAAGCCCTACCAACAATTATTAATATTGTATCCTCTGATTACTATTAGCTATATATTTATATTTGTAAAGGGTAACTTTTCTGGGTTTTTTTGTTGGTAGAGCTTTAGATGCTGCAATGTTATCGATTCGAGGCATATTCGAAATAAAAGTAGTATTGCATAGTCAAGTGGTAGATATATTTTTCTAGGTTTGGCAGAACGCATACCGGTCTACAAAATAATTTTTGTGGCTAATTACTTAGCTCGTGCCTCCCTATGTAGTAGGCGTATACTGTATTTTCCCTTTTTTTTTTTTTTTTGATTTACTATCACCAGCCAACTTCTACTATATAGATAGTATAGTGTGACCCTCGCTAATGTCAAATACATACATATGCTGGCGAGAAGACTCGCAACTCAAGTGTTCCTACCCATAAAAACCACCCTATTCGAAAACTCCTGCTGCTTCCAAATTATATAGTACAATCTATTAAATAAACCATTGAAAGATGTATCTTTAACTAAATAAATGGATAAGGTTGAAAACCTAATCTTATTCACCTGTAGCCAATTTTCGGGTAATGTATTGCACATATATATTAAATGCCGTTGGGATCTTATAATCAACCGCATTAGTCCCCACTACGTAGTGCAAACATACAGGGGCTATAAATATGGATTATATTTGTATAAGTTTGTCCACATGCCGCTTGAAAAGGAGCATAAACTACTAGGTGTTTCGGAAAATAATTTCGCTCCAATATATTTGTAAAGAAAAATCCAATACCTTTTAAAACATTTATTTAAAGAACAGAAAAGCATGAAGACAAAAAGGAAACCTTTTAGAAATCGAACCTTAAGCTAGCCTTTCAATTAATACCTGAAGGTAACCCTATAGCTTTAATACCCGTAATAACGGACGTGAAAACTATAGCTTTTACAGGGCTGTATTACACGGCCATATTTGTCCCTACTCGATGCCTACTCGCATCGAGAATATAACGGCGGTCCTAAAAGAGTGAAGGACTTGTAAAATACATATATTTTGGTTAAAAGCCCGTGGCAGTGGGAAGATATACTTTATAACTCGGTGAAAATTCACTTCCCAAATAACAACCCGAGCTACCTTTTTGCTGCGGACCGTAAACCCAAAATGTATAAAAGAATCGTAAAAAGGGGTACACTACTAAGATGATAGTGTTCCGGAAAGAGTATTTTGTAGACGGCCAAAAAAAGGCATCCACAATATGGTTCAAGGCTCCGCTAAGTGAGTGGGGCGCCGGTGTATATAGCGACAGCTCAAAGATAAATAAATAAATCGAGCCATTAAGTGCAAGAGTTTATAATGAGAGCCTTTCTTTAAGACCTTAAAGCGTAAAAAAAATCAAACTTGCATTGCAGGTGCAGTACAAGTTCAAATCTGAAGGGCCACGTTAACACAAGTAACGAGGGACAGAATCGTTAGTTGTAAGGGTTTTTTCTAGATGCACCGCTGCGCGGGTGGTGCGCCGAACCGACGACGATCTTCATAGCTTAAAAGGGGTCAACCGGAAAAGATTCAAGTGGTGATAAAGCCGATTAGTGATGTTGTAGTGGAATAGGATGCATGTGAAGTGATGGTGCTAAAAGCGGCTAGATCTGAAAATTCTTCTTGGAAGTGGGCCCTGTTAGGGTGTACAGTGTAGGCCCCTTACCTTCCTTAACAAGGTGATCCGTGCACCCATGCCAAGAAAGTTGATGTAAGGTCGTAGATGATTGTACTTTATTTGCAGCCAATTCAGTAGATCCACACAATAATACATTCAACTTGCAATTAATATAGTCCACTTTACTATAAATACAGTTGACTTACTTCACTGCAATTACTACTATTCCAACACTGGCAGCTTTTTGTTTTGTGTGTGTACGTTAGTGTGGTCAACCAGACTTTTCTCGTAACCACAAAATTATACCCTTGTTAGTTAGCCAATCCCCTACCTCTTCTACAGCCAAATTAACTTTAATTGCTTCTATTTGCCCCGCGGTTGCGAATTCCGGTTTCATCAATTTCTACTAGCAAATTCTTCGCTATAAACTTATAAAAACCTCCAACTTATTCGTGTCAATCAAACAAATTTCTGGTCTTAATGCTCTAATAGTTTTCTAGTTTATTAGGGTATTTCTGTTCGCTAGTACGTAATCTGACCTTTCTAGGAGGCCTATTAACGTAGCCTTCTATGCGTATAGTCAGTTTATTACTATTTAAGAACCTCTCAAAGGCATTATTTAGTGATGTTTTCGTTATAGTATTAATAGGATTATTTTTACCAGTAATTCATCAAAACTTTTTAATTTACATGTTTTTTTAGGTTTCACGATATATTATTACATCGATTATCAAACGTTCTTTGCTAATGGTTCCAAATTTCAATTTGTATTTAAATAAGCTTATTGAGTAGGTATAAATTACGATTAGAATAAAGGGAATCCTTAACTATTTAGTAACGACGTTGGATGTTTTTCATAATATTATACCTACGTTGAAGTCAGATATCATTCTTTAGATGTTTGAAGCTAATATGTTTTGTATAATACTTTTATATTTATATAAGTTTTCATAAAATAGGTTTCTGACGATGCTAAATGTGTTATTTAGTTTGTTTATATTGACGAGGGTTATAAAAAGCCAATTTGTAACGATAGGTTAATATTATTTTTAAAGACGCTATCCGTAAAGATTTTCAATTTAGTTTTCGATAGGTTAATCGAAACAATATTAATTCCTCGGTCCAAATTTCGCATTTATTATTCCAGCCCCTTATTTAATCGGGTAAAATCCTCGGTCTTTGGGTTTTGTATTTGTGTCGAAATTGATAAGTCGTACAAGATCTTCGTTTAATATATGATAACGATATAACTATCACGGGCGCGTTGTTCCAAGTACCGTTAAGCTTTAGCCACGTTAGTTTTATCATGTAGAGTCAAATTAGTACCTTGGCCCTTCTATCAGAATTCGAGGAAAGTATTAATACCAAGTATAAGGATTAATAATCTATTGAATTTAAGTTGATTACTCTCTACCAAGATTACAACCGGTTTTTCGTTCCAGAACTTTGACTTTTAAATCGCTTGCTATTCCGATACTAAAAATTCACCAGTTACAACAAAAAGAGTATTATAAGTGGGTATATTTATTAGTCTCAAATATTTCCTTTATATTATTTAAAATTAGAAACTTTAAACATAGAACTTTATACCTAACCTTGATTTAAAGTACGATTCATAATTTAAGAACTAATGGATACGTACTTTAGCTAATCCGTATAATAGCTTGATATATTGTATTACCGTTGCCGGAGGATATTTACCACGCAGTCCTTGTAATAACTTTAGTAAGAAAATCTGCTATAAATCGATTACTAATTATATGTATATTTATGTTATATTATAACTATTGAGGGTAAATTTCCGTTGAAATTTTACTCATAATGTTCAAATAGAAATCAAATGCAGTAAAGTTTATTGTATGTACTGAAAATCGACTGTAGCTTGTGGGATCTGAATACACTGCACTGCAAGTGAAGTGCAGTAGGTGTCCACTTCAAAGTAGGCACAGACCAAAGCGTTTCACCATACAAATTAGCGTGCAGAGCGGCTACCAGTCCACCAAACTTAAAACTTGTATCGTAATTTTCACTCAATATCAATGTAGCACCAGTTACTTAGACTACAGTGATTGTAATCTACTACGTTACAACGATAAAGAACTACCAACACTGATTAGTGCTTATTAGGTTAAGCAAAGATTGGCTAAGTAGAAGAAGAAGTTACTTTCCTTTTGTTACGTTTTGTTTCGGAAAGATAGAGGAAAAGTTTTTATGAAGGAACCCTATAACTTGTGTATTTATTTTCTTAGTGAGTAGGGAAGTCTTATAGGCTATGCAGCTGTTCGCGGCAGTTTATCAAGTAGATGACTGTATCGCTACTAAGAAAACCAATAAATATTCATTAATCTTTCTTAAAGCATTGAGATTAACCCCTTAATAGTTTTAAATATCACTAAGTTAGCAAGTTGGCAAACGTCCAAGTTAGTACTATTGCGGCTGCTACTACCATGGGTATTACTACTGCAAATTTCAAATAGAAAAAACAACTAAATCCGACAATCTTTAACCTACATTAACTAACGGCAAACTTACAACTACAATACACTTTTTTCCCCCCTACAACTTTCAATCTTCATTACGATAGCTTTCAGAAACACTAAAATCGACGTTGTTACCAATCCTACCAGAAAGGAAGAAATTATAAACCTCGGGTTCATATTCATTAAGTATTTCAACAACGACCTCTGGCAAATGGACCCCGATAAAGACTTGACCCTCGAACACCTAACGAACGACATTAGCCACTATATCTTCGATTCATATTTTACCGGACATAATATAGGACTTCTCGCCCTCAACGATTTTTACGAATAATTTAATAAATAGACCTTACATATATGAAATGCGATTAACAGGTAAGTTAAAACTAAGCTAAAAAGAAAACTGGTTAGAAAAGGGGTCGCCCTCCCTAGAAACAATGTAAATATGGTAATTTTATCAACTTGTTGTACGAATACGTTATTGATAACAACCCTTCGTGGGTTCGGAAAAAGGGTAAAGATATTAGTAGCAATAATATCTCTTAACGCCTTTATACACGTTCTTAAGAACCTTCCAAAATACAAATAAGTTCTTCAAACCCATTAATGCAAGATTACCAGTTAAACACTATTAGCTGTAGAGAGTTAATTAACCTTTACGCTGCAAGTCCCCAAATCCACCAGTCAATTAAGTAGAAACCTCGACGTATCCCTTAACACCAAGACGATTATTACCAAGTACCTCGCGGCGGAAACCTCCAAATCCCTTTCCCTCAACCTTCTTAGCACGTCCAGTTTCAACAGCCAAATCAAGGAAGGACTAGATTTATGCGCAAGCCTACTATAGGTACGACCACTGACTTTTTCCTTTTAAATTCCGCTAGAGGTAACTGTCTTGCCCACTAATACCAGTAACCTTAATACCTTTTCCAACACCATTTAAGGGATTCGAAAGATCCTTACAACCAATATATTAACCTTTTCCCTCAACGTGTTCCCATAGTAATTACGGATTATGCGGCAATTACCATGTTGATTGAGATCTGTGGAGAAAAGAAATATAACAGTAAGCCATATAACCTAATCGACGTTAAGCTATGCCCGTTTTTCAATATTAGCCGCCAACTAAGGGTTCAATTACCAGGTTTTTACTAGTTGTTTCCTAATATCTATACAGGCTAAGTCGAGAACTATTACCCCTAGTAACTAATGAGTTGTTTTGCTTTCCGTGAAATTTTCAATAGCTCAAAAGGTCACTTCGAATACGATATTGATTTTATCTAATACCAAACCGATTGAAATATTATTAAGAGTTTTGAAATATTATATTTTAAGAAATATTCAAAAATTTATACAGCTCTTCTCAATTAAATGATGAATAGGCTAATACTTTACTCACAAGTAATGGGGAACGTAGGAGCTAGCAAAGACACCTTACATCAGTATGTATTGCAAGTATTTACGGACTATAAAAAGTTATAATACGCCTTTTAATACCCTAATGTTATCTGCGAAGTGTTTTTTTAGCTAGTTACGTTCCTTACTAATAACCGTAACAGCTCGATTCTCTGGCTCAACTGGTATAGACTCTTGAGCTTCTAAATGTAATAACGATAAGGAAAACCCCTTCCACACGTATTATATCGACCGTAAGAACAAAAGGCCCAGCTAATACGGTTGACAAAGAGCCCGGACCTGAAAATATAACCAAGTTACCCATGAAAGAGGGTATTCCTCTTCCTTAAAATCTTTAAGTCACCTAAGTAAGTTTACTCCAAATACTAAAAAAATATTCACTTTTAAAACATAATTTAAGGGCAATTTCTCCGTTAAACTTTTCATTTCAAAATACCTACGCTGTTATATATACCTTATTAAGCTTATGATTCCCGTCGCTATCCCCCTCTTCAATATATACTCTCCTCTTAGGTATTGTTTCACGTTATATACGTTTTATCAACTTGTTCACCATCAGTTTCAAAAGGCTATATTAATTCATCCGCTTAACTCGAAAGTTGTTAACGTCTAAATTTTCATCGGATTTGAAAGTTATTTTATACAGCTTAACTTATATAATTCAAGAAGTAATAAAACTATTATAGATTTTAACCACTATATTTATGTTAATAATATCTAAGATATTATACAACATATCTCATTTACCTAGCTCTCGTCACGTAAGGGTTTCACTTTAAATGAGGAAGGATAATAATTTTATTGTCAATATGTCGTTCCTTGTTGGTAGTGATTTAGATGTTGCAATGTTGTCAATTTTATTGGTCAAAGTAACAGTAGTATTGAAGTAGTCAGATGGTGGATATATTGTTTTAGGTTTGGTAGACCGCTAGTCGGTCTGTACAGTAATTTGTATAGACAATTGCTTAGCCCTTTCCCTAGTGTAAAGTGAAGTGCATTGAATTAAACTTATACCCAATACAGTAAGTATATGTAGACAATATATTTAACTTATAGCTTATTCAACTTTACTGTAAGTAAAGTTAATACACTGCGTTGTATGTAGTACTATTTCAACACTAGAGGCTTTTTAGTTTGCATGTAAAAGTTAGTATGGTTAACCAATCTTTTTCGATTAGCGTTAAATAGCGACCTCATCAACTTGCTAACCCCCTGTTAATTCCAATTGACTTCCATATTAAATTGCACCCAATTGTATGTAAATTGACCCCATTGGACCCCAATTGTTCCGTTACTCCGAAGTCCGAGTTCATTAACTCCTACAAAAAGTTCTTTCGCCATAAGCTTTCAAAAACCTTTATCTTAGCCTTAATAATCAAATAAATCGCTATCATAGCATTTACTTCCCTAGCAATCTTCCAGTTTCCAGGAACAACCCTAGTTACTGACACATGGCTTGGGTTTGGTAGGCAGCCTATTAAAGTAGTCCTCAATATGTATAATTAACCTATTACTGTCTACAAACCTTTTCAGAGCTTTGTTCAACACCGCCTTCATTATAGTATTTGCTGAATTGTCGTTACCGTTAATTTATCGGAACTCATCAATCTTCCTCTTTTCTTATGCTTTACAGAGTGCTATTACGTAGATTATCAGTCGTTTTTCGCTGGTGGTTCCGAGCTTCGAAAAACATTCGAAAAGGATTTTTAAGTTGTTATGAATTATTGCCGGGATAGAAGGAATCTTTAAATTCCTGGTGATAAGGTTAAGGGTTTTTTATAGTAATATACCTACGTTAAAATCTGCTATTATACTGTAGACCTTTAAAGTCAATGCGTTTTATGTGATTTTTTTTACACTTGACAGAGGTTTAGTTGATTAGGCTACCGATAATACTAAATTGGTTTTCCTGCCTATTTTTTATAGGGGTTATTGGAAAGCCGATTTATGAAGACAGGTTGGTGTTATTTGTAAAGGACTTATCTGTAAAGATTATTAGTTTAGCCCTAGACAGGTTTATTAGGACTATATTAATCCCGCGGTCAAGGGTTCGCATTTTTCACTCGATCTTTTTATTTAGCTGGTCGAAGTTTTTATTTGCGGGATCCTGTACTTATGCTGCGATAAATAGGTCGAATAATGCCTTCGGCTAGTATAGAGTGGCAATATAGCTGCTACGGATTCGTTACTCAATGTATCATTGGGCTTTAGCTATATGAATCTTATAAATTATAACTAAAATAATGTCTTATCCCCTTCAGCAAAAGTTAAAGCAAGTATTAACACTATGTATGCGGATTAACGATTTATTAACATTAAATTGATTTTTTTTATTTAACGTTGTGACTGGATTGTCATTTTAAAACTTAGAGTCTTTAATCGCTTTCTATTTTCATATAATGAAGCTAATCTTTCAAACGCAAAGGTTATCGTCAATTTACATACCTACTACACCGAAGTCTCTCTTTTACGTTAGTAATAAGTACGGATTATTTGTTGAAGACTTTATCATTAGTTTAATTTAAAGTACGACTAGTAAGTTAGGAACCAATGAACGTTTACTTTAGTCAATCTATATAGTGGTTTATTATATCGGATTACCCTTTACGGAGGGTAATTGTTATATAGTTCCTGTAATAGCTTTAGTAGTATGATCTGTTGTTAATTCGTTTGTAATTTCATATAGGTTCACGTTATATTACAGCTATTAAGCGTAACTTGGACTTAATTTTATTTAGTAAACTTATCATCAAAGCGGGTACTAAACGTTGGCTAATCTTTTAAATTGTTAGCGATTAGGTAAGGATTTAGGTTTTTCCTTTATCGCCGTATCCTTAAGCGATTAGACGTGACTTTTCGTATGACCGCCCCGTGTTTTTTCCTTTAACCTCTACATAATACTTGACTTAAAGATTATGACGTTTGAGTTTTAAAGGTTAATATCAGTCTTCGGTATGAATTGTATAACCCTTCGAATTAATAGGCTATTAATTTCAACCTAGTCGATTTTCTCGAAAGGTTTGTTAGAGGTTTTAATAAACCCCTGTACTCGGAGATTTAATTCTAAGTTTTTGTTATTCTTATCTTTCGTATTTACCTAAGTAGTATTGTAAATATGAGTTGGTGTGTATTCCTCTTTTTCAATGTTTTTTTTCTTCAAGATTCGTCTATGCCGGCAATATTTTATCAGCTTATCGATAACGTGTAAAGGAGGAATATATTAGCTCAGTTGTTTAAGTTAAGGGTTTTTATCGTTAATATCCCTAATATAAAGTTTGACCTAGGTGATTTAGAAAGATATAGGACCGTTATTTGTTTTAATAATTATTTCGGAGTTTGCGATACTTAAGATTTTATACAAGCCCTCTCATTTACCCGGCTCCCACTATACTAAGACTTTACTTCACAACGGAAAAGAAAGTACGTTGATTATTATAGGGCCGTTCTTGGTATTAAGGGTATTATTGACTTGGTGACGTATCAATTCCTTTCGTAATTCCTTTAAAGCTTTGCCGTATGCCGCAATACGATTTTAGATACTTTCCGATAGTGGAGATTTACTCATTAGGCTTTGGTATGCTTTCAAGACCAGTAACGTTAATACTAGGCCGTTAGAGCCTATAGTATTGTTTAGGTCTTTTACCGCTATCTAAAACCTTGTTTTGGGGCCCGTAAAACTTCTAATTTATAACATAAAGATATTATTAGTTCGACGAAGTAGTACGTATATCCTTGTAACATTTCCAATACTTTAATAGGCTTTCACAGGTACCTATTTAAGTTGGATACCCATTATTTTAATATCTTCCTGATATTAGGTTACTGTAAAGTTGGTGCCAGTACTGTAAACAACGAAGTTAGATAGGCTTAGATATATATTAATTTATAGTATCTTGAGTATTCTTCACGTATTTCTTTGCTGAAAGGAATATTAGAAACTTAGTCTCATAAAAAACGTTGCAAAATTGATGACATGAAAAAGAAATTTATTATCTAATGAAATCACATTAATGAAGATGTTGCGGTTAAAGTCCTTATCGTCTTTTAATATAAATTTCAATCTTTAGGGGGTCTGTGTATACGTTTGATAATGGTAATTTAGTTTTCCTATAGCTTTTAAGGTAAAGTATTCCATATCTTCATATCTTACAGACTTTAGAACTTTATATAACCTGTTAATGGCTGGGTAGATAAAGTACCTGTATGAATAACATATCTCCGGCTTTGTGAGGTTCAACACTACTGCTTTAGGTCTTTAAATATGAAATTATTAGTGCCTTTACTTAAAGACGAGGGGAAACTTTAAGCCGTTTTTAATAAGATTGTTTGTATTGACGTTGACGTTAACGCCAAAAGTCTTTACATCCTATAAACAAAGAAGGAAACAGGTAGGAGACTTGAGGATATTGAACGTAATTGCTTTCACCGTAGTTTAAACTACCGTTATCTCTATTAACGATAATTATTTACCTAGTATAATACTAACTTTAGCTTTGTCAGTATCGTGACGATTAATTTCAGTGACTGTAGTTCTTTTCGTTCATAGTGCCACGTATTGCGAAAAGCCTCCTATTCAGTACCTTACTACCCCTATATCTATCATAATATCTTAAAACGTATGGTCCGTGTAATGATCGCGAAGGTTAAAGGTATAAGAGGAGTTGGAGACTTAATTGTGGCAAAGGCAAGGATCTGTACCACCTAAACAGTATAGGAAAACGTAGTCGACTAATTATTAGGCTGCGTTAGAAGCAGTATCTTTATACTATTTAATCTGCTTAAGGGTATTATCGCCTTTAATTTGCACATATCCCTCATAGTTTACGATTTAATTTAAATATTTCTATTTGGAAGTAGTAGGTCATTAAAAATAGTACATTACCTTTCTATTTTATTTGCTCGGCGGAGGGGTACCAATCTAACCAATAGGTAGACTTACCACTGGTTTAATATTTATTGCCATTATTACGACGATAGTATTTACGATTAATAGGACCTCTTAAATCTTGGCCTTATTAATGCTAATGTGGTTACTAACTTTAGTTTATGGCCGGTAAGTTAAACCTTCAGCGTTAAAAGCGCCCGTATCCGTACTTGCGGTCAACGTAGTTGACTACCGTAAGGTCTTTTTCATTCATATTAGAGAAGTTGCCGGTTTATGGGTATATACTAAACGAGTTTGGTATACGCGTTATCATAGTATCAAACGAGGAACGTAATTAGTTAAAGAAAACTTTAAATGCAGAATTTAGTCGTTGTAAGGCGTATTTAAAATCGTTAACGCTCGTAACTGCTACTATTACCTATTTGATAAGTATAGCTTTATCAGCATAGGCCTTCTCTATTACTTGTTGATATAATATTAATTTGTTAAACATCTGGTTTAACACATTTATTAGTGTTTCCTCCTCCTTTTTTTTAGCTTTCGTTATAGTTTACCGGGTAATAAATCAATTTGTATAATATTAAACGAGGTGGATATCGTATTCGAAGTGGCTTTTTATGCTATCATAAATCTTGCGAAACGTAATAGCTTGGGTAAAAAAGGTTAATTAGTAGTTCCTAATGTGCATTGCAAATATTCCTGAGAATAATAAGTGAAAAACTGAAGGGAAAACCTTTATTTATTTTAAAATGTTTAGAAATGGTATTTTTTCGGTGTTGAAAAGATTATAGGGCTTTCAATTATGCTTTTTACGTTGTTTTGGATCTTGGCGAAATCCATAAAAATTTTGTAGTTAATATTAATTATTTTAATAGGTTTTGGAGGCAGATTGCGATAATCAAATTAGTTTCAATTGGTATTTCATAGAAATTTAAGCTTTGAAACTTTCAAAGTACGGTGTTAAGGGTAATTGCCAATTACTTAGCCCTAGGAGTAAAGTCTTATGGTAAGACCTATAATAGGCTTTTATTTGTAGGTAAACCTGCTATAAAAAGGTTCTTAAGGGGCTTGTAGATTAAATTATCAAAGGGTAATAGGTACTTGAAGGTTTTGAAAGACTTAACGATCCTACTTAATTGACTAGTGTAAAAATTCGATATTAATACCTTTGGCTGTATTGGCGGCTGTTGCTTTACGATTTTTTCCACCACTAAAAGCGTACTCCACATTATTATGTAGGAGTATTAAGCTATCGAGAAGGTTAATAGGTTCTTTATTATCAGCTTGTAAAAAGGCTTATCTTAGCTAAGGGTAAAGAAGAGGTCCTCTAAATCGTGTATAATAGCGTTAAGGTTTTTTAACAGTCTTTCCTTCAGACTGTAAGTCGTAAAGGCATTCTTCAATTTAGACTAGCTTAAAGAGGGCTTGTATTAATCTCGTGGCACCCTCTACTTAAACTTAAATACTTCGTTCCTCTAATTCAAATTTAAGCATCAACTCAACCCCTTTTTAAATTACCTTTCACATTTCAATGGTCCAGTCGTAGAAAATTTCACGATACTTATAAAAGATACGGTCAAAGTTGTAGCTGTTGTTGTACTTAATAATAAAGTATTTAAAGAAGTTAGTAAGGTGTTTTTCAATTAATTCTTTATCGACATCTTACGCCTAAAGAGTTTTGTTATAATACGTTGTAAAGGTATTTTCGAGGGATCTGATTTTCTCTTTCCTGGTAGGGTCGGTAATGGCTTTAAAGTGATCAATAACAGTAGATATATTAAGGTTTTTACCTGTGTATAACTTTAGGAGAGGGGGGGGGGGGCGTGTAGGGCAACAGAGTTGGTGTTTAAGCGTAAAGTTGCGTAAAAACTTATCGATTAAGCGTTGGATCGTGCGACGTAACTCTCTTGGAGTAAATTGGTGATTCTTAGTATTTTCGCTTAAAGCAAGAAACTTGAGGATTAAATTAGTATGGAGGAAGTGAAAATAGTAAAGTAGGGGCAAAGGTTTGATGTAAAGGGTAAGGTTGAAGATCATTTGTTATTGTAGGTTATTTGGTGTGGGGACTTAGTCGTTTTTCTATAATAGTAATACTCGTAGTAGTATTAACTTAGCCGTTTACCAACTTGCTGAACTTTAAGAATTTTAATAGTTAATCTTGACATTTTTCTTTAAAAAGAATCCGTAACGATTTCTTGGTGTTTTTAGTAGCGATACCTTCGCCTACTTCCAAATTGCCGTTGTAAACTAACGTAACCTAAAAATCCTTTTTATTTTTCTACCTTTGTGTACTAACGTAGTACTAATAAAGGTCTTTCCCAAGAATATTTCCTCTACCCTAGCCGATATTATAGCTGTAAAGCGTAACCGGAAAGTAGCTTATTCTTTTACTTGACTAATATATGCTTAACTTAATAAATACTGATTAGTGTTAATAGAGCTTTAGTCGTTGTAACGTTATCGATTCGATGGGTCGAATTAACAGTAGTATTATAGTAATCAGATGGTAGATGTATTATTTTAGGTTTGGCAGACTGCTAGCCAGTTTACACAGTAATTTGTATGGTCAATAGCTTGGCCCTTTTCCTAGTAAAAAGTGAAGCGTACTGCATTCGACTTACATCCAATGCAGTAAGTCCACAAAAACAATATACTCAACTTGCAGTTCAGTTATCTATACTGTAAGTAAAGTTAACCTACTGCAAAACATGTAGTACTATTCCAACATTCATAGTATTGAAGTCTTCTTTAACCTGGCGACATGCCGATTCCTTCCTGAATTCCATTAGGGCTTTGCTATATATTATAATACTTTGTTGGGAATTTAGTAATAGTGATGATTCAGTCGTTATACATGAATAGGCCCCAAATACCATAAAATTTTGTATAGGGTCGTTAAGGCTAAAATATCGTTAAAACCCTTTACCATTATCTAAAGCCGTGCTTTTTAATCTTTAAAACGTTCGATTCCCAGTGTAAAGATATCGTTGGCTTTTTGTAAAAAAACGGAAGCCCTTTTAACCTTATTAATATCATATTAAACGTTAACAGAAACCTATTTACATTAAATCCCTATCTACCTAATATTAGCTTAAAACTTTATCATAGTAAAGTTGGTACCGATATCGTAAACTAATACGTTTGGTAGCTCAACTTACGTATTAATATACAAAGTCCGTAGTATCTCCTACTTTTCCTTCGTCGTAATAGTTTTTAGGAACTCAATGCCGTGAAAAGTCGTAGAAAGGTCTATAATATAAAGTAATAGCTTACTGTCCAAGTAAAACACGTTTACGATAGCTTTAAAGAAAAAGTATTCATTTTTCTTTAACGTAAACTTAAATCTTAAAGAGTTTTTAAAGCATATTTAGTCATGATAGTTAAACCGTTTAATTATATTTAATATCAGCAAGTCTATATCTTGATAAATAAAAGACTTTGAAGCCTTTTAAAGCTTATTGATTGCCGGATACTTAAACCTATAGTGTAGTTAGTAATGTTCCGCCTCCGTCAAATTCAATAATATTACCTTTGGCTTTTGAAAATTAAAAAGGTACCACTATTTAAGGCTAAATAAAGACCCTTTACCGCCTTTTATCTGGACTAGTTCATCAGTTTAAAAGTTAACGTTAAATCCGAGGCTTTTTATGTCTTTGAGGAAAAAAAAAATGGGGTAAGTTATTTCAAGATTTAGATAACAATAGGATTAATAAAAGTTTCAATCATCGTCGATTCCAATAAAAATAGCTTTTTTATAAGGCTTAAAATAACCTTTACTTTACTCATATCCATATAATTAAGTTCCGTGACAATATTAGTATCTTTCATTAACGTGATGTACTATGAATAACCTCTTATTTATTACCGTATTACTCCCGTATGCGGCATAATAACTTAAAAGACCTATTAGTTATAACGATCTTAAATGGTAAAAAGGTATATAAGGCTAAGGTCTTTACCTATCAGACGATACAAAAGTATGTATTCAGCGAATTATTATATTATTTTTCAGCCGGTATCAATATTTCTATACAAACCAATAACCTTGTATTTATTTTCCTCCTTTTAAACTTTATTACATTTAAATTCATTACTTGTAATATATAGTCCACGTCAAATGTAAACATGAAGTATATATTGTATACTACTTACTACGATTCGAATTTTCTAGTTATATAATGTATTAACCAATAACTTTACTTCCTACAGATCCAATTTTCTTTAGTATCAAAGTAAATTTTTATAGCTAAATTAAAGACCTTAAGAAAAGAAATAAACTTTTCCGTAGGTAATTTGATTAATTCCCTTGATTCGAGCTTTTCGTTAACTACATTAACTGGGCCTTTCGTATTTACAGTTGATATAATACATATAAAAGGTTTTTTTTTGGTTGTTACTAAATTTAGTGACTTAAATGTGCATACCAGTTCAAAATATTAGAGTCGCCAACAAGTAACATAAAGAGTTAAAAACCCCTTTATAAGTGGTATTAGGGTATTAAAAGATGTATTCAAACTTTATATAACTTGTAAAAACTTTCCGAACCTATTATCATTAGGGGACTTTAGTCAATTACTAAGTTTTCCATTGCTGATTGGCAAGATATTAACCTATTCAATATCTAATGGAAAAAGTCTATTATACTTTCTATCTTTTTTTAATGACCGAACATATTAAACTACTCCATAATTTACTAGTCGATATAGTATTCGGTAAAACCAATATCGTATAATTAGTAACCCTTTAAATTACTATAAATTTCAAGGAACAAGTAATAATTCGTCAAGTACCGAGGATAGTAATCCTATGCTCAAAAAGTGAAAATATTGGAAAATAACAAGTAAAACCCTGTCAATTCAACTTTTATTCAACGGAAAATGTTAAAAAAATAGACGTAACTAGATGTAGAGGAGGTTATATAGCTTACCGTTATAGTTTTCTTTACCTCTTTAAATTTTGATGAACGTAGTGATTGCTGCATCATACGTATATACCATAAGAACGTATTGAGAAGAAAGGGTAATGTACTGGTTGTAGGAATCTTTTAAATCCCTCGAATAGTATGGAGATTAATATTGGTAGGCAAAATATTTACCTTTAGCCGAATGAAAAGGGAAAAATCCAGTAGTTGTTCCTGTAGTAAGTTTACGTAGAAAATTATTCTTTCCTTAATTTGGCTGCTAAAATTGAACGTATTAAGGAGTTTAGGGAAAAAGGACCTGAGGGTTTCCGCTACGGCGGACTTAGTGATAATTCTTTTAGTATTAAGGGATACGTCAAGGTTTCTTTTTAATTGACTGGTGGACTTTGAGACTTAAGACGTGTAGGTTAATTGATTTTTTGCGGCCAATTATTCCACACGTTGAAACCCTTATGCAAAAGGGGTTGAAAAACTTATTTAAGCTTGAGTAGATCCTTGTAAACATATATAAAGTCGTTAAGGAAGTGTATCACTAACAATGCTTTTGCTTTCATCTTAATTTTATTAAATGTTTTTATTTATTGCGTATTCGTAAAATAGATTAGTTAGATTGCCTTCCTTCCTTTTCCTCATAGGGAGTTCGACTTCTCTACTAGCCAGTTCACTTTTTAACCTGCATTTGACCTACCTATCTATTACGTTTCATATAACTAAGGTTCTTTTATTCAACCATTCGTAAAATTCTTCTAGGGCGACGGGTCCCGTTTTACGTCAGGTAAAATCTAAATTAAGGATAAAATAACCGATATGGTTCGTCAGATGCTTGGGGGTGGAGTCTTTATTGGTATCTGTAAACCAGAGATTTTCATCTAAGTATTTTACGAATATAACACCGAGGTCTTTAATTGCCTTTTGACGGTCAGGGTCGTTAACGGTATTAATTTCAACGCGTTTTCAAGCTATCATAACGAATATTAAAATGTGTAAGGGTAAAAAAAGTGGTGTAAAGTGGTAGGTCGCAGGTTTACCGTCAAAGTTGGTGTAGTTAAAGGTCGTAAGACTTAGTCGTTTTTTCGTTTTGAAATTTGAAGTAGTAGTAGTCGCAATAGTAGTAGCCGTAATAGTACTAACTTAGCTGTTTTCCAACTTGCAGTCTTGATAATCTTTGAGAATTTAGGTGGTTAGTTTCAACGCCTTTAAAAAGGATTAATCAAGATTTTTTGGTGTTTTGAGTAACGATATCGTCACTTAATTATAGATTACCGCGAACATATTTATAGCCTATAAGTTTTTCCTACTTGTTATCGCGAACAGCTGCATAACGTATAGGTGCACTGCGTAAAAACCTTTCCTCCACCTTACCTAAATAAAGCGTAATAACAGGAAAGCAGCCTTTCCTTTTACTTAGCCAATTTGTGCTTAACCTATTAAGCACTGATTAGTGTTTGTAAGTCTTTATAGTTGTAACGTAGTTGATTCGAATCACTGTGGTCAAATTAACTAGTGTTGTATTAATGTTAGATGATTGTACGTGGTAAGTTCTAAGTTTGGCAGACCGATAGCCCGTCTGCATACTAATTAATATGGCTAAACGCTTTCGCCTGTGACCCATTTTGAATTGGGTACCTACTGCACTGTACTTGCACTGCGGTGTATCTGAATCCTACAAACTACAGTCAATTTTCAGTATATACAATCAACTTTACTTACAGTAAAGTTGACTTGATTGTACTGCATTTGACTGATATTCCAACATAAAGTAATAAAAAAGTAATCATGGTATAATTTCGGATTTGTAGACGTATAATTTTGAAAGTCTTTGTAAAAGTGTAGTCGATATGCGGAAAAAAGTAAATATAATATGTTTTTATAAAAACTGTATCAATTTTAATAATGAAAATAACCTTCAAAATACTATAACAATCATTACTAATAACACATCCTTTGATTGATATTAGATATATATTTATATTCGTGAAGATCAACCTTTTAAAATCATTTAGTATTTGTAACTTAGGCTCTCAGACTTACTTTCTTCCCTCAACATTAAAAAAGGTTTTCTTATTTCTTTTCTTCTCATTTATCGGTATAGTAATACCTATCAATTTGCATAGTTCCAGCTTCATTAGTCTTTTAAGACTTTCCTCAAGCTCAACTAACAGACCTTCGTATAAGTCGATAACTAACTTAAGCCTTTCCTATTCTCGAAAGTCTAGAGAACTGGTAGCCTTAACTCTAGCCTCTACTTCCTTGTCAGCAAGATCATCGGCATTAAAAGCTTGAATTTCTTGTACAGCTTTAGCCCTTTAGTCATCACGAGCTGCCTTTCATGCTTTCCTCAATAGATCTTCAAGGCCTAAAGCACCTGAAATAATAGGAGTAACCTTATAGTATAGGAAACAAAGGGATAGGTATTCAGCTGAAGAAGAATAAAAACCTATAGTTCTAGAAAAACCGAAATTGATAAAATTCCTCTGGGAAGAAAAACTATCATTACTAGTATTGCCATTGAACAGCCCTGGTAGTGAAAACAAAGATTTACGTTCTGGGAATACTAATGTGGCATCCTTAAAGGTATCAGAAGATCTGGAAAAAGTAGATATTTGAATCTGTGCAGGAGGAAATATAAAACTGATTCAGTAAAATATAAAAAGAGCAAGGCACAATTGAACTAAAAATATATTGAAGGTCCTACAAAAAAAATATTTTGTAGGCTTATAAATTCAAGTATTTCAAAATTTGCGTGAAAGACTTCATATATAATCAAGTGTTTACTCATAAAAATTTAGATCAAAAGTCGAAACTCTATACTAGTTAATACTAGTTTATACCAATAAATACTCGTTCCTTCATGCTAGTAAGTACTAGTTTAGGCAGCATTTCTATACTAATCCTCCGTACTAGCAAATACTAGTGCCCCTTGGAGATATCTACATCTCCAGTGACTTCCTTATCTTTTAGTGTTAGGAGGTTCAGTACTTCAAGTTTCTACCAAGTACTGAATGGTCCTATTGGCCCTGTTGTTGAGTGGGTGCTGAGTGAGTATACCTGTTGTATTTAAAAACCAACTTAATGGTTGATAATAGGAGTAGGATCTAGTATACCACGGCCTAAAAGGCCTTTTATGATAAATTAAAAAATATAAAGGTTATGAACCTAGCTTTGAGTTTACTTTCACTCTCAGCTCTACCGTTATTGTCCATATACCCTTTATGAAACGAGTAAAGTGTTAATAGACTAATCTAACAAAAAACAGATAAATCTTTCCTTTATAGCAGTTTTAAGATATTATAAAGCCCTGACACATCTTTATGATCTATTTGCTATACCGGCCAGAAAATTTGATATGGAAAATCGTTAGTACTTTTAATTTAACGGTTTTTGAAAAAACCCTTACGGAACTCCATAAGTTTATTGTGAGGGATAATATTGGTAGGTCTTTATTGTTTTAATGTAGTCGATTCGAATTGCTGTAGTCGAAGTAACTGGTGCTACATTGAATTTTTTTGATACGTTGTAAGTTTTAAGTTTGGCAGACCGCTAGCTAGTCTGTACATTAATTTATATTATCAAATTCTTTGGCACCTGCCCCACTTTAAAGTAGGTACCTACTTCACTGCACTTGCAGTCAATCCTACAAATTGTAGTCAATTTTCAATAATTATAATTAACCAACTGTAAGTATAACTAACTCTATTATACTATATTTAACTATTATTCCAATATCGGCAGCTTTTTGTTTTATTTTTTCATATGAGCGCGGCCAGCCGTAAATTAGTGGTAACCCTTAAAATCTCTTAGTAATTTACATTCCAAACCCTTATTAGTTCTAGTTAAGTTGTACTGGAAATAATAACAATTACGGCCTTTCATTTCAAATTTACTAGCCCTTCATTCCTTTACTTCCGTTTCCACGTCTTCCGCGATAGACCTATGCATATTACTCATTTCACCACTTGCGTACCTCTTTTCAGTAGTTTCACTTATTGCCATCGCTATTTTTTCTATTGCTAGTATTATTTTGGTTGTTTTTAAGTTTACTATGGTATCAAAGATTTCTTACATTGCGTGTTGAGCGTTTTACGTAGTCGTCGATTTGTACGGTCAGTGTATTACTGTTTACAAACCGTTCTAAGGCTTCATTGAATGTGGCTTTGGTTATAACGTTAACGGTGTTATTTTTGCCGTTGATTTATCAGAACGTATTCATTTCCTTGGTTTTTCATACCTCCTTTAAAGCTATTACATCTATCATTAGGCGTTTTTCATTGGTTGTACCCTATTTCAATAGGCACTCGTAGAGGATCTGAGAGTTTGTATGTATAATTATAGGTATTGGAGGCAGTTCTAGTTGTTTAGTGACAATATTTAACGTGTCATTAGTTACTTTGCTGAATATCAAAGCTTGTTATTATACTGTATACCACCGTTGCTAATACATTTTGTGTTATATGATTACACTTGACTGATATCTAGTGTACAGGGTTTCTAGTAATTGTTAATTTCCCTTCAGACTTTTCCTTGTTCATAAGCAATATGAGAAACCGGATTTACGATGTAAGGTTATTAGTATTAGTAAAGGATTTATTAATGAAAATTATTAACTTGAACGATATTCAATTTATCGTCAACATATTGATGCCCTTTTAAAAATTGTACATTCGCTATTGAATCATTTTGTTTTACCTGTCCAAGCTTTTGACTTATAGTTTCTGTGCGTTTGATATAATAGAAATGTTATACGATACCTTCGGTTGATATAGTGTGGTAATATAGGCCGAAAGAGCCTTGTGCTTCGGGAATCGCTGTTTTTTTGCTTCGTAGGTCTTGTCGATAGTTCTTAAGTTCGTGGTTTACTCTTTTTAATTTATATTAATGTACGTACCTTTTTTGGCTTTAACATTATAGATTTGAATCAACGATTTATTAAAGTTTAGTTGTGTTCTCTTAGCTAACTTTTCAATCGTTTTATACTTTTAGAGGTCTAATCTTTCGATAGCACATTATTCCACCTTTACAAATATAGTTTTTTTTCGAAGATAAAAACGGTATTGTAAGTTTGTATACCTGCGGTACCATAGTATTTATCCTCTATAATTAATAGGTACAGATTAAATATTAAAGTCTTTATAACTAGTCTGGTTTCAAAGTATGTCTGATATGTTAGAAACTAATGAAAGTTTGTTCTGGCTAGTCTGTATAAAGGTTTAATGTAACGTATTACCATATCGATCGGAAAATTGCCCCTTAGTTTTTTCGGTAGTTTTAGTCGTATAATCCGCTGAAGATCGGTGGCGAATTGCGTATACATTTACGTTATATCCTGGTTATACAATGTGAACTAGCTGCTTACGTTAATAATCGAACTGGTCATAATCGCGAAGATGAAACGTTAGCTAATCCTTTGGATTATAGATCATTAAGTAAGGATTTAATTACTATCTTGATCAACGTATTCTTAAGTGATTAGTCGTGACTTTTGATACGACTGGTATGTGGTTTTGTCTTTAACCTTATTAATTATCCTTGAAATGAAGACTATAACGTTTTAGCATTAATATTGAGTTAACGGTATAACTTAAATAAAATTTTGTGTAAAAAAAACGTTGATTTCTATACAGTCGTTTTTGCCCTGAAAGGTTTGGTTGGTGTATTAACAATACATTTAACACGTAAATGAAAGGTAAGTTCTATATTAGAATTATCTTTTTAAGATATCCACGTTGTTGTGTATATCTTCCTATGCTTATAGTCTTCGTTACCGATTTGTCCTTTAGTATGTATTTTCTTTTTGGACAATTTTCTACGTTGTAAACGTTTTATTAGTTTGTTAACGATCGGTTCGAGAGGATTATGTTAGTTCATTCGTTCGACTTAAGGGTTTTCGACGTAGGTAGTTTTATTAAACGTAGGAGGTTTTTAATACTTAGGATTTTATATAGCCTATTATTAGTAGTCCTTAAACGTTGCAACGTTCTTGATTCGATTGGTCTTCGAAGTAACAGTAGTATTGCATATTCAGGTGGTGGATGTATTGTTCTAGGTTTTGCAGACCGCTAGCCGGTCTTCACAGTAATTTGTATGGCCAATTTCTTGGCCCGTGCTCTAGAGTGAAGTGCAACGTACTGCACTCGACTTACACAAAATGCGATAAGTTTGCATAAAGCAATATACTTGCAGTACGGTCAACTTTACTACAAGTAAAGTTGACCTACTGCACTGCATGTAATACTACTCCAACACCTATTCTATTTACTTATCTTTTATTAAGTAAAGACTTTACTTGAAAAAGGTCATGTTAATACGTTTATTGTCGATAATTCGTTTTGGGTATCAAGGGTATTATTGACCTGACGGCGTGCCAATACCTTTCTTAATTCCCTTAGAGCTTTGCTATATGCTATAACGTGTTTTTGGGTGTTTAGCAATGGTAGTAACTTAGTTGTCATAAGTGGGTACGCCATAAATACAAGTGAAGTTAATATAAGGCTATTAGAGCTAATAATATCGTTTAATCCCTTTACCGCTGACAATTATTTTTAAAAAATTTATAAAGTTTTCAATTTCAATGGTAAAGATTCAGTAGGCTCTTTGTAAAAAAAAAAAGTAAGTTTTTTAAAGCCTACTAATACTGCAGTAGGCCTTAATAGAGACTTATTTGTACTGAATCCCTTTGTATTTAACATTAGCTTTAAATTTTATCGTAATAAAGTTGGTACCTACGTCGTAGATTAATAAGTTTTGTGGCCCTAAATACGTATTATTTCAGCAAGTAAGTAATACCTTTTATGTTTCTTTCGCCGTCATAGTTTTAAAAAAATCTATAGCCGTAAAAAGTTATGGTAGAGTTAATGACATAAAGTCCTGGTTTACTATACAGGTAAAATACGTTGACGAAAACCTTAAATTATTTTTACGTAAATTTAAAACTTAACGGGGATTGGGAGTGTGTTTGGTAGTAATAGAAAAGCTATAAAATTCCTCTTAATGTTAATAATTCCACATCTTTACAACCAGCCGCTTTTTAGACCTTGAAAAGCCTAGTAGATACTAAATACTCAAATTTACTATTTAATTAACAAAGTTACGACTCCGTTAGGTTTAATACCAATATCCTTGGCCTTTAAATATGAAATTGAAAGTGTCTCTAGTAAAGGTTAGGTTGAAACATTTCTTTTCCATCGATTTATATTAGTTTATTATTGTCAACGTTAACGTTGATGCCGAGGTTTTATATTTCTTTAAGGTAAACAAAGAAATGATTAGTGGATTACAAGATGTAAAAAATGATAGAGTTAACGAAGATAGTAATAGTTGTCGATTTAAGTAAAGACTGTTTTTTTCTAAAGCTCAAATCAATTTGGGTTTTACCGGCATCCGTGTATTCAAGTTTCGTAACAGTATTAGTATACCATCGTAATTTTACGTATTACGAATAACCTTTTGTTAAGAACCGTATTGCCCCAGTGTTTAGCATAATACTTTAAAAGACTTGCTTTGTATAATACTCGCGAATGGTCAATAGATACATAAGACTATGATTTTTTGTCGGTAAGGTCTCTCTTCACATGAATGTAAAGGAAAAGTAATCGTAATATTGATATTGTAGTAAATATAGATATATCATCAGTCAGTAAGAAGCATTCTAGAGAGTACACGCCACGGATGGGAGGTTATAAACCTTTCATCCAGGTAGTAGCCCTTTTGTCGTATGCTCTGGAACAACCCTTCCAGACCGCGCCACGTATAATGCACTTTATACCTTGTAGGAGTACAGCCTACAGCATGACACATTATCGTGCACTCTTTAGGAATCTACCTTGCAATATAATGTACTGCCCCTTAGCTTATGTATACTATCTGTAAGGGCATATAGTAATATTTATACAGGTAATCTGTTCTTTCGTTTTTTTATATTTCGTATTTATAAACTAATATTGATAATATAGTTATAACGAGTCCGTATACATAATCCTGTAGTAATAATATAATTACGGCACAAAATGTAAAGGTTTGAATTAGTAGCTTTTGTAATAACAATATAGTTGTAGTATTAATGATCAAAGTTTAAATTATTAGTTTTTGTAATGATATTGTGATTACAGTACTCATTAGAAAGGTTTGAATTAGCAGTTTTTGTAATCATAATGTGATTGTGATATCAATTGCAAAGGTTCGAATTAGTAATTTCTGGCCGCGGAGGTAATTATAGTAAGGACCTGGTTATTATAGTTAATCGTTGACGATATAGTTGTTAATGGCGTTATTTTTTTTTTTTTCGATAATGGTGAGATTTCGTAGGCGTTATAGGGGTAATTACGTAGGGGTAATTTACGTTGTTACGTGTTTTTAATTAATATAAAAAATATATTGCCATCGGTTTAGGTAAAACTTCTTTTTTTCTCCTTTAATGACGCGTACCTAAAGTAAATAAAAGTTCTTATTTTAATTTAACTTAACATTTATTTCAATTACGCAATTTAAACCGCTCTGATTGGTAGGTTACTCGACCAATCTATATACTAACTTTGCTTTTAAATAAATGTCGCGTAAAAACAGGTTTGTATAGCGCCGTTAATACGTAAACGCCGCCGTGCCGCTGTTGCCGCCGCTACCGCCACTACCGCCAACACTACCACCACTATTAATAGCCTGCCCTCGTTGGGCATAATTTTTTCAATAGCCGCTTTCCTCCCGGCTTCGCCGTGCTCTATCGCCGCCGCCACTCAAGTCGCCACCCCTTTCCCTCCTTTTTCACCCTCCCCTTTCCACCTTAGTTCCTAGGGTGAGGAGCGGGAAGCTTTTGAGGTTATAGACCTTACCCTATTCCTGCAGGTGAAACCTCCCTTACTCATAGGGACCCTCTGACACCGCAAATGTAGCCTGGCCAAGTTACGCCGCAGTTTTTATTCCTTATATCAACCCATCTATTTGACTTTGATATTCTTTTAAACGAGGAATACGAGGCGGACATATTTCGTCGCCTTGAATTTCGTATAGTTAGGGTACGTCGTGAGGTTTTTTCAACGCTTAAGACGTTGGAACGGCGTACCTGAGTCCGTAGTTCCGGGCCGCAAATGAATACGCCCTACGTATCATATATCGCGTCCACGGCCACAGGTAAGTTTATTAGAGATCACTACGAAAACAGGGGTCATTAAGTCTGTTGTGATTATTACGAGCGGATTAGTAATAGATACGCCCCCGTTTCTTTAGTTTTGGAGCTGTAGGCTGAAGCCGTATTACGCGCCCGCCGGCTTTATAGTGAGTTTAAATCGATATCTAAAATTGTCTTTTACTTTAAAAAGTAATATTCGAGGCGTTTTTAAAAATAACAATATTTGTAAATAACTAAAACAAGTCGATATTAATTACTAGTAAACGTTAACCAGTGGATTAAAGAGTTGGCAGCCGCTATTATCGCCTGGAAGCGGAGCCTACGTATATATTACGCAAGCGAATTCGACGACGTTATCTCGCGTCGCTATAAGGAGGGTAAATACCTCTTTACGCCTTTGCTTAAGGGTATACAGCTTAAGGTGCGGGACCATCTTTTCGCTCGCGCCGATGACGGCATCGATAGCGGTAATAACGGTGATACCAGAATAAAGGAGGAGGTCTACGAAGAGAATGGTAAAGACGCGATGGCGTCGCCTTTTCCCTTTTCTTCTAATAGTAAATAGCTACCCTTTACGGCCAAGTCGATGCACCCGACTATAATATAGTGCGTTACATAGTAGTATTATTACTATTGATAAAAACCATTGTAATACGAGTGATGAATATAATTTAAATTGTATAAAACATAAAGGAATCAAATGTTAAAAGCGGAACAATACTATAAATTTCAATAAAAAAAGGTAAATAGTAAAATACCCAGTAAGGATAAAGTACGTAAAACAAAAACTGACAGTATCTCGAAAGCGGCGCGAAATGGTATATTTAAGTAAATGTAAAATTATAAAGTTGTCGTAAGTGTAATTCGCGGATCGTGGTACAATTCAGGAAGCGAAGCAGATATATGGTTTCGAACTTCTTTAAATCGGTAAAAGTGGTATAATAGTTTATTAAGGTCGTGAAACCTTTTTTAAAACTTTAATAAACAGTATACTTGTCTATATTAGGCTTTCCAGTGTTTGGTTTAAGGTAGTCTTAGTTATTACGTTCGTTGGGTTAGACTTTCCATAGATTTACCTCGTTTTTGCGATTTCCTGATGTTTATATAACTCGTATAAAATTATAATATCGATTATCAAACTTCTTTGTTCGTAATACCAAGTTTAACAAAGTATTTATAAACGAGAAAGAGTTATCATATATAACGAAGGGAATAAAGTTTGAATTAAGGTTAGAAATAATTATTTGGACCATTATCGTTATAATGATTTCTAAATCGAAACTTTTAACCATTTTATAGATTTCTGAGGCTAGGACGCTTTTAGTAACCCGCTTAAACTTGGTAAAACTCAGATAGATAATATTTATACGAAAAGTAAAGTCGTTCTGTACCGGGGTTTCGTTACCAAGGATCAAAACGAAATTTATTTACAAACTATAATCGTTGTTATTAACGAAACAGCCGTAAGTAAAAACAGATAGCTTTATAAAACGTTTATCTAGCAATATAAATTGTAAACCGCGTTTTATATTATGTATTTGCTATATAAGGCGTTTTTCAAGCGCTTTATATATATTGTTTAAGGGAGTAATTCGGCATTACGCGGCTACCGAAAGGTGAAATACCGTTTCCGTTTATATTAATAAATCGACCCAAGCGTTACGTATACGTTAGAAATTTCATTCATTAACTCATTTCGCGTTATCCAAAACGATAAAGGCACATTTATCCAACTGTCCTTTTTACGTAAAGCCTAAAAAGCCATTTCGAGAAGTGATAATAACGCCGTTAAAGTTGATTATATGGTCCGCCATCAGGTACATCTTCGGTTTTACCTTGAAGACGGCCTTGAAAGGTTTCCTCTCTTGAAATGAGAAAAACTACGCGTCACAAAACGTTAATATGTTTTTTTTATACACACGTTAGTATAAAGACCTTGAAACGGGCCGTTAACATTAATAAATACGGGTCCAAGTTTTAATTAGTCATTTCGAACTGTTTTTTTATAATACTTTTAATAAGTGTTATACTAGTAAATACTAGATTTAATTTGGACTTGAATAAATTTTATGATAATTAAATCGTTTTAAATGTATGATATTTTTAAATATATATAGGTATATCGGCGTCAATACGTCGTTCAAGCCATTTCTTCAACTGGGTATATTACTATGTAATATAACGAAATTTAATATATAGGTTATAAGGCATTTTGAAAGAGGTTATAAATGTAAAATTTAAGCGGTGGCTAGCTCGTTATAATGTAAGCAACTAGTTTATAATATATTTTTTTACCTTCGTCGTTATAGCCTTTTACAATTAGGCGGGGTATTTCGTTTGGCTTTCTGGTTTTATTCTTACCTTTTTAGACGAGTCGAGTAAAAGTTTCCTTGTAAACGTCGCGGATTGTTAGGTCGAATCGTTCAAAGTGAAAAACGACTTGGTCGATTAAGGTAAAGATTTTCATTTAAGTATATTATTCGAACAAGGTGTTCAGGGTAGTCATAATACTATCTTAGCGGAGCTTTAGGTTAAGCTTGCGGTTTGCTATTTCCTTTAAAGTAATTAAAAAATTTACGGTAAAGGTTTCGGAGCGTTTTTTTGTTTTCGAATTAAAAGTGCGGCTTCGGCAACGAGGTGTTAATAAGGTAAGTATAAACGTGCCGCTTTCGTTTAATAGGAATGATTCGAAAGTGTAATTCGGGGGATGGATTGGAATTAAGAGCGGTTTGGATTCTTCGTTTTAAGGGGTGTCCCGCCGGTATTTCTGGTTGGATTACAGTTTCGGACGGTTTTTTTTTTTTTTTTTTCGTACTTTTGTATTATTGTTTAGCGAAAAGAACTCGTACCGTTTAGCAAATTAACAAGAATATTATAGCCTTTAAACCTGTTGATCTTTTAAAGGCCAATTTATCTATCCTTAATTCGTTAAAGCAGACCTTAGATTACAGTGATAGGTTCAAAACGCTAGTTTTACGTAGGCTATTCCCTGTAGCCAGGGTTTTAGATACGTTGTTCTTAGCCCGTAAGAAACGAAAAGCTGTTATAGTTTTCGCGAAAACATTCGCCTTTTATACCATGGTTAGTAATTGTATAAAGTCTACATAAATCCTCAGATAAATAACAAAAACAAGGAGCGTAGGCATTAGCCTACTCAAGCCAAAAATGTTGTTAACGGCGTTAACCATTATTTGTAAGAAAAATTCCTTAAAACTAGTTTCCCTTAACTGTTTAAATAACATCGTAAATTCACTTTTAAAAGGCCTATAAAATTCTTGAAATTCATCAATACCTTATAGTACTTTGACTAATATTTATTTATATTCGCTACCGGCGATCTTGGATTTGGTACGCTATTTAGTAAAGTTTAAGACCGTATTAATGTCATAGGTAATTCAGTTTAAAGTCGTTAAATAAACGTTTAATTTATAGTCAACCAAAGTGTTTTAATAATTTGTAATGAAAGCGTTTCGTGTAAACTTGGCGGCTTAAAATAATATTGCCGCAATAATGGCGTAAAGTACCGGTTAGCTGTTAAAGTATATAATATTAATAATTACCTCGTAGCTAAAGTTTACATTGTCTAAAAGACAGCATTGAAATCTCTGTAAAGCCTATAAGTATAGCTGGCATTTATAGAAAAACTTTTCGATAGCTTTAAGTATGTTCTTTCCTATATCCGTATAACTTATAGTGTAAAGTGACCGTAAAAAGCGTTTTGTGACCGGATATTAGAATCGGCGATGTAGTATTAGTAATTCCAGCTACATTGGATAAACAACCATAATTGTATATATTTCGGAAAAAAACTATAAGTGGCCAAAATTCAGTTCTAGTAGTACGAATACACCATTCGAGACGCGGATAAGCTAATTAGTCGTATTCCGAACCTTAACTCCAAACTTATTAATATCAGAAAATAAAAGTGAAAATAGTATTTCGAAGTTTATTATGTAAAATATGACCGGTTCAAATTATATATTTATAATGATCGTCCTAAGTAACAACGTTTTGCTTTTATTAAATAGAATTATTTACTGTTTTGCTATTCAGTTTAATTTAATCTTCGGGTATTTCGCTATGAACGTGTTGTATTGTTGTTTTACAGCGGTAAATATTTATACTATACTAGTATTAGGTATATTACCCTAAAACCGGTTGTTGTATTCATCTGTCAATGTAAATTATAACTTTATATGGGCGTTGAGTACTTCGTTTACGTAGTCTAGATCTATAACATGTACAAAAGAGACATCTTCTAGGCCTATGAAAATACGCTGGGCAGTCTCGTTATTTTAGGTTATTAAGTGAATATTATTACCTTCAAAGTCTTTGTTTCCGGAGGTGTATTCGTAAGAGTAGACGACAATTTCATTATCTAAGCCTTCTCACTCGGTTACGTATATTGTTAAATTGCCTTCTATCCGGTTTTTAAATACATAATCAGCCTAAAACTATCGTCTAATCCTAATTTGATCGTAAGCTGTGTAGTTAGTAAATTGGAAACCAATCTTACTGTATACAATATAGCGCTTTTACAAACCCAGTAGGCTCTATATACCTTTTCGTAACTATTATTATAGTTGTGGTGCGTTTCGTCCCTAGCCGTAGGATCGTCATCGATGGTAGCTACCTTACCTTTTGTTTCTAGAGCCCCTTTCCTAATATCTCTTTTTCAGGTAGTTGTATTTAGAATATTTACTTTACTTTGTGTATACTTTAAACCTTCGATTTAAAACGTAGTAAATGATTTCGGCGAGGTCTGCTTTGATGATTTGGCGTTCGCCTTTCGTTTTATCGGCTATAAATGCTAATCAAAAGCTCGCCTATCGGCATATAAAAGTTTCAAGGGATATTTTAAAACTTGTATTCAAGGTCTCTAAGTCTTTTTACAGTTTAAATAATGTAAGGTCGAAATTTGGGTTTCCATGGCATACTTTTATCACTATTTGGATAAATAGTTTGTCATCTTTATATTCCGGTCCAAAGGTTGCCTAAAACTTTCGCAACTTAGTTAACAGGATAGTAAATACCTTTTATAGGTTTTTATTAGTATTTTCTCGTTAATTTTTGAGTTATTCACAAGTCGTGTCAGTTCAATTCCCACCGTAAAATTCGTAATTCATTTCTATATCGAAGTATAATTTCAATCGATTATAATATTCTGTAAATATATTCACCTAAGTAAGTTGGTATATATAGTATTATTTAACTTACCCAAATAGTATACCGGGTAAAATATCGTAAAACTGGAATGGTTTGATATCTAGTCTTTTATATGTATTAAACATAATACGTATCTTATTGTCGAGTATATCGTATAGTTTACCATTGTATTTCTCGTCCTTATTCCAAAGTACAACGAAATTGGTAAGCTTTATAAAGTCTCTCCTATTAGTGGGAAAACGGTACGGTAGAAAATCACGGTAGGGGTCGTAGTTGATAGGTATTATTTTACAGTATACATATTAACGTTTTGCACCGCTTATTATTTCTTAAAGCGGGGTGTTTTTTTTTGTTCGAGCCGTTTTTTTCGTGACTAATCTAGTTATTAAAGGTATTGGGATCATGGTTTTATCCTGATATTTGTTTAAAATTACGTTCTGGAGATGGTTCATATTTAACTCTTATTGTAAATAATCATTACAGTGCTTCCTCCTTTTTCGTCGATTTTTTTCAGCTTCATCTTCACTTCGCGGCAGGCGTTTAGCCTTTTTTCTATTTACGAAGACTTTTTTTATTCCTGGTCCATTATCTCAAATAGGCGTTCCTACTATTCTTTTATTTAGTGTTCTTTTATAAATTCTACTCTTATTACTTCATCGTCTATATATTTCAGTATTTATATAAGTTAGGTCTTTATCAACAAGGCTTTTGTGATACGGCTATTATTTCCACCGGTTGTATTAATACCTTTATTTCATAGTTGTTGTTATAGTATTACTCAAATTGTATTATTGACTATATATTACATATCCTGCGTTTAATCCGCAACATTCTCTTTAAAATCGTCGAATAAGTCACGTCCTTTAATTTCGCTATTATAGAAATTTAAAAGCATATTAATAACATATATATTTGCTGTATGAGGATCCAATGGTTAAATACTGAGGGTAGTAGTCCTTGGTTTGAATGGTGAGAATACTAGGAAACAAATAGTGAATGTCTGGTAGTTTAAACTTTATTTAGGGGTTACTATTAAAAAGCGGTCGTAAATTGATGTCGAGGAGGTTATACAACTTATCATTATATTTCAATTCTTTTTTTTTTCAGATCTTGACGAACGTAGTAATTGGCATGTAATTCGTAACTATCATTAGGATATTTCAAAGGGAAAGAGTAATATATTAGTTGTAGGAACCTTTTGGATCCCTTGACTGATGTTTGGGAAAGTGTTGATGGGTATAGTAGGTAAGGTATTTACTTTTTGTTAAGTTTAGAATGAAAAAGCCAGTGGTCGTGCCTATAGTAGGCTCGCGCGTAAAGCCATTCCTTCACTTATTTAGCTGTTAAAACTGGACGTGTTAAAGGTCTCAAGCGAAGGTAATTTGAGGGTTTCCGCCGTAAGGTACTTGGTGATACTTCTTTTGGTGTTGAGGGGTACTTCGAGGTTCTTACTTAATTGACTGGTGGATTTGAGGGCTTGTAGCGTATATGTTAATTAGTTTTCTACGGCTAGTGGCATTCAACCGTTGATTTTTGGAAAGAGGATTTGAGGAATTTTTTTAGGCTAAAGCGTAACTTTATTAACGTATGTAAGGGCGTTGAGGGATACTGTTACCAGAAATCCCTTCACCTTTGCCTTTGTCTTTAAAAATCCATTAAGCGTCTTTATCGGTAGAGTATTCATAGAATACATTTATTAGGTTGCCTTTTTCCCCCTTTTTATAAGGAGGTCGAGGCCACGGTTCACGAGTCTAATTTTTAGCCTAATTTTGACTGGTTTGTTTGTCATTTTTCACATGTTCAGATTCCGTTGTTTTAAGCATTTTTCAATGTTATCATATGCTTTTAGGCTTCGAACGGTTCTAGTGGGATTTGAATGGAGAATGTAAAAGCCGATTTCGTTGGCGTTAGTAAGCCGAAGGTTTTCGTCGTAGTATTTTTCGAAGATGGCGCCGAGGGACGTAATTGCTTCCTATTTGGCAAGATTGGTAACGGCGTTAAATCTATCGCCTTTTGAAGTTATTGTAACGAATATTAAAAGATATAGGGGAAAAAAGAGTGATATAAAGAGAAATTGGGCCATAGGTTTGCTATTAACGTTAGTTTCTATTAAAGGTTGTGGGACTGGATCGGTTTTGCTTTAAAGTTTGTACTAGTAGTACCCGTAATAGTATTGACTTAGCCGTTTACCAACTTGCTGACTTGGAGATCTTTGAGACTCTTAGTAGTCAATCTCGTCGGTTTTTTTTAAGCAGGATGAATGAAAATTTCGTGGTATTTTTAATAGCGATACCGTCGCTACTTATAAACTACCGCAAATAACTACACAGCCTAGAAGTCTTCTCTACTTGCTGCCATAAACAACTGACACAGCGTATAGGGGCTTTTCGTAAAGAACTTTACTCTACACTTAGCCGCCGTTTAATGTAGAGCGTAACCGGAAATTAGCCTTTTCTTTTAGATTACTTATCTATGTTGAATACTATAAGCACTGATCAGTTTTGGTAGGACTTTATCGTTGCAAAATAGTCGATTCGAATCACTGTGTTCGAAGTAACTGATGTTATATTGAAATTAGTTGATACGTTGTAAGTTCTTAGTTTGGCAAAACACTAGCCGGTCTACACGCTAATTTGTATAGCCAAATTCATTGGCTTATACCCCACTTTGAAGTGGATACCTACCGCACTGCACTTGCAGTCAATATAAAAAACTGCAATCGATTTACATTAAGTACAATCAACTAACTATAAGTATAGTTGAATTGACTATAATATATTTGACTATTATTACAATAGAAAGAGATATCACGACTATCAAACTTTGTATCACTTATAATACTACAACGGTAGTTCCAAACTCTGAGTTAGAGAGGAATATTCTCCAAATAGCAATAAAAACAACAAGTAACTTGCTATCTAATGTTATTGATATTAATATAGTTTAATTTCTACTTTTAGTCAACAAATAAAAGAAACAGCTTACTATAAACGATGCACTGGAAGGGTTAAGTGTTAAGCACTGGAAAAAGGCCCTCTATAGTGATATACTGAGCCTATCATCCTCAAGGTCTCTAATTCCATCAAAAAAGATAGTAAATGTTATACTCTGACCTCAAAAAAAGTGACTAAGGTTAAAACTGACTCTAAAGGTCATATCAAGAGGTGTAAGGTCAAGATAGTAATACGAGGGTTTTAGTAAAGAAATATTATTAACTATACTAAAAACTTTGTTGTTACAGCAATGTATTCTATGTAAAAGATTCCCGTTACTCATACTATTTTCTATGGATAGGATATCAGCCTAATTGAAATAGACTCAACTTTTCTGAACGGATAACTTAAAGAATAGCTCTTAATGGAAATACGCGAAATTGATAGGGTGTTTTTCTTAAAGTAATCAAATAAAAATAATATAGGTTTGAATACTATAGTTAACTAAGTCCTCTAATTACTTTCTTATCTACGATCTTAAACAGGGTTTAAAATAATGGTTCAAGAGGTCAAGGGCAATATTTAATACTCATAAATTTAAAAGGTTGAGCTTTGAAAACGCGTTATACGTTCGTCATTGCCGATAAATCGTTATATTTATTTACATAAACAACTTTCTTATCATAAGCTCTAATTCAAAGGCTATTATTAAGGCTATGAAACTGTATTTTGGAAAGTATTTGTATACAAAGACCTAGGAGAGGCAAATGACTTCCTAGGGGTATGTTTCTTAAGATATAGGGATATGCGTATGATTATTTTGGCATAAGACTTGTATATCGCGAGGGTTTTAGATTTTAAGGCAGATAAACTAAGCATAAGTCCGGCTTATATCTTCATTATTTCTGTATTATTTGTTTATACCATCCCTTAACACTTTGAAGATCAGGCTAATATACTATAAACCAAGAAATATTGCTTAAATATAGGATCGTTTGGATATTTCAAGTTCCTGACTAAGCCGGATATCGCCTTCCTTATATTACTACTCTGATCTTTTTTCCACAATCCTTTATATAAAAACATTACGTTTATGAATTACACTAAGAATTACGTCAAAAAATACAAAAATAATAGAATAAAAGTGGGTAGTAAAGAACTATTACCGAATACGTACTAAGACGTTACAAAATTTAGTCAAGATTACCATGAAGATTATTACAGGCTTCAAATTAACTGCTAATGCGATTTCAACTGAGAAAGGGATCAGGCTACTGGAAAATCTACCTATAGATACACGGTTAAGATCTTCAACAGTATGATTACTTGGGTATCCAAAAAAGATCCAAAGTAAACCTCTTTTCTATAGATGCTAAAACAGTAACAGTAATAGGGATCATTTGTAACACTTCTTGAATAAGGAATTTGTTTACAAAATTATATATTCCTATTATCGTTACGGTATAATATGATGATGGAGGTGTCATTAAGTTGTTGACGAAACCTATTTATCATTAACTAACTTACCATATATCTCTTAAAATACCCTTTAAAGGATAAAGTGGATTATAGAACCCTTAAAATCAAGTGGATTATTACAAATATATAAATAGTCAATAGGTTAACAAAGCTATTGCCGAGGTCAAAACACTGGATACAAATACAACAGATTAGCTTAATTAACCTGAGTTTATATTAATAGTTTATAATACTCTATGCTCGAAGTTACCTTATAGTACTATGGGTATAGAATAGTGAAGTAATATTGGTACAAACTTTGTAATATTAAAACACTATAAAATTCATCGATTCAAATCGAACTACACAAGTTTTCAAGTCTTCTTACTTTTTACATCTACTAACTTTCTTTTCTCTACATTATGACTTCTTTATCCAACCCCCTACCTCTTGTTTTTTACTTCTCTTTCTTTTGTTTTTCCTTCTAAATGGATAATACCTTTTAAAAAGATGTGATAAAATACAACATATCTAGTCACTCAATATACACTCAATAAGAGGGCCGGTTGATACTTGGTATAACTTCAAGTACTGAAATTTACAAAACCAAAAGATAAAGAATTCACCGGAGATGTAAATATCTCCAAATGGCACTAGTATTTACAAGTACAACTACTAGTATTAACTAAAACGGAAGATTAATACGGAGATACTACTTAGGCTAATATTTACTAGCACAAAAGAACTATTATTTACTAGTATACACTAGTATCGACTAGTATGGAGTCTCGATCTTTTATTGAGATTACTATGAGAATACACTTGATTATATATGAAGTACTTTATATATGTTCTTATTGGTCGGGCTTTAGACGTTACAACGTTGTCGATTCGATTGGTCGAAGTAACAGTAGTATTGAAGTAGTCAGATAGTAAATGTATTGTTCTAGGTTTGGCAGACCACTAACTGGTCTATACAGTAATTTGTATGGACAACTGCTTGGCCCGTGCTCTAGTGAGAAGTGGGCGCATACTATACTTGCTTTACAGCTAATATAGTAAGTCCGCACAAAACAACACACCATACTTGTAGTCAGTATAGTTAACTTTATTATAAGTAAAGTTGGTATACTGCATGGCCAATGCTACTATTCCAACACTGGCGGCTTTTTAGTTTGTATGCGTACGCTAGTATGGCTGACCAATCTTTTCCGGTACACACTAAACTGCGACCTCATTAACTGGCTAGACCCCTGTTAATTTTAGTTGACCTCCGTATTGAAACGCACCTATTTGTATTCAAATTGACCCCAATTGTTTTTAATTGACTTACTATCGGTAAGGTCTTCAAGCCTACAATATTTACATGAATATAAGGTCTTTGAAGAGTAATTGGAGTAATTAGTAGTTGTAGCATAAAGTAAGATGATGATCTAAGAAGAAGCATCCAAAGGTGTACGCCATAGATGAGGACTTATAAGCTCTCCACTCAGAGCGTACTCCTTTGGAATACTTCTTCTAGACCGATCCACGTATTACCGTCGGTTTGAAATAGCTATTTTAAACCGATCTATATATGATACACTTTGCGTCTTGTAAGAGTGTAGTCCATAGCATGACACGTTACCGTGCACCCTATAGGAGTACACCCTACAATATAGTACACTGCTACTTAACGTTTATATACTATATATAAGGGTATATAGTAATATCTACATAGGAAATCTTTTTTTTCCTCCTTATATACTTTATACCTATAGCTTATTAATAATAGTGTTGTTTATAATAACAATTATAATCGGTTCAAATTAGCAGTTTCCGTAGTAATAGTGTTATTGCCGTATTAATATTATAACAGAAAATGGTTGGGTTAGGAAACAGGCCAGCATGCAGCTGAGCCATAGAGAGCCTGTAGTCCAACACATCAAGCGGGGAACATCTCTTATGTAAGCAAGGTGACTAAGCAAGTCACGTGATAGATCAGTATAGATCAGTTACTGATCCAAGGTGAAGCTACATGGGATCAGTAAGGATCAGCCACCGATCCAAGGTAAAGCAGCACTAGATTAGTAGGATCAGTGCGGTGATCCAAACGATCCAGTACTGAAGATAGTATGAAGGCCATAGGATATAAGGACATGGCCATCACCACATAGATAGTATTTCCTTCATAGCTCTTCAGTTATCAATCTAAGTATTCAGTCTACACATCTGAATAGCCTCATGGCTTTTAATCATTACTTGCACGGTTACGATATTGTTCACTCAGCACCTCTACTACCTTCTTGATAACATAAACCCTCTGGCACCTTCTATATACTCACGGGTATTTAGTGTAATCATTACAATCAATTGCAATCAGTTTAAATTAATAGTTTTCGTAGTAATATTGTTGTTACCATATCAATCGTAAAAGGTCCAAATTAACAAATTCGGTTAGGATTAGTAAAGTCTGGACGAGGTGGTATTTGTAATTCGAGCCTGGTTGGTATAGTTAAATGGAGGCGATATAGTTAGTAATGACGCTTTTTATTATTTTCAATAGGGGTAACTACATGGTAATAATTATGTAAAGATAATTACATAGGGGTAATTGCGTAATCACGTGATAGGTTATTATAAAAAGATATATCGCCATCGTTTTAGGTAAAACTTCCTTTTTTTTTTCGTCAAAAGCACGTAATTTTAGCCAATACAAATTCCCATTTTAATTTGATATCTAGTTTATCTAACCAAAACAAGCCGTCTTAATGTATAAGTTACTTAGCCTATATATATACTAACCAATTTTCCGAATAAATAACGCGTAAAAACAGGATTATAAGGCGCCGTTTGGCGCGAGAGCGTCGGCGCATCGCCGTCACCGTAGCCGCCATAGCCACCATCCATAGTACCACCACTACCAGCAGTTCGCTATCGTCGGGTAATATTTCTTCAATTGCCGCTACGCTGCCCGCCCCCGCTATCTTGCTCGCCGTTACGCCGCTAAGTCTCACCTCCGCTATATCGCCTAGTTCCGCCGCCCTTACATCACTCAGCCCAGCCGCTGCCTTCGCCTCGCTCCTTCCCACCGCCGCCGCGCCGACCCCTTCCTCCCCCCTTTCTCCCTCCCCTTTCCCTAGCTTGGGTGAGGAGTGGGAGGCTTCTAAGGTTATAAACTTTACCTTTTTCCTATGAACAAAAACCTCATTACCCGTAAAAGCCTTTTTACGCCATAAGCATAACCTGGCGCAGTTGCATTAAGGTACGTATATCCTAATCCCTTCGTTTATAAGCCTTTAACTTTTTTTTTGTAAATAAAGAGTATAAGGCGGATCTCTTCCGCCGCCTCGAATTTTATATCGTTAAGGTGCACCGTAAGGCTTTTCTAACGCGTTAAACGTTGAAGAGGCGTATCCGGGTCTGTAACTCTAGGCTGCTAATCAATACGCCCTACGTATCGTATGTCGCGTTTGCAGCTACAGGCAGGTTTATTGGCAATTACTACGAAAGCAGGGGCCGCTTGGTGCGCCGCCACAGCTATAAGCGAACTGGTAGCTCATACGCCCCCATTCCTGTAGTTTTAGGGCCGTAAAACAAGGGTATGCTACACGTTCACCGGCTTTTTAGTAAGTTTAAACCGAATCTTAAAAATCGATTTTAACAGAAATAAACTCTTAAATCGATCCGAAAAGACAAATCGTCGCAAATAACTAAAATAAACCAATACCAATTAGTAATAGACGTTAACTGGCGGACTAGAAAGACGGCAGCCGCCGTCGCCGCCTAGAAACGGGGCCTACGTATATACTACGTAGGCGAGTTCGACGACGTTATCGCACGTTGCTGTGAAAGGGGTAATCCTTTTCCTACACCTTTACCTAAAAGCATAACTAATAAGGTACATGGCCATATTCTCATTAATTCTGATAATATTGTTGCTGGTAATAGCGGTAGCGTTAATATAAAGAGGGAAACCGACGAGAAGGACGGTAGGGACGTAACGGCGTCGCCCTTTTCTTTTAGTAATAGATAAATGCCCTCGAGACCAAGCCGGCATGCCCAGCTATAGTGCAATACATTGCATAGTTATTCTATGGCTCTTTATAAACAATCGTTTAAAGTGGCAAACGTAATCTGTATCGCTACGATATGGTAAAAAAA
>JASMMZ010000004.1:17332188-17622215 GCA_038502455.1 Anisogramma anomala | reverse complement strand
AAAAAAAAAAAAAAAAAAAAAAAAAAAAAAAAAAACATAAATCGACGTAAATAGTTGTATCAAATAAAGGTTAATTGGCGGTCGAAGGGAAAAATTCGTTTAAACAAAGGTAAATTATATATCGGTATAAATAAAGTAAT
Source organism: Anisogramma anomala (assembly GCA_038502455.1). Lineage (NCBI taxonomy): Eukaryota > Fungi > Ascomycota > Sordariomycetes > Diaporthales > Gnomoniaceae > Anisogramma > Anisogramma anomala. Next base: position 17,622,075 of record JASMMZ010000004.1, on the reverse strand, counting down.
ACGAAACGATTTCAATAGACCAAAATATGGTTAGGCACCTTATTAAGGTCGTGAAACCTTTTTAACAACACTAACAAATGATATATTTATTAATATAAGTGTTTTTAAGGCGTCGTTTGATATAACCTTTATTATTACGTCTATTAGGTTTAATTTACTATTAATTCATCTAATTTCCTTTATTTCCCAGCGTTCGTATAACTTGCATAAAATTATAGTATCGATTATTAATAGTTTTTCATTTGTAATACCTAATATGACTAGGTATTTATAAACCGAAAAAAAAACTAAAGAGATAAGGTGTAAACGAATGTCAAAAATAATTATACATATTATTATAATTATAATAGTATCCCAATCGAAGCCTTTAACTATATTATAAAATTTAAAATCGAAAACGCTTTTTGTAATCTTTTTACATTTCGTAAAGCTTTAATAAATAATATTCCCACGAAACGTAAAGCTGTTACGAGTCGGCAATTCATTACCGAGGATGAAGACGAAGTCTATTTGTAAGTTATAGTCGTTATTATTGGCAAAAAAACTGTTAGTAAAAACAAATAGCTTTATAATACGTATATTTAATAGCATAAATTTCATACCTCGCTTTAAATTATACATTTTCTGTAAAAGGCGTTTGTTAAACGCCTTATATCTATCGTCCGTTGGGACTATTTGACATTGTGCAGCGATAGAAATGTTAAATGCTGTTTTTGGTTATGCTATAAAGGTAACCTAAACACCGCATATACGTTAATATCTGTATTCGTCGGCTTGTTTTTCGTTATCCAAGGTAACAAAGGCAACTTTGTTTAACTTCCCTTCTTACGTAAAGATTAAAGTGCTGTTTCGAAGGGTAATCGTAATACTATTAATGTCTATTACGTTATTTTTTGCCAGAAACGTCTTGGATTTGACTTTTAAACCGGATTCTAAAAGTTTCCTTTTATTCAATACGGAAAACGAAGAATTATATAACGTTAAGGTGTCGTTTATATATATACCTGTTAATACAAAGCCCTTTGAACGGACTATTAATATTAATCGGTACGGATCGAAAGTAAAACTGGTTATTTCGAGCCGTTCCTTATAATGCCTTTAATAGGTATCGTACCAGTAAATACCAACTTTAACCAAGCCATAAAGTAGTTTTAAAATACGTAGGATCGTGCTGGGCAGGTGGTATTACCTAAGGTCCTTGGGTATATCTATACAAATCCGTCGTTTTAGCCATTTTTAAAATTAGGTGTAAGCTTACTTTATGTTGTTAAGTTTAATATATAGGTTATATGGAATATTAAGGGAGTCAACAAGCGTAAGTATTAGGCAGTGACTAACCCGTTATAATATCGGTAACTGGGTTATAATATCCTTTCTATCTTCGTCTTTATAACCCTTTATGATTAGGCGGGTCTTTTGGTAAGGCTTTTCGGATTTATCCTTCACTTCGTAAATAAATCGGGTTGGGAAAATCTTATGAGTGTCGTAAACGGTTAGGTTAAAACATTTAAAACGAAATACACCTTAGTTGATAAGGGCTAAGATTTCCATTTGAGTAAATTATATAAATATGGTACCTAAGGTGGCAATAATGCCTTCGCGGCGAAACTTTAAACTAAGCTCGTAGTTTGTCATTTCCTTTCACGTGATAGAAAAATTCATGACAAAATTCTTAAGACTTTTCTTAGTTTTGCAGCCGAGGGAGCGTCTTCGGCGTCGAGGTTTTAACAGGTTTAATACAAATAAGCCGGTTTCGTTTAACGTAGTCGGGTCGGATTCACGTTTTAGGAGTAAGGCTGGAGTTAAGGTCGGTTTAAATCCGTCGTTTTGGGGGATATTCAGTAAGCGGTATTATTCATCCTACATATTTGAGCCGTCTCTTTCTATCTCTCTTTTATATTTTAGTACTATTATTTAGCGAAACCAATTTATTTCCTTTATTAATTTAACGAGTATATTATAGCCCCTCAATCTGTTAATTCTCTAAAAGCTAGTCTATTTATCCTTCGTTTTCCAAATCAAAACATCAGATTGTAATAGTAAATCTAATACGTCAGTTTTATGTGAACCATTCCTCGTAGCTAACGCCCTGAATATATTATTCTTCACTCTTAGTAAATGTATAGCCTTTATAATCTTGGCCATAATATTGTCCCTTTACACTATAGATAGTAATAGGGTAGAGTTTATATAAATCCTTGGGTAGGTATTAAAAACAAAGCGCGTAAGGATAAGCTTATTTAGACTAAAAGTGTTATTAACGGCGCTAACCGTTATTTAAAGGATAGAATCCGTAGAACTAATACCCTTTAATTCTTTTACTAATACTGTATACGCACTATTTCATAGCCTATATTATCGTTCGTACTTTTTAATTCCTTATAGGGTTTTTACTGAAATTCGTTTATATTCACTACCGGCTATCCGAGCTTTCATACACCATTCGATAAAATTAAAAGCCGTGCCGGCGTCGTGTGTAATTCAGTTTAAAAACCTGAGGTAAACGTTCTACCAACAGTTAACTAAAGTGTTCCAATAATTTAAAGCAAAAAAACTTTGTGTAAACTTAGCGACATTAAATAATATAACTGTATTGACGACGTAAAGGACCGGTTGGTGATCTAGGTACATAATATCAATAATTACTTTGTAGTTAAAGTTTACATCGTTTTCAAGGCGGAATTTAAACCGTCGTAAGGCCTGTAAGTTAAACTAACACTCATAATAAAAATTTTTGATAACCTTGAATACGTTCTTCTTTATATCTATATAACTGGCTAAGTAAAGCAGGCGTAAAAAGAGTTTATCAGCTAGGTATCCGAATCTTTAGTATAAAACTCGTAATTCAAATTAAATTAAATAAATAGCTTTAACTATATATGCTTTCTTGAAAAACCATAAGTAGCTAAATTTGAGTTTAAGTGATACGAATACATTATTAAAAGCACAGATAAACTAATTAGTTGTATTTCGAACCTTAATTTCAAACTTATTTATATTAGCTAATAAAAGTAAAAATAACGTTTCAGAATCCATTACATAAAACTTGATCGATTCGAAACGCATATTTATAACAACTGTTCCGAGCGACGTCGCCTTACCTTTACCAAACAAAACCTTTCGGTATTCTCCTATCCAGTTTAACCGAAACTTCGGAAACTTCGTCGTAAGTACTTTGAATTGTTGCTTTTCAGCTGTTAAGAGTTTGGTTACGTTAATATTAGGCATAATAACTTGGAATCTGGATTCGTATCTATTAAAAAGAGTGAATTAAGACGCTATATTAGCGTTGAATACTTAGTCTACGCAGTCCAGAACTGCAATAAATATGAAAAAGGCATCCTTTTAACCGGCAAAAATATGTTAGGCGTTTTCATCGTCGTAAACTAATAGGTAGGCATCGTCTTATTCAACGTCGTCTTCTTCGGATATGTCTTCTTAAAGGTATACGTCGAATCTATTATCTAGACCTTCGTATTCGGCTACGTATGTTATAAAATTAACCTCTATCCGATCCTTAAAATTGAATTCGATTTAAAATTGTCATTTAATTCGAATCTATTCGTAGGCGGAGTGGTTTATAAATTAGCAGCCGACTTTATCATATATGATATACCGCTTTTACAAACCTATAAGGCGTCGAATACCTTTTCGAACTAGCTATAGTTTCGGTACGTTTTTTCCATTTCCGAATAATCGTCCCTATCTTTCATTACTAAAGCTTTTTACTTAATATTTATACTTTAAGCCTTCGTTTTACCCTGGGTAAACTTTAAATTTCCGATCCAAAATATAGTAGATTATTTCGATAAAGTTTGCTTTAGTAATATGGGCTTCGCCTTGAATTTTATCAGCTACGAATAGTAATTCGAAGCTCATTTGTAGGAGTAGAAAGGTTTCGAACGATATTTTCAAGCTTGTAGAAAAATCTCTTAAGTTCTTTTTCGATTTAAAAAGTATAAGGTCGAAATTTGGATTTCTACAGCAAACTTTTATCACTGCTTAAATAAACAGGTTGTTGCTTTTATATTCCGGTCTGAAGGCTACTTAAGACTTTCAAAACTTTGTTAACAGGGCGCTAAGGATTTCCCAAGGGTTTTTATCGGTATTTTTATACTAGTTTTTCACAGATTTCCATGTTGTACCAATCTAATCCCTATTATACAACTCGTGGTTAATTTCGATATTAAAGGGGGATGTTAAGCGGTTATAACAGTTTACGAATATATCAACTTTTATGAAGTAATATATATACCACTCCTTAGCTTACCCGAAAAGTATACCAGATAAAATAACGTAAAATTATAATAATTTAATATCTATTTTTTTATATTTATTAAGTATAACGCCAATTTTATTATCTAATACGTTTTACGATTCGCCGATATAATTATTATTCCTATATTATAACCTAGTAAAGTTAGTTAACTTTGTAAGGTCGCTTCTATCCATAGGGAAACAATATAGTGGGAGATCGCGATAGAGGTTTTGGTTAAAAGTTATTAATCCGTATAATACGTATTAACGTTTTACGTTACTTATTATTTTCTAATTTGGGTTATTTTTTATCATCCGGCTAATTATCGATTTTTTGGGGCGGGTTATTCCCTCTGTTTCGGCCCAATTTACCATAGCTAGTCGAGTTGTTTTTTACATTTCGACCGACTTTGTTACAATCGGTCGGATTATTTTTTACGTTTACGAAGTGGTTTGGTATTTGGTTGTACGCTACGGTGTAAGCTGGTATAAGGATTTATTGAATTTGTATAATAAATAAGCATCGTAAGCGTTTTTATTTCTCGTAGTTCCTGTTTTTGACCCGGAGTATAAGACTATGCCGTTTTATACGTAATCCCCCTTGTTTTAACAATAGTCTTTTCTGTTTCGAAAGGTAATATCCTTTTACAAATTCCGTAAAATACAAATCTTTATTCTTTTAATTTGGTATGTCGGTAAGTTATGCTATTTCAAATAAAGATTTTACAAGGCGCCCATTTCTACCTTTTATAGTATTAATTCCTCTGGTTTTTAGTTAAATCCATAAAACTATGGCAATAATGAGGTTTACCTTTTGTTACATTTCCAACGTCCATACCAAGAAATTGTTATAGAATTCTTCTAGTAAATCAGGTCCTTAGATTTACTCCTCCTAGTAACAGTATATAACGGCTAAAATATGTGTATTTGCGATATAAGGTTTTGGTTTTTTAACTGGTAAATAGATAGTATTGTTTTAAAGGCTCAGGTCGATTTCTTGTATTATAGCCTTTCTAATTCCTATATATTTGACCAGGATATTAAAAAAAGCATTAGCTTCCTCTAGTATTATTGGATTTAGGGCCATAGTTACGATTTTCTTAGAGTGTTTAGGCGATATATTAAAGTGTGGTAATTTCGTATTAAATCTTGGTATATTGAAAGCTTAGGATAGTTTGGCGAATATAAAGCGAATGAAGTAATTAAATCGATCGGAATAGCATTTACTAATGTTTATCAATACGAATGAATTTTAAACGATACGTAAATAAGGCGTACCTATAAATTAGTTACACGTTTCGGATGAGTTATGTTAACAATAGTAATACTATACTAATGAAGCGGTTAGGAAAATTTAAAATGTTATAGGTAGTAAATTTAGTAAATATAAAGTGAATGTGGGCAAATTTAAAACAAATAGGACGAATAGGAAAAATTAGGTAGAGTAAGGGAAATATCGAGTTATTATGCATTTCGGGGTACAGTGGTTTATTCTTATTAGCGTTTTATAACCGAACTTAATAGGGAAAGTCGGTTAATTATTTGGTTTGTAACCGATTTTGGTAAAGTGATCGGGTGGTTTGTTTATGTGTAACCAATTGTAACTTTATCAAAGCGAGTAATTTGTAAAAAAAAATCAGATAGGTCCTAACAAAGGGTTCCAAAACTTGGTGGTTGTGGACTTACGTGGCCAAGTACGTAATAGTATACTCTCTAAAAAGTGCTCGGGTACGTTAAAGCGTTAAATAAGGGTTGATAGTAACGTAACAAGACTTTTAACAGATAAATCGCCAAATAAGGGTTCATGATATTGTATTAAGGTTTTTTTTTTTTAAGTTACTTAGTTTTTACAATTTTTATATACGTCGGCGTAAAATTCTTGTGAAAAAGAAGTGTTGGAGTACCAATAGTTGAAACCGTCATAGCATCCCATTATAGGTATTTCATGTGTATTTTTTCCCCCTAGATTATCTATAGTCGACCAAATTAGTTATTAATTAGTGTCGGTAAGGTCTTAAGCCTATGATTACGTAAACATAAGGTCTTTAAAGAGTAATTAGAGTAATTGGTAGTTACAGTATAAAGTAAGATGATAATTTAAAAAGAAGTATCCAAAGGTGTACGCCACAGGTAAGGACTTATAAGCTCTCCATCCAGAGAGTACTCCTCTAGAATACTTCTTTTAGACCGATCCACGCATTACCATCGGTCTGGAATAGTTATTCCAGACCGATCTATACATGATGAACTATGCGTCTTGCAAGAGTGCAGCCTGCAGCGTGACAAGTTACTGTGCATCTTGCAGGAGTGCACCCTGCAATATAGTGCACTGCTACTTGGCCTATGTATACCATCTATGAGGGTATATAGTAATATCCACACTTACGGTTTCGACGTCCGATTTTATCGACTACTATAAAAATTTCTTTTGCTATACTCTTTTGTAAACCTTCGATTTAGCCATGCTACTTAAACAAGTTGTTATCATCAGTTCCCTACTAGTTTTCCAGTTTGCCAGCACATCCTTAACCATCGCCACGTGACTTAGGCTTATCGAGTGACTTATTAACGTAACCTTCAATACGTATAGTCAGCCTATTACTATCTAAAAATATCTTTAAGGTATTATTCGGTAACGCCTTTATTATGGCATTAGCATGATCGTCTTTGCCATCAATTTATCGGAATTCCTTAATTTCCATCCTTTTAAAGGCTTTACAGAGTGCTATTACGTTGATTATCAGGCGTTTTTCGCTGGTGGTTCCGAAATTTGAGGGGCATTTAAATAGGCTTCTCGAGTTGGTATAAATTACTATCGGAACTTAAGGAATCTTGAGCTACCTAGTGATAACACTAAGAGTTTTTTACAGTGTTATACTTATATTAAAGCCTATAATTATATCGTAAACCTTTGAAGTTAGTACGCTTGGTATAATCCTCTTGTATTTAATAAAGGTTTATTGAATTATGTTACTAATAATGTTAAATTGGGGTTTTAAACTATCTTCGTTAACAAGGGTTATTAAGAAGCCTATTTGTAAAAAGACTCCGGTCTTGTTTACGAAAAACTTATTCGTAAAGATTATCAACTTTACCTTTGAGATCTCGATTGAGAATATATTGATTCCTTGGTTCAGATTTCGCGTCTTCCACTTAATACTTCTGTTTTGACGATTAAAATCCTCATCCATTGAATCTTGCGTTTGCGTTACGATAAAAAGGTCGTAAAAGCCGTTCGGTTAATATAGGGTGGCAATATAGTTGCCATGAGCATGTTATTCTAGGTACTGCTAGGCCTTAGCCATGTTCGTTTCGTCGATTATAGACAAATTAGTACCCTTGCCCTTTTGGCGAAAACTATAGTTAACATTAATACTAAGTATAAGGATTGAAGATTTATTAAACTTAAGTTAGCTACCCTTCGCCAACGTCGTCAATGGCTTGCAATTTGAAAACTTAAAGTCCTTAATTGTCCATTATTCCAGTATCACAAAGCTAGCCGTTTTAATAAAAAAAGTATCCAAAATTTGTATATCTACTAAGCTAAAGTCTTTCTTTTACGTTATTCACAATTTCGGGTCGCATATTAAAGATTTTATACGTAGCCGTAATTGAAAAAAATAACTGGTAAGTTGAAAATAAAGAAAAGTTTGCTGTAACCAATTTGTATAATAGCTTAATATATCGTATTACTGTCCCTAAACGGTAGGTAACACGTAGTTGCTGTAGTAACTCCAATAGTATAATCTGTTATAAATATGTTATCAATTATATATAGGACTACGTTATATTACGAATATTAAGTGTAAACATTTCTTTGGGTTTAGCTAGCAAACTGGCGACTAAAATAGTTACTAAACATTAGCTCATCTTTTGCATCGTTAGCGATTTCGTTAGGATCCAGTTTTTACCTTTACCATCATATACTTAAGCTATTAGGCGTAAATTTTCGTACAGCCGCCCCTTAATCTTACCTTTAACTTTGTAAATAATCCTCGACTTGAAGATTATGAAGTTTGGTTTTGAAAGGTTAAAATTAGCCTTCAGCATGAATTTAATAACTTCTAGAGTTAGTAAGCCGTTAATTTCGACCTTATCACTTTCCTTAAAAGGTTTTCCGAAGGTTTTGATAATGCCTTATGCTCGGAGTTTTAGTACTAAGTCTTCGTTATCCTTTTTTTCCTGTTTACCTAAATAGTATTGTACATATAGCCAGGTATATATATATATATATTTAACGGTTTTCTTTTTCGGAGATCGTTTGCGCCAGCGGCGTTCTATCTTCTTATCGATAACGGGTGGAGAAGGTTCTTGTTGGCTCGGTTGTTTGGCTTTAGAATCTTTATCATCCTTCTCGACACATTCCTGGATAGATCCTACATTTTTAAGTGCCGTCACCGAACCCTCATATAATATCTTAACATCACAGGATTTTTTCCCAATGGCTCCCTCTATGGCTTCCGCTAGAGAAGCCAAACCGACCACGCGTACCCTCGATGCGTGTGTAAAGGATATCAGACTTCCCAAAGGCTTGATAGTAAGCTCTAGGTAACGGAACCGCCTCTGACGGATAAAAACGCTATTACATACCAATTCTTACGCTTTAATGCCAAATTCCTACATAGGGCACTCGATACGTAGAGATGCGACTTTGAGGTCCGCGAATCCATTTATATAGTCTACCAATAGGTTATTAATACCTTCGTTACTTGTTATAACGGGTCTGGCTTTACCGGATACCGGGTGTTAGTGTTGCGTGTCGTAAATTACGCTATCTAGCACCTAGCTAATAAGGGCTTAAAAACGCGGACTACGGAAAATAATACTTTTCGTAAGCTAACCCCTTATTTTAATTAAACAAACTCGAAAAAGACTTCAATGGTTTACCCGAACCCCCTTTTCTATCGACTTTATGACGGCTTTATCCTCATTCACAACTTTAATTAGTAAAAGTACTAGTTTTATCGCTTTACCCGCGCTAAACCCGAATATCACATGGGTTACGATAACAAGATAAGACAAAACTTCGGTCCTTTTAACGCTGCAAACTTTATCTGCGCTTACAAAAGAACGTCAAAATCTCATTTCAAATAAGTCGAAATTTTACCCGAGATAACGTATTATATGTTTAGGGGTAATGGAAAGCGTGAATTTACAGATTTTCATTAAAGTCGCTAAAATTTTAAAACAGGGAGTCGAAAGATTTTTCTTTCGATATATCTTTGTAAACGAGTATAATTACGCACATTTCTCTTTAAATAGAAAATTATGATTTTTATAAGGTTTGTTATACAGTATAATAATATAATGATTATAAATAAGTTTCTTTTAAAGAAGACTTTATGAATGGTATTATATCTTCTTAATTGTATTTTCATTATATTATATTAAACATAATATTCGTTTGTAGTTAAAGGGATCTTCCACGTTATTCATACGCTCTTTCAAAACACTTTAATCGAAGTTCCGGAGGTAATCTAAGAGAAAATCGTTACATAAACTAAGGTTACGCCGATTAATACATATTTATAAATCCACAGTTGAAACCTATATACGGGTTTTACTACCTGAATTATCTTTTTTCTTCGGTTCGTTATGTTCTTTTTCCTTTTTGATATCAACGAAGAAATCCGTACGATAAATTAATAGCACCGGTTGTAATTTAAAAACATACGTGTCTAAATTAGTATATTCACATACAATATGTCCAGTCTATTTAATATCCAAATTATTTGGTTCCTATTAGAGATTAAGGTTCCAGGGCGTATACAGCGACTTTTAAATGTTATAAATGTTACGAGACTTTTTCCTAGAGATATATTAATTACCTAACGACCTTTCAAAAAAAGGAGTAAATATATACACGTAATAAGATATCGTTTTCGAAAAATACCATGCGCTAATCTGGTAAAATATTAAATTAATAATAGATGCTTTAACTAATATCGTTTTTACCGTAATTAGGCCTGCGGGAAACACTTTTCGCTTGTTAAAATGGGATAAGAAGTTTAAACCCTGTTATATTAACTTCTACAATATTTTGGTAGTAATAAGCTAACGCGACTTACACTTTCTACACTTAATCACAAAGCCAGCAGTCCTATGACTCCGCCATCCAATACCGATACATTAAGTAACTTCTTTCTTTCGGTCCTTCTGCGTCTAAAGAAAGATAAACGCGAGAACACTCAGGGTGATATTATATTATAAGATACTATGGGTAAAAACATTATGTTTCCCTTTATAATAACCTTAATTCAAAAAAGAGTTAAGTTTAATAAACATGACATCCAGTTCATAAGCAGTTAAGTTAAATAGCCTATAGGCCTTATATTACGAATTATGAAACACCTTTTATTTAAGGTTTAGAACACGAGATTTAATACTTTTAAACCTTTGATTACATGGTTTCAAATTTTATCAATATCTGTTATTAACATACTTAAAGATATTAGGTTATATATTTTAAACTTAAATATATTAATATTCGAGTCTAATTTTCCGGCGCTCCTAAATACCAATACTAAGTAAGCTAGCTTTTCGAACATTATATAATTATGCGACGCGCCGGACTCCTATATTACCACATATAAGAAGTCGAATATTTCGTATAACTTAAAATACTAGACACGCCCTTTACGGAAATAAGTAAAACAACTAAGCGTTGTCAAATGCCGAAAATGAATACAGGACTTACGATTCTCTAGGCTAATATATATAGCATAGCAATAACATATCGAGCGTGATTTATAGGATACGTGGATGAGGGCATTAACATTATTAATATATAAGAGCCTTGCTATAGAAAAGAAGACAACGGGTACGAATTTACGTAACTTTACTCAACATACGATATCTTTTTACCGGTTCGCGGCTGAAGGAGCTTCGCCCTTATTTATGAGGAACGGCGTAAACTATTACTTAATATTCGACCTCGGGTTTTAATATACGTTCGAAAAAGGGCATCCCTTACAGTTATGTATTTAAAACCGAATCCTAATAGGGATTTGTTATAGATACGCGTGAACAGAATCTATATTATAAATATCTATAAAAATCATTTTATCGATGAGGTCCTTTTGGGGTATGTAATTAGATACCCGGTCCTTAAAATATCGTAAAAAGCGTCTTTAACCTCATATATAGCCGCGCTAAACCGATGTAAAACAACGCCTGAGGAAAACGAAACTTAAATACTTGAGTATTTATTAACAGCATATATTTTAACGATAAGGCAAGACTTTTGTAGTACGGTTCAAAATAAATCTTTATCCTCACCTTTACCAATACTATGGAGGTTATTGAAGTCGTCCGTTTTTAAACTAAATAATAAGTCAGATTACAGGGTTTTATTTACAATTGTTTTAGCTTGTAAGTTATTTTTTATCTCCATTTTTCGAATGAGGGTTCCGGAGGTCATCCTTTTTGGTTTAAGGGATTTAATTGATATTAGTATGATTTTTCTACCAAACTCCGTAAATATTATTAACGAAACCGGTGTATATGGTTAGACGGAGGTCTTTATCCAATTGTATTTAAATATACTTTATTCGGCTTGAAAACCTATCACAATACAAGTTAAATTTATATGATAGTAAACCCTTGATTCCTACCCACTTTAGTATTATATAAGGAAAATAATCGAGTCTCGACCTCGAAGAATTGGATTTATTAAACGTAGGAGTTTCCTAGCTAGGGCACATAAAGTACAGGATAACCTGTAAAAAAAAAAGCTCCATCGAGCCTCCGACCTTATTAAAATACATGGTATTATTAGCTGATGTAAATTCCTTTTTCTGTTTCGGGCACCCCTTTTTAAGGTAAAGAGCTAATATATTTTCGACGAGTACTTATAAGCTTAGGCGTTACAGGATAATATCCTCAATAGGTTTTTAGCTATTGACGATTTAGCCGATGAAATTTTAAAAGATTAGGACAAATCCGAATATACAGTTTTATAAGGGCTAAATATCTTTAACGAAAAGGTATAACGAAATATTAATGGCGTTTAAAACACATTCGTCAGATTTAACGATATAACGGTGCAACCTTTAAGGGCCTGTTAAAATATATATCGCTAGATCTTTTTAAACTTTTTACAATATGTACCTTCGTTTAAAAGTCTTTCTATAAATATAACTATAATCGGAGGTTTTTATAATACCCAAATGAAGGAACTGGAAACTACTATAACAACGTTTCTAAAAACCAATCGTGTTAATTTCAGTATATTTAAAAAGGCTAAAAGGTATTTTAACACGGTGGATTTATTAATTCCTCATTATACGAGGTATAGTTAACGTCTAATACGGAGGATGGATAGATACCTAAACAATTCGTCGCTAATTTAGTTACGGCTTTGACCTACGATAAAAAGTTCGCTCTTGTTAACGATAAATTTACGTCCATCCTTTTCGAAAACATATAAAAGGCTTTCGAAACCCTACTTTATAACCTGATAATCCGTAAAATACAACTTATAAGGTTTAAAAAAAGCTTATTTACCCTCGTTAAAGGTTTTTTCATTGAAAAGATAATGAAAATACGATATTCAATGGTCACTACAGGATTTATAAACCTTAATTATGGGACCTTGAAAAGCTTACCCCATTTTTTTGGTATTTTATATAATTTACATATTAATTCTTAACTAATATTCTATAAGCTGAGTATTCATTTACATCGATGATGTGTTTTTCACGAAACACAGACTCCCTAAAGTTAAACGTCATAGGCTTTGAGGCTAATGTGCGGAAGGTAAACACGCAAACGAGTAATAAACAACTGGTTTTAACTTCGGCAAAGTGGGAACTATTATATATTACCGGATGGCAAGGTCTTACGGAGCTCGTAAAATGGAGGAATCCCTTCGTTTTTGTCTATATTAACCCGATTTACCCGGTTATAAAACCCTCGTTATATACGAAATTTCAAGGTATACTATAATTAGGGTTTCAATTTAACCGCACCTTATTAAAAAGTATATATATCGAAAAACGGATAGCGAAGGCTTTAAAGGTTTTTCGGCATTATAAAGGGCTTTTAAGTATAAAATATGAGCCTTTACCGTACTTTTTATATACAGCAACTATTATCGCGATCGTACCTATATTTACTTATTACGTCAAAAATTCTTATTTTAAATGCAGGTCAATGTATTTGAAAGGGTAAATTACAGCTTTACTAATTATTATAATAAAGGCAGTTACCCCTTTATATAAAGATAAGCTAAACATTATCGCCATACGGAATGTTAGGCTACGTTTTAATAAGGTCGTTTTAAAATAATAATGAATTTAATTTATTTACCGTTTAAAAATCCTTAACGTTAGGTATTTGCTTGTATAACGAATCTATGCGGCGCTCGCTACAAAGGCTGTAAGTAACGGAATCTTTACCTTTATAATCACGTTAGCCGATAAAAAGGGGTCTATATATAACTTTATGGCTCTTAAGACATCCTTTTAACTTTAGGCTCTATTGGCTTATATTACCTAAAGCGACCTCAGCGACCTACCTCCGCTGCTACGGAGACCTCAGTTAACGAAAACACGTATTAATCTGCGTTTTTTCTAAGTTAACATAAAGTTTTTTTTAGCTTTTATCAATTTATTTTATTAACTCTACGATTTACCCCTAGGTTTCTCATCGATTTTACAAGTAAATTAACTAAGAAAAATATAACCCTATCTTTTTATATTTGGTTTGTTCATTTAAACCATTACTATATTATAATTTTTACCGATAAATCCGATTAACTTGTCGAAGATAGGCGCTATATCAGATATGAATACGTAATATATCGGAATAGGCGTATGATGGAAAAGTGTTTCGACGGTTTATACCTTGATACGTACGTCTTTAACATAAATGTTATGGGCGTTTTTACTAAACCTTAAAGCGGCTTTACGTCATACCTTAGGTGAAGTAACAATATACATAAATAATACCCTTGTAATTTTAAACTTAATTAAGGATTCCGTCACTTTTTAATAGTAAGCTTTTCGATGATTTTACGCGGTAGTTGAATCGTATTCGGGTCATATGAATGTAAGATGAAATATAGGGTATATAAGGATCGCTAGAGATGAAACTGTGGATCAGCTCGCCGGTTTAAAGGCTAAATCTTCCCCCTTTTTCGAAAACAACGATTAAACTTTTACTAATGGAATAAAGTAGTTATTACTATTTGTCCTTAAAGTTATAAAAAAAGAGTATATATTTAAAAGGATTTTATGCTATTTCTTTCAATATAGGCGTTAGGGTTTCACGTATACGATTAGGTTTGGACTCGAATTCGACGCGTTCGTTAAATCCAGCGTACTCCCACTTTTAGCACCGTTATTATAATTTTTTAATATCTTTTACTTAAGATGAAACACGGGCACAGAAATTTCGTCGCGTACTTTTGAAAACTTCAACTTTCTGAGGCAAAAGAGGAGTATTACCGTTATAATGACAAACGTAATATATCCTACCTAATTTACTACCCGACTTCGTTAAAGATTTAAGAATAGTAGTTATGCGCCCTTAGGAAACTACTGAACGGGCGGGTATGAGATACTTATATAAAAAGGGTCTTCATAAACCTCAGATTCATCCGGGATTTCGTTTATATTACTAATTATTTCTCGAAAGATATACGCGGTTAAATTATATCATTATCAGGCTACATTTAACGCCCGCCGACAACAATTATAGTTTATATCCATCGTTGAATACCTATAAAACCCGCCGGCTTATATTACCATTATTTCTATCATTATTACCATTACTATCATCCCTAATATAAAGGGGTTTATCCCTTGATCAACCTTACCATAGCTGCCACTAAAGCCTTTGTAACGGCAGCCCGGTGGGCTCATCCCTTCCGGAAAAGAGTTATAGCTCTTAAGGATGAATTTGTAGCAATGGCGGGAGCGGAAGTACGAAAGGTAGTAAAAGAAATGACTGGCAAAAAGGTAACAGGCTAATTGGAAATAAAACCTATCTCCCCCACGTTACTAAACTCGTCTTCGCCGGTAGTATTTGCCTAGACCCCCTTAGTAATGGGACCCTATCGCCTTAACAATACCGCTGTAACGGCCTACATCGCATTACCCTTCGCCGCCTCCACAGTGGCGTGTAAGGATGGTTGTAAGACAGTAAAACATCCAAAGGACGCCTCCGCTACAACGGCGGCATGGTAGGCCGCTAACGGTTTGATGGCGCTAGGGGCGACGAAAATACACCCGCCTTTACGTTTAGTTACTATCGGCATACATTAGGTCCAGTTTTTTACAATATAAGTATCGAAATAGTTATACGCGTATAACGGGCGCATTTTACGAACTTTCTTTTTTTAATATAGGCTATATTACTAACCCCCGCTAAAAAAAGATCGTACGTAACCTATATAAGGTTACGTTGTGTTAGGAGCGAGGCGGGAGCTAATCGGGCAGGTCGAAGGGTCGGGAGGTGGAAAGAAGGGAGAGGACAATGAAATAGGGGAGGAGGTCGCGGCGAAGGTGCGCTTAGCGCGTTTAAAACGCTAGGGCTCCCTAGCTCTAGCTCAAAAGACGTGGGTGCGTATGATACAACCTTTCCAAGTAAATGTTACTAGTTAACAAAATTAGTTAGTGTTACCTTACCAAAAAGAAAACAGGGTATGGGGGAAAAAGGCCGAGGGAAAAAGAAGGCTTATTAATATTAGTTATTTTGACGGTTATTTTAAAAAATGGTTAAACTTAAAGATCTTATTAAAAGAGAGTGTTTTTATATAAAGTAACGGTATATAAACCACTGCGTTCGTATAAAGGGTCCGTTAACAGTTTAAAACTTTCCTTAATATGTATGCGTATTTATACGCATTTGTTATAAATACCCCTTAAAGGAGCTTTTACCACTCTCTTTCTGACTTTACAAGATCCCATTTTTAAGGAACCAAAACTGATTGTATCCTCGGCGCGATTGGCGTTAAGCGGGGACTGAGATGACCGCGTTACGTAGCTCGACCAGAGCTGCAATTTATACACCTATGGTTTTTTCAATTGCGGGGCACCCTAAGGTTTTGATTGGAGGGGTAGCGTAGCTTGGCAATGTAATGATCACACTAAATACCCGTGAGTATGTAGAAGGTGTTCAGAGGGTTTATGTTAGTAGTAAGGTAGCAGAGGTAACAAAAGGTGCAATATCAAGACTATATTCGTGCGAATGATGATCAGAAGCCGTGAGGCTATTCAGGGTAGACTGAATACTTAGATTGACAACTGAAGAGCTATGAAGGAAGTACTATCTATCTTGGTAATGAAAGTATCCTTATATATCTGCGCCTTCATACGTCTTCAGTGTAGGCTCGACTGGCTCGACGTCGAGTCCATCGAGTCCCGGTGTGCAGCTCGACTGGCTCGATACCGAGTCCATCGAGTCTCACACCATGCTGACCCTAACCCTTGTGTACGGTGTGTCTGTTGTGGATCCCTGGTGCCTGCCGAGAGGCTGTGTCCAACCGATTTCCTTCGTTATCTGCTGCGGGGCCGCCGCTGGTGCGCCCTGCAGATGTTGGGTCATAACAAGCAACAGCACTTTGTGGCTATACTGGCACACGGTACGACCCCTTCCGCCAGTATCTACATGGATATTTCGTAGCAGCTAGTGCGCCGCTTTATGGCATGCACTACTTAGTGATAGTACAAGTAAATGAATAAATAAATAAA
The DNA here is from genome assembly GCA_038502455.1 of Anisogramma anomala. NCBI lineage: Eukaryota > Fungi > Ascomycota > Sordariomycetes > Diaporthales > Gnomoniaceae > Anisogramma > Anisogramma anomala. Next base: position 17,605,123 of record JASMMZ010000004.1, on the reverse strand, counting down.
TTAAGGGTCTTTATAGTTAGTAGCCCTAATATAGGGCTTAACCTATGTAACTCGAAAAAATACAAAACCATTAGTAGTTTTAACAATTACTTTTGAGTTTACGATACTTAGGGTCTTATATGGGCGCTTTTATTTACCTGGCTCCCGCCATACAAGAACTTTACTTAATAACGGCAAAGCAAGTACATCGATTATTATAGGGCCGTCCTTAGTGTTAGGGGTACTATTGACTTGACGAAGTATCGATTCCCTTTGCAGTTCCTGTAAATCTTTATCGTAAGCCGTAGTATGCTTTTAGGTACTTGTTAATGGCCGATATTTACTCTTTAGGCGTGGGTATACTTCAAAAACTAATAACGTTGGTACTAAGCTATTAGGGCCTATAATATCGTTTAGGACTTTTACCACCATTTCAAGGCGTGCCTCAGGATCTGTAAAGTTTTTAATTTCCAGTTAAAGATATCATACGTTTGGAGAAGTAGATTGTGTATCCTTTTAACCTTCCTAATAGTTTATTAAGCTTTTACAGACACCTATTTATACTGTATACCTATTATTTTGGTATTTTTTTTGAAAATTCGCCGTCATAAAGTTAGGACCAATATTGTGAACAACGACATTGGGTAGGCCAAAATACATGTTAATCCATAATATCCTTAGTGTTTCCTACTTATCTTTTACCGAAAAGAACTTTAGAAACTTGGCTTTATAAAAAGATATTTCATAGTCGATGACGTGAAAAACAGGCTTATCTTTTAAGTAAAATATATCGAAAAATACTTCATAATTAGAGTTTTTATCGTATTTGAATGTAAGCTTAAATTTTGAGAGGTCTTAAATATACATTTCACAATATTAATAAAGTCTTTTGATGGATTTTAGAGCAAAATATTCTATGTTTTTATATACTGCAGAATTTAGGACTTAATATAGCATGTTAATAGTTAGGTAATTAAAGCTCCAGTGTAATTAACGTATCTCCGGCTTCGTTAGGTTTAATACTATTGTTTTAGGGTCTCAAAGATAAAACCATAAGTGCTCCCACTCAAAGTCGAAAGGAAACATTTGGCTGTTTTTAACTAGCTCTTTTACGTTAACATCAATGTTAACGTCGAGAGTATTTATATCCTATAAGAAAAGACAAAAAAAGGGGTAGAGGACTTAAGGATATGAAACTTAATTGTTTTAATAATAGTTTAAACTATCGTTTTCTATGGTGAAGATAGTCATTCGCTTAGTTTGAAACGAACTTTCATTTTATTAGTATCGTAACGATTGATTTTAGTAGCTGTAGTGCTTTCCCTCCACAGTGCTACATATTTCGAATAGCCTTTTATTCAGTATTTTTTTGCCCTTGTGTCTGGAATAATACCTTAAAACGTGTGGTTCGTATAACGGTCTCTGTGGATATTATTATATACCTTCATAAATTGTATATTTAGGTTGTAGTACATTACGCTGTCAGGTACACCCCTATAGCATAACACGATCACGTGTCATGCTACAGGCTGTACTCTTGCAGAGTATATGATAACGTGACACGCTGCAGATTACATTCTCATGCATGGAGCCGTCCAGAAACAGTTATTCCAGAGTGGTACGCTCTGGGCGAAGGCTTATAAGCCTTCATCTATAACGTACAACTTTGGATGCTTCTTCTTGAAACATCAACTTATTTCTACTACAATACCAATCATTCTGATTACTCTTCTACTTGCTTTGTTTCATGTAAACAAGTACTTAAACCATACCGACAGTTGCGAATATTAAAAATGTGTAAGGAATTAAGGGCTTAATCAGAGCAAAAGTTAAGGTTTTTACCACCCAAGCGGAATAGAAAAACGTAGTCGACTAGTTATTAGGCTGCTTTAAAAGTAGTATCTTTATGTTATTTGATTTGTTTAGGGGTATTGTCGCTGTTCATTCGTTCGTCGCCTTCGAAATTTGCGATTTAGTTTAAGTAATCCTATTTAAAAGAGGTAGGATATTGAATTTAGTATATTACATTTTTCTTGCTTTTCTCGGCGGGAGGAGGTCAAGTTAATTAATAGTTAAACTTTCCAGAAATTTAATATCGCTTGTCATTATCACGATGATAGTATTTTCGGTTAGCAGGTACGTTTAAATTTCAACTTTATTGGCGTTAGCGCGGCTACTGCCTTTAGTCTGTAGTCAATAGGCTAAACCTTAGGTATTGAAAGCACCCGTAGCCGTACTTACGGTAGACGTAATTAATTATCATAATATCTTTTTCATTTACGTTAGGGAATTTACCAGGTTAAGGGTATATATTGAACGAGTTTGTTGTACATATTATTACAGTAATCAATGAAAAATGAAACTAGTTAAAAAAAATCTCGTATATAGTATTTAGGCGTTATAGGGCGTATTAAAATTAGTTAACACCCGTAACGGCTACCCGTACCTATTTACGAAGTGTAGCTTTGCTAGCGTAAGCGTTCCCCATTACTTTCTGGTATAGCATTAGTTTTTGACTTATATTGTTAAGTATTTCTATTGGTATTTTCTCCTCTTTCTTTTTAACTATCATTGTTGCCCATTTCGTAGTGACCTAATTTGTGTAGTATTACGTAAGTTAGACGTTGTTTTCGAAGTGGCTCTTTATGCCATCGTAGATATCTCAAAATGTAGTTGCTTGGGTTAGGAAAGTTAGGTAGTAATCCCTGGTGTGCCCTATAAGGATTTTGGAGAATAGTAAGTGAAAACTAAAAGGGGGAACCTTCATTTACTTACAAATGTTTGAAAAGGTTATTATCTTCGTATCGGAGAGGTTGTAGGGCTTCCTATTATAATTTTTTGTATCGTTTGAGATTTTGGTAGAATCTATCAAAATCTTATAGTTAATATTAATTATTTTCACAAGTTTTGGGAGGAGAGCGCGATAGTTATCCTAGTCTTAATTGGTGGTATTTCCTAATATTTCAAGTCTTAGAGCCGCCGAGGTACAGTGTTAAAGGTAATTGCTAATTACTTGGCCTGAAGAGTAAAGTCATGTGGTATATTATAACCCAAGGACCAACTGCAGACTATGGAACAGGCCATCGGCCAGCTGCGCCATCAGAAGCTTAATGTCCAACACATCAAGCGGGAATATCTCTTATTTAAGGACCTAGGGTTAGGGTTGGGACCGCAAAGACTGAAGAGCGATCTAGTAGATACTACATAAGACCGTAGAAAGCGACCAGCGACTTCAGCGGTCCAGTACTGAAGATGGTATAAAGGCCATAATATATAAGGACACGGTTATCACCACACAGATAGTATTCCCTTCATAGCTCTTCAGTTGTCAATCTAAGTATTCAGTCTATATACTTGAATAACTTAATAGCTAATGATCATTCTACAGCACGAACAAACATCTTCTTGATATTGCACCTTTGTTACCTCTGCTACCTTACTGCTAATATAAACCCCCTAATACCTTCTATTCAATCACAGGTATTTAGTGTGATCATTATATCGTAGGACCAATAGTGGGCTTTTTCGTATAGGAAAACCTGTTGTGAGAACGTTTTTAAAGAGTCTATTGATTAAAGTGCTAGGTGGTAATAGGTACTTGAAGGTTTTAATGGACTTAACGATCTTACTTAATTAACTAGTTTAAAGCGCCAACATTAATTCCTTTAGCCGCATAGGTGACCGCTGCTTTACGTACCTTGTCGCTACTACAAGCGTACTCCGCGTTGTTACCTAAAGGCGTTGGATTGCCGAGCAGGTTAACAGGTTCCTTATCTCTAACGCGTAAAGAGGTTTAACTTAGCTGAGGGTAAAGGAGAGATCCCTCAAATCGAGTATAAGGGTGTTGAAGCTTTTTAATATCTTTTCCTTTAGGGTATAGATTTTATAGGCCTTCTCAAGTTAAGCTAGATCGAAGAGAGCCTTTGCTAACTTTGTGGAGCTCTTTTCTGGCATGTAAATCCCTCTCCTTTTAAGTTTTTCCTTTAGTTTAACCTTAATACTTTTCTGGATATTTTTCTACATGTTACTTGTTTAGTCGTTAAAAAGGTCGCAGTATTTGTAAAAAGCATTATTACCGCGATTGAAATCCTCGCTTCTATCGTAATCAAGGATATAGGAGCCAATAAAATTCATTAGTTATTTTTTCGTCAATTTTTCGTCAATATTTTATCTCCAAAGCTCTTCGTCAAAATGATTGCTAAAGTAGGGTCCGAGGGCTTTAATTGCCTTTATTCGCTTTTAACTGAATGCCATCTTGGGTTTTAGCTTGTATAATACTCAATAAACTAAGTACTTGGTGGTCTTTAAGCGTGAGGATTTGGTGTTTTGGCGTAAAGTCGTGTAGGAACTTGGCGACTTAACGACTTAGCGTAAGGCTGCGTGACGTGGTTTTTTTCGGCGCAACTTGGTGTTTTAGTTCGAAGCAGCGATTTTAACGATTGGATTGGTGTAAGAGAAGTGAAAAAGAGTAAAGTAGGGGTAAAGTTTTGGTATAAAGTGTAAGATTAAAGATTGTTATTAATGGTAGAGGTCGAAGGTTGTTTGTTATTTGGCTTTAGGACTCAGTCGTTTTTGTAGCAGTATTACCCGTAATAGCACTAATTTAGCCGTCTGTTAACTTGTGATTTAAGACTTTTAGCGGTCAATTTTAACGCTTTTTAAAAAGGATTCTATAAAAAGTTCTTGGTGTTTTCAATAGTAATACCATCGCTACCCATAAGTTGCCGTGAAAACCGACGCAGCCTAGAATTTTTTTTTACTTATTGCCGTGAAAAGAGACGCAGTAGTAAAGGCCCTTCGCTAGAATCTTTCCTTTATCCTAGCCATCGTTTAACGTAAAGTGCAACCAGGAAGTAACCTTTTCTTTTACTTAGCTTATCTATGCTTAATATAATAAGCCCTGATCAGTGTTGGTAAAGCTTTAGACATTGCAACGTTTTATATTCCATTGGTCAAGTAACAGTAGTATTTCAGTAGTTAGATGGTGGATATATCGTTCTAGGTTTGACAGACCGCTAGCCAATATGCACAGTAATTTATATGGCTAACTGCTTGGCCCATGCCTTAGTGTGAAGTGGACGCATATTGTACTTAATTTGCAGCCAATACAGTAAGCCCTCAAAAAACAATACACTATACTTGTAGTCAGTGTAGTAAACTTTACTGTAAGTTGGTCTACTGCTCTACAAGTACTACTATTCCAACAATTGTAAAATATTTGAGTTCATAAGATTACATAATATCTTCTTATATAATACCTTAAACAGGTTGTAAATGGAAAAGTTATATATTGTTAAGGGGGGCGTATGGGATTTTTGAGAAGAAGAACGGTAGGAAAACTAGTACCAGTACCTTGCCTATGATACTAAATTATTTGATAACTGAAATCTTTTACCCGGTATTACAGAAATTTACGCCGCTCCGAAACGGTTATCACGCATCTTCCATCCCCTTATAGTTTTCCAACTCCTTTTACCACTTTGAATAATGAGGTGGAGGGAGGGAGCTGAGAGATAATATTACAAGTTGATACATGGGCTAATGGTTACCAAAAATCTGACCCTGATAGTTATTATGCTTTTACGATGCGTTGAAGTTGTTTGAAAGCATGCTTTCATTTATTATGTGACCGAGTTACCCCTTTTCCTGTAGCTTTATAACAACTCCTTAGCAAGGGTTTCTCCTCTCTTTTTTATCGAGGATTATAGATAGTATCCGACCACCTTAAGCAATAGCTTCGGCTTAGTCACTTTATATTTAGCGGTTAATCCTAACGTTTTCTTAAAAAAAATGTTTAATGAATATTTTTTTCAATATTTTCGATAATAATACTATCGTTATTTTCAAATTTCAATGTAAATTAATGCAATCTGAAAGTATTTCCTTACATAATGCTGTAATAACCAATAAAGTTCATAAAAGCTTTTCGCAAAACTCTTTCTTTTACCTTACAATCATATTAAACGTAATCAAAATGTAGTTTCTTCTTTTACAAAACTCATTTGCGTTTTTTTATATGATATAAAACAGTGCTTATATTACTAAACTCAAGGATAATTTTATTTTGAAAAGAGTCAAATTTATATTTGGTAACAAATGTGTTTTTTATCGAAAACCAAGTATTTATAAGTATGTGAATAATAAAAATGTAATTAATCAACGCAGGAATATTTAAAAGTACTATGTATTTTGATACTTACGTTTTATTCATCTACAATATTTGTATTTGATTTATAATTATAACACCAACGAGAGTATGGAAAATATAAATAGCTATATACGAATGGTTTACAATCTCTATATTCTTAAAAGAATCGTATTTTATATACGTATATTGTTAGAATGAGACCCAATTAGAATATAGCTAAGTCGATGATATTCAATGTAAGTAAAGTATCTAATTGAATTTTGGGTACAAAGTCGGTACTTAACAATATAAATTGATATATAAATAAGTCAGCGATTTGCCAAACTTCAAAGAAACACATTACCACTTTTAATACAATATAATAGTTACTTAGATTACGATTCCAATCAACTACGTTATAAAAATAAATTCCTACCATCAAATATAGCCTATATTGCAAAAATTTACAATTAGAGTACATCATTATATGCGTTACCATAAACAACTTCATATATTTATATAGCAAATATAATGCTCAACCTTTATATATTTCCTGGTATATATTACCCTATCAATCTGATGTAATTCAATTTGAATTATGGGAGTAAAAATTCCTTTTTGAGCTTGAATCCTAGCGAAAAAACATTTACATATTTATTTGTACCTCGAATAAACTGGGTGAATACCGGCGGTTTAATTGCAAAAACCAACTATATAATGTAAAGTTTCAAATTCGAAATAGAAGGAGTAACGATTTTAATATGTGTTTTTAAATATTGTTAAGCTTAATTCGTAACCATTATACTTTAATGTAAATATTTGTTTGAACTTAAGTTAATTGAAAAAAAAACCTTTGACTTTCGTTATTGCTACTGTTTGATGCCTTATTGACATCCGTTATATTTTACTCGTTTTTCATTTTTGGCTAATATATATGTCTTTATCTGCTAAGAACATTATAATATAATTTCATATTTAATTAATACGTTAATAGTGTCTTTATTTCTAATAGTAAATATTGTTTTTATTTCTATTCGAATCATTCTCTCCCCAAAGTATTTCTTTACTTATCACATATGTTTCTAGTCTTCTAGTAATTACTTAAATTGAAGAATACTCTATATTGTTGTTTCTATTATAATACAGTCTATTACAGAGTGTTTTGTTATAAGTTATTATAAACGAAAATAGCATTCCTATTGGAATAGCAGTCAAGTGCAGTACAGTCAAGTCAACTTTACTTACAGTAAGGTTGATTGTTCGTAATGCAAATTAACTGCAGTTTATGGGATTGGAATACACTGTACTGCAAGTCCAGTGCAATAGGTGCCCACTTCAAAGTAGGGCACAGGCCAAAGCGTTTGGCCATACAAATTAGTGGGCAGACTGGCTAGCAGTCTGTTAAACTTAGAACTTATACACAACAATATCAAAGAAGCACCAGTTACTTCGACCACAGTGATTCGAATCGACTACGTTGCAACGATAAAGGCCTACCAACACTGATCAGTGCTTATTGTGTTAATCACAGATTGGCTAAGTAGAAAAAGAAGCTACTTTCCGGTTGTTACGCTCTATGCTACGGCTAGAGTAGAGGAAAGATTCTTGTAAAAGGCATCTACTACTGCGTCGGTTTTAACGGCAGTAAGTAGAAAAGACTTCTAGGGTACGTTGGTTTTAATGGCAGCTTAGAGGTGGTGACGGTATCGCTATCGAAAACACCAAGAAATCTTTATTAATCGTTTTTAAGACGTTGAAATTAACTGTTAAAAGTCTTAAAGTAGGGCAAATTGGTAAATAGTTAATTTGATACTGTTACGAGTATTATTACCATAAAAAAACAACCAAGTCCCTCCACTAAAAATTTTTTTTAACCTCTACCACTACTAAACGACCCTTACCTTTACCCTTTATATTAAACCTTTTCCCTATTTTACTCTTTTCATTTTTTTCGCCACTTTAATCATTAATTTCGCTAATTTTAGCGAAAACACCAAGTCACGCCAAGAAAGTTACGTTACGTAACTCCACGCTAAATCACCAAGTTTAAACCAAGTTTCCATATAAATTTACGTCAAATCACCAAGTCTTTACGTTTAAGATTATTAAGTCCCTTACCTTACACGCCTTATATAAGTTAAAAAGCCAAAATGGCTTTAAGTTAGGAATTTATGGAAAAAGTTAAAGCTTTCAAATCAGTTTTTACCAAGTATAATAACTACGATTTTTAGGGATACGAAGTTAATGAAAAATCAACCGAAAAGTACTTGAATAAATTCTTCGGCTACTTTATCCTAAAATACGTTACTGACGAAGATCTTAACGACGTGTTTTTCAAAGTTCGTAAATTCTTCGGAAACTAGATACTTAACATGTGAATGTAACTCAAAACACTATTAAACCAAAATTAAGAATAAATTTTAAATACCGAGGGATTTACGTGCTGAAGGGAAACGTTACCAGGTCAGCGAACATACCCTTTGAATTAGCCTAGTTTAAAAAGTACCTAAAGGACTTACAGCCGGAAAAAAAAGAGATTAAGGAATTGTAACGCCTATACATACGCTTTAAGAGACCTCTTCTTCAACTTTAGCTAAGTTAGGACTTTTTGCGTGCTAACAATAAAAAACACATTAACCTGATCGGCGGCTTAACACCCCCACGTAACAACGCAAAGTACGCTTTTAACAGCGGTCGAACGCGTAAAACACGGGCTGGCAACGCGATCAAAGGTATTAATGTTAGTGTTTTACACTAGTTAATTGGGCAAGAGCCTCGCCGAACCCCATAATACTAAAAAGATTATCGTCAAGTTCTCCGGAATAGAAACCCTTCAACTTACTTCCCTTAAAATTCTCAACACGTTTAATTTTGATAGCCAAATAAAAAATTGATCAGCTTTACACGCAAGCCTACTATAGGCATGAATATTAGCCTTTTCCCTCTAAATTCGACTAAAGGTAATTATCCTGCCTATTAGTACTAACAGCAACTTTAATCTTTTCTCTAGCTAAGTAAAAAACGCCTTTACGATTAGGCCTTTAAGATTAGTACATTACCTTTCCCCTTCGTTACGTCCCTATAAATAATACGGACTATACGGTAATTACCACGTTTATTAAGATTTGGGGAGGAAAAGAAAAGTATAATGATATGCCGTATAATCTCTTCAACGTTAAGTTACGCCTATTGTTTAATATTTGCCGCTAAATAAAAATTAAGTTACTAGGTTTTCACTCGCTATTCCCTAATATCCTTTCCAGTTAAGATAAAGACCATTATCTCTGATACTTAAAGAATTATACATTTTTCCGCGAAATCTACGATGAAATAAAGGGCTATTTCGAATACGATATTAACTTTACTCAGTATTATACGAATTAAAACATTATTAAATGGTCTTATATATTAGATTATAAAAGAGAGTCGAAAAGAAAAGTTGACCTTTTAAATTAGATATTTAATAGGCTGATACTTGACTAATAGGTAATAGGAAACTTCAAAGCTAGCGAAGGTACCTTATGCCAACAAGTTCGGCAAACAGTTACGGGTTACAAAAAATTCGAATACGCTTTACAATACCCTAATACTACTTATGAAGTTTTTTTTTTTAGCTAATTACGTTTCTCGTTAACGACTGTAACCGTTTAATTTTCTGACTCAAATAGTATGTACTTTGAAGCTCGAGAATTTAGTGATGAAAAAAAGATATTTTTAACTCATACTATATTAATCGACGGTAAGAAAGGCTCGGCAAATATGGTTAACAAAAGGTCTGGACCTTTACGTACGAAAAAAGGTATTCATCCTCCTTAAAATCTTCAAGTTGGCTAAACAAGTTTAACTCAAACATTCAAAGATATTGGATTTACAGTAAATAAAGCTATTAGTTAATACGCCAAACTGCTGCCGAAGGTAACATAAAATAGGTAATATACCATATGTAATACCCCTCTGCCTTAAAATAAAACTATACAAAGCGTGTTACGCAATTCAAAAAAGTAAAGTTAAAGAAAAGAAAAATAAGCCGAAAGCTATCGGCTAACACGAAGATACCAATACTAATACTGGTATTAACCCAAAAACCACGTAATGACTAACCGACCACGTATTTTTATATCGCATTACAAGTAAAGACCCTTACCGCCGCAATAACGATAAAGATACTGCCCCTATACAACTTATTATTATTTTAAACCGTTACGCGAACTAAGTCTTTTAGGGGATTATACTGGATACGGTGGAAATACAGTATTTAACAGGAGGTTATTAAAAATATATCGCATTATAAGGAAATACTAATACTATTACAAAACATGACCATGCGAATGCTAGCAAAGCCTGAGTTAGCTTTAGCCTTAGAAAAAAGATATCGTTACTGAGATCGACGATAATAAAGACTATTATTAGCTCTATTGTTTTCCACATCTTAACATCCCCTACCCCTTTTCTCGTTAACCTTAAAGATATAAAAAACCTTAACATTAACGTTAATATTTAAACTAATAAGCTAATACATATTAAGGCCAGTAAAAGGTTTCTATTTAACCTTAAGTAAAAGTATCTCTAATTTAATTTTTAAAGACTAAAAGCAGTGGTATTAAAACTAACGGAGGTAAAACTTTGTTAACTACATCGAAAATTTCATTATTTGGCAATAAACAAACTATACAAAGTTTTAAAGGTAACTGGTTACAAAGATATAAATTTACTGGTACTAAAAGAAGTTAGACGCCTTTACCACTACTACTAAATATATTTTCAAGCCCTTTCAAGGTGTAAGTTTACGTTGAAGGAAAATTAAGACTTTAACTCGGAAATTTTCGTAAATGTGTTTTATCTAAACGGTAAACTAGTATTACCCTTTGTAAACTCTGTCATAGCTTTTCACGGCGTTAAATTCCTTAAAATCATTACAGTAAAGGAAATATAGGAAATATTATGTACTTTATAAATTGATACGTACTTTGGCCTACCAAACGTACTAATTTGCGATACTGATACCAACTTTATTACAATAAAGTGTTAAATTAATATAAATTAATACGGATTTAATATAAATAGGTATTTATAGAAACTTATTAGGGTATTGATAAAGTTAAAAAGATATACGCCCTCCTACAAAAGGCTTATAATATCCTTATATTGGAAATCAGAGGCTTCATAAGCTAAAACGTACGTCTTTAGATAGCGGTAAAAGGTTTTAACGATACTATTAGCCTTAATAGACTTATATTAACTTTATTGGTCTTTGGAACTTACCTACGTATAACAACTAAATTTCTACCCTTATTAAGTACCTAAAAACGTGTTATGGTATACAATAAAGCCCTAAAGAAACTAAGGAAGGAATCGAAACATCGTCAGGTCAATAATGCCTTTAATATTAAGAACGAACCTTTAATAACAAACGTGTTTTTATTTCCCCTTTACAGTAAATTTCTTACGTAGCACGAACCAGGCAAATGTGATAAATCGTATAAAATCATAAGTATTACCAATTAATACGTCATAGTTACAATTATTTACGGTCTCGTAACTTTCTGAGCCATATAAGTTAAGTCGTATAAAAGATTCTTTAAGTTTAATAAACATTCCAACGTTAATAACCTTCGAGCCGAGCGAATTAGTTAATACAACCCTTCCGAACCAACTATTAATAAGTGAATAAAACGTCGACGGCGTAAAAAACCACCTAATAGGAGGAAGATAACTATTACAAGCCTAGTAAGATATATACAACTGCGTGGATATCTTGGAAAAAAAGTTTAACGAAGAACTTATCTTTAAACTACATGTCGAATACATTATTCATATCCCAGGTAAATTCTTTAAAAGATCTAATTAAGTTGAAATTATTGACCTCTTGTTACAGGGAATTATACAATTTATATATTTAACGTAATTTAAAGGCTAAGATATCATTATTTTTAAGTCGAAAATAGTTTACGAGGTTAAAGATAAGATTACGGATCGGCCGTACGAAAAGTTACGGCTTATTGCCTAAGGATACGGTAATAAAGATAAAAACTAAATCCTTACCTAATCGTTTATAATCCAAAAAAATAGTTAACGTTTAATCGTTACCATTGTTACCGGTTTGACTACTGGTACAAAGGGTTAGTTTACCCTTAATGACCGGAACATCACGTAAGCGTACACGTAATCTGCCACCGATTTTAACAGATTATATTGTTAAAATTATTATAAAAACTAAGGGATAAGTTTCCAGCTAACATAATGATATTTTATATGAAGCCTTTATACGGATTAGCTGAAGCTAACGTTTGCTAATTTTTAACGTACCAAATATATTTTAAAAACAGGTTAGGTATAAAGACTTTAATATTTAATCCCTGCCTATTAATTATAAAGGGTAAAGATTTTGGCATTATAAGTATATAAATCAACAATACCCTTTTCTTCGGCGATATTAAGTTCATAATAACGGAATAACGTACTATCGAAAAGTCAGGCCTTTAAAAGTATAAGCTAGTTGAAACGTTAGTTAAAGGTATACAACTTAACTTTAATGGATCTTTACTTTGTATCCATAGTGTTAAGGTTAAAAACGGCACTTATATTAGCTTACGTTAAAAGGGGTAAGCTACGAGCCTAACGATTATCGATAAGGTTAACGAGGTAAGGGCATAGAAATATTTAAAGTAAAGGGCACGTATAGCCTACATTGCTACGCTTTACTAACCAAAGGTATCGTATGACCTTTTCATTACGGTATAGATATAGAACCCGTAAGATGAAGATTTTAACAAGTTTAATAAACGGATTTCATAATAAATGAATAACGTGGAAAAAGAGATTAATATAGTCTTTATAAATTTAACGAAGGTAAAGCTAATAATTTTTACAGACGGGTTATTAATTAACAATATTAATTTTATATCGTAAATCGGCTTTCTAATAATACTTATAAACAAAGATAGGTTTAAAAAACAATTTACAATTACTGGAAACCTTATATACTAGACATTTATTAAGTATAAATATGTGACCTGGAGTATATTAACCTCGGAAATTTACGGTATAATAGTAGACTTTAATATCAGTATGGTAATTAACGGTATATTAAGGATTGTCACTAAGTAATTCTGTTTACCACTAATACCTATAATAGAATATACCGACTTTCGAAGCCTTTACGAATACCTATTAAAATTAGGCACGACTAATAAAAAACGCCTAATGAGAGATGTAATAACGTTAAAGAAGGCATACGAAGCCCAGAAAATCGATAAGTTCCAGTAAATTAACGGTAAAGATAACCCTACCGATGCTATAACTAAAGCCACGCCTAGTAACGCCCTAAAAAGGTTTGTGGACAATAATACGCTAACTATACGTATCGAGGGATACGTGAATTGCCTAGCACGTAATATAAAGGAACAAGGTTACCCTAGCAAATTGGAAGACCGCCAGGGCAATGGTAGCGATAACAATGGTGGCGATGGCAGTAGCTTAAACTACTGGCAAAAGGTACGCAAGTGGTAGCGTCCTTGATTTGCGCAAGTCTGTGGCGAAAGACCTGTGTACGGGATTTGAGAAACGGAGGTCTCGGAAGGGTAGAACAAAAGGGCCAAAAGAGGCCGAAATTGAGGTTGTTTTCAATACAGATTGATTGAAATTGACAGGGGTCTGGCTTGTGGATTGAGGAGGGATTTCAGAGGTTGCCACCAATTGATGGCAAGCCACGCTGGCGTGCAGGCACAAAACAAAAAGCCGCCAGTGTTGGAATAGCAGTCAAGTGCAGTACAGTCAAGTCAACTTTACTTGCAGTAAGGTTGATTGTACGTACTGCAAATTGACTGCAGTTTGTGGGATTGGAATACACTGCACTGCAAGTGCAGTGCAGTAGGTGCCCACTTCAAAGTGGGGCACAGGACAAAGCGTTTGGCCATACAAATGAGTGGGCAGAACCGGCTAGCGGTCTGCCAAACTTAGAACTTATACACAACAATATCAATGCAGCACCAGTTACTTCAACCACAGTGATTCGAATCGACTACGTTGCAACGATAAAGGCCTACCAACAGTTCCCCTTAGATCGTAACAAAAATTACAAATGAGAACGGAACGTATTGAATAAACAACCCATAAAAGTAAATCAGATGTATCAACTATATTCATTGTACTGATTCGTATCACCAGTTCCTTCCATGCTTTACACATAAGCCTTTTATATAAAGGAAAAAAATGTTTTTCATAAGATCTAATGCTTTGTATTGTTGCAAGATTGGAGATCATATCATTGTGGCTTCCCGAATCACAAGTATTGCTTGATACGCAGCCAGCCGTACAAGCGCCCTTCTACAGCTTTGCAGTCTTTACAACGGCCTCCTCAGTTCAACTATCAGCTAATACATAGCTATTACGTACATGATATGTTCTCTATTACTATTACATCCTAAATCTTCGCCGCCGAAGCCTGCCCTGCCTCCCCCCCATGAAGTTTACCGAAGTTTAACGTAAACTCATTGCTCCCACGATCACCAATGTACGTTACGAAAATCTTCCTCAGTATGTTATTTGAATCCAAGCCTTCGGCTGCTTTGCGAAGAAGTTCTATATGTTTTGAGCGCACCAATTTCGTCCAGCACCTGTGATGACGTTCTTTGTCGGATCTTTCCACCGAGAACTCGGGTTGATTTTGTGAAATATCCAGAGATTTTCGGCAGTTTTCTATAGCTTGTTCCCAGTCCAAGTTATTATTGAAGTTTTCATTTATCACAGTCATATCCTGAATCGTCGTTGGTTCGATATCCACAAATTTCAAACACGCTTTAAGCATTGCGCTTAGCGAAAGCGTAAATGTATTCAATGAATCCTCGGCGTTGTTAAGGGCATGGAATAACAGTTGGCTTCCATGACGGGAGAGCGTGAACATCGTGACCGGTGTAAGGACTTCGGGTCCCACGTCTTCAATTGCGTTGTATTTCGTCGATATACGGCAACGTTTCCAATCTGGTATATTGTCGTGAAATCGAAGTTTGTTACCGTAACCTGCTGAAAAGATGTAAAACGTCCACGAGTTGTCAGGTTGAAATGGAATATATCCCATAGTGTAGCTTCGGTGTCCTCCGAGGTTTCGATGTAATGTAAGACGCCATTCAGATTCATCATTGGCATGAAGGCAAGACCCAAACATCACAAGGACTATAAATATTTTGAACAACATGATGCACAGCGACTGGATACTTGAAAAAACGAATACAAAGCGGTGGTTAGGGAGAAGAAAACGAAATGCAACACTGTTTGTTGCCTTGGATACATATTTATGTACAATTGTTGCGAGTTGACTGACTGTATTGTCAACTAACCACATGGCATGCAACCGGCAGTTAATTGGTTTAACTAATATCCTTGCTTTTGTCAACGTTGTTGACTCGAACTGAAGCCAATTGTCGGAGCTTGCAACGCAAGCGGAAAAGTGTACTTGTCGGTAAGGTCTATTGCCTTGTAACGTTAACGTAAAAGGTAGTAGAAGAGTAATCATAAGATTGTTAGTATTGAAGATAGATAGATTAGAAGGGAGAAGAGGCATCCGGAAAGTGCACGCCTCAGGTGAGAGCTTATAAGCTCTCACCGGACAGTGGCATTTTACCATGCACTTTGCCAATCTCCCTTCTGGGTAGTGGCATTTTACCATATACTTTACCAGTACCACTTTTGGGCAGTGGCACGTTATTATGCACTTTGCAAAAATACACCTTATAGTGTGGCACGTTACCGTACACTTTATAAGAGCGTATTTTATAGCGTAGCCGCTTACTAACTATAAAGATATATAATGTTGGTAGGCCTTTATCGTTGCAACGTAGTCGATTCGAATCACTGTGGTCGAAGTAGCTGGTGTTGCGTTGTTGATATTGTTGGTTGCGATGTGTGTTCTAAGTTTGGCAGACCGCTAGCCGGTCTGCCCACTAATTTGTATGGCGAAACGCATTGGCCTGTGCCCCACTTTGAAGTGGGCACCTACTGCACTGCACTTGCAGTGCAGTACCACAACCAGCAGTCAATACAGTCAACTTTACACAGTAAACTTTACTGTAAGTAAAGTTGACTGACTACACTGCAATTGACCTGCTAAAAATAGCAGCCAATATTGTTCCAACATATAATAATATTTATATAGGTAATCTTGTTTTTTTGGATACGTTTTTTGTTCGTAATTTAGTAGTGATACAAATAGTTTATTCGAGTCCTAATAAATCGTTTAATAGTAACAATGTAGATATTATTATATATCACTATAGTTGGTATACGTAGGGATTACCTTGAAGGGCACATGGCAGTGCATCACGTTGCAAAGTGCACTCCTGCAGAGTGCATGATAACGTGTCACGCTGCAGGCTGCACTCTTGCAAGGCGCGAAGTGCATCATGCGTGGAGCGGTCTGGAAGGAGTATTCCAGAGCGCATGGCAAAAAGGCCACTGCCCGGATGAGAGGTTTATGACCTCTCATCCGTGGCGTGCACTCTCTGGAATGCTTCTTCCAAACTCATCTATCTTTTACTACAATACCAATCTTTCTGATTACCTTCCTTCTTTTACTGTTACCTTTATGGGTACGTATTGGACCCTTTTCTACAAACAATGTTTATGGTGTAATTCATTTCAAGGTTTTGATTGGTAGTTTCCATAACGATAATAGTTGTAGTAAAAGCTTGAATTAGTTTAGACAATTAGTAGTAGTATTTGTTAAGAAAATTATCAATTCCTATAAGAGTCTTGATTTTTACAGATGTTATTATAAAGGTATGATAATTGGTATTTCGTATTATTAAGGTAAATATAAAAAGGATATATCGTTATTGGTTTAAAGAAAATCTTTTTTTCTCTTTCAATGACGTACTCCTATTTATAAAATATACATTTAATTAATCAACTGGTATATACACGCCTTAATCTCTATGTTAATTAACTATACAAACTATTTGTATACGTAGGTTATTAAATCAATACTATGTCCTAACCATTCTTTAAAATAAATAACCCTTAAAAATAGGGTTTAATAACAACGTTTAATACAATAACGTAAACGCGAAAAAGCTTCCGTCGCTATCGACCGCTACTAACCTAGCTTCAGCCTTACCTTTTCGGGTAATATATCGTTGATATCAGCTTTTATTTTTAGCTCCTTTGTCGTTACCGTCTCTGATTAAATATTTACCCCTTTCTTTTTTTCTCTCTCGTCGCCGCCACCAATCAAACCGTTACCTCCTTTTTTTTTCTCCTCTTCTCCCCTTCTTCTCCTTCCCACATCCCTTAAAAGGGGAAGTAAAGGGCTCCTAAAGTTATTAACCTTACCCTTTCGTCGTAAGTAAAAACCTTATTACCTATGGTAATCCTATATCGTTATCAATATAATATCGCGAAATAATAACACGGTTTATATTACTTATTTTTCATTTAACTTCTATCATATAAATATCCTTTAAAACAACGTTAAGGCGGTTGAATATACCTGTCGCCTCGAGTTACAGCTCGTGAAGGTACGTCACAAAACTTTTTTGGTACATAAAGTATTAAAGTAACGCGTATGGGTTCACATCCACAGGCTGCTAATAGATAAATCTTAGGTGTCATATATCACATTTGCGACCGTAGGTAAGTTTATTAACAATTATCATTAAAATAGAGGTTGGTCCGCGCTATATTACTATTACGAACGGATGAACAAGAAATATGCCTTCGTTTTACTAATCTTAAAGCCGTAAGCCGAGGTCTTACTATACGCTCGCCGTCTCTACAATAAGTTACTCACTTTTCAATTCGTAATTCTAATCGCTACTTATTATTATTTACTATTTCAAGGATTTATTAGGCGTGCTTTACAAAATAATTACCTTTGTAATACCTAAAATAAGCTGCTACTAATTAGTAATAGGCGTTAACCAGTGATTAAAGAAAATGTCAACCGCTATTACCGCTTGAAAGGCGGGCTTACGCATATACTACGTAGGCGAATTCGACGACGTTATCACATGTCGTTATGAAAAAGGTAAAGACCTCTCGCGCCTTCAACCCAAGGGCATATAGCCTAAGGTGCAGAGCCTTCCTTATAACGATACCAATGGCAACGTCGATGGTAGTGATAGTGATGGCGTCAGCTAAGACAGAGACGATGGCAGCGATAGCAACAGTAGTAAAGGTAACAATAACGGTAGTGATAATGATGATGAGAGAAAAAACGACAACAATGACGTAACCTCTTTTTCTCTCTCGCCATTTTATAAAGATTAGCTGCCTATTTTTATAATTTGCCGGTTTATCTAGCCTTAATGTAATTAGTTATACACTAATCAAATTACATAAAGATTATAACGCAAGTAATAAATGATAAAGGTGAAAATATTATGGTTCGACTCACAATAGTAAGCCAAGTAGGTGCTAAATGGAGTTTACTATTAAGGTAAAGTGGAAGATTAGAAGGGGCTACCATGGCCCATTGTGTGAGACCTAAGGGCCTGGCTAGTGCCCAGCCCGTTACGTGCCTTTATATATACCGTGTATGGACTACGCCCGTGCCATATACGGACCGCGCCCGGTTTGCACCCAGATCGGGTCCAGACCGGATACTATATATTCTGTTACGTGTATAGTTACGGGACCTATAAATTTATAGATCACGGCTTAAGTTTATAACATGCTCTCCTTTTCCTCGAATGTAGTAAGGGCTATAGTATCCCACTGGTTAATAGTAAGGTACAGATATCGCACCTCTAATATATAAGCTAGGCTTGGATCGGCAACGTGATATTTAATGCGTTAAATAATACATCAACCGGTTTGACCCTATGTCGCCGACGTCACATAACGCGCCCCTTTAACGTACCATTTAACGTATCCTTTTTACCATCGGTGCCGTATAACGCATCCTTTTAATGAGCCGCCTAACATATCTTTCCTATTACTAGTACTGTATAACGCGCCCTTTGAACGTATCATATAACATATCGACCGGTTTATCCTTATACCGCTGGCATTGTATAATGTACCTCCTTAATATACCGCTTAATATATTTTTTTATCGCTGGTATCGTATGACGCGTTTTTTTAACGTGATGTATAACCTATCGGCCGATTTGATCTTAAAAATCCGGTGCCTTTTAACTTACCATATAATGTATCGCTTTTGTTACCGATGTCGTATAATGCGCTCTATTACCGTACCGCGTAATACGTAACCCCTATTGAATCTGATCTACCTGTACCTATAAATACAGATTTTAACGCGGTCTTTAAAGCTTCCTCCCTTAATCTTTTTCATCGTTAACCTCCTTTTACCAATTCTTATATTACCGTAACTTTTTATAATAACCTTTTACCTACCTTCTATACTTGAATTATTAATTACCCTTAATATTTTGTAACCTTTTCGCCCTTTTCCAGTTTTTATAATGAACTTTTATAATGAATTTAATTTAGGTTATAATGTTATAAACGTACCTAATGAAGATAACCAGCCATTTCGTAAATTATATCACTCTGTGATAATAAATATTTTATCGTTCATTACATCTTATAGCTTTTTCGTATTATAAACAACCTATTCATTTTTATTAATAACGAATTTAAAAAAGAACTTCCATCCTTATAGGTGAAAAATGCCTATAAATCGTATATTAATCGCCTTATAAATTTGGGCGTTCCTCTCATTCACGTTTGAGTTTATCGCGAGTAAGGTTATCATATGTATTGGAAAATTTATAATAAGGTAATTTTATAAATTAACTCAGTAAATAGTTGCATTGTAGTTTAACCCTTTGTTGCAATATATTTAAAAAAATATGTTTATTTGCGACCTCGCCCAGTTTACGTGTTTTTTACCGTAATTAGTTATCGTTACTAAAAACGAATGCTTTATTTTATCTTGTATTTGTAAACAACAAAGAAATGTCTTGGGTTACCGGTCTGTTTTTACCCTTATCTTTTCCATGTAAATTAACTAGTTCGTTCAACTCCGAATTATTGCTTGAATATAAAGAGTTTTTACTATGCCGGCTATATAAGTTATTACCTTCTTCATTATACGTCCCCATCGCCCCTTTTTTTGGGTCTGTCCTCTTTTACAATTCCTTCGTTACCTTTGACAGTTTCGTCTATTCTTTGTAATGATTTTTTCGACTGACTGTACGTTAAAGTATAACGTTTTTACGCCGGCTCTTTTTAACGCTCGTTATATACCCTTTCGTCAAATTAGTTTTAATAGCAAGATAATATAATTACGTAAATTATATTTTTATAAAAAATATAGGTTACGGCTTATACAGTATAATGAATAATATCTAAGGCCTGACTATACGAGCTCCGTTTTCTTTCGTATGTTATTCGGTAAACTTAACTAAAAACAAATTAATCGGATGAACCGTAAACGGTCAAAAATTCGTATCCGGAATGATCGTATTTCACGGATTTAAATTAATATATTATAATCCTTGGTTACCCATTTAAAGGATCATTTTTCCCAATCCGCCCCATGCCGCGCTTTTCATCAACCATTATCGTCGGCTTCCCCTATTACTTGTCCCTTTTAACTTTATTAGTTATCGTTGGCCTCCTTTAATGCTCGTTACTTTTAAAACTATCCTTCATTCTCAGCGTTGTTTTACGCCCGCTCTGCCTTTTACCAACCCCTTTTTTTCGGCGCCTACTAATGCCCACTACGCCTCTTGCCGTTTTCCCTTACCAGCATTTTTCAATATCCGAAATTAGTTATAATAAGGTCCTTAAAATTAAAAACTCCATTCTTCGCTAAACCTTATTAAGGATAATAATAACTAGTAGATAAATCGTTGGTAAATCGTAATAAAAGCCGTTTTATGATGAGATATTTATTTAACAAAGTCGGGCAATATATATAAGGCCCTAATTGTCGTATTGTATAGTAATATTCATGAATTTGCCCCTTTTTTATAAGTATTGTATTATTTCCGGGATAAAGGCGATTCACCCAACGTAAATTACTTAATATATACTCGTCGTCGATATTAAGATACCGGGCTTTTATAAATTCGAGTATCCCTCTATTTCGCCTTACATTTATTCAAGGTTATAGTATATTAATATTTTTTCCACAAATTTTACTCCAGCTTATTATAGCTTTTTTATTTAGTTAATATACACTTAACAATACCCCGTTCAGTTTTTACCGCAAAGGTTTCTTCAACTTTAAATTTCTTGTATACCCTTTTTCTTATATCATTATCGAATTCTTTTAATCCTAGACAAATATCGAATAAAACCTAGAAAGAAAAAAGGTCCGTAAACTTCTGTTTAATTCAATTTATATGAAATATAAGGTATCTATCAAAAATGTTTGGAACGATATTCAACGGGTCTAAAACGTTGATAACCTAATACTAATTATAAATTTAATTAATTCTTTTATTCGACGGTGAGTTTTAATATTACGAAAGATAAGATAAACCTAGCCCCCTACCTTATAGATTTGTACTAAATGTCGTTTACAGTTTGACGTTATTTTTATTTATTATTCAATATATATTATCGTGATTTAGGTTAACTTCTTACCCTTAAATAAGTATACCAAGAAAGTCATAACTTCCTCCACCGGATTAATTAACGACTTCATATTTTTATTTACCTTTGAGTTAGGTAATATTTTATATTTATTTAGTAAACGGTTCGCGTTAAACCCAATAACCGTCGACTTTTGGTTTTTTAAAGTAAATTAATGAACAAGTAAATATAAGGTCTAATTATACTACAGAAACGCGATGATAATACGTAAGTATTTTGAAACCTTTTGGTTTATATATTTGATACTATCATTTATTTGTAGGTAATACGCTGTAAATGATTCTTTTTAACTTTTACTAAAAATATAATATCGTTTAAAATATGTTTATACAATCCGACCCGTAGTTACTAATAACAAAAGCCTGAAATCCATAGAGTTTTTACTTTATATCCTAAAAGCATTCCATATACGTATTAATAGTGATAGATTATATAGACTCGAATTGGATAAATTTAAAACAGATATTTGTAATAAATAACAAATATTAAAAGCCGTTACCAGTTATAAACAGGTCTATTAAAAAGTCAATGGAAATATAGATTCAAACTCGATTCAAAATAGGGATGGGTTTAAGGAAGCCTTATCGTAAGGTACGACGAAATTTCGTATTATTATATTATATACATATTTTATATAAACGTCGAATATTTACGACTATGCCCTTGTAATGATAATCCCGTTAAAGAGGGCAAAAATAAAATATTTCTACCCGAACAACTTATAGTAATCAAATCATAGGTTTATTAAATGATCTTCATCGTTAATAGTTCCTAATTTGACAATTATAATCAGTTATATTAATGTAACGTACCCCGCGAATCAATTTTACAATTCGTAATTTATACCGATTATTTTACTATAGCTGGAGAGCACCTAACGCTTTTAGAAATAGTTAATAAGCGAATTTTATATAACGGGTCATTCGTTACTCCTTAGTTTTATAATTTCGTTAGAGTATCCAGGCTAAAGGTTAAACGAATATTTGGCGTTAACGAAATTAGCGGGTTTGATGCGGATCGGGTTTACGGTAGTGTTATCGGCTTTAGTGTATTGGAATCTCACAGCGTTATCCTAATTAACGACCCGGATACGGGCAGAGCCCGAGGCGATTTCATTTACATCAACCTCATAAAAACCTATTATTCGCCTTTAGGGTATACATCGTTAAATTTAAGTAACTAAGCCTTCGTTTCTACGAATTTATCCGTATAGATTTCAAAAATATATGTTTTTATAATATATAAGTTTATTGTTATTACTTCTAAAATAGAAATTGAAATGGGTTCAAAGATTCGCGCGCGGCGCTTTTTAACTTTGGGTTAATTTTGTAATTTACAGGTTAACGTATGCTGAAAGGCGCTTCAAGTAGCGAGCTTATACCGTAAGTGGTATCAAAAAACAAAGGATTTTAGCACATTTAACTTGGCGTTACGAAATTAAACGTAGTGAAGAAAAGTTTTCTAATCCTTTATAATCTGTTAGGATTGTAATTAGAATACGAACATTACATAAATTTTAAAAACACGCTTTTAAGCAAGATATTACCGCGAAAAGTTCCTTATCATAAATATTATAATTACTTTTCGCATTTATTAATTGTGTAACATAGTAAGCTATTAGCCTTAAAATGATATCCTTATCTCATTACGATAAGCACCCTTTAAACGCCGTTCCTAAACAGTCGGTTTCCACTACCATTAGCCGATTGAATTCTTAATATTTTAAAATCAGGGTTGTAATGAAAATACCCTTTAAGGTTTGGAATACGTATTTCTCCCGCTTTATCCAAGCTCAACGAATTCTTTACTTCATTAGTCATATAAGATAATTAGCTAATTCGGAAAAAAATATTAATGAAATTACGATAAAAGTTAGTAAGTGTTGGTAGGCCTTAGACGTTGCAACGTTATCGATTCAATTGGTCTTCGAAGTAACAGTAGTATTTCGTAGTTAGATAGTGGATGTATTGTTCTAGGTTTGGCAAACCGCTAGCCGGTCTGCACTATAATTTGTATGGAAAATTGCTTGACTCATGCCCTAGAGTGAAGTGCAGCATACTACACTCGATTTACACCCAATGTTGTAAGTCTTCACAAAGTGATACACTTGCATTACAGTCAACTTTACTGTAAGTAAAGTTAACCTACTACACTACATATAATATTATTCCAACATTAGCGGCTTTTTAGTTTGTACGTACACGCTAGTATAGCTAACTACTCTTTTCCGATTACCATAGAATTGCCTCCTTATTAACTGGCTAAACCCCTATTACTTCCAGTTAACTTCTATACTATATTGCATACAATTACATGCAAATCGACCCTATTTAGCCTTAATCACTCCGCCACTCCAAGGTCCGAGTGTATCAACTTTTACAAAAAAATCTTTCGCTATAGCCTTTCGCAACTTTAAATTTGTAACTTCAATAGATCACTATCGCAGCCGCTACTTCCCTAACAGTTTTCTAGTTTATCAACATATTCTTATTTTCCATTACGTGACTTAAGTTTTCCGGGTGGCCGGTTAACGTAGCCTTCTATATGTATGGTTAGCTTGTTGCTCTTTATAAATTTTTACAAGGCTTTGTTTGGTAATGCTTTTGTTATGACGTCGGCGGGATTGTCTTTGCTATCGATCCATCGGAATTCCTTAATCTCTCTTCCTTCGTAAGCTTTACGGAGTGTTATCACGTCGATTATCAGGCGCTTTTTACTGGTGGTTTCGAGTTTTAAAAGGTATTCTAAAAGGTTCTTTAAGTGGGTACAAATCACTACTAGGATAAAAGGAATCCGTAGTCGTCTGGTAATTAGGTCATGGGTCTCCTACAGTATCACGCTTACGTCGAAGCCCGCTATTATACTATTAACTTTTAATACTAATACGTTTTATGTAATCCTTTTACACTTGATGAAAGTCTAATAAATTAGGTTACCGATAATACTAAATTAATTTTTCTACCTATTTTTGTTAACGAGGGTTATTAAAAAGTCGATTTTCAAAAACAAGTTTGTGTTACTTATAAAGGACCCATCCGTAAGGATTATCAACTTGGCTTTTAAAAGATCGATTCGTATTATCTTAATTTCGCGGTCTATGTTCCATATTTACCACTCCAATCTTTTATTTGGTCGATTAAAGGTTTTATCCGTTAATAGTTGTACTTATATCATAATAGATAAATAGTAAGAGACCTCCGGTTGGTATAGGGTAGCAATATAGTTACCCCGTATACGCTGTTCTAAGTACCATTAAAACCTGGCTTCATTAGTCTTGTAGATTGTGACAAAGATAATTCCTTGGCCTTTTTAGCAAAAGCTTAAGCCGGCGTTAATACTAAGTATATGGATTAACGATTTATTAAAGTTAAATTGGTTGTTTTCTATTATCATCGTTACTAGGTTATAATTTTAGAACTTCAAGTCTTCGATCATTTGTTGTTCAAGTGCCATAAAGCTAGTCGTTCCAACGAAGAGGGCATCATCAATTTGTATACCCACTATTCCGAAGTCTTTTTTTGTATTTTACTAATAAGTATAAATCATATATTAACGATTTTATCGCTAAATAGGATTTAAAATGCGACTAATAAGTTAAGAACCAGTGGACACCTATTTTCACTAACCTATATAGTAGTTTAATATGCCGTATTACCGTTTTTACAAAGTAAATAACACGTAACTTTTACAGAAGTTTTAGTAGTATAATCTTTTATAAATCCGTTATTAACTGTATATGAGCTTGTGTAATGTTACGACTATTAAGTATAAATTTTCCTTTGGTCTTCATTATTAAACTTGTTATTAGGGTAATTACTAAACGTTAACTGATTTCTTAAATTGTTATCGATTGTGTAAGTATTTAGTCTTTACCTTTATCACCAATCCTTAAACGATTAGTCGTAAATTTTCGTAAAGCCGCCTCGTAGTTTTACCTTTGACTTCGTAAATAATCCTCTACTTGAAAATTGTAACGTTCGGATTTTAAAGGTTAAAGTCGGTTTTCGGTATAAATTGTACAATATCTTAATAGGCCGTAGATGTCGACCTTATTGCTTTCCTTAAAAGGTTTACCGAAAGTTTTAATAATCCTTTATACCCTGAATTTTACTATCAGGTTTTCATTGTCCTTTTTTTTCTACTTACCTAAGTAGTATTGTAAATGTGACTCGATATGTATTCCTTCTTTTTAATGGTTCCCTTTTTTTCGGGGGTCGTCTATGCCGGCGACATTCAATCGGCTTGTTAATAACGGGTAAAAGAGGTTCGTATTGACTCGGTTGCTTTACTTGTGAGGCTTAAGGGTTTTTATCTTTAGTAACCCTAATATAAGGCTTAACTTAAATGGTTCGAAAGGATATAAGGCTGTTAATAATTTTAATAACTACTTTAAAGTTTGTGATACTTAATATTCTATATAGCTTTTCCCATTTGCCTGGATCCCGCCATACGAGGACTTTACTTTGTAGTAGCAAAGTAAGCACGTCGATTGTTAATAGACCGTTTCTGATGTTGAGGGCGTTATTAATCTGGCGGTATACCAATTCCCTTCGCAGTTCTCTTAAAGCTTTATTGTAGGCCGTATCATGTTTTTAAATGTTTGTTAAGGGCAGAGATTTACTAGTTAGGCGTGGGTATATTTTAAAAATTGGAATCATTAACATCAAGCCGTCAGGGCTCATGGTATTATTAATGCCTTTTAATACTATTTGTAAACGTGCCTCCGGATCCGTAAAGTTTTTAATCTCTAACGTAAAAATATTATACATTCGATGAAGTAGGGTGTGTGCTCTCTTAACCTTCTCAATGCTCTAATAGGCTTTTACAGGTACCTTTTTGTATTGGATACCTATTATCTTAACGTTTTCTTGGAAGTTTACCGCCGTAAAGTTGGTACTAGCGTCATGAACAACGACGTCAGGTGGATTCAGGTATATGTTAATTTATAATATCCTTAACGTTTCCTACGTATCCTTTATCGAGAGGGACCTTACAAATTTAGCCCCGTAAAAAGAGGTTACGGAATCTACGACATAGAGGAAAGGTTTTAGATTCAAATAAAACAAATTAATCAAGATTTAGTAGTTAAAGTCCTCATCGTTTTTTAATGTAAACTTAAATATTCGGGGGGCTTAAGTATATGTTCAACAGTGGTGATACAGCTTTTTAATAGCTTTGAGGGCAAAGTATTCTACATTGTCATGCTTTGCGGACTTTAGGACTTCGTATAGCTTATTAATAGCTGGATAGTTAAAGCGCCGGTATAGTTGATGTATATCTGGCTCCGTTAGGTTTAATACTATTGTTTTTAGACCTTAAAGATAAAACTATAAGTGCCTCTATTTAAGGGCGAGTGAATCGTCTAGCTATTTTTAATTAGCTCATCTACGTTAACGTAAACGTTGATGCCGAAAGTCTTTTTATCTTTTAAGCAAAGTAGGAAAGGGCTAAGAGACTTGAAGATTTGAAACGTAATCGTTTCCATAATAGTTTAAATTACTGTTATCCCTGATAACAATAGTTGTTTGCCTAGGCTAAAGTTAACCTTAGTCTTACTAATATCGTAACAATCAATTTTAGTAATTGTAATACTTTTCCTTCATAATATTATATACTACGAATAGCTTTCTATTAAGTACCTTACTGCCCTGGTGTCTGACATAATACCTTAAAACTGTAATTCACGTAACAATCGCAAAAGTTAAAGGTATTTAAGGGATTAGGGGTATGGTTAAGGTAAAGGTAAGGGTCTTTACTACCTAAACGATACAGGAAGTCATAGTCGGCTAGTTATCAGGTTACCGTACCAGGAGTATTATCCTCATACCACTTAATTTTCTTAGGAGCGTTAACAACGTTATTTAGCTTATCTCATTTAGAGTCCGCGATTTAATTTAAGTAATCTTATTCCGAAATAGTAGAGTATTAAACGTAATACATTATTTTCCTATTATTATGTTTGGCGAGGGTTTTTCGAGTTAACCAGTAGCTAGCTTTGCTATAGATTCAATATCTCTTACCACTATTACGACGATAATATTTGCTGTTAATAGGTTCGCCTGAATCCTATTGTAGCAAGCATAAATGTTGTCTTTGGTTTGGAGTCAAGGTTGATGGGCCTGAATTTAAGCGTTGTGGGCGCCCGTACTTACGGTAAACGTAATTAATTACTGTAAGGTTTTCTTTATTTACGTTAAGGAAGTTGTCAGCTTGGAAATACATACCGAACAAGTTTGGTGTACGTATCATTACGGTGGCAAGCAAGGAACGTAACTGGCTAAAAAAACCTTTACAAGTAGTATCTAGGCGTTGTAAAGCGTATTCGACCTTATTAACGCCTATAATAGCTGCCTGTACCTGTTCGTGAAGTGTGGTTTCATTATTGTAGGCCTTTCCTATTGCCTTTTAACATATTATCAACCTGTTCAACATTTAATTCAAAGCATTTATTAATAATTGTTCCTTTTTTTTCTGTGTTATTATTATAATTTACTCTGTGGTAACCCAGTTTGTATAGTATTACGCGAGGTGGATGTCGTATTCGAAGTGTTCTTTTATACTATCGTAGATTTTACGAAACGTAGTATCGCTTATTAGGAAAGTTAATTCGTAGTTTTTGGCGTAACCTGTAAGGATTCTGGGAAATAGTGAGTGAAAACTAAAAGGTAGAACCTTTATCCACTTGAAGATATTTAGGAATGGTATTATTTCAATATTGCGGAGGTTATACGGTTTCCCGTTATATTTCTTTGTGTTATCTCAGATTTTTACGAAGCCTGTTATAAACTCATAGTTAATGTTAGCCTTTTTAACAAGTTTTAGAGGAAGGTTACGATAGATATTCTAGCTCTAAATGGTGTTTTTTGGTGGTTCGAGTTTTGGGGCTTTCGAAGCGCGGTGTCGTAGGTAATTGCTAGTTGTCTGGCTCAAGGGGTAAAGTTTAGTGATAGGACTTGTGATAGGCTTGCGCGCGTAGGTAAATTTTAAAAGGGAGGGTTTTTGAGGGTTTTAAAGAACTTGGCGGCCGAATTATTCAAGAACGGTAGTTACTTAAAGGGTTTAGAAAGCTTAACAATCTTATTTAATTAACTGGTGAAAAGTGCCGACATTAATACTTTTGGCTGTACCTTTGGCCGCGTTGGTGGCCATTACTTTACGTATTTGGCTATCGTTAAAGGCGTATTTCACTTTATTACGTGAAGGTATTAAACTACCAAGTAATTTAATAGCTTCCTTATCGTTAGTACGTAAAAAGGTTTTACTTAGCTAGGAGTAAGTTAGCGGTCCCTCAAAGCATATGTGTGGGCGTTAAAATCCCTTAACACCTTTCTCCTTTCCTTTAAAGTCTTAAGGTTTAGGGTTTTCAGGATGTTTTTCCAATTAAGCTTAATCGAGGAGAGTTTTTACCAGTTTAGTAAAGCTTCCTTTTAGTATATAAATAACTTGCTGCTCAATCTCAGCCTTTAGTTTAAAGCTAATGGTTTTTTGGATTGCTTTTTACATATTAATGGTTTAGTCATCGAAAAACTCGCGATACTTGCGGAAAGCGTAATTAGGATCTTTACCGCTGTTATATTTCAAGACAAAGTAGCCGATGAAGTTAGTCAGGTGTTTTTTAGTTGATTCCTTATCGATATCGTATCCCCAAAAGTCGTGGTTATAATGTTTGATGGAGAGGTAATCAAGGGCTTTAATTTTTTTTTTTTTTGGCAAATTCGGTAATGGCTTGAAAATAAGAGCTAACGGTAGCTATTTCAATGGTTTGGCGTGTGCAAAGTGTGTAGAGTGATGAACTTAGTGATTTTGGGTGTAGATGCTTGGTGTTTTGGCGTGAAGTAGCGTATGAATTTGATGATTTAAAGACTTGGCATGCGGTCGTGTAACGTAGATTTTTTGGTGCGACTTGACGATTTCGCTCGAAATAGTGAACTTAAAGATTAAGGTGTTGTAAGGAGTGAAAAGAGTGAAATATAGGCAAAAGTTTGGTGTAAAGGGTAAGATCGGAAGTTGATGGTGGTGGTAGAGTATAAGGTCGGAGGTTGTTTGTTGTGGTTGTTTGGCATAGGGATTTAGTTGTTTTTTTCGTAGTAGTAGTACCCGTAGTAGTATTGACTTAGCCGTTTGCCAACCTACCGAACTTTGAGAATTTTGATAGTTAATCTCAACGGCTTTAAGAAAGATTAATATAGATTTCTTAGTATTTTCTATATTGTTACCATCGCTATCCCTAAGCTGCCGTGATAATCGACGTAGCCTAGAAGTTTTCTCTACTTATTGCCGTGAAAAACGACGCAGTAGTAGAGGCCCTTCACAAGAATCTTTCATCCATCCTAGTCGCTGTTATTTAACGTAAAGCATAACCGGAAAGTAGCTTCTTCTTCTATTTAGCTTATCTGTGCTTAACTTAGTAGGCAAGCACTGATAAGTGTTGTTAGGTCTTAGATGTTGCAACTTCGTCGATTCGATTGGTCTTCGAAGTAACAGTAGTATTGTGTGGTCGGATAGTAGATGTATTGTGCTAGGTTTGACAGACCGCTAGCCGGTATGCACTGTAATTTGTATGGCCAATTGCTTGGCCCGTGCCCTAGAGTAAAGTGCAGTGTACTGCACTCGACTTAAACCAAATGCGGTAAGTCTCTACAAAAGAATACGCTTGCAGTACAGTCAACTTTACTATAAGTAAAGTTGACCTACTGTACTGCATGTAATATTATTCCAACAGTAAGACCTAAAAAACTTCGCACCTTTCAAATAATACATAATAACTTCTATTCATGTATTATCCGAACTTTTTCGGGGTCGGCTCGGATACCTACCCTAATTGTTATAATAAAACCCAGTTCTTTTACCTTTTTAATTATTAAGTTATACTTTTTCAAGTTTAGGTTTTGTTTTGTATTATAAAGGGCGTCCTAAAACTATGCGAACTTTCATTATATGTTTTTATTTAGTATCGAAAAAAAGACTAAAAGGTCGTTAAGGTAAATTATATTATAACCATCCAAAATATTCATGATAATATGATCAATATATCGTTGAAACGTTGTCTACACTTTAATTAGTTTAAAGGGGGTAAC
The DNA here is from genome assembly GCA_038502455.1 of Anisogramma anomala. Lineage (NCBI taxonomy): Eukaryota > Fungi > Ascomycota > Sordariomycetes > Diaporthales > Gnomoniaceae > Anisogramma > Anisogramma anomala. The sequence goes on along the minus strand of JASMMZ010000004.1, from coordinate 17,574,379 downwards.
TAATTTCTTAAATGAACCGAACTATATATGAAACGCCGTTAATTCCTCTTATCTGGGTGTAATTTGCATACGGTAAAAAACTGGTCGAATATCTGATTTCGTAAGTTATATCGATTTCGATAACGTAAGTAAGGTTTTTTTAATGTGAGGTAAGGGAATTTTTTTTATTCGGTAATTCTTTGTAATATCCGGTAATCAATATAAAACTTCTATCTTCGTTTTAATTTAAAAATAAGCAATACTAACGCTATGGATAATAAATAAATTATCCGAACTTACCCTTAATTTATTTACTCCTTAACTTGTCGTTGAAGTTCTAAAATTTGGTCTTTTAACACAGAATAAAATAATTTTAAGGGTTATTTTAGTAAAGAATCATTTTCCTTTGGTTTAATATAAATATCATAGTCAAATTTTCCCTTATATAAGGGTAAAGTCATAGCCTTATTTTTATCGAATAAGTTGCGGAATTTTGCAAATTCTCATGTAAAACATAACTCATCCCTTTCTTTTTCGGTCATAATAGGCCTCATCGTTTGTAAAATCCGCGTTATTTTGTAAAAATTTGCAGTAAAAGCTAATTAGAATTAATTCCTCATGTATAATGACTTTTAGTACGAACGCTTTATTAAATCGATAAAACTCGATTTTACTATACTTTGTATATACCTCGGCTTAAAACGTGTTATTACCGTATCGATAATTTGGTATTTTTAACTATAAATTATTAAATAACTACCGTTAACGTTCGAAATTACCTATTAATATTGTATTGAAAGTATTACAAAAATTATATCACGCGCTATTTCGGGAATAATGTATAATAATATCAAGTTCGACTATTTATTAATTTTTATACGAAATTTAGAAATTTAGGTAATATTTGTATTTTTCCATAAACCTAATATCGTATTAAGATTTTGAGGATATAAAAACCGAATTTATTTTATTTTTGATAGTTATGCTAAAGGTCTATTTATAATATAATAATAATCATAGTTAAAATCGATTTGAATATTTAAAAAGTAAGCATTATTAAAGAGTATAAGGATAAAAAAGGATCCTTATTTGTATGTATTTTAATTAAACTAAATTCCTTTTAATTAGATTTTGTACTTAAGTTGTGAAGGTTATATAAGACTTAAACGAAATTATATTTAGGAGTTAGGTTTTCTACATGGTCTTCAATAAGGAATTTTCATTCTTTTCGACTTAAACTGTATATACTTACGTTAGAGGTAATATCGGGTAAAATTTATAACTACGTTGGTAATAATCTGTCGAGTTATAACGTAGTTAACGCCTCGTAACGATCTTAATTCGGCGTTAATTTACAGTTTTACACATCGCTCTACGTCCTTAATGTTAAGCGCGGATCGAACGGGTTTGTTAACATAATTAGCCACGATATTAAGATAACTAGCCTCGATTATTTCGACCTTTAGACGATAATATATAAAAGGTGTAAACCCTCGTGATAATTATAATTTTACACGTTTGTTAAACCTATACGGATTCCGCCAAACGAACAAAACGTTGCTTTAAGTTTAAGTATTTCAATTTGTCGGTAAACTCGCGATACTTTCGTAAAGTTGCAATGCAGGTTACCTAGTTTACATTTGTCGTAATGGATTTATCACAGATATTAAGGATACGTAAAAGCGTAAGTAATTATACTTTATGACTAAAAGCTAATCTAATCAGCTCGCTAAAACTAATAATGTTTCGAACCTAATAGCGAATAAGATATATAAGTTTTAATCGCTTCAAGTAATCCCTTTAATTTAACTAAGGCTTTATTCGCGCGATAAAGTTCGTTAAAACCAGTTTTAATATAATCGAAAAACTTGCCTATATTATATATACTTTTGTAACCGCTGGCTTTGGAATAGGTCGTAATAACGTACTTTACCACAATTATATAATAACGTTAAACTTAAAGAAATATATACCAACCCTTTTTAATTTATATTGTATTCGCTTTTAGAATAAATTAGATCGTTGAGCACATCGCCACCTATGTGTAAACTGATCCGTCGAATTACGGTTAGTCGTATCGTTTTCGCCTATCTCAAATTGGTGAAAAACTAATACGAGCCTTTGCCAAGTTAGCTTTAAGTTATTAGATTTTAACTACGACGTAAATGAAGTTAAACATAAGGTTAATAGTTAAATTCAATTAACCTGATTATTATAATCATTCTATAATAAATGTAATATAACTTATAGTATTTTATAAATAGGAAATATTGCTTTAGGTCGGCCTCGAAAAAGCAGGAGGTATATTTTTAAAGGTAGAGGACTAGGTATTTACCGACGGCTTATTCTCCCTGATAACGTTAACGTGTAACATAAAATCGTTAATCTTTGTTATCGATTTGTTTATCATAAATAATATTTCTTTTAAATAACAAAAAACTATAATAGTATATTATAATCCGACCTACAATAGTCATCCAAATAGGTGCCAAAAAAAGTTCATTAATAAGGTATAAAAAAAATTAAAAGGTGTTACCATAGCCTATCGTGCGAGACCTAAGGGCCTGAGCAATACCTAGCTAGTTTCGTACCCTTACATGTGCCGTGCATGGACTACGCCTTTGCCATACACAGACCGCACTCGATCAGTACCCGAACCAAGCCCGGACCAGGTACTGCACATTCCGTTACGTGCACAGTGACGTAACCTATAGACTTTATGACTAACGGTATGAGTCCATAACAGAAAAGTAAATTTATTCATGGAAAATTATAAATTGTAAAGATTCAAAATATTCATATGTTCAAAATAATGTAAATAGTAAATTTAAAAAGTGATTGTATGTTTAAAGAGGCGCGAATAGTAAATTCAAACCGCGGTAAAATGTTGAAAACAATGTAAATGGTTAATATAATAGGAAATGTTGGTAGGGCTTTAGAAGTTGCAACGTTGTTGATTTCATTAGTCGAAGTAACAGTAGTATTGTGTGGTCAAGTAGTAGATGTAATGTTTTAGGTTAGGCAGACCGCTAGCCAGTCTGCGTAGTAATTTATATGACCAATTTCTTAGCCCGTACCCTAGTATTAAGTAGTTGTATACTGTACTTGACTTACAGCTAATATAATAAGCCTATACAAAACAATACACTTACCCTACAATCAGTATAGTTTACTTTACTGTAAATAAAGTTGACCTATAATACTATCAATATTTCTATTTTAACACTTGCGTGTTTATAGTTTATACGTATATGCTAGTGTAGTTAATCAATATTTTCCAGTAAGCGTTCAATTGTGACCTCGTTAATTGGTCAAACCACTGATCATTTCAATTAACCTCTAAATCTAATTACACTTATTTATATTTAAATTAATCTTAATTGCCGTCGATTGTTCCACGGCTTCGAGGCTCGACTTTATTGGATCTTATAAAAAGTTTTTTTTCATCACTGACTTATACAATTTTCCAATTTAGCCGTACCTGTTAGAATAGTATTGCATGCAGTGCAGTAGGTCAACTTTACTTACAGTAAAGTTAATTGTATTGCAAGTGTATTTCTTTGTATGGAGACTTACCACATTAAGTGTAAGTCGTGTGCAGTACGCTGCGCTTCACTCTAGGGTATGGGCCAAGTAATTGGCCTTACAAATTACAGTGCAGACCGGCTAGCGGTCTGCCAAACCTAGAACAATACATCTACCATCTGACCACGCAATACTACTGTTACTTCGACCAATCTAATCGAAAAAGTTGCAACGTCTAAGGCCTACCAATAGTACCAGTTAAATAAATTGCCATCGTTAGTTTTTTAACAGTCTTCCAATTCGACAGCACATCCCTAACTGCCGTTACATGATTTAGCCTTGCCGGGCAGCCTTTTAACGTAGATTTCAATAAGTATAGTTAGCCTATTACTGTCTACAAATATTTCAAGGGCTTTATTCAGCGATAACTTCTTTATAACGTTGATATGATTATCTTTACCGTTCATCTATCAGGACTCCTTAATTTCTCTACCTTCATAGACTTTGCAAAGTATTATTACGTCGATTATCAGACGTTTTTCTCTAGTAGTTTCGAGATTCGAAAGATATTCGAACAGGATCCTCGAATCAGTATAAATTACAACCGGAATAGGAAGAAATTTTAGCTACCTTGTTATAAAGTTCATGGTTACCTATAGTATTATATCTATATTACAACCTGTCATTAAGCCGTAAACCTTTAAAGTTAGTACGCATCGTATAATAGTTTCGTATTTAATGAATATTTAATAAATGATACTACCGATAATATTAAACTAACCATCTTGCCTATTCTTATTAACAAGGGTTATCAGAAAGTCGATCTGAAAAGATAAATCGATGTTATTTAAAAAGGATCTTTCTTTAAAGATTATTAACTTAATTTTTGACAAGTCGATTAGGATTTTATTGATCCCTTCGTTAAGATTTCTTATTTGCTACTTAAACCTTTTATTCAACCGGTCAAAGTCGTTATTTGATAGGTCTCATACTTATACTATAGTAAATAGGTTGACAACAGCCTTCGGTTAACACAAGGTAGTAATATAACTATTATGGATACGTTATTTTAGGTACCGTTAAGCCTTAGCAACGTTAATATTATCGATTATAATCAAATCAACACCTCGGCCCTTTTGGCTAAAGTTAAAGACGTTATTAATACTAAACATACGGATTAACTATTTATTATAGTAAAATTAGTTATCCTTTTCCAATATCCTTACCGGCTTATAATTCCACAAATTAAAGACCTTAATCGCCTGTTATTCTGATATTACAAAACCAACCGTTCTAACAAAAAAGGTATCGTTAGTTTGTATACCTACTAGGAAGAAATTCTTCTTTTATTTTACTAACGAATTAAGTGTGTTTATTGAAGACTTGATGCATAATCGTAAGTTAATATACAATTAGTAGGTTAAAAACTAACAGACGCTTATTTTAACAAGTTCGTATAATAGCTTAATCCATTGTACTAACGTTCTATAAGGATAAATAACAATTAATTCAAACAGAAATTTTGATAATATAATCTGTTATGAATCGGTTACTAATTGCGTATATACTAAAGTAATATTTGAGCCATGAAGTATAAACCTACCTCTAACATTAACTGAGAAACTTATTGCCAAAACAACTACTAAACGCTAGCTAATATTCTAAATTGTTAGCGATTACATCAGGATCCAGTTTTTGCCTTTATTACCATTTTCTGAAGCCATTAAACGTAATTTTTCGTACGGCCTCCCCATAGTCTTACGTTTAACTTCATAAATAATCCTTAACTATAAAATCGTAGAATTTAGAGTTTAAAGGTTAAAATGGACTACCAATACAAATTATTCAACTTTCTAAGATAATAGGCCATTAATTTCAATCATATCGCTTTCCTTAAAAGGTTTATGAAGGTTTTAATAATATTTTGTATTCGAAGCTTTAATGTCAAGTCTTCGTTATCCCTCTCTTTTCTACTTACCTAAATAGTATAGTAGATACAATCCGGTATATATTCCTCTTTTTTAACATTCCTTTTCTTTGGGGGTCGTCTATGTTAACAGCGGTTTATCGGTTTTTCGATAGCTGATCAAGGAGGTTTGTATAAGCTTGGTCGCTTAGATTAAGTATTTTTATCTTTAGTTACCTTAAAATAAGGCTCAACCTAGGTAATGCGAAACATTATTAGACTATTAAGAGTTTTAATAACTATTTTAAAGTTAACGACACTTAAGGTTTTATATAAACCTTCCTATTTACCCGGTCCTCATTATATAAGGACTTCAATTTGTAACGATAAAGCAAATAAGTCGATAATCATAAGGCTATTTCTGGCATTAAAGGTGTTATTGACTTAACGGTGTATTAATTCCTTCTGAAGTTCCTTTAATGCTTTTCCGTAAGCCACAACTCGTTTTTAGGTACTTGTTAATGGTAAAAATTCACTCGTTAGGCGTAGATACACTCCAAAAACCAACAGTATTGGTACTAGGAAGTTAAAGCTGATAGTATCATTCAAACAATTTATCGCTATCTAAAAACATGCCCATAAATCCGTAAAACCTTTAATTTCTTTATTAAGGATATTATACGTTCGGTCAAGTAGTTTGTATACCATTTTATACTTTTTTAATACTTTGGTAGGCCTTTATTAACACTTATTTACGCTAGATTCATATTATTTTGACATTTTTCAAAACCTTGCTACCGCAAAATTGGTACCAGTATAGTAAACGACGTCTTTAGGTTGGCATTAGTACGTATTAATTTACAGTATTCTTAACGTTTCCCATATATCATTTGCTGATAAAAATGTCAAAAATTTAACTCCGTAAAAAAGTTCCGGAATTAATGAAGTAAAAGATAAGCTTGTTATCCAAGTAAAATCCATCAATAAAGACCTTATAGAAGAAATGCTGGTAGTGTTTTAATATAAACTTAAATTTTAGGTGGATTTAGGTATGTATTTAACGGTGGTAATAACGCTTTTGGATAGCTTTTAAGGAAAAAATATTTTATATCTTTATGCCCTACAGACTTTAACACTTTCTACAACTTGTTAATGACTGGGTAATCAAAAACCGGTATAATTAGCATATCTTTGGCTCCATTAAGTTTAACACCACTACCTCTAGTTTCTAAAGATAATACTCTAAGTATCCATACTTAAAAGCGAGAAGAAACCTTTAGCCGTTTTCAACTTGTTCGTCGGTGTTGATATCAATATTAATGCTAAGAGTTTTTATATCTTTCAAGTAAAGAAGAAAAAGTGTAGGGAAATTGAGGATATAAAACGTAATTTCTCCTACAACAGTTTAAATTACTATTATCACTAATAATGATAGTTATTCATCGGGCTAGAAATTAACTTTCACCTTACTAATATCGTAACGATTAATCTTGGTAGCTGTAGTACTTTCCATAAGCAATGTCACGTACTATAAATAGCCTCTTATTAAGTACCTTATTGCTCTTTTATTTGACATAATACCTTAAAACATGAAATTTACATAATAATCGAAAATATTAAAAATATATAAAGGATCAAAAACTTAGTTAAGGCAAAGGAAAAGGTTTTTACCGTCTAAGCAGTATGAAAAGACGTGGTGGGCTAGTTATGAGGCTGGATTAAAAGCTGTAATTTCATATCACTTAATTTACTTGAGGGAATTATTACTGTGAATTAGCTCGTCGCCCTTAAAGTCTGTAATTTTATTTAAGTAATTTTATTTAAAAGTAATAGGGCATTAGATATAATACATTAACTCTTTGTTATTTCGTTGGGTAAAAGGGTAACGAGTGAACTAATAGTTAAACTTACTATATATATAACATATTTTACCACTATTACGACAATAATTCTTATGATTAATAGGTTCGCTTAAATTTAAACCTTATTAACTTCAACGTGCCTCTTACCATACTGACATTCAACTCAATTAACCACCATATGGTCTTTTTAACACACGTCAAGAAAATTACCAGCCTAGGGGTACATACCAAATGAATTTAGTATACGCGTTATTATAATTATAAGCGAAAAGTGTAACTAGATAAAAAAGCCTTTACAGGTAGTATGTAGGCATTATAAAGCGTATTTGAACTCGTTAACACCTGTAATAGCTGCCTGTATATACTCGTGAAGGGTAGTTTCCCTGACGTACGATTTCTCCATTACTTGTTAGTACAATATCAATTTATTAAGTATCTAATTTAATATATCCATTGGAGTTTTCTTCTCTTCCTTTATCGTTATGATTGTGGTTCACCTCGTAGTGATCCAATCTATTTGATATTAGTTAAGGTAAATATCATGTTAAAAATATCTTTTTATGCTACTACAAACTTTGCAAAACGTGTTTATTTAGGGTTTGAAGGTTAGGTAATGGTCTTTAGCGTGCTTTATAATGATTTTAAGAAAGAGTAAGTAAAAATTTAATAGGGTTACCTCTATCCACTTATAAATATTCAAAAAAGGTATTATATTTTTATTCGAAGAGGTTATAAGGCTTTCTATTATACTTCTTAACATCATTCCAAATCTTAAAGAAGTTAGTAAAAACATAATAATTAATATTAATCATTTTGATAGGTTTTAGGGAGAATTTGTAATAATTACCCTAGTTCTTATTAGTATTTCCTGGTAATTGAAACATTGGAGCCTTCAAAATGTGGTGCCAAGGGTAATTGTTAGTCGTTTGGCCTAAAGGGTAAATTCCTACGGAAAAACCCATAATAGGGTTGCATATGTAGGTAAATCTGCTGTGAAAAGTCTTTTCAAGGGCTTGAAGGTTTTAATTGAAGGGATAAAAGTCCATAATAATCTAAAGGTATTAAGGTAGTTATTGATCTTATTTAATAAACCGGTAGAAAGCGCCGTTGTCAATCCTTTTTACTGCGTTAACAACCTCTACTTCGCGGGCTCTACCACTACTAAACGCGTACTCCTCGCTATTACGTAAAGGTATTAGGATATCGAGTAAATTGATAGATTCCTTATCGTTAATATATAAACAAACTTAATTTGATAATTAATAAAGAAAAAGTTCCCCAAAACGTGTATAGTGGTGATAAAAGTCTTCAACTCCTTTGCCTTTGCCTCCTAAGTTTTAAGAATTAAGCTGTTAAGGGGAGGTTTTACGTTAAACTAATTTAAAAAATGTTTCGTCTTATCCTAATCAGGTCTTTTTTAGGATATAAATGCCATGACGAATAACTTACTTTTTTAATTTAGCTTTAACCGTATATTGGATTATGTTTTATATATTCAAAGTCTAATAATTTATTAATTCAGTGAAATTTTGAAAAGCGCAGGTATTAATGCCGTAGTCGTTACCGAGGCTTACGTAGAGAATGTATTGGCTAACGTAATTGGTTGAGTAAGCCTTAGTTGAGGTTTCGTTAACATCTATAATCTAGAGTTATTTTTTATAGTATGTGGCGAAAACAGTTCCGAGGTCTTCAACTACCTTCATATGTTTTTAATTGGGTACTATTTTAGTATTTTGCCTTTTTGAGGATGAATAGAACGAGGGATTTAATGATCTTTAAGTGTAAAGACTTGGTGTTTTGGTGTAAGGTCTTGTGGGAACTTGGCAACTTAACATTCGGTCCCGTGACATGAAATTTATAGCGCATATTTTGTGATTCTTGATGTTTTCGCTTAAATCAGCGATATTAACGATTAAATTGGCGTCAAAGCAAAGAAAAAGTTAAAGTCAAAGTTTAGTATAAGGGAGTAAGGTTGAAGGTCATTTATTATTACAAGTAAAGATCAAAGGCTATTTATTATTTTTAGACGTGTAACTTAGTTTTTTTTATAGTAATAACACCCGTAATAGTACTCAATTAGCCGTTGTATCACTTGCTAAACTTTAAAACTTTTAACAGTAAATTTCAACGTTTTTAAGAAAAATACGTTGAGATTTCTTAGTGCTTTCAATAACAATACCGTCGCTTCTTTTAATCTGCCATAAAACCCGACATAACTTAAAATTCTTCTTTAGTTACTGCCGTTAAATCCAACGTATTAATTGAGGTCTTTCGTAAGAAGTTTTCCTTCACTTTGGTTTTTTACAAAGTATAAACAAAAAGTATCTTATTTTTTATTTTGTTTGTATATGCTTCACCTAATAAATACTGATCGGTATTGGTAAAGTTTTATACGTTGCAACGTTATCCATTCGATTGATCGAAATAATAGTAGTATTACGTGGTCAAGTGGTGAATGTATTTTTTTAGGTTCGGTAGACTGCTAGCTTGTCTGCGTAGTAATTTGTATATCCAATTGCTTAATCCATGCCATTATGTATAGTTGGTGCATACTGTACTTGACTTACAGCCAATACAGTAGGCTCACACAAAACAATCCACTCAACTTGCAGTCAGTAAAGTAAACTTTACTGGAAGAGGAGTTGATCTACTGCACTTCAAATATCTCTATTAAAATATGAGGGTAATGAAGTTGATATATAAAAATATTTAAATGAGATAAGGTTGTAAATACTTCCTCATAACACTAAATAAAATTATCTTTATAAATACAAACGACTTGAATGCTCTATTTGAGGCACCTTGAGTTATTATATCTGCTGGGTTGAGCTTTTCATTAATTTAATCTAATTTTTTAATTTCGCGTCGTTTATATGACTAACCTAAAGCTATAATATCGATTATAAAATGTTTTTCATTAATAATACCTGTTTTTAGGATATATTGATAAAGAGAAAATAAGTTAATGTATATTATTTTACGAAAGGGTTATAAATTAAGGTTCAAAATAATCATCTATACCGTTGTCGTTATAATAATACTAGAGTCCAATCCTGTAACGATATAATAAATTTTCAAGACGACAAAGCTTTACGTAATCTGTATTCATATGGTTAAGTTTTAATAAATAACGTTATCACAAAGCGTAAATCCGTCTCTAGTTAGTATTTCGTTACTCAAAATAGATATAAATCATTTTTACGAGCTATAATCGGTATTATTCGTAAAGAATATATTAGTAAGGATTTAAAGCTTAGTTATATATATCTCTAGCGATATAAAACGTAAGCCGCATTTTGAATGACTTATTCACCATGTATGGCGCGTGATAAACGCCTTATATATATTCATCGACGGGTCCGTCTAATATTACATAAAAATTAAAAGGTTGAACACGGATTTTAGATATATAATTGATATAACTCAAGTTTCATGTATACATTAATATTTCTACTTGTTCGCCTGTTTTATATTCGTCATGTTAATAAAAGAAACTTTATTTAATTGCTTATTTTGTACAAAGTTCAAAATATTGGTTTAAAACATAATTATTATGTAGTTAAAATTAATCAGGCGATTCCTAGCTAGGCACGTTTTGGATTTTACCTTTAAACCAGTCACTTATTATTAATTATTAAAAGATTAGTTTTGTATATTTCCAGTGGTATAAATTGTAAGCCGTATTTTGAATGATTGATTTACCCCGTAAGGAGCTTATTAAACGCCTTATATATACTATTTGATGGGTTCGTCTAATATTATACAAAATAAAAAGATTAAAAGCGGATTTTAGATATATACCCGATATAACCCAAGTGTGAAGTATATGTTTATATTTATACTTATTAGCTCATTTTTTATTAGTCATGTTAATAAAAGCATCTTTATTCAATTACTATTTTAATATAAATTCTAAAATATCGTTTCAAAATATAATTATTATACCGTTAAAATAAATCAAGTGATTCTCCACTAGGCACGTTATGGGTTTTATTTTTAGACTATACACTTAAAATTTCTTCTTTTTGGAAACAAAAAACAACGTATTATATAGTATAATTATATCGTTTGTTTACGTTCCAATAGGTGTAAATCCTTTAAAATGAAGTGTTGAACCTGAGAGTTATAGGTTCAAATTCGAGCTACTTATTCCGAACTTTCTATTATAATACATCTAATAAGTATTATACCAATATGCCCCAGTTTCAAATAGTCCGTGAAGTGATTCAAGGATACGAAGAATTATTCTGGGTAAAAGATACTTTCGAAGCTTTATAGGTATAAAAGCATAAACATATCTTTTAAACTGCTTTTATATATATATTTCCTTATTGTTGGTAGGTCTTAGACTTTATAACTTTGTCGATTCAATTGGTCTTCGAAGTAACAGGTGTATTGCATTGGTTAAGTGGTGGATGTATTGTTCTAGGTTTTGGCAGACCGCTAGCCAGTCTACACTGTAAATTGTATGGCCAATTGCTTAGCCCATGCCCTAAAGTAAAGTACATCGTACTGCACTCGACTTACACCCAATGTGGTAAGTATCTACAAAGCAATACACTCGATTTGCAGTTTAGTATAGTCAACTTTACTGTAAGTAATGTTGACTTAATACACTGCATATAGTACTATTTCAATACTAGCGACTTTTTAGTTTGTACGCGTAAGCCAGTATAGTTAACCAATCTTTTCCGGTTACTACTAAATTTCTTTCTTGTCAACTGGCCAGAACCCTGTCAATTACAGTTGATTCCTATACTGAATCACACTCAATTGTATGCAAATTAAACCCATTTGACCTCAATTGCTCCGTTAACCCGAGGTCTGAGTTTATCAACTTCCACAAAAAGTTCTTTCGCCACAGACCTTTGCTGGCCTTCATTTTAACCGTATCACTTAAAAAAATCACTATTATTAATCCTCTGGCAATCTTTCAGTTTGCCGGTACACCCTTATCCGCCATTACGTGATCCGGTCTTTATAAGCGGTTTATTTACGTAGCCATCGATTTGTATAGTAAGCTTATTGTTTTTTACGAACCTTTCCAGAGCTTCATTCGGCAATACCTTCGTTATAGCGTTAACTGGGTTATTTTTTCCGTTGATTTATGGGAACTACTTGATTTCTCTTCCTTTGTAGGCTTTGCGGAGTGTCATTACGTCGATTATCAAGCGTATTTCACTAGTGGTCCCAAGTTTCGAAAATAATTTAAAAAGATTTTTCGAATCGATATAAATAATTACCAGAAAAGGAAGAATTTTTTGTTATCTGGTAACAATATTAAGATTTTTTCACATTATTATACTTTTGTTGAAGCTCGCTATTATGTCGTAAACCTTTAAAGCTAATACGTTTCATGTAATCCTTTTACACTTGACAATGGTTTAGTAAATCAAGTTGCTGCTATTGTTAAACTAGTCTTTCTGTCTATCTTTATTAATGAGGGTTATTAAAAATCCGATTCGCTAAAATCAATCAGTATTATATGTAAAAAACCCGTCCGTGATAATCATTAACTTAGTCCTTGAAAAAACCATTAAAATTATATAAATCCCGCGATCTTAGTTTCGTATCTACTACTTAAGCTTCTTACTTAGTCGGTTAAAATTATTTTTTGGTAGCGTTTGTGTTTATATTGTAATAGATAGATTGTAAAAGGCTTTCGGTTAGCATAAGATAGTAATATAGGTACCTTAAATACATTATTCCAGATACCGTTAAGACCTAGCCTCATTAGTCTTCTTAACTGTAGTTAAAATAACGCTCTAACCCTTTTATTGAAAACTAAGACCGGTATTAATATTAAGTATGCGAATTAATGATTTATGAAAGTTTAGTTCAATATTTTCCGTTAATATCGTTACCATCTTATAATGTCAAAACTTCAAGTCTTTAATCGCTTGTTATTTCAATACTATAAAGTTAGCTGTTCCAACGAAAAGGCTATATTTAATTAATATAACTATTATATCAAAGTCATTGTGTTACGTTTCTAACAAGTACGGGTCGTATGGTAAGGATTATATCGCTAGTCGTAATTTAGAATACAACTGGTAAATTAAAAATTAATAAACGCTTATTTTTACTAATCCATATAGTGGTTTAATACAACGTATTAGCGTGCCTAAAGGGAAGATAATACGGAGTTCTTGTTGTAATTTTAGTAATACGATCTGTTAAAAATTTGTTACTAATTACGTATAAGCTTACGTTATATTACAGCTGTTAAATATGAACTTGCCTTAAATTTTAGCTAACAAAGTTGCTATTAAAACGATTACTAAACTTTAATTGATTTTCTAAATAGTTAAAGATTATATAATGATTAAAATTTGACCCCTATTACCATATCCTTAAACGATTAAACTTTATTTTAACTATAGATACCCCTTAATCTTGCCCTTAAGCTCGTAAATAATCTTCGACTTAAAAATTATAACGTTTGAGTCTTAAAGATTAAAGTTGTTTTTTAACACGAATTATATATCCCTTCGAGTTAGTAGGGCGTTAATCTAGATTTTATTACTTTTTGAATAGGTTTGTCGAAGGTTTTAATCGTTTCTTATACTCGTAGCTTTAATGCCGATTTTTTATTATCCTTTCTTCTCTACTTACCTAAGTAGTATTATAGATACTTTCCGGTATATATTTCTCCTTTTTAACAATATTTCCTGGTGGCTGTTCGCGTCGGCGACGTTTTATCAACTTATCGATAACGGGTGAAAAAGGTTCGTATTAACTTATTCGCTTGACTTGCGAGGCTTAAATATTTTTATTTTGAATAACCTCAATATAAGGTTTAACCTGAGTGATTCGAAATAGTACAAAATTGTTATTAATCTCAACAATTACTTTGGAATTGGTAATATTTAATATATTATAGGGGCCTTTCTATTTTCCCAACTCCTGCTATATGAGAACTTTACTTTGTAACGGCAAAGTAAACACGTCGATTATTAAAAGAACGTTTCTGATATTAATGGCGTTACTAGTTTAACAGCGTACCGATTCCCTTAGTAACTCTCTTTAAGATTTATTGTAAGCTGTATCACGTTTTTAAGTACTTTCCAAAGACGGATATTTACTCGTTAGGCGTAGGTACGCTTCAAAAACCAAAAGCCTTAATACTAAGTTGTCTGGGCCTATAATGTTTTTTAGACCTTTTATTGCTATCTATAAATATACCTCCGAATTCGTAAAGCTTCTAATCTTCAACTTAAAATATTATACGCTTGGTAAAGTAAGATGTATTCCTTTTTAACATTCCTAATACTCTAATAGGCTTTTAAAAACACCAGTTTATATTGAATACCTATTATATTAGTATTTTCCTGAAATTTCACCGTAAAAGAATTTTTATCAATATCGTAAAAAATGACGTTATGTAAACCTAGGTATATGTTAATTTATAATATCTTCAACGTTTTTAAATATCTTTTTCTAAAAATGATTTCAACAACGTAGCTCCATAAAAAGAAGTTGCGAAATTAACAACGTAAAAATAGGTTTATTATTCATGTAAAATATATTCACGAAAATCTTGTAATTAATTTTTATTTTTATTTTTAGCGTTAATTTAAATCGCCGAAAGGCTTAGGTATACGTTGAATAGTAATGGTAAAGGCTCTTAATATCTTTTAAGGCAAAGCATTCTATATCGTAAAATCTTATAAACTTTAGGATTTTATATAGCTTATTAATGGCTAAATGGTTATAACACCGGTGTGACTAACGTATTTCCGGCTTCTTTAGGTATAATACTACTACTTCCGAACCTTAAAAATAAAACTATAGGTACCCTTATTTAAGGGCAAATGAAAACCTTTAGCAGTTTTTAACCAACTTATATACGTTAATATCGACATTGACAACGAAAGTATTTATATCCTTTAAATAAAGTGGAAAAGGGATAAAATACTTAATGATATAAAACTCAATTACACTCATAATAGTTTAAATTATTGTTATCCCTAATAACGATAGTTGTTCGTCTAAGTTAAAGCCAACTTTGGTATGGATAATATCGTAATTATTAATTTCAGTGGTTATAATACTTTTTTTCCGCAGCGCTACATATTACGCATAGTCTTCTGTTAAATACCTTATTGCCATTGTGTTTGGCATCATAATCTGAAATGTATAGTCCGTGTAACTATCGTGGAGGTTATAGGTGTGGAAGGGGTTAAGGGTTAATTAACGCAAAGGTAACGGTTCTTACAACCTAAATAATACAGAAAGACGTAGTCGACTAGTTATTCAGCCGTACTGGAATCAGTATCCTCGTATCATTTAATCTTTTTAGGGGCGTTAGTAACTTTAATTGGCTCGTCGCTTTCAAAGTTTACGATTTAATTTAAGTAATTTTATTTAGAAATGGTAGGATATTAAACGTAATGTATTAGTTTTTTTTATTACGTTTGAGGTGGGGTTGCCGAGTTAACCAATAGTTAGGCTTACTATAAATCCAATATTTCTTGATATTATTATAACAATAGTATTAATGGTTAACAAGTCTGCTTAATGTTTATCCTCGTTAACACTATTGTGATTGTTACCTTTAGTCTAGGGCCGAGGTTAATAAACAAAACCTTAAACGTTATGGGCACCCGTATTTTCGGTCGATGTAATTAACCATCGTAGAGTCTTTTTTATTTACGTTAATGAAATTACCAGATTGAGAGTATATATCAAGCGAATTTTATATACGCGTTATTACTATCATAAGCGAAGAGCTTAATTAGTTAAACAACCCTTAGTAAGTAGTATTTAGGCGTTATAAGGCGTATTCGAACTCGTTAACGCCCGTCATTGTGACCTATACCTGCTCGAGAAATGTAATTTCGCCAATGTAGACTTTCCCCATTACTTTCTAACATAACATTAACTTGTTAAATATCTAATTAAATACTTCTATTAATATTTCCTCCTCTTTTTTCCCGCTATTATGAAAATTTACCTAGTGGTAGCCTAGTTTATATAATATTACATAAGGTAAACGTCGTATTTGAAGTAGCTCTTTATGCTATGGAAAATTTTGCGCAATATGGTTATTTAAGTTAGAATGGTTAGGTAATACTACTTTATGTGCTTTATAATGATTCCGGGAAATATTAAGTAAAAACCAGTAAATGAACCTTTATTTACTTATGAATGTTTAAAAAATATATTATCCTAATATTTTAAGGGCTATATAGCTTTCCATTATATTTATTTGTATTATTCCAGACTTCAGCGCAATGCGTAAGGAGTTTGTATTTAATATTAATTATTTTGACAAGTTTAGGAGAAAGGTCTCGATAATCGTTTTAGCCGTAAATGGTATTTTTAACGGTTTAAGTCTTGGAACTTCCGAGGTATAGTAATAGGGATAATTGCTAGTCGCTTGGCCTCAGGGATAAAATCCTATTATAAAATCTGTAATAGGCTCCCTCGCGTAGGTAAATCTAAAAGGGAAAGATTTTTAAGGGGCTTGACAATTAAATTGTTAAAGAGCGATATGTACTAAAAGGGTTTCAAA
Source organism: Anisogramma anomala (assembly GCA_038502455.1). Lineage (NCBI taxonomy): Eukaryota > Fungi > Ascomycota > Sordariomycetes > Diaporthales > Gnomoniaceae > Anisogramma > Anisogramma anomala. Next base: position 17,557,590 of record JASMMZ010000004.1, on the reverse strand, counting down.
GAGTTAACCATACTATTTAATTAACTGGTGTAAAGCGTTAATATTGATACCTTTAGCCACGTTGGCGGCCGTTATTTTACGTTTCTTACCGCCGTTTAAGGCGTGATTCGCGTTATTATATAGTGATAATAAACTGTCGAGCAAGTAAATATATTTATCTCCCGCATGTAAATAGACTTAATTTAGTTAAGGGTAAATAAGAGATCCACTAAATCGCGTATAAGGGCGTCAAAGTTCCTTAACGTCTTTTTCTTTTAGCTGTAATTCTTAAGGATATTTTTTAAGTTAGGCCCTATTAAATAAGGTTATTACTAATCGAGTAAAACTCTTTTCTAATAAGTAAATCCCTCGGCGTTTAAATTCCTCCTTTAGCTTAAATTCAATAGCTTTGTGGATCTTTTAATATATATTAATAGTCTAGTTGTTGAAAAGTTTACGGTATTTGCGAAAGGTACCGCTGTCACTATTACGTTTTTCGCCGCCATCTTGTTTAATAATGTAGTAGCTGACGAAGTGAGTAAGGTATCCTTAGATTAAATTCTCGTTTATATGTTTCCTCCTAAGGTTACAGTTGTAATATTTGGTAAAGACAGGTCCGAGCGCCTTTATTGCTTTTTTTATTTCGGGGTTGGTACTGGCTTTAAAATAAGTGTTGGCGGTAAATATCTTGGAGTTTTTGCTTGTTTGAAACGTGTAGGGCGAGGGACTTGGTAATCTTGGGCGTAAGAACTTTGGTGTTTTAATGTGAAGTCGCTTGAGAACTTAGTAATTTGGTGATTTAGTAACTTAATATAAAGTCACGCGACGTAGCTTTCTTGGCGTGATCTGGTGTTTTCGCTTAGAGTAGCGAACTTGACGATTGAGGTGATATAGGGAGTAAAAAGAGTAAAGTAAGAGTAAAAATCTAATGTAAAGGGTAAGGTTGAAGGTTGTTGTTGGTAGTAGAGAGTAAAGATTATTTGTTATGGCTATTTGGCGTAGGGACTAAGTTGTTTTTATGGTAGTAGCACTCGCAGAAGTACTGAATTAGCCGTTTGCCAACTTACCAAACTTTAAGACTTCTGACAGTCAATCTCAACATCTTTAAGAAGGATCAATAAAGATTACTTGGTGTTTGTAGTATCGATTCCATCGCCTACTTCCAGATTGCTATTAGTGACTGACGTAACCCAAAATTATTCTCTATTTTCCTGCTGTTGGGGACTAAAGCAGTACTAATAAAGGTTCTTTGTAAAAATCTTTCCTCTATTCTAGCCAATATTATTGAAGTAAAGCGTAACCAAAAAGTAGATTCTTCTTCTACTTAGCTAATCTGTGCTTAAGCCAACAAGCAAGCACTAATTAGTATTGGTAGGCCTTAAACGTTGCAACGTTATCTATTTGATTGGTTTTCGAAGTAACAGGTGTATTATATTGGTCCAGTAGTGGATGTATTATTCTAGGTTTTGGCAGACCGCTAGCTGGTCTATACTGTAATTTGTATGGCCAATTGCTTGGACCATGCCCTAGGGTGAAGTACAGCATACTGTAATCGACTTACACCCAATGTGGTAAGTCTCCACAAAGCAATACACTCGACTTGCAGTTCAGTATAGTTCTCTTTACTGTAAGTAAAGTTGACCTACTGCACTGAATGTAGTACTATTCTAATACTTATTTAATATTACGAAGCTTGAGACAAAGTTTACAAGGAGTAAGTAAAATACATTCGACTTGCAGTTTAGTATAGTCCTCTTTGCTATAAGTAAAGTTGACCTACTACACTGCATGTAGTACTATTCTAACACTTATTTAATATTACGAAGCTCGAGACAAAGGTTACAAGAAGTAAGTAAAAAGGAGGTAAACATTAAAATCAAATAATAACTCGTTCGTAACAAAGTAAGCGATTAGGTTATAATAACCTTTATTGGAATAGTATTACATGCAGTGTAGTAGTTCAACTTTACTTACAGTAAAGTTGACTATACTGTACTGCAAGTTGAGTGTATTACTTTGTGGAGACTTACCGCATTGGGTGTAAGTCGAATAAAGTACGTTGCACTTCACTTTAGGGAACAGGCCAAGCAATTGAGCATACAAATTACTATGCAGACCGGCTAGCGGTCTGTCAAACCTAGAACAATACATCTACCATCTGACCATGCAATAGTACTGTTACTTTGAAGACCAAACGAATCGACAACGTTATAACGTCAAAGGCCTACCATTACTGATCAGTATTTACCTATTTATTAAGTTAAGCACAGATAAGCTAAGTAAAAGCAGAAGCTACTTTCTGGTTATATTCTACGGATACGGCGTCTAAGGTAGAGGAAAGATTCTTACGAAAAGCCTTTATTAGTACCGTGTCAGTCTCACAACGGTAATCTAGAAGTTAGCGACGTTATCGCTATGGAAAACATCAAGAAATCTTCATTAATTCTTCTTGAAGAAAAGCATTGAGATTGACCGCTAAAAGTCTCAGTTCGGCAAGTTAGCAAAAGGCTAAGTCAGTACTACTACGGGTGCCACTACTGCAAGAAAAACGACTAAGTTTCTACGTCAAACAACCACAAAAAATAACCTCCGCTCTCTACTACTAACAACGACCTCTAACTTTACCCTCTATACCAAATCTTTGCCCATACTTTACTCTTTTTCACTTCCTCTACATTAATTCAATTGTAAAGTTCGCTACTTCAAGCGAAAAACACCATATCGCGCCAAAAAAAACCACGTTGTGCGACCCCAAACCAAGCCACCAAGTCGCTAAAGTCTCCATGTGACTTCACGTCAAAATCACCAAGTCACTCGCCCTACACGCCCCACCAAGTCCTCCATCGCCCTAAACCTTAAGATGGCACTTACTTAAGAGATTCCGGAAGGGATCGACGCTCTAGGAATCCTTTTTACGAAGTTTTACGACGAAAACCTATGGAGATTAAATGGCGATAAAGAATTAACAGAAAAATACCATACCAACTTCGTCAGCTACTACATCGTCGAACAAAATAATATAAAAGACCCCGACCACGCCTTTAACAACTTCTACAGCTTCTTTGGTGATTAGACTGTTAATATATGGATTTTAATTTAAAATGAGGTTAAGCTAAGGGTTAAAGCAGAGATTAAACGGAAGGGGGTTTACATACCGCTAAAATGTACTACAAAGCTGACGCAAAAACTCGTCGACCTAGTCTAGCTTTACAAACGCCTTCAAGAACTACGTATCAAAGAAAATGATATTGAAAAATATCACCGCCTTTACACGCGATCTAAGGGACCTTTAACTTACTCTTAACTAAGTTAAGCCTCTTTATGTATTAATGATAAGGAACCTATTAACCTACTCGGAAGTTTAGTACCCTTACGTAATAAGGTAGAGTACGTCTTTAGCGGTGGTATGGTATGTAAAGCAGCGGCCACCAATATGGCCAATGGTATTGATATTAACACCCTCCACCAGTCAATCAAGCAAGATCGTCAAGCCTTTTAAAACCTTTAAATACACATCGCCCCTTAACAATTTCCTCGTTAAGCTCTTTAAAAACCTTTCCCTTTTAGATTCACCTACGCGTGGGAACCCACTATAGATCCTATTACAGGAATTTACCCTTTAGGTTGAGTGATTGTCAATTACCCCTAACACTTTACCTTAGAGGTTTTAAGGCTTAAACCACCATTAAATACCAATCACGACTGGGATGATTATGGCGATCTTTCTCTAAAACTTATTAAAATGATTGACGTTAACTCTGAGCTTATAACGGATTTCGCTAAGATCTAAGATAATATGAAAAAAATTAACGGAAAGCCTTACAACCTTTTCGACATTAAGATAATACCCTTTTTAAACATTTTTTAGTAGATAAAGTTTTTTTAGGGGTTTTATTATTATTTTCCAGAATATTTATAAGTCACGTTAAGGACTATTACCTAACGTTCCTGACTTAAGTAACTACGTATCGCGAAATTTACGATAGCATAAAGGTTACTTCAAATACGACGATCACCTTACGTTATATTACATAAACTGGGCCTCTACGAGGTTGACTATAATAATGGTAAAGAAGAAAAAGAAGGAAACACTAATAGATAGGTTTAATCAAATGCTTGACAAGTTGATATTGTATTCAAAGGCAACAGGGAAAGCTTACGTTAGCGAATCGATATTTCGTAAACAGGTACGGGCAGCAGTTACGGGCGTTAACTAGTTCGAATACGCTCTATAATGCACAGATGCTATTTGCAAAGGCTTTTTTTAGCCAGTTACGTTCTTCGTTTTCTACCGTAATGGTATGTATACCAAACTCGCTTAGTATATACTTCCAAGCCGGCAACTTCCTTAACGTGGATAAAAAAAACCTTGCGGTGGTTAATTATATTAACTGCAAGTACGGGTGCTTACAATGCCTAAGATTTAGCTTATCGACCTTAACCTTAAACTCAAAGTAACAACTATGCTAGCGTTGACAAGATTTAGGTGAATCCGTTAACCGTAAGCAATATCATCGTAATAGTGGTAAAAGATATTAAATCTATGGTAAGTCTAGCTATTAGTTAACTTGGTACCCCCCCGCCGAGCGTAAGAACCGGAAAGTAATATATTACGTTTAATACTATATGACTTCGCAATAAAATTACTTGAATTAAATAGTAAACGTTAAGAGAAATAAGCTAGATAACATTATTACCAACGCTTCTAAGGAAATTAAGTAATATAAAGATATTATTTTCGATACGGGCTAATAACTAGCCGACCACGCCTTTATATATCATTTAGGTGGTAAAAACTTATAGATTTACCTTAACTAATCCTCTAATTCATTACAAACCTTTAACCTCCGCGATCGTTACGCGGACCATACGTTTTAAGGTATTATATAAAATATAGTGGTAATAAAGTATTTAACAGGATACTATTCGCAGTATGTGGCGCTGCGAAGGGAAAGCACTACAGCCACTAAGATTAATCGTCACGATACTGGCAAATTCAAAGTTAGCTTTCGCCAAGGCGAATAACTATCGTTATTAAGGATAACAGTAATTCAAAATATTGTGGGAGCAATTACGTTCCACATCCTTAAGTCACTTATTTTTTTTCCGTCTTTATTTGGAAGGCATAAAAACTTTCAGCGTTAATGTCGATGTAAACATGGATGAATTGATTAAAAAAGGCCAAAGGTTTCTACTCACCTTTAAGAGGGGACACTTATGGTTTTATCTATAAAGCCTGGAAATAATAGTATTATACCTAATAAAATCGGAAATATGTTAATTATACCGGTATTTTAACTATCCATCTATTAATGGGTTATATAAAGTCTTAAAATCTATAGGATATAATGATATGAAATACTTTACCCTAGAAGCTATTAAAAAACTTTACCATTATTACTAAACGTATATACTAGACTTCTAAAGATTTAAATTGACATTAAAAGACAATAAGGATTTAAACTATAAAATCTTGATTAATATATTTTACTTAAATAATAAACCTATTTTTCTATGTCGTTGATTCCGTAACTTTCTCTTACAGTGCTAAGTTTTTAAAATTCCTTTCGCCAAAAGATATATAGGAAACGTTAGGTATATTGTAAATTAACACGTACGTAAGCCTATTTAACGTCGTTCTTTACGATACCAATAAAAACTATATTACGGTGAAATTCTAAAAAGATATTGAGATAATGAATATCTAGTACAAACACATACCTGTAGAAGCCTACTGGAGCATTAGAAAGGCTAAAAGGGTATACGCCTTCACTGAACATATAATATCCTTATGTTGGAAATTAAAAGCTTTAAGAATCTGGAGGCACGCTTACAAATGGTAGTAAAAGGCCTTAACGACACTGTAAGCCTTGACGGCTTAGTGTTAACGCTCTTTATTTTTGGAGCGTACCCACGTTTAACAAATGAATCTCAGCCTTTAGTAAGTACTAAAAAACGTGCTGCGGACTACAACAAAGCTTTGAAGGAACTATGAAGAGAATCAGCACGCCGCCAGGTTAACAACGCCCTTAACACCAAAAACAGCCCTTTAACAATCAACGTAATCGCTTTGACGATACAAAGTAAAGTCCTCGTATAGCCGAAGACGGGCAAATGAAAAGGCTTATATAAGATATTAAGTACCGTAAACTTTAAAGTGATTATTAAAACTATTAACGGTTTTGTATCTTTTCGAACCATTTAAATTAAGCTCTATATCAGTGATACTAAAGAAAAAGACTCTTAAGTCACTTAGGCCAAATAACCGAGCGAATACGAACTTCCTCAATCTGTTATCGACAAGATAATAGAACGTCGCTGGTGCGGACGACCCCCAAAGAGAAAGAATATAAAGAAAGAGAAATATACGCTGGGGCGTACTTATAATACTGCTTAAATAAGTAGAAAAAAGAAGGATAACGAAGACCTAATACTAAAGCTTCGAGTATAAAGAATTATTAAAATTTTCGGAAAACCTTTTAAAAAAAGTGATAAAGTCGAGATTAACAGCCTACTAACTCGCGGGATTATATAATTCGTATTGAAGACCTACTTTAACCTTAAAGACCTAAACGTCAAGATTTTTGAGTCAAGGATTATTTATGAGGTTAAATACAAGACTACGGTGTGGCCGTACGAAAAATCACGTCTAATCGCTTAAGGATACGGTAATAAAGGCAAATACTAAATCCTTATACAGTCGTTAACGATTAAAAAGATCAATTAATGTTTGATAACAGCTTTAACAATAAGTTTATTAATTAAAACTAAAGGTAGGTTTATATTCAATAGTTGTAATATAACGTAAGCTTTTATGTAATTAATAACGGATTTATAACGGATCTTACTATTGGAGTTGTTATAAGGACTCCGTGTCATCTACTTTTTAGGTGCAGTAATACGTTATATTAAGTTACTGTACGGATTAGCTAAAGTAGGCAATTACTAATTCTTAACCTATTAATCGTATTTTGAATTACAGTTACCAATAAAATCTTTAACTTACGACTCGTGCCTGTTGGTATCGTAAAAAAAGGATTTCGATATAATAGGTATATAAACTAACGATACTCTCTTCGTTGGAATGGTTGGCTTTGTAATACTAGAACAGCAAGCAATTAAAGACTCTTAATTCTAAAATTATAAGCCGGTAATAACGCTAATGAAAAACACCTAATTAGACTTGAATAAATAGTCAATCTGTATGCTTGGTGTTAATACTGGAATTAACCTTCGCTAAAAAGGTCAGAGCGTTGTTTTGATTATAATTGATAAAATTAACGAGGCTAGAGCTTAACAGTACCTGAAGTAACGTGTTTAAGCTAACTATATTATTACTTTATATCAACCGAATACCTTTTAAGAACTATTTATTACGGTTCAAATACAAATATTAATGGATAAAGACTTTGACCGGTTAAATAAAGATGTCGAGTGATAGATACAGAACTTTGACCGCGGGGTTAATATAGTCCTAATCGAGCTTTTAAAGGAGAAATGAATGATTATTACGGACGGGCTCTTTACAGACAATACTGACCTATTTTTAAAAATATAATTCTTAATTACTTTCGTTAATAAAAATTGGCAAAAAGACCAGTTTAATATTATCGGCAACTCAATCTACTAAACTTTTGTCAAGTGTAAAAGGATTACACGAAGTGTATTGGCTTCAAAGGTTTACGGTATAATAACGGGTTTCAACGTAGTTATAGTAATATGGGAAATCTTTAACATTATTAATAGGTAGTTAAAGATTTTTCCTACCCCGGTAGTAATCTGTACAAATTCGAAGAGTCTTTTTAAATGCCGTTCAAAACTCGAAACCATTAGTAAGGAATGCCTAATAATCAACGTAATAACAATTCGCGAAACCTAAGAAAGGAGGTAAATGAAGGAATTCCGATAAATCGATGGAAAAACTAACTCTGTTAACTATATAACAAAAGTATCTCCGAAAAAAGCTTTAAAAAGGTTTATATATAATAATAAGATAATTATACGAATCGAGGACTACGTTAATAAACAGCTAAGACGGCTCGCATCACGTAACAGCGTGTAACGATGTGCCAGCAAACTGGAAAATTACCAAGGGATTAATAACGGCGATCTGTTTAAGTATCAAGGTTAAAGTAAAGGTTTGGAAAGGTTTGCGAAGACCTGTAAAGGCTTGTGGCGAAGGAACTTTTTATAAGAATTGATAAGCTCGAACCTCGGGGCAACGGAGCAATTAAGGTTGAATAGAGTAAATTTACATGCAATGAGGTACAATTTAGTATAGGAGTCAACTAAAATTAATAGGGGTCCGGCCAGTTAACGAAGAAATAATTCAATGACAACCGGAAAAGATGGGTCAGCCATACTGGCGTACGCGCACAAACTAAAAAGCCGCCAGTGTTGGAATAGTATTACATGTAGTGCAGTAGGTCAACTTTAATTATAGTAAAATTAACTATACTGTACTGCAGGTTAAGTGTATTGCTTTGTGAAGACTTATCGCATTAGTTGTAAGTCGAGTGCAGACCGGCTAGCGATCTGCCAAACCTAGTACAATACATCCACCATCTGACCACGCAATACTGTAATGATCACACTAAATACCCGTAAGCATGTAGAAGGTGTCCAGAGGGTTTATGTTAGCAGTAAGGTAGCAGAGGTAAAAAAAGGTGCAATATCAAGACTGTATTCGTGCGAGTGATGATCAGAAGCCGTGAGGCTATTCAGGGTAGACTGAATACTTAGATTGACAACTGAAGAGCTATGAAGGAAATACTATCTATCTTGGTAATGAAAGTGTCCTTATATATCTGCGCCTTCATACGTCTTCAGTGTAGGCTCGACTGGCTCGATACCGAGTCCATCGAGTCTCACACCATGCTGACCCTAACCCTTGTGTACGGTGTGTCTGTTGTGGATCCCTGGTACCTGCCGAAAGGCTGTGTCCAACCGATTTCCTTCGTTATCTGCTGCGGGGCCGCCGCTGGTGCGCCCTGCAGATGTTGGGTCATAACAAATACTACTGTTACTTCGAAAACCAATCGAATCGACAACGTTACAACGTCTAAGGCCTACCAACATTCTTTTTATTAACCTTCTCTTACCCTTCAACTATTAGATATTTCTATAAGGTTTTGCGGTTTTATCTTTGACCGTATAAATTAAACGGGTGGGGAAAATCTTATAAGTATCATAAATCGTTGGGTTCAACTTTTTAAAGCAAAAAAGTTCTTATTTTATCAAAGCGGAGATTTTCTTATTGGTCAATTGTCAAAAAAAGCTACTCATGGCTATAATAATACCTTTGTTACGAAGTTTAATACTTAATTTTTGATCCGACATTTTCTTTTAAATGATAAAAGCGTTTATAATGAAGGCTTTAGAGAATTTTTTGTTTTTCGATCCAAACTAATGCCTTCGACGGTATAGTATTGGTTCCCCTTATATGAATTCCCCAGTCTTGTAAATTGGCGGATATTCTAAAGGTATATTTAGAGGGTATTTGGGTTTCAGGGGAGGTAATGATTTGTTATTATAAAAGTAATTTGGTTAGTGTTACTTATACGATTGCGCTTTCAGGCCGTTATCGTTTAACCTTTCCTCTTTATATTTTCGTACGATCGTCTATCAAAATAAACTCATATTATCTAATAAGTTTATAAATATATTATAACCTTTCTATCTGATAATTTTCTAAGGGCTCATCTATGTATCTTTCGTTTTCCAAACTAGGACTTGAGACTGTAATGACAGGTTTAAAACACCAGTCTCACATAGGTTATTTTTTGTACCTAATGATTAATGATTTCAAAACATTATTCCAAGCCCGTAAAAAACGTAATGTTATTATATATTTCACCATAGTATTAGCTATTCACATCGTAGCTGGTAATGGTGTTCAATATATATGAATTTTGTGATAAGTAATAAAGATAAGAAGTATTGATATTATGTTATTTGAACTAAAAGTATTGTTTACAGCGTTTACTACTATTTTCAGGATTGACCTTTTGGTATTAGTGCCCTTTAGATTCTTAAATCATATTGTATTCGATTTTTCAAGCAGTCCGTAATACGGTTGGTATTTCCCAATATCTTAAGGCGTTTTCACTGGTATTAACTTATCATTACTTCCAGTGATATTAGCTTTACTTTGCCATTTAGTCGAGTTGAAAGCAATACATGTATTGTAAGTAATCCAATCCGGAGGCCCCAAATAACGTTTGTTTAACAATTCACTAAAATATCCTCATTGTGGATATTATCATATATTTCTATAGTTAGTAAGTGGTTACACTGCAAGTTGCAATCTTCAAGAATGCTAGATAATGTGCGATAATACATGGTACATTCTTGCAGAGTATATGATAGCGTGCTACTACCTAGAAGAGGTATTTACCGAGTGTATGGTTGAATACCACTGCCTAGAAGGGGCATTAGCAGAGTGTATAATTGAATGCCACTTCGTAGAAGGGAGATTGGTAGAGTGTATAGTAAAGTGCCTCTGTCCGAGTAAGAGCTTATAAGCTTTCACCCGAGGCGTTCACTCTCCGAATACTTCTTCTCCCTTTTAATTATCTATTTTTTATACAACAAATCTTATCATTACTTTTCTACTACCTTTTACGTTAATTTCACAAAGTTTTAAACTTAAGCAACACTAATTAGTAACCAACTCAATCAACTACGGACAGATTAGGAAATAAAACACAAGCCTAAATTAAATAATTTTAATGGAATGGTATAACGGTCATCACTATCCTTAATCTAACATTACGATTTACATAAAACACACGCTAATATGGAAAGACTGTGAAAATAAAGTAACTTTAAGAAGGATGACTTTAATACAATACCATTAACTCGGTTGGTTCCCTATTTATTAAAAGCCTCATTGTGCCACCATTAACTCAGTTAGCATTTTAAATGTATCTGGACACGTTTTGGAAAGCTTCCTATTACATATTAGATTACGTAAGCCAAAAATCATTAAAATTTCAGAATCCCTCGTTAAAACCTATCTAATATAAAAGTAGTATTCGAACCGTTTACAAACTTTGGAAGCAACGAAGACACAACTTTTGATGCGTACTATAATTACTTTACGCCCTAAAAGTAATATCCGAACCGTTCATCGAAACATACATCACGTACCCAAAACACATTTAGAAACGCTCCGGCGTATTTCCTGAAAGCCAAATACAGCATTTGAAGCGCTTACTATACTAAACCTCTCATAACATCTTAAATTTCACAAATACATCTCCATAAATTGTTTTCTCCATTCACCTTACCACATTTACCTTTCTTCGGTAGCCCTAAATTATAACTTTTATTCAAATTGTTATTCCAAAAGTTTTCATTTACTAACTACTTCACTAATATAACGTTTACATAAGCTCTAAACGAATGATTTAAAACGGCTAGCTAGTTTGTAGCCATATCTTCTTTATATTTTTTGAATTACTGAACGTGTTGATCCCTATATAGATTACTCTATTATAGTTTATGTATATCTTATTTAATTATAATACGTTTTAATTTGGATCTTTTCATTTATACATTTTTATTTGCCATTTCATTTCAAAAATCCTTTAAACAAAACATCTTAAGCATGTCTAAATCTCGATCATTAAACTACATTAAGTTTTATACCACTCAGACAATTTTAAACAGCGCTTAAACTAGATTTTCAAGCGCTTTTCTATACTTTATATACTTGTAATTATAACTTTACTCAAAATAATCCTAAAAGAGCTAACAAATGCAAAAATTACCCATTTTAATAAATAACGCTTCGAAGGAACATTGTATAACTTATTAACCTGAGAATATGGGATAATGGTATTAAAAGGCTAGCGAAGAACTTAAATCCTTGAGCAATGAATACGTACGTTACAAACATCATTTCAAAACTGTTATAAAGAAAAAGCCTAATGAATTGGTATATTCGATAATTTCCGAAAACCAAAATTCCCAACGGACGTTGGAAATATTACATACGTTATATTACTAGATCTTAGAATTATTACGTGTTTAACTTCGAGGCGAAGAAATCAATACCTTAGGTGGAAAAAATGGCCGCATCACAAACGCCCTGTTCGCCATAACCTAACTCGACAAAATACCAAATTGTAAAGATAAAAAAGAGTCATAAGTTAACTTGATACAACGATATCATTTAAGAGAAAGTAAAGGACAAACGATGAAAAACAAATCAGAATAAACATTTAAATACTTTACGTATATAGAGTTTAAGACGTTCGAAAAGATTAATCGCGCCCTACTAGATACAAACGAAGCTTCAAAAATTAACGGAAAAAGAGGAAAGACTACAAAGGTCATCTACTACACAAGTCGAATACGGACTCTTTCCACAAAGTTCTTTTAAACAAAAACCAAGACTAAAACACTTCCTAAATACAATGAACACCGTTTTCTCCCGCAGAAAAAGCGGCTCTAAAAGAAAAATAACACTCCCATAAATATGATAATTGTCGCTAAACAATGATGCGAGCTTGACAAACTAATATCTATTTATTACGACCCCTACCACAATCTCCAACAATACCAGTTTACCATTAATAAAAGCGACTTTACAAAGTTACTAATTTGACTAAGCTACAGTATAAGAACGAAAAATATAGTCATAAACCCTACGATATCCTCGATAACAAAATCCGTATAGTATTAAATACTCGTAAAATATTACATATTAAAACTTTACAAAGTTATATAATTTTACTCGGTTGTATTTATTAAATAAGTCTAAAAGTGGTGTATATATTACCTTACACAAGTAAATGAACTTACGTAATGCTATGATTATTTAAAAATACACTTCGATACTAAAATAAACATCAAACTTTACGATAAGGATTCAATAGGTATTACTTGGAAATACGTAAGAAATTAGCATAGAAACGTTGATAAAACCCTACGAACGATATTTAATACTCTATTACTAAAATTTCTGAAATGTTGAATGGTGTTTGAAATAAAATAGAACAAAAAAAAACCAATTTATCCAAAAAAATTATGAAAACGTGTTGTAAAACCCCAAACTTTGACCATACGTTATTTAAACTGGAAATGAACTTAAAAGATTTTTGTATGAGCATTGAAAAATTACTTGAAACCGAGATACACCGATATGCGAGCCTTGGATTAGCATTTATAGCCGGGAAGACTAAAGACGAGAGTCCCCAAATTACGAAAACGAATCTTGTAATGACAATTGAACATGTTTTAAATCGAAGATTCAAAGTGTACCCGAGGCATAAGAAATATGACAGCTCCAAATACGAGTATAAAGGTAACAAACACTATAAAAAACACACTCAAAAACTGAAAGAAAAGTAATTACTAACGGGAACAACCTTACGATTAAACGCGAAACTTACCACGTATACCACAATACCTACGAAAAAGAATATGAGGTTTTATAAGCTTTTAAAAACGATGTATAATGTATAATAAAGTCGGATATTATTTAACTAATTATCAGGTATACGAATAGATTCGGGTTAAATGACAATTTGCAGCATACTACCTACTGAAATACTACACAGAAGCAAATTTTATGACATATATAGCCGATAGCAAAGATGTAAAAATAATTTTGATGTTTATTATTACAGTATACCTCTAAAAAGACGATTTGGAGGAAACAAAGACTTATGTAATCATTTAGAATAAGTGAACAGACCAACGAGTATTTACAAGCTTGCAAAAAAACTCGTTTCTACATAACGCAGGCTTGTATGGAGAAATCAGAGTGCTAAGCACCTACATAACGTTACGAATTACGTTTTTTTGATAAGTACAGTAACCGGTTTTAAGGTATTATGCTAAATACCGGCGTAATAGAAATCTCAACCATCGGAAAACGACAATTCAACGTTTTTGCGGCGAAGATTCCTAAATTCCAATTCTATCAAACAAAAAAAAATCAATTTGATAATAATGGAACATCCTTACTTAATATAATCCTTAGTAATACATAATTAAGACCGCATAAACTTTACGTAACATAATTTCAAATTACATTTTTACTATTATTCACTAATATAAATAAACTTGGAATTAAGATTCGGAATAAGAATAATTAATTCGTTTTCGTCTTAAGTAATGTATCCATACCACTTCGTTTGAAGTTTTAAAACTTGTGTTTTTTCCTCAAACCGCGTACAATTCAAGCTGTTTACCTAACGTAATAGAAACTAAAAATGTTGTACCGTTGATTTGAATATCTGGTTGCAGAGCTCATTTTACAATTATTTTATGCAATTAGGTACATAGATAAATGATAATAAGTATTAGAAGTTATCGAGAAGTTTTGCCACGACTATTAATTATACTTGTAAGCTTCAAAACAGTTTGGGTTTCGCCCTGAAATCAAAATACACTTGAATTACGAGTTCGTTTTAAATATAATATACCTTAACAGCTAGCTTATATTATATGCCATTAACGTAAAAATAGAATTTTAGACCACTAAATTGAGGCGAAATGCTTTTACCAAGGATTCTTCAAATTCTCTAGAAGATTCCTAAACAAATATTTATCATAGGCCGCTGGATTGAATTACCTACAATATAGGTACAGCTTTCAATTTAATTAAATGATAAATCAAATCTAGGATCCTTAGAAGTAAATACAGATAAATACCATTAAAGGCGTTATAATGTATCTGGAAATACGAACGGTATTAAGAACCATATAAAAAAGCGTATAAGGTTTTATGTAAAGATCCAAAAAAAAGTATTAGTATTGAAGGGTTAATCGTAAAAATAGCGGTAAACGTTATGAATAACATTTTTTACCCGAATAATTCAATTTTAACACTCCTTGATTTTCGTATTGAATCCAAAGTCTATACAGATCGAGCGTTATTACAAGTTATAATATAAAGCGCGAATATTGTAACGAAATCCATGGTGATATTGTGTTTTTTCCGGGTGGAAAATAGTGTTTGGAAAAAAATAGCCACTGAAAAGTCCCGCTTGAAACTAACGTTTTAAAACTACTATTATAATTTAAAGTTCTAATTTGAAAAATCAAGGACAAGTGAACTAGCTCTTTAAAGATTCACGGGTTTAAAGGTCACGATATATTTGGACTTGTTAAATAGCACGAATTTATTTCGCTAGATGATAGTATGAAAGTATAAAAAGGAAATGGTAAACAATGAATGCCTTAAAGCATAATCCGAGAGGTTATATTAACTAAACTTTTTACAATAACGAACCAGGACCGTCTGCGAAACCGATATCACCTTTAAATTTATTAATGCAATCTCCGCCACTTTTTGCAATTGAGATTTTCATATAAAGGAAATCGGCATTTCGTTGTTAACAGCGTTCACTTAATTTGAAGAATAAATAAAGTTTTAAAGCCTGTATCGTAAACTTCTTCATTATTTTAAAGAAAACCACGGATAGAAAGTTAAATTAAAAACTCTGCAGAGAAAGCATCATTATAGTACCAGATGACTCTTTTAAACAGTTTACCTATAAAGAAATCTCCGCTTGAGTTAAATAAGGCGTTTTTCACTTGAAAAGGTTTAACCCAGTAATTTAAAGCGTTTATAGGATTTTTCTCATCCGCTTGACTTATAAGGTAAACGAAAAAACCGAAAATCCCTATAAAAAGCCGTTTTATTGTTAAAGGGTACAATAATGGTAGTGATATTATAACCTAATTGCTTACTTTATAACGAATAACTCATCGTTTTATTTTATCGTTTACCGCCTCTTTACGTACTTCCTGCGACCTTTGTATTAATATTCTTAATATTATATGAAGTGATATAAAATTAGAAAAGTTACTTAAACGATATATTTACGCCTATATATTCATGAAACTCCGAAACTATCATTTACTTTGAATAATTATGCGTATTTCAAAATTACTTTACGAATTCGCTAAATTGGAGGTATATTGATATAATAATAATTAGTGGCATTATAAGAAGCTTTATGAGTAGCCAATTCGACTTTCAACTTATGCCTATTGGTTTAAACAACACGTTTTAAAGGATTTCGACATATTGGAATCTAGACGGTCAATATTTTATATTTTGTAATAAGTTGGTCTTTGCGTCAAAGGCGAGGAAACGTTAAAAGGCCGATTTAATAGAAAAATCTATGGTATAACGGGCGGAAGGCCGCCTAATCTATTTTTACAGTTCAATAATTACGCTTTAGAACGATATTTTGAGCTTTATACAAAAGGGGAAATTGGATAAAGTTATTTTTGTTAATTCAAGTAGTATGTAAATTATAGAATATAAATATCAACGTATACGTAAAGTTTGGATTTTATTGATTATTCAATTAAGAACCGTGTTTTAACTCTTTATTACTATTTAATATTGAACGGATCATAAGATAATGTACTTAAAGCGTTGAACAAACGCCTTACGTAGAAAATAGGCAATTCGAAGCGCTAATATTCTCTGTATCGCTTAATATACCTATAGCAAAACGTTTTGTTTTTGGTAATATTTCTTTCGCGAATAATACCAATTATAACTTCTAAACAAGATTTATATTTATTCTTAGTAACGAAGCGTTGACTTGAAACGAAATTAAACTTTATAATGACGTTATTCATTGGAACTTAACCTAGTGCAAACGAGTCACATGGAGTGTTTTAGCCGCTAAAACTTAAAGTATAGTTAGAGGATTCGACTTCAGTATTACTATAGTAATATTGATTCAGATAATTATTCTCAACTTTGATTCAAAACCCCTCCTTTTGGTGGTTTATACTAACTCCTTTTCCCTTTATAAATACTTTGTCAAACTCGGTATTTGGAATGAAAAACGCTTTACAATCGATATCACAACTTTACGCGAGTTATACAAACGCCATGAAATTAAATAAATATTATGGATTAACGTAAAGTTAAACCCGATGGATTTGATAATCTAAGGCACTCTAAATAGGGTATTAAAGGAGTTTATATTTATAAACACACTTTTCATTAACATTACCTAAAAAATTCACGACCTTACCACTATTAAATATTTTTTTATATTAATTTTATCACTTTGTCATTATACTATTGATTTCCACCGCTTGAAACATTTTGTCGCGTTGGAAATTTACCATTCGCGATGCTTCCAATATATAATGACTTTTACATTTTACTATTTACATTGATTTTAATATATCGTTATGTCTTATTTTTTCCATTTATAACTTTACTGGATTTGTTTTCACTCTTTACCTTTGGAATTTATTACTTATATTACGATTAATATTGAAAACAATTTCAATACTATGTATTAAGTTGTACTATTTTTGGGCGAACCGGCAAAACGTAAAAATAGGCAGCCTAGTTATTTTTTAATAGGAAAGGGGAGGGAAGGGCTATGTCATCGTTGTCCTCATCTTTGTCCTCCTCCTTGTTGCCTACGCCACTTTGACTGCTAGGTCTACCATTACCATCACCATTGACGCCACCGTCGACGTTCCCGCTAGGAGAAAGACTGTGCGCCTTAAGCTACATACCTTTAGGCAGGAGGCGTAGGTGGTTTTCTCTCTCTTCGCAATGACACACGCTACTGTCGTAAAATTTGTTTACGTAGTATATACGTTAGCCCGCCTTTCAGGCGGTAATAGTGGTTTCGGTTTTCTTAGGTCAACGATTGATATTTACTACTAATTAGTATCGGTTTATGTCGGAAATTACAAAAGTGGTTGTTTTTAAAAGTATTTTGAATAGAGAATGAAAGTAATAGGTAATAATGAGGCGAATTTAGGATTACAAATTAAAGGATTGAATAATGTACCGTGAAGTCGGCAAGCACGTAATAGAGCCTCGGTTTACGGATTTAAAACTATTGAAATAAGGATGTATCTGTTACTAAATCGCTTATAGCTATAATAGCGAGCAAATCAACCCCCGCTTTAGCGGTAATCGCTGATGGACTTGCCTGCGTCCGCTAAGGTAACATACGACACGCAAAGTATATCCATTAGTAATCTGGGGACGTGAACCTAGGTACATCACTTTAGCGTTTTACGCACCAAAAAGGTTTCGCGTCGTTTACTCAAGAGCTGCAACTTGGGGCGGCGGGCTCGTTCAGCCGCCTCAGCCTCGTCAACAAAAATATTGGTATAATATAAATTAAAAAGGAAATAAATAATACAAATTGTGTTATAATTTTATGATATTATATTTACGGCAACAGAAGGAAGTATTATATGTAATAGTGGTTTTACTTATGGCGAAAGTGTAAAGTTCATAACCTTAAAAGCTTTTAGCTTCTTTCTTTAAGGGATAGGAAAAATAAGGGAGGAAGAGAAGGGGAGAAGAGAGGAAAGAGGGGGAGGGGGGAGGTCGCGGCTTAGTTGGCGGTAGTAGCGAGAAAAAGGAAAGGAGAGGGGTAAAAACATGATTGGCAGCGGAGGTAATAGGGAGCCGAAAATAAAGTTGGAAATTAATGATAAAGTCGAGTTATTATGGTAATGAGTAGTGCTGGAGGCGGTACCGCGCACGACGGTGGTTGTAGTCTCAGCTTATATATGTTAACGTATTGAATGATGCTTTATGCCTTTGATTTTACGGGTTATTAATTTTAAAAGAGGTTAAAACGTGATAATCGTCAATTGAATTATCTAAAGGAACGGTTCAAATGATGAAATATAAAGTGGTTTAGACGAATATGTGTTAATGGATTGATAAAAAATTTACCTTATAGGTGAAAGCGCGTCTTTAAAGGGAAAAAAAAGAAGTTTTACCTTAATCGATAACTATATATCGTTTTATACTAACCTTAAAATATGCAATGCCGATAATTATACTTTCATAATTATACTATTATATGGATGAACCACCTTCCGAACTAGTTCCATTTTTAACTACCTTAACTAACTAGGGTTTATTCTACAACTATTATTATTAATGGAACTGCTCATCAGAACCTTAACAATTTTCACCGCATAATACCTATTGTTGTTACCAATACTGCCAATTAGACTCCAAAACAAATTGTATTACAATTATTATTATTATTGAACAATTAATTGAAATTAAAACGAAATAAATTATTATTATTTAATTACGGATATAAACCGCATAGACAAGCAAAAAAGATTCAACATGTGGATATTATTATACATCTTTATATTTAATAAGCGGTTACGGTATAAGTCTCACTTTTATAGAATGCTTAATAACATGTCACGTTGTAAGGTGTATTCTTGATAAGTGTATAATAGTATGTTATTGTCCATAAGTAGCATTGGCAGAGTGTATTGTAGAAGGTTATTACTCATAAGGGTCATTGAAAGAGTGTATGGTAAAATGCCACTGCCTAGAACGGGGATTGATAGAGTGTATGGTAGAGTACTACTGTCTAAATGAGAGCTTATAAGCTCTCACCTAAGGCGTGAACTCTTCAGATGCCTCTTCTCCCTTTTAACTATCTATCTTAAATACTACCAATATTATGATGACTTTTATACTACCTTCTACGTTAACAGTACAAGGAAATAGACCTTACTAATACTAATAATTCGTAATGGAAACGCGTCGCGTAAATTTTGCAGCCTAAAATACTATTACTATATTGATATTGTACAGTATAGTCTGACATTTAAGTTTCATTATATCTATATTAACTCTGTGATTAAATTTAATATCGTTTTAAAGGTGGGATTAAAACCATCCTAGAGCTTACGAGTATAATTAGCACTCGTGGCAAAATTTCTCGATAACTTTTAATACTTTCCCCCCTATATTTATATATTATATTACGTGAAATAATTGGAAATGGCGCTTAGTAACCATATTTACCACTGGTCGGTGTAATATTGATAGTTTTGGTCATTTTATGTAAATAGTTTTCAATAGATATAACTTTAGGGAAAATTATAGGCATTTGAAATTTAGACGGAATGTTACGGATATACTATCCGAAGTGTGGACGAGTTGGTTAGTCGTATTTCGAACCTTAATACCGAGCTTGTTTATATTAGCTAAAGATAACATAAATGGTGTTTCAAATTCTATTACATAAAATTTAAATGAGTCGAATCGTGTATTTACAACGATTGTACCGAATACCAATGCCTTGCCTTTACTATATAGAACTTCTCGGTATTTTCCTTTTCGGTCGAGTTGAAATTTGGAAAAATTCCCTATAAAAGCGTCGAATTGTTGTTTTCTAAAGGTTTAGATTGTTGTTACGCTAGTGTTTAGTATAATTTCTTAAAATCGGTTGCTGTATATATTGAAAAGTGTAAATTACGATGCTATAATAGCGTTCAATACATCGATTTTACTATGTGAACATATGTTATATAGAATTTAAGCGTTTTATAAGATTATAAATACTTGTTAATCCGTTTCGTTATGATGGATTATGATGTATATCTCGTCTTTCGAATCGTTCTTTTCAAAAGTATACTCGTAAGGGTAAATTTCGAAACCTTTTCTTATCCCTTCACTATCGGCTGTATATATTTCAAAATTAGCTTTTTTTTGGTGTTCAGGTTGGTAATTAGCTTCAAGTTTTGATTGAATCCGAATCTTTTCGTATACCGTATAATTAATCGGTTAATAGCTAACCCTGTTATATATAATTCAACTTTTTTAAGAAATCGAAAAGCCTTGTATTTTTTACGCAGGTACAATGTGATATATATTAAGTTTCGCATCTGATTATGGGAGCGTTTTCGTCAATAGCTGCTTTATATTCTGTTTTCCGAGTTTTTTTCTTGGTAGTTTTCGTTTTTGTAGCCGTATTTGAGGCGTTTGTATTTCTTATACCTTAGGTATACTTTCAATAGTCGATCTCAAATATGGTAAATCTTTCAACAATATTTTCCTCCATAATTTGCGAGCCATTAGCTTTAGCTTTCGCGGTTATAAACGTTCATTAAAAGCTTGTTTATCGGTGTATTAAGGTTTTGAACGAAGTTTTAAGGCTTGCATAAAAGTCATTCAAATGCTTTTCTGGTTTAAATAACGTAAGGTTAGAGTTTGAGTTACTACTACATGTTTTTTTTAATCATCTAAATAAATAGTTCATTCCCTTTTTATTTTAACTTCAAGGCCGTCTAATTTTTTTTTTTTTTCAAATTTACTAATAGGGTGGTAAACACCTTTTATATGGTTTTATTTAGATTGTTATGCCAATCTTTCAAAATTCTCTAGTAATACTCATGTGATTTTCAATATAAATATTGTAGTTTTTTTCTTATTCAATTTCATTTTCAAGCAATCGTAATATTTCGCCAATATATTTTTTATATAAGCTAGTATATTTACCATTCATTAGCTTACTTACTGAGTATACTAAGTAAAATAACATCCAATTAAAAGATTTCAAGATTTAATCTTTCATAAGTATTTAACAGTTTATAGATATTATTATCGAGAATATTATGAGGCTTGTTACTGTAATTCTCGTCCTTTTTTTGTAGCTTAGTAAAATTTTAAAGTTTTGTAAGCTTATTTTTATTGATGGGAAACCGATATAGCGAGAAATCGCGATAAAGGTTATGTTTGGTTGATATCAGTTTATAAAGCTTGTAATATTATTTGACTCCGCTTATTTTGTCTTTGGAAGCATGGGTCTTTTTTTTTTAGACCGCTTTCATTGCGGTCGAAAAGAGCGTTAATCATATTAGGGGAATAGTATAGACTATATTTATTTTTAAAATTGCATTTTAGAGAGTCATAATTCGACTTGAATGCAAAAAGTTTTTCGTAGTCCTTTTTTCTATTCCATTAATCTCTTAAGCTTCGTATACCTTTTTTGGGGCGCGGTTAGATTTTCAGAGGGTTTTAAACTTCATTTTTGTGGAGTATTTCAAGTCTTTTTTCGAATTTTCCTAATAATCTTTTTCTTACGTTTTGTTAGTTAGAATCTTTTTAAAAAGTCCATTTATAATATTTTTTTATCCTTTTAATTTAGTATTTCGTCTAGTAAGCTAATGGTTATAAAGGAGTTTTATACAGCCGTTTTTGCCATCTGATCAGTATATTTGTGTATTTTATTGCTAGCTCCATAATATTTTGAAATCGAATTGTGTATAGTATACCATATTTCTATGGTTCATTTTGTAGATTTTTGGCTCAAATTATCGAATTTATCTATACTTTAATGATTTTCTTTTTAATAGCGGAAAATTATGTTCGTAAATTATATATTAGCCATTTAAAAGCCTAAGTTCTCCTCTGCTACTTTAATGGTATTCTTTTACATTTTGAGGTCAATAGGCTGTAAAAGGTATTTTTTCGAAGCGTTATGCATAATAATAGAAGGTTTATATATTATTTGGATTTAGTAAGAGTTGTTTTGTGTGCATTAATGGTTGCGAGAGTAGATAGTATACTAAAACGCTTCAAAGGCTGGTTTGGACGCTTTCTAGATTTGTGAAAGCATTGTAAAAGTAAATATGTTGTTGTGGTCGAGATTCCGTTGCGATGAAAATATTATATTTGAAGTGGCTTCGAAATAAAATGGTTAATAAGGACGTGCGAAATAGAAAGTTATCAATATAAGCATATATTATGTGAATAAAAAGTGACTATAATATGATAAAATGTTAAAAGCAAAGCGTGAAAATGTTATGAATATAAATGAAATCTAAATAAGTCGTAACTATAAATTCATTAGGCGTTTGAAATTAACCATTTAATGCTTCATAAAAGTTATACAAACTCAGTAACTAGTAAACTTAAACTTCATAAGTAGTAATTTAAATAAGTGATGTATTTTAGGGCGAATAAGTAAAGGTTTATACAATAGGTTGAGAGGGGAAAGCGAGTTAAAGATATGTATTTGTAAAAATTAAAACGGGATGTAAGATTCAATGTGGTAAGCGTTTCGAATATTCTATTTCCCGTTTACGAAATCCGTTTAAATACTTCAAAATATACTTTAAACGCGTATTATATATTTAGTCGGCGGTTCGGATTTTTTTTAAGGAGAATATTATTTATAAGGGTGTCCTCAAAGTTGTGTTTTTACTGTTTTCGAAGTTTAGAAAAGATTCGGATATTACCTTCAGGTTGGATAAGTTTTAATAAATAGTTTCGAAATTAAGTTGTTGTATCTTACATAGTTCAATAAGTAATATAACGTTTTTTAAATTTTTTTGAGATACTTTAAAGACGATGATCGAATTGAACGATAACATGACAGGGTTTTTAGTGGTTGAAATTATTATCTGAATTGATAATTTCGTATCAAATCAGTCTTTTAAAGTGAATTCTATTTAGTTTTTTTGACATTTTAATTTTCTTTCATGAATCGTAGTATTAAAATAAGAATAGTTGAACTCTATAAAATTCTTTCCCAAGTATTTAACTTAGGTTCGTTCCTTTTTTCCTAGTGTTAGTAGGGCTTTAGATATTACAGCGTTGTCGATTCGATTGGTTGAAGTAACAGTAGTATTGCGTATTCAAGTGGTGGATATATTATTCAAAGTTTGGCAGACCGTTAGCCGGTCTGCACAGTAATTTGAATTGCCAATTGGTTAGTATGTACTTTAGTATAAAGTAGGTGTATACTGTACTTGACTTGCAGCTAATATTGTAGGCCTACATAAAACAGTATACTTAACTTACAGTCAGTATAGTCAAATGTACTTATATTAAAGTTAACTTCCTATACTGTAGTTATTCTTATTTTAATATTAGCCACTGTTTAGTTTGTGTGCGTATACTAGTAAAGTTAACTAATATTCTTCGGTTACTGCTAAATTATTTCCTCGTCAATTAGCCAAACCCCTGCTAATTCCAATGAAGTTTTACATTAAATTGCACCTATTGGTCCTTAGATTAACTCTATTTTACCTCAATTACTTTATAACTTGGAGGTTTGAGTTTATCTACCCACATAAAAATTTCTTCCGCTATAGGCTTATATAAACTTTTACTTCATCTATGCTAATTAAATATGTTGCTATTATTTGTCCCCTAGCAGTTTTTCAATTCGCCAGTATATTCTTAACTGCCGCCACGTCATTTGGCTTTTCCCGAAGGCTTATGACTGTATTCCTCAATACATATAGTCATTTTTTTGCTATTTACGAACCTTTTAAGGGCTTCGTTTAGCGATGACTTTATTGTAACATTAGTAGGATTATGTTTCCGGTTAATATACCGGAATTCCTTAGTCTCCTTCCTTTTTTAAATTTTTTGTAATGATATTACATTAATTATCAGACGTTTTTCGCTAGTGGTTCCAAGCTTCACAAGGTATTCAAATAAACTCCTCGAATCGGTACAAATTACGATCTGGATAGGAGGAATATTTAACTATCCGGTAATAACGTTAAGAGTTTTTCACAATGATATGTCTATATTAAAGCTTACCATTATACTGTAAATCACTTAAGCCAGTACACTTCGTTCAATCCTTTCACATTTGACGAAGATCTAGTAAATTAGGCTACCAATAACGCCAAAATGATCCTCCCGCCTATTTTTATTAAGAAAGATTATCAGAAATCCTATTTCAAAAAACAGGTTGGTGTTATTTATTAAGGACCTGTTCATAAAGATTATTAACCTAGCCTTCAATAGGTCGATTAAAACTATATTGATCCCTCAATCTAGGTTTCGCATTTACTACTTCAATCTTTCATTCAACTGGTTAAAATCGTTATTTATTAAGTCTTATACTTATACCGGAATAAAAGGGTTATACAAAAACTTCGGTTAATATAAGATAACAATATAACCATTACAAATACATTATTTTGGGTACCTTTAAATCTTAACTATGTTAGTCTTATCGATTGTAATCGAGTTAATATCTTAGCCTTTTCGTAGAAAATTAAGGCCGATATTGATACATAGGATATGGATGAACGATCAATAAAAGTTAAATTAGATGCCTTTCACTAATGTCTTAACTGACTTACAGTTTGGAAATTTAAAGTCTTTAATAGTCTGCTATTCCAATATCATAAAGCCAACCGTTGCAACTAAAAGGGTATGATTACTTTATATATATATCAAACCAAAGTTTTCCCCTTACGCTACTTATCAATACGTGTTGTATATTAAATGCTTTATACCTACCCGTAATTTAAAGTAGTATTTGTAAGTTATAAGCTAATAAACAATTACTTTAACCAGTATATATAGTGGCTTAATGCATTATATTACCATTCTGAAAGGATAGATAACACGTAGGTCCTATGGTAACTCCAGCAAAATGATACGTTATAAGTCAGTTACTAATTACATATATATTTACGTTATATTTCAGCTATTCAGTGTACACTTGCCTTTAATCCTTACTGGAAAATTTATTGATAAAACGACTACCAAACGCTGGTTAATTTTCTAAATCGTTAGAAATTACGTAAGGATCCAATATTCGCCTTCATCGTCATATTCTCTAGCGATTAGACGTAACTTTTCCTTTATTTGCCCTGTAATCTTACCTTTAACCTCGTAAATAATCCTCGACCTCAAAATCGTAATATTTAGGATTTAAAGGTTAAAATTAGTATTTGATACGAATTGTACAACTTTTCGGGTTAGTAAGCCGTTAATCTCGACCCTATTGCTTTTTTCGAAAGGTTTGAGGGAGGTTTTAATAATACTATATACCTGAAACTTTAGTACCAAATTTTCGTCGTTTTCATCTTTTTTACTTACCAAAACAGTATTATAAATAGGGCCCGGTATATATTCCTCCTCTTTAATATTACTCTTTTTTGGGGGTCGTTCGCGCCGATGACATTTCATCAAGTTATCAATTATAAGTAAAAAAATATCATATTATCTCGGTCGTTTGACTTAAGGGTTTTTATCATCGGTTACTCTAATATGTGGTTTAACTTAGGTATTTCGAAAGGCTATAAAACCGTTAGTAATTTTAATAATTACTTTAAAATGTACGATACCAAAGGTTCTATATAAGCCTTTTATTTACCTAACTTTCGCTTCACTAATACTTTACTTTATAATGGCAAAGTAAACACGTCGATCATTATAGGACCGTTCTAGATTTCAAGAACATCGTTAAACCTACAGCGCATTAATTCCCTTCGCAATTCTTTTATTATTTTACCATAGGCTATAACTCACTTTTAGGCACTTACTAATAGCTGAAATTTACTTATTAAATATGGGTACGCTTTAAAACCCAATAATATTCGCACTAAATTGTCAAATCCTACAGTATTATTGAGGCCTTTTAACGCCATCTAAAGGTGTATCTCTAGGTTCGTAAAACTTTTAATCTACAACGTAAGGATATTGTACGATTGACGAAGTAGTAAGTATGCTCTTTCAACCTTTTTAATACTCCAATAAGCTTTTATAGGTACCAATCTACACGAATTCCCATTATTTTGATATATTTTAAAAACTTTGCTGTCGTATAGTTGATGTTAATATCGTAAACAATGACATTAAGTAGGAAATAGGCCCTGGTACGTTTTAATTTACTGTATCCTTACCGTTTCTCATATATCTTTTACTTATAGGAAGTTTAAAAACTTGACTCTATAAAAAGAGGTTATGAAGTTAATAACGTGAAAAATGAGCTTATTTTAGAAGTATAATATATTGATAAAAACTCTATAATCAAAGTTTTAATTGTTTTTTTACATAAACTTCATTTTGGGGAGCTTTAATATACGTTTGATAATAGTAATGGCGCTTTTTAATGGCTTTCAACGTAAAATATTCCACATATTTATATCATACGGATTTTAGCAATTTTTACAGCCTATTAACAGCTGGGTAGTCAAATCGCCGATATAATTAACGTATCTATGACTCTATATAGTTTAATACCACTTCATTAAAACCTTAAGAATGAAACTATAAATATTACTATTCAAAAGTGTGGGGAAAGTTTTAGTCATTTTTAACCAGTTTATCGGCGTTAACGTTAATGTTAACGTTAACGCCTAGGGTTTCTATATCCTTTAGGTAAAAAAGGAAAGTGGTAGGGGATTTAAAAATGTAAAACGTAATCGACCTAATAATCATTTAAACTACTGTTAATTCTAGTAATGATAATTTTTGCCTGATCCGAAGCTAAATTTAACCTTATTAACATCGTAACGGTTGATCTATATAACCGTAATACTTTCCCTTCGCAATACTACGTTTTACTAATAGTCACAAATTAAGTACATTATTGCCTTTACATCTGGCATAATACCTTAAAACATATAATCCGCGTAACTATCGCGGAGGTTAAATATATATAAAGGGTTAAGGGCTTGGTTAAGGTAAAGGTAGAACTATTTACCGCCTAAGCGGTAGAAAAAGGCAAAGTCGACTAATTAATAAGCCGCGTCAAAAATAGTATTTATATACTACTTAATTTAATTAGAGGCATCGTTACTATTAATTGTCCCGTCGCTCTTGATGTCTTTGATATCATTTAAATAGTGTTATTTCATACCAATATTGTACTCAATGTAATATACCATCATTTTATCGTTATTTTCGGCGGGAAGAGAGCGAGTTAACTAATAGATATATTTGCACCTAAATTCAATATATTCTACCATTATTACGACGATATTTTTGCGATTAGAAAATATATTTAAATATGAGCCCTATTAATGCTGACGTGATTCTTACGCTTAGTTCAAAGTCGTTAAACCATGTTTTAGATGTTAAAATCGCCCATAGCCGTACTTACAGTCGATGTAATTGATTATTATACGGTTTTTTCCCTACACGTTATGGAAGTTTCCAACTTAGTGGTATATATCAAGCGAATTTGGTATTTATGCTATTATAGTTGTGAACGACGAACGTAATTGATCAAAAAAACACTCCATAAGTGGTATTTGGGTGTTATAAGGCGTATTCGAACTTGCCAACGCCCGTAACAACTACTCGTACCTACTTGCGAAATGTAATTTTGCCAACGTAGGCTTTTATCATTACTTGCTAATACAATATCAATTTGTTTAGGATCAAATTTAGTATATCCATTGATATTTCTTCCAATTTTTTCCTCGTTATTATCGTAGTTTACCTTATAGTAACTCGGTTTATATAGTATTAGGTAAAGTAGATATCGTATTTAAAGTAGTTTTTCATATTATCGTAGATTTCGTGTAAAGTGGTTGCTCAGATTAGGAAGATCAGGTCATAGTCTCTGACGTATCCTATAAAGATTTCAGGGAATAATAAGTGAAAACCAAAAAATGGAACTTCTATCTACTTTCAAATATTCAAAAAATACATTATCTTCGTATTGAAAAAGGTATAAGTCTTCCCATTATACTTTTTTATATCATTTTAAATCTTAACGAAGTCTGTCAAAATTTTATGATTAATGTTAGCTATTTTGACAAGTTTTAGGGAAAGGAAGCGATAATTATCTTAATTTATATTAGTACTTTTCATTAGCTTAAGATTCATAGCTTTTCAAATAAGGTATTAGGAGTAATTACTCATTGTATAACTCAAAGGATAAAGTCCTATAATAGAGCCTATAGTAGGTTCATGTCTTTTCAAATAAGGTGTTAGGAGTAATTACTAATTGTATAACGCAAAGGATAAAGTCCTATAATAGAGCCTATAGTAGGTTCGTATATATAGATAAACCAATCATAAAAAGACTTTTAAACGGCTGAGAAGTTTTGATTGAAGGGCTAAAGGTTAATAAGGACTTAAAGATTTTAAGGGACCTAACGATCTTGCTTAATTAACTAATGTAAAACTTCAACGTTAATTGTTATAGCCATTTTTAAGGTTATTACTTTATGTACTTGACCATCGCTAAATATATACTCTGTATTATTTCGCAAAGATATTAGGCTACCAATCAAGTTAACAGGTTTTTTATCGTTAACGCATAAAAAAGCTTGACTTAGCTAAATGTAAAGGGAAAGCCCCTCATAATGCATGTAAAGGCGTTAAAGCTTTTAAATACCCTTTCCTTTAAAGCATGAGTTTTAAAAGCATTCTTCAAGTTAAGCCAAATTGTAAAGAGTTTCTGCTAACTTAGTGGAGATCTTCTATAACATATAAATCCCTCGTCGTTCAAGTTTTTTTCTTCAACTTTAACTTAACATCCTTCTGGATCTTCTATCATATATTAATAGTTTAATCGTTGAAAACCCCATGGTATTTGCGAGAAATACGGCTGCCATGGTAGAATTTTCACTTTCATTATAATTGACGATAAAATTACTAACGAAGTTAACCATGTGCTTTTCTATCGAATTTTCGTCGATATTGTACCACTAAAGTTTTTATCGTAATATTTTTAAAAAATGGTTCGAAAGCTTCAATTACCTTTTTCCTGACGAGGTCGGTAATAACTTCAAAGTAAGCATTAATAATAGTAATATAAGATTTAAAGTCACGTAACACTTGGTAAGAAAAGAGCGAGAAACTTAGTAATTTTAACGTAAAGTCGTGTAAGAACTTATCAAATTAGCTTTAAAATGCGCAGCGTAGGTTTTTGAACGCGATTTGGTAATTCTTCGAATTTTCACTCGAAATTGGGTTCTTAACGATTAAATAAGGGTAGGAAAAGAGAAAAAAGTAAAATAAAGGGAAAACTTGGTATTTAAGCAAAGGTTTCAAATAAAAGGTAAAGTCGAAAGTTATTTATTTTTTGAACTATAAGACTTAGTAGTTTCGATTATGGTAATATCTGCAGTAATACTAATTTATCCGTTTATCAACTTAATGATATTTAATACCTTGAATTGTTAATTTGAACATCTTTTAAAAAAATCTGTATAGATTTCTCATTATTTTGAAATAACGATAACGTCCCTTACTTTCAAATTGATGTTGTAAATTCACCCAACCTAAAAGTCTTCTCTATTTTCCTGCTGTTGTAGACTGGCATAGAACTAATAAATATCCTTCGCAATAATTTTTACTTTATCCTTACCGCTGTTATTAACGTAAATCGTAACTGAAAAGTAACCTTTAATTTTATTTAGCCAATCAGTGCTTAACCTAATTACCACTGATCAATATTGATAGAACTTTAGACGTTATAACATTATCGATTCGATTGGTTGAAGTAATAGTAGTATTATATGATCAATTAGTAGATGTATTGTTCTAAGTTTGGCAGACCGCTAGCCGGTCTGCACAGTAGTTTGTATAGCTAATTTCTTAGCTTGTGCCCTAGTGTGAAGTGGGCGCATACTGTACTTGACTTGCAGCCAATACAGTAGACCCACACAAAACAATACACTCAACGTGCAGTCAATTTAGTCAACTTTACTTAAAGTAAAGATGACATACTGCACTGCAGGTATTGTTATTCCATCACCCAAGCTATTTGTAATCGATTGAGTCGGCTATAAATTAGTATCAGTAAGGTTTATTATTTTATAACGTTAATGTAAAAGTTAGTAAAAAAGTAATTACGAAATTGGTCGTATTGAAAATGGATAAATTAAAAGGGAAAAAAGTTATTCGAAGAGTATACGCTTTAATTAAAAGCTTATAAGCTGTTACCCGGTTAGTGACCGTCTACCATACACTTTGTAAATCTCCCTTCTACGTAGTGGCACTTTACCATACACTTTTCCAATACCCCTTCTGGGCAGGGGCACGATATCATATACTCTGCAAGAATGCACCTTGCAGCGTGGCACGTTACCATGCACTTTGTAAGAGTGCATCTTGCAGCGTAGCCGCTTACTAACTGTCGAGATATATGATAATATCCACAGTACACTCTTATAATGGGTACGTAACAGCGCTGTCACATAGAGAATTAGGTGGGAGGCGTCTAGCGGCTCCTGCTGGTTAGAGAAATTGGTAGCATGGAGGATTGAGATGCATACCAAGCATGACTTTCACTAAGGAAATAACTACCCAGGGTCATAGGAAGAATATCTGAAGGATAAGGGGGATCCGTGGGCTCTAGTTAAACTTAAATAACAAATAGCAATACAATCCGCTTCCCCACCCAAATCTTCCCCCAAATTGCTAACTTTCGAACTGCTGCTATCTTGGTGACCTGTACAGACGTCGAATTCCTTGAAAATATCTACTGATTCACAAGTCAGAAGAACCAACACAATAGAACGAACGAAAAACCAAAATAAAGAGAAGGAACGAGAAGAGGATGAGTACGAACAAAACGAACAAGAACAAAAACGAGTAAAAACAAAATGAAGGAAAACGAGACGAATAAAAACGAGTAAGAGGAGTGTACGAGAAAAAATAAAGACGAAAATGAGAATGAAAACCTCATGCCCCCCCCCCCCCTCTATAGTTAACTTAGTCTGGATATTGAATACTAGACCTAATTAAATTATAAATACAGACAAAAATAGATAATCCAAATTTGTAAACTTTATTCGATAATTTCAACTACCAAACATATATACCATTTAAAGGAATTTGATAATTTCCGAGATATAATAATACCAAGTAATAATAGAAAACTTATAATGAACTATTTTTATTGTAACATTTAATATAAATTTCGCTAAAACTTTTACAACATATTTGGGAGGAAATGAAATCAATTGCTTTAAGATGGAGAAAATTTCGGCTAAGACCTAGACATAAGATATGAATTTGCTCGAAAAATATTGTAAAAGTTATTTTACAAAAAGGCTAAGGAAAAGAGCGGCTAAATGGTATCGTAATATTTCGGGAAAAAAGAGGCAATAATGGGATAATTTGGAATCATTTCTTTCCGCCCAATTGAATTCCTACCCGAAAATCATGGGTACTCGTGTGATATCAAAGGTAAATTTATTCGCAAGGCATATTTACAAGTTATTGGTTGAATAAGTGATAAAAGCAATTACATTTTTCATGTAATGCTTGTTTTTAAGGCCTTAGACGTTGTAACGTTATTGATTCGATTGGTCGAAGTAACAGAAGTATTGCGTGGTCAAGTAGTGGATGTATTATTCTAAGTTTGGCAGACCCCTAGCCGGTCTGCGCAGTAATTTGTATGGCTAATTGCTTAGCTTGAGCCGTAGTGTAAAGTGGGCGCATACTGTACTTAACCTGCAGCTAATACAGTAGGCCCACTAATAATACACCTAACTTGCAGTCACTACAGTCAACTTTACTATAAGTGATGTTGACTGACTGTACTTCAATTGACCTGCTAAAAATAGTAGTCAATATTGTTCCAACAATGGTAAAGAAAATATTAATTTTAGTAATAGTGGTATTGCATGTTAGGATTCAACAAAAGAATGTGTGCCAAGTGGGTGTCAAATAATGTAAATAATTGAGGTACTAAGGAAGACTATAGAAATATATATTAGTTCTTCATGCAGCACTTATTTGTACAGTCCATTACATATCCTTTTATGAAAAGTTTACGACCCGCGTCCGAGCCAGATTGTTATGAACTCAGGCTATTGGGCATTGAGTCTATAGGTTACGTAACCTTGCACGTAACAGGATATGCAGTACCCGACCCAGGCGTAGTTCAGGCGCGGTCTGCAGGTATTATATGCGAGAGCATTTGACTAGCTGTATACGGACCGTGCATATAAATCCTACAAGAAAGACTTCTGTAGCCTTTTTTATTTTTCCTGAATACCTTAATTATTAACTTCATTTGGTAAATACTTAGTATATATTCGTAAGTCGAACTATAATATACAATTAAGGTCTCCTTTTATCCTTTTAAAAGGGTATTTCATATAAAAAACGAATCGACTACAAATATTGAAAATTTTACATTATACTTTAACGCTATAGAGAAAGATAGGTCATTAATGAATACCTAGTTTTGAATCTTTATAAATATGTCTCCTACCTATCTGAAACTAATTGAAGTCAATATATGTCGCTTACAAGATATTACAGATTATATTGCGTTTACTTTAAAGTAAATGAAATAATCCGTGTCATCAACTTTTACTCTCTACCTTACATTCGATTTCGTCTAAACGTTATTAAAACTAAACAATTGAAAATCGATTTAAAAGTTAGTCGAGTTAGTTTTTCAGTGCTTAAAGGTAACCACAAACGATACGATCAATTTTGAATTGATGCATTGGTATGTATATGAATAGTAACAAATTAAACGATCGAATTTATATTAGAGAACGATAAAATGTAAATTGAACAAGGTCGGTATACGTTTCTTTACGTATGGGGTTATTATACGCCTGCTATAATATAAGCTATTACAGCATGTTACGAAACCGGCGAATGCGAGGGAATATACAATATAAATAAGTTTATTGACTATATTAAAGCTATTTTTAACAACTCTTACCGCGTGAATAAAGCTTTAGTTTATCTAAAAGAATGAATTATTAATAATAAAGACTTATAAATACTGTTTTCTATTGAATTCGAAATATTATTTATCTAAAGAGGTGGTTAAAATTGTCCTTCAACTGTTCAGTATCAATACTTTGGTTTCGGTATTCCTCTCCATAGTTAAACCCAATTTATTACGGTAGGCGTTAGCCATATCAATCGTATCGTAACTTTACCGAAATACCGCAAATTTGCGTACGATTTTTTTTTAAAAAAAATATCGTTTTATTCAATAATTATGGGGCTTCGTATAAATATCCAGTGAAGATAAAGATATTGTTATAATAAGAGTTTACTTCGTTTGGGTATTTGCGTTAAAAGGTCGCAGTAATAGCGGCGTGTTATTTTAATAAGCCCTATTGAAATAAACTTAAAACTAAAGACGTCAAGCGACGTAGATAACGGAAAATGAGCGTCAGGTTAAATAAGCTATTTATCGTTATTTACTTTATGACTTTTCGGATTATTACTAACAGGGTTGTAAACTTCTCCTGGCTTTTCCTTCAATGTAGGTATATACAATTGAAATAGAAAAGATCAATACAGAGTTTTTATTGTCGGTAACGGGAAAAACTTGAGTTTTAAATATGATTTCGTTCAAAAATTATATAACTTTTCCGATGCAATTATACAATCAAGTAAAAAAGAGTTTAATTCAATTGACAAAAGTATAAATAAAGATTTATCTTTTACCTTCATATTTTGAATAATATTTATTTCTTTCGATACCTAGGTTTATTTTAATTACAATTCCTATTATATAATGAGCGAAACTTTAATATAACGGTTGAGTACAAAGTAAATTCGGATATTATATTTCTGAAATTTTGGTATACTAGTAGGCTTACAGAGAAATATCTACATTACCTACATAATTAAATTTTACGTAAATATCAATTAATAGTTAAACCTGATATAAGTCTAAATTATTACCGGAATAGCGCAGGATATATGTTTTGATATATTATGGATACTATTGGTAGGCCTACCTATAGATATAAGCCATTCATTCCAATATAGTCGATTCGAACCACTGTGGTCGAAGTAACTGATGCTGCATTGATGTTAGTTGATTGGTGAGTTGCAAGTTATAAGTTTATCCAACTACTAGCTGGTCTGCATACTAATTTGTATGACCAAACACTTTCGTCTGTACCTCATTTTGAAGTTGGCATCTACTGTACTGCTTTTATAGTACAGTCCTACAAACTGAAGCTAATTTGAAGTAAGCATAATTAACTAAACCAATAGTTTAGTTAACTTGAATTATTGTATTTTATTGAAATTCCAATACTAGAGGCTTTTCATTTTGTATCTGTTTGTCAGCTTGACCTGTCATTAATTGGTAGAACCCTTTACAATTCCTTGTTAATCTACAAGCTAATAATAAGCTAAACCTCTGTTAATTACGATTAATCTATATTAAAATCGACCTTAATTATGGGCCTTTATAATCCTTTTGCTTTACTCTTCCGAGGCCTCTATTCCTCAATTCCCGTGCACAAGTCTTTCTCCATAGACTTTTATGTATTAAGTATTCCACCACTTACTTACCTTTTTCTAGTAATTTAAACTACTGCTATTGCTATCTTTGCGACCATTACCATTAATACCATTACCCTGAACGTTTTTAAGTTTGCTAAAGTAACCCTATTTCTTCTCGTTACGTGCTAGGGGGTTCACGTAGCCTTCGATTCATATAGTTTGCGTATTACTTTCTATAAAACTCTTTTGGGTACCATTAGGCATGACTTGAGTTATATTGTTAAGGGGATTATTTTTTACATTGATTTACCGGAACTTATCGATTTCCTGGACTTCGTATACCTCTCATAAAGCTATTACATATATTATTAAACGTTTCGAATTAGTCGTACGCAACTTGAAGAGGCATTTGTAAAGGCTTCGAGAAGTCATATACATTATTACAGGTAACTAATGTAATATTAAATATTTTGTAATAATCTTTGATATATCGTTAATTAATATACCGATTTCATAGCCTATTATTATACCGTTGACTTTTAGAGCTAGTACTCTTCGTATTATACGTGTACACTTAACGGATTTCTAATGCATAAGGTTTCCGGTGATTATAAATTTCCCTTTAAACCTTCACTCGTCAACGAGTATTATTAGATCGCTAATTCACGAGATAAGGTTAGTATTATTAGAAAATGACCAGTTCGCAAAAATGATTAACTTCGTTTTTGTTGAATTTACCAGAACTACGTTAATTTATCTTTCCAGTTAATACAGTAGCTATTATATCCTCTTATTTAGATTTTAAAATTCTTCATCCTGTAGATTTTTTGCCTTTTTGTAACGGAAATGTCGTACAAAATTTCCGGTTAATATAATGCAACGATATAAGCTCTACGTTCTCTTCAATTGAAATATTTCTGATATCTTGCCTTGCACCTTTATCGATAATCTTTAAGATAGTAAATTTCTCCTTTTGAAGTAAGCTAATATTAGTATCGTTTTTTAATATTAATATTATGGATATGGATTAATAATTTAAAAAGTTTAGCTGTATATCTCTAGTTGAGGTTTCGATTAGATTATACCTTCAAAGGCCTAACTTTATAATAACACACTATTTCACTGTGATAAACCCAGTATTTCCGAGTAAAAGAGTATCGTTAGTTTGTATCCCTACGATATTAAAGTTTTTATTCTTAGCCTTTCTTGAAAATACGCCTGGTACGTTAAAATCTAATGGACGACTGTTACGGATAGTCTATACAAAGGCTTAATACAACGTATTAGCGTACCGGCTAAAATATTATCCTTTAGTTCTTTCGGAAGTTTTAATAATACAATCCTCTGAAAATTAGTAGCAAACTACGTATAAGTTTACGTGATATCCCGGCTATTATGTATATATTGATATTTTATAAAAGTAGTTCAATTAGCATCAATAACGACGATTAAACGTTTATTAATTTTCTGAATCATGGGTAACTTACTTAGGATTCAGGTTTTATTTTTATTACTTTATTTTCACACAATTAGCCATAATGTTTCATATGGTTGGTCCGTAGTTTTACGCTTGACTTTGTATACTATTTTCAACCTAAAGATGATAAAGTTTTAGCCTTTAAATTTCGTTAGCTATATAAACTATATAATCTGTTGATACAAAAAGCTGTTAATTTCCACTAAATCGGTTTCTTTAAAGGGTTTACCCGGTATATTGATAATTTTCTTAACACGTAGGCTAAGGGCAAATTTTCGTTAAACTTCTCCTTTTAAAATACATATGCCGTTATATATCCTTGACTTATCTTATAGCCACCGTCGCCTTCCTTCTTTTCGATATGTATCCTTATTTTAAGTGGTTTTTTACACCATTGAAGTATTGATAGCTTTTTAACCATCGGATCAGAAGAGTTATATTAATTAATTCGTTTAATTGTAAGGTAATTTATCTGAATATTTTCATCGAACTTAAGTCATTTTTTATACAGCTTAGTCTATATAATTCTGAAAGCAATAGAGCTGTTAGTAGTTTTAATTATTAAATTAGAGTTAGTAATATTTCAAATCATATACAGCTTATCATATTTACCTAGATTTCGTTACGTAAGGACTTCATTTTAAATTAGAAGGGAAAATACATTTATTATTAATGTTCCATTCCTGATGTTTAAGACGTCGTTAACCCAACAGTGTGCCAATTCCTTTGCTACATTCTTTAAGGCTTAACTATATATTATAATACCCTTTTGGGTATTTGTCGATAGTAGAAACTTAGTTTTCTGCATAGGTAAACCATAAATACCATTCAAGTTAGTATGAGACCATTGGGGTTAATGGTATTATTAAGACCTTTTACTGTTATTTAAAGCCGTGTTTTTTTAACTAATAAAGTGTCTAATTTCTAGTATAGGAATATTATAAATTTTTCATAAAAGGGCGTGTGTAATTTCGACTTTGCTAATACTTTAGTAGGCTTTAACAGGGACCTGTTTATACTAAATCTCTATCGATGGAACATTAGTTTCAAAATTTATCGCAATAAAGTTTGTACTTACGTCGTAAACCAATACTTTGAGTAGCTTGAGATACGTGTCGATTTATAAAATACGAAATACCCCCTAAGTTTATTTCGTCGTAATAATTTGAAGGAATTTCGCAAAGTAAAAGGTGGAAGCGGAGTTCATTACGTAAATTACTGGCTTACAATTCAAGTCAAATACGTTTACGAAAACCTTAGAGTCAAGTCTTGATTTTTGTAATATAAACTTAAACCTTAGTGGGGTTAGTAAGTATATTTAGCAGTAATGGTAAAACAGCTTAATCACCTCTAATATTGGTAAATATATATTTTTATAGCCAACTGCCTTTAATACTTTATGAAGCCCATTAATTGCCAGGTAGTTAAATTTATGGTCTGGTTAAAGACGTTTCGTTTCCGTAACGTTTAATACTATTACCTTCGTCCTTTAAGGAAAAAATTAGAGGTGCGCTTATTTAAAGCTGAGTGGAAACCTTTTACCGCCTTTTATCTGGACCAGTTTATTAGTTTAAACGTTAACGTTTAGGCCGATGTTTTCTATATCTTTAAGGCAAAGGAGAAAGTAGTTAGGTTATTTTGAGATGTGGAAAATAATAGGGATAATAATAGTTATAACCATTATCGATCTTAGTAAAAATAGCTTTTTTCCAAGGGTAAAACTCACTTTAGCTTTACCAATATCCGTGTGATTAAGGTTCGTAAGAATATTAGTATTCTTTAATAACGCGACGTATCATGAATACCCTTTTGTTTAGTACTATATTACCCCTGTGTCCGTTATAATGCCTTAAAAAACCTGTTCGGCATAACAATTTTGAATGGTAAAGAGGTGTATAAGGCTATTGTTTTTATTGTTATATCAACGGTAAGGGTCTTTAGCTGTCAGGCGGTATAGTAAGACATGGTTAGAAAGTTATTACGCTGCTTTTAGGCCAGTACTAGTATCTTTAAACCAGCCAATAACTTTAGGTTTCTTTTCCTTTTTTTCTTTTGGTTTTAATATCTTTAAACTTTGTAATTCTTGATATACAGTTCTAATTAGATGTAAATGGGAAGTGTATTTTATATATTATCTACTTGGATCTGCGCTTAGTCATATGTAACGTGTCGATTAGTAGCCTTGTTTTACGTAAATTCAATATTTCCTAGTATTTGAAGTCAATTTGTTTAGATGACTTAAAGAACTTAAGAAAGAGGAATAACTTTCTCCATTAGTAGATTGGTTACATTTTCAAGTTCGAGCCTTTTATTGGCTGTATTAGTCGGGATTTCCATACTTGCAGTCGATGTAGTAAGTATGGGAGCGGTTTTATTCGTAGTTACTGAATTTAGGGGTTTAAGAGTATATATTAGTCGAGCCGGAGACTCGAATTGTTACAGTCGTTATTAAGGAACGTAATTCGTTCCAGAACCCTTCGTAGGTGGTATTGGGGTACTGAAAAATGTATTATAACTTTTTATAACCTGTAACGACTTGCTAAACTTATTGACGTTAAGTTTTCTCATTAGTTTCCACGTTTTCTATTAATTGTTAGCAAAGTATTAGCCTATAAAGTATCTGATAAAAAATATCTATATTATTTTCCGTCTTTTTTATGATATCATATGTAGAACTACTTAATAATATTCCAGTTGATGAGGTATTGAGTAAAATGAATACTGTATTCGAAGTAACTATTAAAGCTATCGTAAATTTTGCGAAAGAAGAAGTAATTCATTAGGTACTGGAGTAGTAATTTTCGGCTTAGGCGTAGAGATATTGAGAAATAACGAGTGAAAACCTGGTAGTTTAACTTCTATTTAGCGGCAAATGTTGAATGAAAGGCGTAATTTAACGTCGAGGAGGTTATACGAGTTATTACTATACTTTTTCTCTTCTCCTTAGATTTTAATGAATGTAGTAATTTCCGCGTAATCCGTATTTACCATATGGACGTATCGAGGTGGAAAGATGATTTAATGGTTATAGGGACCTTTTGAATCCCTTGACTGGTATTAGGGTCGGTATTAGTATATAGGATAGTTACTTTTAGCTGAGTTTAGAAAAAAAACCAGTGGTTGTACCTATAATAAACTCATGTGTAAAGTCAATTTTTCTTAGATTTATTTGTTAAAATTGGAAGTATTGAGGAGTCTAGGGGAAAATAACTGAAGTATTTAGGCCTCAGGGGATTTGATAATAGTCTTTTTGGTATTAAGGAGTATGTTGAGGTTCATACTTAATTAACTAATAGATTTGAGGGCCTGGGGCCCTTAAGTTAATTAATTCCATACTGCTAGTAGTATTAGATGGTTAATGTTACGTAAGAGGGTTAGAAAAACTTATCTAAGTTTAGGTGGGTTTTTAAGAACGCGTGTAGAAGCGTCAAGGGATACTATATTTAGTAATATCTTTACCTTTTGCGTTAAAAACTAATTAAGGATCTTTATCGGTAGCTCATTCATAAAGTACGTTGGTTGAATTGCTTTTTTCCCTTTTTTTGTAGTGGGAGTTTAAAATTTCAGTCGGCGAGTTTAATCTTTAGCCTAAGTTTGACATGTTTATTTATTATCGTCCATATGTTAAGGCTCTAATTTTCAAAGTATTCTTAAAAGTACTTGAACGATTTTAGGCCTTCAAAGGTTCCGATAGGGTTTTAATCGAGAATTTAGGGGCTAATAGCGTAAGTGAGGTGATTAATGAATTTTTTTTTTAGTAGGGTTCGTTAACTAAAGGTTTTCGTCGTAGTATCTGAAAAATATAATTTCGAGGTTTTTCATTTCCTTTTTTCCGTCGGAGTTGTCAATGGTATCAATTTTACCGTAATTCAAAGCTATCGTGACGGAGATCAAAATGAAAGTATAAGGGGGGGGGAATGAGGCATAGAGTGGTGGATCGTAGGTTTTCTATTAAATTTGGTATAGTGAAAGGTTGTGGGATTTAGTCGTTTTAAGATTTGAAAATTGTAGTAGTAGTATACAAAATAGAGTAGTATACAAAATAGTAGTAGCTATAATTATAATAATTTCTCTATTCAAATAACCTACTGACTCAGTAATTTTTAAGACTTTCCAGCGGATAATTATGATGTCTTGAAAAAGAATGAATAAAAATCTCTTGGTGCTTTTAGTAACAATATCTTCGCCTGCTTTGAAAATTGCCGCGATAACTAATATAATCCAGAGGCTTTTCCTTCGTATTGTCGCGACAGCTGACATAGTGTTATAATAGCGCTTTGCAAAATTTTTTTTCTTTTATCCTTAGCCGTCGTTTGACGTAGAGTGCAACTAGAAAGTAGCGTTTTCTTCTACCAAACTTATCTATGCTTAACCTAATAAACAAAATAATTAGTTTTGGTAGTCCTGACTTTAGATTTAGGCCTTTCGTTGCAACATAGTAGATTCTAATTACTGTGGTCGAAGTAACTGGTGCTGAATCAATATTGGTTGATTGGTAAGTTGCAAGTTTTACGTTTGGCATACCGCTCGCCGATCTGAACACTAATTTGTATGACCAAATTCTTTGGTCTATTACCCACTTTGAAGTGAGTACTTACTGCACTACTCTTGCAGTGCAGTCCTACAAACTGTAGCCAATTCGAAATAATTACAATCAACCAAATTGATAATTAAGTTGACATAAATTTACTGTATTTAACTGCTATTCCAATAGATACGATATTAATAAGTAAATTTAAAGGTTGGTGAAAGTTGCCTAATAATCAATAGTTATGGAGGATTGATAATCGGAATACTTATATTACATCTTATGCTAAGGAATATTCGAAGTATTATAAAATCGGGTTTTATTAATTCTATGATCTTATTTCAACAGGCGATATAACATACGGGAAACTAGTTATTTTTTCGATTTTATCATGAGTTCTTACTAAATAACGCATATTTTATAGTCGATGGCATCAACAGTTATAGAAAAGGAGGAAAATTAATGCCGGTTTTTTTTTATACCAAAGTTAATGAAATTACGCTATTTATTTAATATAAAAAAATAACGGCCTTAACTCCGTATCAGAGGAAATTCACCTATTATATTTGTTTTTTGGTCTGCCTATAAATGTGAGCCTTTCGTTGTAACGTAGTTGATTCGAATTACGGTGGTCGAAGTAACTGGTGCTTCATTGAAATTAGTTGATTGGTTGTAAGTTATAGGTTTTAAGTTCGACAGACCGCTAGTAGATATGCACGCTATTTTTTTTGGTGAAACGCTTTGGCTTGTGCTACACTTTGAAGTGGTCACCCATCATACTATTCTTATAGAATAGTGTCTTGAAATCCCACAAATTACAGTTAATTTATAGTAAATACAATCAATTTTACTGTAATTAAAGTTTACTTAACTGTAGTACTTGACCTCTATTTTAATACTAGCGGATTTTTGTTTGATATCTCTACGCCAGCGTAGCTTGTTATCAATTTATGGTCATCTTTGAAATTCCCTTTTATTCCATAAGTTAATAATAAGCCAGACCCTTGTCAATTCCAATTAATCTGTACTAAAATCGACCTTAATTCAGGCCCCTTATAGTTTTTTTACTCCACCCTTCCGAGGCCTCCGTTCCTTAACTCTTGTACACAGGTTTTTCGCCATAAATTAGTACGTATTACGTATTCCACCACTTAAATACCTTTTTCCAATAGTTTCAATTATGATAATTACCTTTTTTACCATTAATATCATTATCCTGTTAATCTTTAAGTTTTCCAAAATAACCTTATTCCTTTACATTACATACTAGGCGGTTTACTTAGCCTTCAATTTGTATAGTTAACTTATTATTACCTTAAAATATTTTTAAGGCGCCATTAGGTATAAATTTATTTATAATCTTGGCGAAATTATCTCTACCATTAATTTACTGGAACTTATCGATTTTCCGAGTTGCATATGTTTCCCTTAAAGCTACTACATCTATTATGAAACGTTTTTCATTAGTAGTGTTTAACTTCGATAGGAATTTGTAAAGGCCTAATGAGTTAATATATACTATATTAGTTATAGTAGGAAATTTCAATTATCCAATTATTATCCTTAACATATAATCAATTACCATATTCTTATTGAATCTGATTATTATACTATAAACTTTGAAAGTTAACAAATTGAGTATTATAAGTTTAAACTTAGCTAATATCTAGTATATAAGGTTTTAACTACTTGTAAATTACCTCTTAAGACGTTCCTCGTTGATAAAACTTATTGGAAAACCAATTTATAATATAAAATGAATATTATTCATAAATAAACCGTCCGTAAAATTTTTTAAATTTGTATTCATTAAATTCACCGAAACCATACTAATTTTTTTAAGTAATTTAATTACCATGAAATCGGTTCATTGAACTTATCAATATACTCGTTTTATAAACTGTATTTTTTAACTATAATAAAAAGGTCATATAATAACTTCAATTAACATAATGTGTTAATATTGGTCGTATGAGCTTTTGACTCTAAGTATTTTAATAATTTATCTTATCGGCTTCCTTTATAATTGTTAAACTCAAAGTTTATTCTTAATAATGTAAGCTAATATAAAAATCTCTTTTAGACTTAACATCATGAATACAAATTGACAATTTATTAAAATTAAGTTATAAATCCTTTACAAATGTCTTCATTAATTAATTTTATCAATAATCTTGATTTTCAATAAAATTTCATTCCGGTTTTCTAACGCCAATATTTCCTATGAAAAGAGTAATGATAGTCTTTGTACTTGTAATATCAAAGTTTTTATCCTTTGTAATTAATGCGTAAGGTTTAAATATTAAAGTCTATATATCTAACCTGTTTTTAAAGTATGTCTGGTATATTCGAAACTAATACACGCTTTTTTCAGTCAATCCATATTGAGGTTCTAGATAACATATTACCTTATTGGCCGGAAATTTGTCTCAGATTCTTTACGGTATTTTCAATAATATAATACGCTATGGTTTGGTAGCTAATTACGTATACGATCTCGTTATAACCCGATTGTTTAATATAAACTAAGCTTTCTTACCAGTAGTCACAATAGTAATAATTATAGCGATTAAAAATTAGTTCATCTTTTAAATTATAGATAATTAAATAAGGATTTAACTTTTACCTTCATTACTATATCCTTAAACGATCAACCGTGATTTTTCGTACGATCGGTTCGTAGTTTTACCTTTAACTTTGTGAATTATACCCGACTTAAAGATAGTTATATTTTTTCGTTTGAATTACGTTAATAGCATAAATTGTATGACCCTTTAAAAACCTTCAATCTTCATTCAATGTATTTCTTTGAAGGGTTTACGCGGTACATTGATAATTTCTTTGACACATAATTTAAAGGCAAGTTATCCGTTAGACGTTTGCTTCGAAAATACCTAGTTCGTTCTATTTACCTTGTTCAGCTTATAATCCCCGTAACCATACCTTTCTTTAATATACATCCTTCTTTTAAGTGGTTTTCTACACAGTCGAAGTTCAATTAACTTTTTAACAACCGGCTCGGAAAAGTTATATTAATTAATCCGTTTGACTTAGAGATTATGAACATTGAAGTCTTTATTGAATTTTAGTAGTTCTTTATATAAATTAACCTATATAATTCCGAAAGTAACAAGGCAATAAATAGTTTTAGTTACTATATTTTAATTAGTAATACTTA
This sequence comes from Anisogramma anomala, assembly GCA_038502455.1. Lineage (NCBI taxonomy): Eukaryota > Fungi > Ascomycota > Sordariomycetes > Diaporthales > Gnomoniaceae > Anisogramma > Anisogramma anomala. The sequence goes on along the minus strand of JASMMZ010000004.1, from coordinate 17,513,708 downwards.
AGATTTTATACGGCAAATTTTATTCACTTAGCTTTCGTTACATAAAGATTTTACTTTCAAAGGGGATGAATAATAAGTTTATTGTTAATAATCCGTTTTTAGTATTAAGGGTTTCGTTAACCTGGCGGTGTATCGATTCCTTCCTTAGTTTTTTTTAGGGCTTTACTATATATTATAATACTTTTCTAGGTATTTAGCGATGGTGGAGACTCGGTCGTTATACGTAAGTAGGCTCTGAATACCAATAAAGTTGGTATAAAGTCGTTAAGGATAATAATATCGTTTAGATCTTTTACCGCTTTCTAAAGCCGTATATTGAAATTTCTGGAGTTTCCGATTTTCAATATGAAAATATTATAGGCCTTTCATAAAAGGGCATATACTCTTTTAATCTTACTAATACTAGAGTAAAACTTAACGAAAAATTATTTATACCAAATCATCATCAATCTCAAATTACTTCGAAACTTTATCGTGATAAAGTCAATATCGTTATTATAAATTAATACATCTGGTAACCTAAGGTACATATTAGTTTACAAAGCATATGATACTCTTTACGTTTCACTTTCTGTCATAATATTACAGAATTTGACGTTTTAAAAAGCTATAACAAAGTTTACAACGTAAAATCCAAACTTACCGTTTGATTAAAACAAGTTTATATAACCCTTAAAGTTAATGTTTTATTTTTTAACGTCAACTTGAACCATAAAGTTGTTAGAAAGTATATTTGGTAGTAGTGAAAAAGCCGTTTCATTACGTTCAGTATTCATAAGTCTATATCTTTCCAGCTAGTCGTTTTTGAAACCTGATAATGCTTGTTAATTTCTAGATAATTAAACTTACGATATAATGAACGAAGTTTTGACTCCGTTAGGTTGAATACTACTATCTTTAACCTTCAAAATAAAACTCAAGGTACCTTTACTTTAGGTTAAGTGTAAATCTCTTATTGCTTTTGACTTAACCCAATTCATTAGTTTCAGTGTTGACGTTAAGCCCAAGGGTTTTTATTTATTTTTAAAAAAAAAACACATGGGGGGTCGGAAATTCTTAAATATAAAAAAAAATAAGGCCAAAAATAATCTTAACCATCGTCGAACCTAGTAAAGTTAACTTTAACTTTAATAATATCCGTATAGTTAAATTCTGTCACAATATTAATATCTCTTCATAACGCGATGTATTACGAATATACTTTTATTAAGTACCGTATTACTTTTATATCTGACATGAAACCTTAAAATACTTTTTTAATATAAAGATTTTAAATGTTAAAAAGGTTTATAGAACCAGGGTTTTTATCTTTATATTAGAGGTAGGGGTTTTTACATGTGAGTCGGTAAGGAATACGAAGTCAGCGAGTTATTACGTCACTTTTAAGCCAGTGTTAGTATTTTCATATTGGCCAGTAACTTTAGGCTTTTTTTCCTCCTTTTTAGTTTTATTGCCTTTCAATTTTATAATGCGTAATATATAATCATAGTTAAATATAAATAGTGTTATTAGGCGTGTAGGGAAGCAACTTAACGTTGAAACAGTATCGTATTCTAATGATAGAAGAGGAAGAAACTGCCAAAAGCGAAGCTTAATGGAGCTGACCGTAATAGCTACTGTATAGGCATACTTTCCAGTTCTTCCTTCCCTATAATGTATATAACCTCTCTAAAAAATGTAAAACAAGTCCCCGGAACCAAAAGAAAGGGCAATGACCCTATTGCTAACATATATAATAAAAGGTGAGGGAGAAGCGAGACGCGAGACATGAGACGTAAGACGGGAGATAGCTTACTTATTGAGACTCTTTTTGTATACCTCAATTAGTTCCATGAAATATTCTAATTTTCTACAGATTTTTACTCATCGTCGTTTAAAGTATAGCTTTTCTAACGAATCAAAAATTAAATCTGGCTTCCTTTACGACGACGACAATTTAGGCATTTATCTACGATTTTTTTCGATTCTCTATTTGGCTTCCTCTATAGCCTCTTCATAAGGTTCTAATGTAGGCGGCGGAGGTATACGATCAAAAGGATTATCCTTAGGATTATATCAAAAAGTGAGATATTAAACGTTAACAGTAAAATAAACTCGTAACCTGGCAGGAAAGTCAAGCGTGTATACCAAATCTCCCATACGTTTCACCATTGTATAGGGACCTAATCTAAGCGGCGTTAATTTTCCTAAGCGATATAGAGATTTATAGGTTTTTCTTATACGTAGACAAATTTTATATGTGTAGATATTACTATATACTCTCATAGATAGTATACATAGGCCTAGTGGCAGTATACTGTATTGTAGAGTGCATTCTTTCGGAGTGTACGATAACGTTGAACACTGCAAGCTGCACTCCTGCAAGACGCAAAGTGCATTACGCATGGAGCGGTCTGGAATGGTTATTATAGACCGAATGGTAAAAGGGCCACTGCCCGGATGAGAGGTATATAACTTCTCATCCGTGGCGTGCCTTTTCTAGAATACTTCTTCTAGACAATCATATTTTTATTATTACAATACAAATTTAACGATTACTTCTTTACTTACATTTTTACGTAAATGAATATTTGGACCCTACCGGCACTAATTAATAGCTGACTCGGTCGATTACAGACAATCTAGGGAAAAAAGAACAAACATAAGTTAAATACATATAGCGGAATGCTGTCATAGTCCCAACTATATATATTTCAACAATTTGTTTTTACAATAATTACACGTTGAAGTTTATTACAACTTTAAATCTTAATTAACTTTGAAAAAGATAACTTTAATAAGATATTATTAAACCTTATGAAATGTTTTATCTAGTAAAGGCCACGTTAAACTACCATTAACCCTTGTTTGACGTTTTAATGTATTCGAACACTTCTTGAAAAGCTTCCTATCACGCATCGAGCCACGCAAGTTAAAACCACCAAGTTTTGAAACCCTTAATTAGGACCTATTCGATTTTTGATAATTTAAACCATTCTCAAAATTTAGAAGCGGTTATTGAAATAGAATTCAAACAGCTCCTTAATTTATAAGAGGTTACGTGAATACCATTCGAACCACTCCTTCAATTTAAAAGCGATTATAAACAAACCATTCGAACCGCTCCCTTCACTAAGAACGGCTACTATACACTAATACGAACCGATTACGAAATACCGAACCATATAACATATCTTCCTATAATCACACTTTTTCTAGATTATTCGCCTTACAATTCCTTTGATATATTCACCTTTCCATGTTCTCCTTGTGTATTTTGAGTGTAGTTGGTACAAAGTTCAAGTTTTTCATAACCATTTAGCTAGCGTAACGTCACTAAACATTAATAGAAATTAGTTTAATACGCCTAACTAGTTTATAGTCCGTTTTATGTATGTATTATTTAAAATTCATTTATACTGGAAAACTCTACTAAACCCTATTTCAACCGCTTTGATTATTTTGTTTAACTTGTATTTGTTATGTTACCGTAAAATTTAAATTACCTTCATCTTTCAATTACTTTGAACTTTGAAATATAGACATACCTAAATCTAAAACCGACGCAAACTTACTAATATGCGCCGCTTCAATATATTAAGTACATATAGGAATTACTAACCCCAATCTTTCTAAAGAACCTATAGCTATAATCATAAAACAAATATTACTAGAGGACGCCAAAGTTTAATTCTACTTTTTAGTCGAATATGTAGGAATGAGGAAGGCTATGATATACAAAATTGATTTTTGACTTTGAGATAATACTATCGATACACCAATGGAAAAACTAAAACTCTATATAATAAACATATGTATCTTGGCCGTTATGTTCTGCTACTAGGAGGCAAAAGTCTAAAAACCTGACTTATTAAATAATTTTCATGAAATCTTTTCGAGTTTGACGTTAAATATATAGCAAATAGTGAATTTTACCATTGCTAAAGCCTTACGGAATTAACTACAAATTAAAAGAATTAATACCCCAAGAGGTAATGATATCCGCTTTATAAAAGCCCTATTCGAAATAACGCATCTTATAGATGTACCAGACTAAGAGGGTGAGGATTTGTATATAATGGAATTTATAAAAATATTTTATTTTAAAAAATACAAAAAACAGCTGGTAAAAGATATACAGATCACACGAAATTTAGACGGTGTATGACGACTTAATATCATACCAGCGTCCTGAACCAGGTATATAGGCTTTAAAGAAGAGAAAAATACTATAATCTTTATTTACTATACAAGAACAATATACCCTTACACTGGTATATATTGTAAAACAGACCTAAATACCAAGCCACTCCCCGAATATTGGGAATTTCCTGCTCGGCTATGGAGGAAGCGGCCGAAACACCGAAAACAACCCAATCGACCTTGATAGGAGCGGCCTAAATATAGAAAACATCCCGCTTCAGGAATTAACGAGCGGCACAAAATACCAATACGTACTTTACAGACTAATGCCCGCTAACTACGACCCTTACCGTAACCTTTTACCGTATCGCTTTCCCACTAATAAAGGAGATCTTATAGAGTTTACAAATTTTGTCAGGCTTTGAGATAGGAAAGAAACTATAATGGTAATCCGATCGATATGCTTAATAATAAAATGCGGGTAATATTTAATACATACGAAAAAATTAGATATTGAGATTTTACAATTTCGTGTCATTTTTCTCGGTATATTGTTCAAGTAAATTATAAAATAATATTTGTATTACTTTTTGTAGATAAATATTTTGTAAATTATTATGATCGTTTTAGATCCTACTTTCATATGGAGAATAATTACGAATTTCACGATAGGGATTAAACTTATATAACTTAGAAATCGATGAAAACCTAATAGGAAACGCCAATAAAAACCTATGAAAAATTCTTACCGCCTTATTAAATAAGTTCCGAAAATGTTAGGTAGCTTTCAACCCGGAATATAAAGGTGATGATGTCGGTAAGGTCTAAAATTCATTCACGTGAAATAAGGTATTAAGAAGAGTAATCATTAGATTAATATAGTTGTAGTAAAGATAATAGATGCAACGAAGAAGCATACAAAGGTGCACATCATAGGTGAGGGCTTATAAGCCCTCGTCTAGAGCGTACCACTCTAGACCACTCCTCTTAGACCTTGCCACGCATAATGCACTGTGAAAGTGCAATCTACAGCGTGACACATTACCGTGCATGCTGCAGTAGTGCACCTTGTAGCATGATGCACTGCCACCTAAATATACTATCTATAGTGATATATAGTAATATCCAAATATAAACTATTTATCTAAATAGTAATGAAAACTTGCCGCGAAAACCCGGATTTCGACCTTATACTTTGAAATCAGAAAAAAACTTGAAAGCTTTTTATATCAGCTTTAAAACGTTGTTGAAAACCTTTAAACGCCGATAATCGAGCCACGGATTAATAATTATAGCTGATAAAACCAAAGGCGAGGGCTAAATTACTAAAGTATACCTCGCTAAAACCATTTACCACGTTTTAATTCGAAAATTTGAAATTTACCCAAAACGAAACGAACACCTAAAGTATATATATTAAGGTGGTAACACTAGTAATAAAGGATAAAAACTTTTGTTCGAAAATGGGCGAAACGTATTACAATTACAGTAATACTTACGAAAAAGTATATTAAACACTATAGGTTCACAAAAGCGGTATATAATATACGGTAAAATCGGCAATTAATTTACTAACAACCCCGTTTACGAGAAAATTCGAATTAAACTATAATTTTGGACTAACTATTCATTTAATGACCAGATAGAAACCAATTTTATAACATACGCAGTCGAGTATAAAGGTATAGATAATAAATTTAACGTTTACCTATACGAATATATTATTGAGAAAAAAACCTTAAGGGTAATAATATTTACCTGTGAATCTAAGACGATAAAACCGTATAAAGCATTTTTACCAGCTTACAGAACACCTTATTTATACATATTAAAGCCTGGAATACGTAAATAGAATATCCGACGCCTACATAACGTTGCAATTCACGTTTTTTAATAAATACGACAACTGGTTTAAAGGTATTGTACCCGATACCGCTATAGCCGAAATCATAACGGCCGGAAAACGATAATTCGAAACTTTCGCCGCGAAGTTTCCGAAGTTTTAGCTAAATCGTATAGGAAAATACCGAAAGGTATTATTTAGTAGAGGCAAGGCATGATAATATTAGAACGGTTGTTATAAATACGCGTTTCGAATCGGTTGAATTTTACTTAATAAACTTTAAAATTGCTTTCCTATTTTTATTAACTGATATGAATAAACTCGAAATTAAGATTCTTAATATGATTAATCAACCCATCTGCGTTTTGGATAACGTATCCGTACCGTTTCGACTTAAATTCAGCTACTTATGGTTTTCCCTTACAATACATACAATGAAAGTTATTTATTTAATATAACCGGAATTACGAATTTTGTACCGATGACTCTAATACCAGATTATAAAACGCTTTTTACGCCTACTTTACGCAGCAAGCTATATGAATATAGGAAAAAACGTAATCAAAGCTATCGAAAAAGTTTACTATAAATGTTGACTATACTTATGAGCCATATGACGGTTTAAGTTCCGAATTTAAAAAGATATGGACTTCAACTATAAAGTAATTATTAATATTATGTATTTAGATAGAAAACTGATCATTTATACCGTCGATACAGTAATATCATTGCAGGCCGACAAGTATATACAAAACGTTTCCATTACAAACTATTAACACGCTTTAGTTTACTATTAATTTAACGTTTACGTAAGGATTCTAAACTAAATTACATACGACGCTAATACAAACTTTGACTTTACTGAGTAATGTACTAAAACTTGAATAACCGGTAACGAATATAAGTAAATCCTAAAAAAAGTCCTATAATGTATTGAAAAATATAAGCGGTATTACGGACCATTTAAAGAAGCGTATACGGTATTGTCTAAGGAACTAAAAAGTACTAATTCTAAAGAATCTATCTTTAAAATAGCAGTTAACTATATGAATAACATCTTTGGAACAAATGTGCTTATACCTACACTCCTTATTTTTAATACTTATGTAAGGATTTACATAAACTTCGCACTATTACCACCTATAATACAAAAGGAGAATATTATAGTAAAGGCCATAGTATTATCAAATTTCTTACAGGATAGGAACGACGTGTTCAAATCTTTGGTTATAAGGAATAGCCTACATAAAGCCAGCGTTTTAAACTTATGATTGTAATTAAAGGTTTTCTTTTTTTTTAAAAAAAAAAAGAAGGATAGATGAACTAGTCCTTGGAAGATGAATGGATTGAAAGGCTATAATATATTCGTTAATTTAACGAATGATACAAGTTTGTTTCGTTTGATAATAATACGAAAATATAAAAGAGAGATAAAAAAGGAGCAGCCCAAAACTATAAAACAAACAAAACTGTTAACAAAACACCCCACAGGATGAAGAATCTAAACCTCTACCAAATACAACCTACCCTTCGAATTACGTATCCGGTACTCTTACGCTAGATAAAAGCGGCCCGCCTATATCAACCTTACTAACACCTCGCCGTAGAAGGTACCCCCTCGGTTCGAAAAACCCAAAACACCCTAAAAACTTTGCTATAAACTCCTTTATTACTTAAAAGGAGATAGAAAACCGCGAACTAAGCTTAAATATTCAACATGAAGGTATTATTAATACATTAATTACCTCGTTTAAATAATCAACCTAAATAGAAATTTTAACTTTAATCGACTAAAGTGTATTTAATTTGAAACGTTTCGACTCGGCTATTTGCGGTACCTATGGCATTTTTCTCACCCGTTTCGTTTACGAAGTTAAACACAAAACCGTAAAATCTTAGAAAACATACAGTTGGGTTATTAAAAATATAACGACGAAGGTAAAAAAAAATATTATAACCTAATCGCCTACATTATAACAAGCTAACCATCGCTTAATTCTTGTATTCGCTACGTCCCTTTATACAATATATAACCTATATATCAAATCTTGAAACATAATACAATTATACACTCAATTTTAAAAGCGGTTTAAACGACGAATTCACGCCGATATACTAAAAGATCTTAAGTAATATTACCCGCCTAGGACGATTTTAGGTATTATAAAACCACTTTAAGACTTAGTTAAAACCGGTGTTTATTAGTATAACACCTATTAAAAGCACTATGAGGAACGGCTAGAAATAACTCATTTTACCTTCGACTCGAGCCTATTGATATTGACAACTCGATTAAAGGGCTTTACATTAATATATATATAAACGGACGATATTTCAACGTTATATTACACCTCGTTTTTCACATTTAAAAAGAAAAAACCTTTGAAGGTCGGCTCAATGGTGAAACCTAAGACATACCTAGCAGAAAACTATATAATCGATTTTAATAACGTTACAATTACTTTCCAGAAAGGCTTTTTAGATTTTATGTAAAAGGAGTAATGAGATAAAGTTACCCTCATCGTTTTGAATAACGTAGGACGAACCAAAGAATTTAAATGCCAATGCGTAAATAGCGTTTAACTTATTTTTATAACATAATTAAAGGCGGTATTTCCAATTTAGGTCGCCGCGTAATATTAAACCGCCATGATAAACGATATATATAAAGCGTTTGATAATCGTTTTCTATAGTAAATATATAATTTGAAACGCGGTTTACAATTTATAACGTTAAATATACGTATAATGAAACCATTCATTGTTACTAACGGATTATTACCAATAACAACGACTATAATTTACAAATAGGCTTCGTCCTAGTCATCGATCACGAAACACTGGCCTGCAACAGATTACGTTTTGTAAAAACATTATCCATTAAAACTTTACTATGCAAAAAGAGTTATAAAGAACGTTTTGACTTCCGAAATTTATAAAATAGTTAAAATCTTCGATTATAGTATTATTATAACGATAATAGCCCAGATAATTATTTTAACTTTAGTTTACGCCTTTTTATTTTAATAATATATGTTTATTCTTTTTCAATGTATAAATATCTGTTTACATTGAATACTAAGAAGGAATTAGGTTTAATAATTGATATTATAGCTTTAAGCTAGTAATATAAACGCTGTGAAATCAAAAATATGGTAAATCAACGGAAAATTCTACCTAATGGATGTGATAGCTATATCGAACGAAACTTTGGAAATATTTATATAGACAAGTAAATTGTTTATAAGGGTTACTAAAAAGGTTTTACGACCTTAATAAGCTATTCAATAATTTTCTTCTGATTTGGAACAGCTTATATTACATTATACACGCCGATTACTAATTTTACCTTTTTTAACCCTATTATTTCGTACTACTCCTTACATTTTATCTCTTTTTGTTTTCTTCTCCTCAAGCCAACGGCATTTCATATTGATTTCTTTTATTATTTGTTTTTACAATTTCGTGTTGCCCCCATAAATTATTACATTCTTCTACATATACTTTAACACTAATGAATATTTTATCGTTTTTCGCCTTTTATTTTTATTTATAATACCGTATCAATTTCAACATATTACCTTTTTTATTTTATACATTTTAAGTTATATTTGATGAACCATTTTTTAACTTAAGTAATATTATTATTATTACCGGGCGCGTAGACCCGGCCTTAAAGGTATCTAATTACCATTAAAAAAGGGAAAGAACGACGTTTTTACGTCTTTTTTATCCTTCCTGTTTCGTTTTTCCTTCGTATTAGTATTACGGCTATTACCGTTATCGACGCTATCAACGCTAATAAAGATATGACCCTATGCCTTACGACAAATACCCTTGGACAAAGGCGTAAAAGGGGTATTACCCTTTTTATAGCGATGTACTATAAAGTTGTTAAACTCGCTTATGCAATACATACACAAGCCCCATTTCCAGGTAGAAACGGCGGTTACCGACTTTCTAAACCGCCGGTTAACGCCTATTTTAGTTATTTACAATCGCGATTACTTTTAGGAGTGCTTTGAACGTTGCGTTCTTACTCGAGGAGATTTTTAAAGTTCGATTAAAACATACTATAAAAGCGGCGGACGTGTAACACTACCTTGGTTTACGGCTTTAGGACTACCGAAACGGGGGCGTACGAGCTATCAGTCCGTTCGTAATAGTAGTAGCGGGTCGAACGACCCCTGCTTTTGTAACAATCGCTAACTAACTTACCCGCAATCTCGGATGCGATATAGTATACGTAAAAAGTATTGATTAACGGCCAGAGATTATGAATCCGGGTACACCGCTCTAACGCTTTACGTGTTAAAGAGGCTTTACGACATATTTTAACGATACAAAGTTTAAGTCGGCGAAATAAATTCGCTTTATGTTCCTTATTTAAATAAAGGAAGGTTAAATGTATATAAACGGACGGATTTAAGATACATAAAACTTAATGTATTTAAGTTAAGCTAGGCTTATGGCGTAAAGAGGACCCTACGGGTAATATGGTTTTTACCCATAGTGAAAGGGTAAGGTTTATAACCCTAAAATCCCTTCTCTCCTCCCCCTGGGAGTTGGGGAAATGTGAGGAAAGGGAGGGAAAAAAAGAGGGGAAGGGTGGTAGCAGCGGCGGCAGAAGGAAACTAGATGGCGGTAGTAAAGCTAGGCGGGGTAGCGGCGACGGGCGAAGTGACCATTATTAACGAAATTGTATCCGATGAGGGTGGGTTGTTAGCGGCGGTAGTGGCGGTTGCGGCGGCGGTGACGGAGGTGCGGTAGCGCTTTCGCGTTAGCCGGCGCCTAGTTTTTCTGTTTTTACGCGGCATTTATTCGAAGGACAGGTTAGTATATAAATGTTTACCAAGTAACTTATCTATTAAAGTGGTTTGGTTTAATTAAAGAGAATAAAGGATAAATTGGAATAAGCAACTATATTAGCTTAGACTATACGCCTTTAAAAGTAATAAAAAGAAGTTTTTCCTAAACTGATAGCGATTTTTTTCTATATTAACTTAATATATGATCGCGTAATTACTACTGCGTATTTACCCCTACATAATTACTCCTTGAAGTACCTACGCAGTTATCCATGTCAGAAACTACGGAAGGAGTTATTACTAACCACAAATCTTACACTTAACTACACTAATCAAGGCCGAATTATAATTACTATCGTGGCTAAATCTTACTAATTTTAACTGAATTACAATTACTACCATGGCCAAACCTTATTGATTCTAACCGAATTACAATTACTACCACGGCCCGAAAATATTAATTCGAAACTTTGTAACTTTATCATCGTTACAGAAACTATTGATTTGAGTCTTTTGTAATGAATAATATAAAAATACTATCACTACAGAAACTGCTAATTTAGACCTTTACAACCACACTGTTATTACAAGGTTACATATATGAAATCGTTACCACTACACTGTTGTTACTAGGCTAGGTGTATATAAGAAAAAAATATTGCTTATATAGATATTACTATATACCCTTATAGATAGTATATATAGGCCTAGTAGCAGTACATTGTATTGTAGGATGCACTTCTGCTGAGTGTACGATAATGTGTCACATTGCAGGCTGAACTCCTGCAAGACGTAAAGTACATCATTTATGGAGCGGTCTATAATCGTTATTCCGGACTGAACAGCTAAAGGGCCAATACCCGAATGGGAGGTATATAACCTCCCATCCGTAGCGTGCCCTCTCTGGAATACTTCTTCTAGACAATTATCTTTTTAATACTACAATACCAATCTAACGATTACTATTTAACTTATATTTTTATGTGAATAAGTATTTAGACCCTATCGATGATATGCGACGTTAAACTCCATTTAGAGGTAATTCTTATTATAGCAAAATTTGGCCTCGGGAACTACCACATTTATAGTAAGCTATGCATCTTCACGTAAGTATTCCCTTATAAAGCGTATTTCCGCTTACTATTAAAGTAAAGTAGTATTTAAACAATCCACTAAATATCGCAACTTAAAACCGAATGAAAATTCGTAAAAGCTAACGATAATAACACGAAAATAGGTGTTAATATTTTATTAAAAAGTAGGTATATATTGAGTCTATAATTATTTGAAATATGGGGAGACGTAGTATTAAAGTATAAGTTCAAGTACCAAGTTTTTTTACTTAACTTATTTATTAGTTTGAAGGTAATATATAGTTTTTTTTGGTATGAGGGCCTTTTTATAAGGCTTGTTAAAAGGAAAATAAAACATTTACTTCGCGGTCCGAAATTATCTCTTTTGGATAAGGCTAATCCAAAAGTAATAAATGGTGGTATGAAATAGTAGCCTAATATACGGCTTAATATATAGTGTGGCCTAAAAGGAGAAAGTTATGTTGGAAGTTTTGTAGGTAATAGATATAATGACGTTAAACTCCTTTTAGTTAGGTAACGTCTACAGCGTAGCGGCTAATAAAACACTTGGAAATACGGCGTCAAAATCCATATATAAACTATATATAGGCTTTTTAGAAACCTGAATTGGGAGAAAACTGCTTATCGGTATTTAATTGTCGTTTTGTAATTAAGTATAGCGAAAATGATAACGATAGTACTGTTTCACCATTTTTCTTTTAAAGCGAAAATAGAATCTGTTTAGGTCGATTATTATTCGTTTTAACCTAAATGAATATCTATTATCGTAAATATTTCAAAAAAAATCTTCTATAAAGCGTCTATAAATTAGCAGGCGTTTACGCTCTGCTTCGTGTTTGTTATAAAGTAGGCGGTTTACCAAACGAGAATTGGTAGCCAGATTTTATATCGCTCACCACTTCCTCGTTTTTATCTCCTTTGATAAAGTCAGTTATAATAACTCACCAAATTTCCTCTTCTTTATAAGCTATCTATAATATTAAACGCATTTTATGGGATAATATAGCCTTAATAATCAATAAATTAAGGTTAGCTTTATTAAGTACTATATAAAAATTATTGAAGATTTAGTTGAGTATAAACGCCTTATTTAAGGTTCGAATTTTCTTGATAACTAGCGTTAAAGACGCGAAAGCTTATTTGAAACCAAATTGAATCGTTTGAAAAAATAAAACATCTAACTTGTATAAGTTCAAGAAAATTATTACATTAATAAGGTGCTTATTTGCTCTATTCGTCAACGTTATAACAAAAGAAATTCGATTAATAATTCCTATGGAAAACTAGTAATTGGTAAAAACAATAATAGGATACAGGTTGCTTATTAAGGTAGTTTTATGTTATTCATATACCTAAATGTGGTATACCACATTATATTTCGAAAGTCCGTAATTTAGTTTTATCTTATGAAAACATTTACCAAGAAATATTCTAGGATAAATACCAATAACTAGTATGATATTTTCTAATTTCTATATGTAGTAAGGTTTTAATGAAAACAATATAACACAAAAACCTTTTTTAAAGCTTCCATTAACTTATATAAATAGTAATCAAATAAGTTTGGCGTGGTATAAGCGTAAATTGTAATTCAAGTATTCATATAAGACGGAAAATAACTTCTTGTCCTAATTTGTATAAGCGATTTTCGTATTAAAAGTGTAGTATATTCTCTTTTTACAATTATAATTTAGGCTAGCCTCATGACACACGATTAATAAATACGTCTTTAGTTATTATAATAGTTAAGACAATTAGGACAATTAGAGTATTATAAGGAGTAAAAACCCCATTACACCTAATTAAATATACAAAGTTTAAAGGGTTATAAGGGAGAAGATCTCCCGAAACGCCTAGGTATATTCCGTAGTGGTAACTAAATTAAGGCTATCAATAACTAAATTCAGCCATTTTACAAATGAAAAATATATATATAACTTATCTACAAATAGCCCAACTTCGTCTTAATTAAATAAAGCCAATATTTAAACAACGTAGTTTTCGTATTTTTCTATACTATTCGAAAAAATAACAATATTATCGATAAATACGCGTCAAGACGCATGGTAAAGCTTAAGAGTACAATTCATAAATCCTGAAACGAAGTCTAACGAGTTTCTGAATCCCAAAAGGGCAACTTTGCGACTTTTAACGCCTTGGTGCCTTATAAGCATAAAACGATTTCGAAATTTAATATATACCAGGAGTTAAAAATAATTTAATAGAGTTCATTACCTAAACATGCGTAACTATTTTTAAAAAGTCGATAATGTCTGCCTATAATGGAAAAATGTAGTTATTTGGTATCACGCATTTGTTGAAAGATTTAAAGTCAATTATAACACGGACGTTCTAAATACTATATAGTTTTCTTCACATAGTAAAACCTAATAAGATAAATAAGGACATATCGTCAATATATCACATATGACCTTAATCGTAAAGGTTATTAAACCATTTTTCGAAAAAAAAAACTCCATCTCGATGCGGAATTGGATATTAGTAGCGGTTTAATTTCGCGTTTTACTACCCTTTAACTAAAAGTACATTTATTGTTTCATTAACCGGAAAATTAATTGGTTCGGAATCCTGTTACACGTCGGCAAACCTATCGTCCATTTTTAACAATTTTTATATATTAAAATTGTCGGCGGCATTAATACCTACCTCATATTCGGTTTCAAGTATTAGGATTTTTCGGAAGTTTCAATACCGAAAAAAGCGAAAATTCCTTAAAACGTGGTTTATCACATCGCTTTACGAGATTTAGTATTTTCGCATTCTCCATGGATTTTTCAAGGTCCTAAATAAGACTGGCAACCGCGTCTAAAAATAGTATTCCAAATTATGGGCTAACGAAAATCTTTTAAAGGGGGTGAGATTACATCCTCTTTATTATCTTGGTCGTATATTAATCCAACTTAAATTAGAATCCTATAAACAATGTTTTAGGGAAATCCGTTTCGCTAATAGCAATTAATACTATATACTAGTTACCAACTGCTTCACGAATTATTATGTAATCTTAAATGCTATATTTTCTACCTAGAGAGCCTATACCAATATCTAAACAACTCCATCTAAACTTATATAGAAAAAAACAATATTCTTATATTCGGTAATTGTACCCAGTCATATATATTTGAAAACTGTAATTTGCCTATTAGTAAGGTTGAAAAGGTAATTAAAGTATGGCGTAATAAAATCTATAATGGAATTTAGCGTATACGAATACTAGGCGGTAAATACAAAAATTCGTCCCTTAAAAAAGTCGGGGTACTCTACTGAAAAATGAACGTTTTATCCTGACAAAAAAGCGTTAGAAAAGGCTTGAAAAAATATATTACAAACTACCGGATTCACTGCGTGTTTATAAACAATGAAAGATACTTTAGAATAACTGTTTTAAAAGCTAACAACATTTTTAAATACCTATTATTACGTTCGGCGGGGGGGTACCGAGTTAACTAGCAGCTGGACTTATTATAAATCTAGCATTTCTTACTACTATTACGACGATGGTACTTGCAGTTGACAGGTCCGCCTGAATCTTATTAACGTTAGCATAACTATTACCTTTAATCTAAGGTTAAGATCGATAGACCAAACCTTAAACGTTGTAAACGCCCATATTTATAGTCAACGTAGTTAACTACTGTAAGGTTCTCTTTATTCCCTCCTCTTTCTTCTTTGCCGTTATTGTAGTTCACCTCGTAATGATCCAGTCTGTATAGTATTGCGCAAGGTGGACGTTTTTCTCGAAGTGGTTCTTTACTCCATCGTTGATTCGCGAAACGTGGTTGAAATGTTCAATAAGGGAATCATCTTAGTGTTGAGTGGGTTGTAAGGCTTTCCGTTATAGTTATTTGTATTATCTCAGATCTTGGAGAGGTATGTAAGGAGTTTATAGTTGATATTAACCATTTCAATAGGTTTTAAAGAAAGGTCGCGCTAGTTATCCTAGCTTTAAATGCTGTTTCCTAGCAGTTTAAGCCTTGGATATTTCAAGGTACGGTATTAAGGGTAATTATTAATCGCTTTATCCGAGAGGTAAAATCCTGTAGTAGAACCTGTAATGGGCTTTCGTACGTAAATAAATCTAAAGAGGGAAGGTTTTGAAGGGGTTTGACAATTAAATTGGTAAAAGGCAATAAGCACTTAAAGGTTTTGGAAGACTTGATCATTTTGCTTAATTAACTGTTGTAAAACGCCACCATTGATACCTTTAGCCGCGATGTTGGCTGCTATTTCATGTGCCCTGCCGCCGCTAAGGGCGTACCCCACGTGATCACGTAATGGTACTAAAATGTCGAACAGATTAATAGGTTCCTTATCGCCAACATATAAAAAGGCTTAATTTAGCTGAAGGTAAGTCAAAGATCCCCCTAATTACTTGTGGGGTCGGTAAGGTTCTTTGAAAGAATTTCCTTTAAACCGTGGGTTGTAAAGGTACTTTTTAATCTGTGTCAAATAGCAAAGGGTTTAGGCTAACGTCATGGCACCTTATATATAAACAAAAATCCCTTGTTCCCCAAATTCGGACTTAAGTCTTAACTTAGCCCCTTTTTAAATTACTTTTTACATATTCATTAAAAGTACGATCAAGGTCATAGCTAGTATTATGCTTAATGATAAAGCATCCAATGAAGTTAGTCATGTGTTTTTCAATTGATTTTTCGTTAACATTTAGCGACTAAAAATCGTCGTCGTAAAACTTTGTAAAACTAGTTCCGAGCGCCTTAATTTCTTCTTTTGTGGTAGGGTTAGTAAGGGCTTCAAAGTGAGTGCTTACGGTAAATATTTTGATGTTCTGAATTATGTAGGACGTGTAGAACGTGTAGGGCGAGGGACTTGGTAATCTTGGGCATAAAGATTTGATGTTTTGACGTGAAGTTGAGTGAGAACTTAGCTATTTAGCGTTAAGTTGCGTAACGTAGCTTTTTCGGCACGACTTGGTATTTTTGCCCAAAATAGGGAACTTGGCGATAAAAGTAATTTGGGGAGTGAAAAAAGTATAATAGGGTAAAGGTTTGGTGTAATATGGAAGTTCGAAAGTCGTTATTGGTGGTAAAGGGTTAAGATTGTTCATTGTGGTTGTTTGTTGTAGTGAATTAATTGTTTTTCTAAAATAGTAGCACTCGTAGTAGTATTGATTTTGGCGTTTCCCAATTTGTCGAACTTTAAAACTTTTAACAGTTAATCTTAACGTTTTTAAGAAGGATAAATGAAGATTTCTTAGTGTTTTTCAATAGCGATACTGTTGTTTACTTTTAGATTGCGGTTAGGGGCTAACGTAACCCAAAAAGTCTTCTTTATTTTCCTGCCGTTGGGGACTAACGTAGTACTAATAGAGGCTTTTTTCAAAAGTCTTTCCTCTACTATAGCTGCCAAAGCCGTAAAGCGTAACCGAAAAGGAAAAATTTCCTTTACTTAGCTAATTTATGTTTAATCTAATAAGCAAGTACTAATTAGTATTGATAGACCTTAGACGTTGTAACGTTGTCGATTCGATTGGTCAAAGTAACAGTAGTATTACGTTGTTAGATAATGAATGTATTGTTTTAGGTTTGGTAGAACGCTAGCTGGTTTGCACAGTAATTTGTATGGTTAATTGCTTGGCTCATGCCCTAGAGTGAAGTGCAGCGTACTACACTCGACTTACACCCAATGCTGTAAGTCTCTACAAAGTAATACACTCAACTTGCAGTATAGTTAACTTTACTGTAAATAAAGTTGACCTACTGCACTGAATGTAGTACATTTCCAATATAAAAAGTATATTATGAAACAAGCACTTATACCCATGCCTAGTATAAGTTAGATGGCTTAACCGCATATCGAAAATGGTGGTTTCGTTTATAAAGTCCATTTTAATTATTTATGACGAATAGGAGGACTTAATATCGATTTACTTTAAGTATTTAGTTTACGAGTTAAATTGAAAATTGTTAATTTGTTCACGTCGCCGGTTACAATTATGGTATCCACTACAGTTGTGGCAACCATTGTCATCGCGGCGAAAACTATCGCAGTTGCCGCAGAAATTATCGTTGCACCGCTTTTCGTGAGATTTATCTTGGACTTTGCGATTCTTATACTCGCAATCGCGAATACGATAACCATTTTTACCAAAACCCTTTTCATACGTATTTGTATTTTTATATTTCGGCTTTAACCTATCTTAACACGTGTGTAAATCGTATTTTTACGTCCGTTTTTCATAACGTATTTATATAAAAGGTATTGGCGGTCCGTGACCATTAGAAAAATAGTTTTAACTTTTTAGATATAGGTTTGATATTCCTGTAAAGTCTACTTACGATTAACAGGCTGCAAATTTTACTAAATAGATAAGTTAAAAGACAGCTTAAATATCGATTATAACGCTATATTCATTCTTGTTAGTTCGATCGAAATTACATACAATTCATACGTACTTTGACTTGGTTTAAATATGCTTACGAAAGCTATATTCGTCCTTCATAAAATTTCGTAAGGTAAAAGTCAGTTTACGAAAACTTTTGGTAGCTCGGCTTGGGTTTATTCGAAAGCAGTCTGTAAAATCATTTATAACTGTTTCGAGGCCTTCTTTAATAAGACTTATACGTTGCTCGTAAGGTAGCACCATATTTTACCAGAATATTGGTAAACTTTAAAGTAGCGTTTTAAATATGAAGATAATTTGACCTTCAACGTCTGGATTAACCTTGGTAAAGCTTTCGAAACGAGTCTAAAAACTCCAAACGTTTGCAAAAACAACATCTTTACCAACAGTAACTATACCTATATCAAAAGAATCCGGGTATTCGGGATTATAAACCCTAATTTTCTTACGTTTTATATGATGTATACCATTATTATCTAAGGACTAAGTAGCTGGTGTACTTTTATTAAAGCTGTGAGGAGGGTGATCCGAGCTATAAATAAGACGCGTAAAGCTACAAAAAGGTTTGCTACTCCGTAAAAGGCGATGTTCCTGTCATAAGTAAGAGAGTTAACATGACTAGCTATAATTATTTAATTATCCATAATCTACTGTTCAAACCTCGTGTTATGGACATTTAAACGTTCGCTAAACTTTATATTCCTCCTAACTATACCATCCATCTGATTTCACGAATACTTAACTTACTTAGGTACTAAAATTATCTTCATTAACAACAGGTGAGGACGAAGGCGAGATATAGGAAAACGCTTCGAAAAAGGTATCGATAACTGAGGAATTTTAAATAGGGTAGTCGGCTTAAACGAGAGAAAGGCTAATAAGACGGATACGGCAGGGGCAGGTAAATGTTAAGGAGAAACTGTTAAGGACTTGACAAAAGTGAAACGAGGCGTAACTGGTGTTTTAAAGTATTCTAAGGCCAAGGTACACAACTCGCGCTTACTTATCGGTGACAAAATGACGGTGAGATAAAAAGGACAGAGACGAAACTAATGGAGGCTACGGAGAGGACGGTGGCGATAAAGGCGAGGATGACGGTGGCAAGAGCGAAAATGAAGGGAAGGTAACAGCGGAAGATAATGGCGGCAGCAGCATAACTGCGGGAAAAATGACGGCGGCGACAACGTGAATGACGACGACGACAATATTGATAAGGAAAAAAAAAGGATAAGGGGATAGGCAATACTAAAAAGTAGTTAATAATAATGTTGGTTAATAGGGAAGAGGTTACAGATCTTAAAATTCAAGAGTAAAAAAGAAGAAATGGAAGGTTTGGCGAGTCAGGGCAGTTATTAACTTTATTTTCAGGGTAGCAGAACTTGCAATGCTCCTTTCATTTTATCCTGTTTAAATTTGTAAAAATTGGGTTTAATGTTTTTTGGCTTTTTAGCTTATAGTTACCAATTGTTGTTACGCGTGTAGGGTGGCAACATAACATTAAAATAGTGTAGTATTCTGAAGATTGAAGAGGAAGGAACTACAAGAAGGGAAGCTTAGTGGAGCTGAGTGTAATACCTACTGTACAGGTGTGTTTGCCTATTCTTCCTTCCTTGTAATGTATATAACCCCCCCAAGTAATGTAAAATAAATAGGAATTATATATTATATATTACCTATTTTAATTCGCGTTTCAAAGGAGTATAGCGTATCAACTAATAGCTTTACTTACCACAAATACAATATCTTGTGGTATTGAAAGTAAATTTAATTAACTAACGTAAAAACTTTTTTGAATAGAGAACAACTTTTTTCGTAATTAATTTAATTACATTTTCAGGTCCGAGCATTTTGTTCATTGTATTAGTAGGGCCTTTTGTATTTACAGTCGATATAGTACGTATAAAAGGGGATTTTTTCGTTGTTACTCAATTTAGGGGCTTATAGAAATACATTAGTTAAGTTGGAAATTCGAATTGTTACAGTTTTGAACAAAAAAATTAGTTATAAACCCTTTCGCAATTTATATTAACATATTAAAGAGCGTATTCGATCCTTGTATAATCAGTAACGGCCTTACGAACCTGTTAATGTAAAATAGTTTCACTAACTCCTACGTTTCATATTATTTATTGGCAAAATCTTAACCTAATAAATATCCAATTCAAAAGGTCCATTTTATTTTTCGTTCATATTCTATAATTCAATATATAAAATTACTTCATAATTTCCCAGTAGATGTAATATTGGATGAAATTCGTATCCCATTCGAAATAGGTTTTTCAAAATATCATATATTTCGCGAAACGAGGAATAATTTGTTAAGTACCTGAAATAATAATCTTCGGTTTAATCCGTAAGGATATTAGAAAATAGCGAGTGAAACCATAATAGTTCAACCCTCATTTATCGGTAAATTATGAAAAATAAGCGAAACTTGACGTCGAAAAAGTTATATGGCTTATCATCAAACTTTTGTTTTTTCTTCAAATTTTAATGAATATAGTAATTTCAGTGTAATTTGTATCCATTATACGAACATATCGAGTAGAAAGGGTAATATATTAGTCGTATGAAGCCTTGAAATCCCTCGACTATTATTAGGGTTAATATCAATAGGAACTATAATTACCTTAAGTAGAATTTAAGGGGAAAAAACAAATATTTGTATTCATGGTAAGCTCGCGTATTGAAGTTAGCCTTTTCGTAATTTGGTTACTAAAATTAAACGTGCTAAGAAGCTTGGGAATAAAGGACTTAGATATGTCTGTTATAGGGAACTAAATAATAATTCTTTTAGTAGCAACAGATACGTCGAGTTTCCTTTTTCATTAATTAGTAACCATAAGAACTTGCATCATGTAACTGAATTTTTTTTACGGCGAACTACACTAATGTATTGGAAACCTAGTATGAAAAGGTTTAAAAAACTTATTTAAACTTGAAAAGGTCATTACGAACATATATAAAGGCGTTAAGAAGTATAACCGTTAGTAACTCCTCTACCTTTATCTTTATAAATTTATTAAGGGGTTTTGACAGTAGTGTATTCGTAAAGTAAGTTTCGTAATTTGTCCTTGTCTCCATTTTTATAAGAAATTTAACGCTTCGGTTATAAAATTTAATCTTTATTTATGTTTTAGATTACTCTTTCATTCGTTTTTATATGTTGAAAATGTTGCTAGGCATTTATCTTAATAACATAGTATATTCGATTCAATGTGGTCGAGGTAACCGGTGTTGCATTGATATTGTTGGATTGAGATATGTAAGTTCTAAGTTTGGAAGACCGCTAGCAAGTTTGCACACTAATTTGTACAGCCAAACGCTTTGGCCTGTGCCCTACTTTGAAGTGGCCACCTGCTGCACTGCACTTGCAGTGTAGTCCCACAAACTATAGTCAATTTGTATTAAGTACAATCAACTTTACTTTACTATATTTGACTACCATTCTAGGAGAAAATCAAATTCCTTAATTATTATCAAAGGCTAACGAATACCTTAGGTTCTTTATTAATCCGTTAGGATATAAATTATAAATAAAATATCTGATAATGTTAATGAAATTGTTCAAGGTTCAGCTTTCGGTAATATTTGTAAACTTAACATTTTCGTTGTAGTATTTTACGAAATCAATACCTAAATCTTTCATTACTTATTTATTTTCGAAATGAATAACTATGTTCATTTCAATACGTTTTAAAGTTGTCGCAACGAAAATTGAAAAGTATAAAGAAAACAAAAGTAGTATAAGATAATAAGTTATAAATTCCACCGTTGAAATTGGTATAAGTGAAAGGTTGTAGAACTTAGTTGTATTTACGTTTCCAAATTTGTAATAACAATACCCATAATTTTATTAATTTAACTGTTCATTAATCCATTGACTTTATAATTTTCAAACATTCTAAGCGGTTAATTTTCATAATTTTCAAAAGGATTTATAATGATAATTTTTGTTTTCAATAACGATATCAACGTTCAACTTTAAGTTACTGTAAAAACCAACGTATACTAAAAGTCGCGCTAGTATTGCCGACTTCGGTAACTCCTGAAGACACCGAAGTATCGACGTTTACGATACTATTTCCGGCCCAGCTCTCGTTAACACTGCCAACTTCAGTAACTCCAAACCATTAACTTATTTTCACGATAGCTACTTCCAAAACAATTTAAAATCAAACTGTAAAAACGGATCCGTTATATGTGATTCGACTATTATTGATTATGGAGAATATTAGGTGTTTTCCTGTTAAGGTACAATATTCGGTGTATATTACGGATTATGATGGTTGGGCCTTAAATTGTTGCAATGTTGTCGATTCGAATCGTGGTTGAAGTAACAGTCGAATTGCATTGGTCAAGTGATGAATGTATTGCTCTAGGCTTGGCAAACCGCTAGCCGGTTTACACAGTGATTTTTATAGCCAATTGCTTGCCCTGTACCCTAGAGTGAAGTTCAGCATACTGCACTCGATTTACAACTAATGCAGTAAGTCCACACAAACAATACGTTCAACTTGCAGTTAGTATAGTCAACTTTACTATAAGTAAATTTGACCTAATAAACTACATGTAATACTATTCTAACACTGGCAGCTTTTTAATTTGTACGTGTACGCTAGTGTGTTTGACTAATCTTTTACGGTTCGCGTTAAATAGCGACTTCTTTAACTTGTAAACCCCATGTTCATTCCAATTGACTTTTATATCTAATTGCATCCAATGGTATTCAAATTTACCCCATTTGAAATTAATTGCTCTGTTACTCCGAAGTCCGAATTTATCAACTCTCATAAAAAGTTCTTTTGCTATAGGCCTTTAAAAACTTTTTCTTTATCCATGCTCATCAAACAAATCCACATCGTCAATTCACTGGTAGTCTTCTAGTTTTCCGGCACGTGACTTGGATTTTCCGGGCAGTTTATTAACTTAGCCCTCCATGCGTATGATCAGCCTATTGCTATCCACAAACCTTTCTATAGCCTTATTCGATGTTACCTTCGTTATGGCATTTATAGGATTATCTTTACCGTTAATCTATCGGAATTCCTCAATCTCCCTCCCTTTATACGCTTTCAGAAGTGCTATTACGTCGATTATCAAACGTTTTTCACTAGTAATTCCGAGCTTCCAAAAGAATTTAAACAGGATTTTCAAGTCGGTATAAATTACCACCAGAATAGGAGAAATCTTTAGCTGCCAGGTAATAAGGTTAAAGGTTTCTTATAGTACTATACCCACATTAAAACCTACTATTATACTATAAACCTCCAAAGTCATCACGCTTCGTGTGATTCTTTTATATTTGATAGATGTTAAGTAAATTAGACTACCGATAATACTATATTGGTTTCCTAGCCTATTTTTGTTAACAAAGGTTATTAATAAACTGATTCATAAAGATAGGTTGGTGTTATTTATACAGGACTTGTCCGTAAAGATTATTATCTTAGTCCTCGATAGGTCGATTATTATTATATAAATTCCGCAGTCTATATTTTTCATCTATTACTCGAGCCTTCCATTTAATCTTTTAAAGTCTTTATCTTTTGGATCCTGTATTTATCCCGCGATAAAAAGTTTGTAGAAGGCTTTTAGTTAACATCAAGTAACAATAAAGCTACCACAAGCACGCTGCCTTAAGTACCGTTAAGCCTTAGTTATATTAGTCTAATAGATTATCATTAGTCTTATCGATTATAGTAAAAACAGTACCCTAACTCATGTAACGAAATTTAAGGCCAGTAATAACATTAAGTATATGGATTAACAATCTATTAAAGTCAAGTTAGTTGCCTTACATCAATGTCATTACCGACTTATAATTTTGAAATTTAAAATCCTTAATCGTCTATTATTCCCAATATTATAACACCAACCGTTCCAATAAAGAGGGTATCGTTAATATGTATACCCGCTACGCTAAAATCTCATTTTTATGTTACCAGCAAGCTTGTGTCTTATATTAAAGATTTTATCACCTGATGTTATTGGTAATGCGACTAGTAAATTGAAAACCAATTACCTGTTGGAATAGTATTATATGCAGTGCAGTAGGTCAATTTTGCTTACAGTAAAGTTGAGTGTATTGCGTTGTGGAGACTTACCGCATTGAGTGTAAGTCGATTGCAGTACGCTGAACTTCACTCTAGGGTACGGGCTAAGCAATTGGCCTTATAAATTACAGTGCAGACCGGCAAGCGGTCTACCAAACCTAGAACAATACATCCACCACTTGACCATGCAATACTACTGTTACTTCAACCAATCGAATTGACAACTTTGCAACGTTTAAGGCCTACCAACACTTATCAGTGCTTGCTTATTTATTAAGTTAAGTATAGATAAGCTAAGTAAAAGAAAAAGATACTTTTCGGTTACGCTTTACGTTAATAATGGTGGTTAGGGTAGAGGAAAGTGTTTTGCGATGGGCCCTTACTACTGTGTCGGTCTTTACGGCAGTACATATGGAAAACCTCTAGATTGTATTAGTCTTTACGGCAAACCAGAGGTAGCGACGGTATCGGTATTGAAAAACACCAAGAAATCTTCATTAATACCTTTTAAGAACGTTGAAATTAACTATCAGAAGTCTTAAAGTTCGGCAAGTTGGCAAACGGCTAAGTAAGTACTACTGCGGGTGTTACTACTGCAAGAAAAACGACTAAGTTCCTACGCCAAATAACCACAGCAAACAACCTTTGCTTTTTACCACCAACAACAATCTTCGACCTTACCCTATATATCAGAATTTTTCCCTTAATTTACTTTTCTCACTTCCTATATTACCTTAATCGTTAAGTTTGCTGATTTGAACGAAAACACCAAGTCGCGCTAAGAAAGCCTCATCGCGCAACCTTACACCAAACGATTAAGCCACTAAATCGCCAAATTTCTATGCGACTTCACATCACAACACCAAGTCTATACATCCAAGATTACCAAATCCAAGTCCTTCTCCCTACACGTCTTACACAAGCATAAACCTTAAAATAGCACGTACTCCAGAGACTTAAAAGAGAATTGACGCCTTAGGATTTTTCTTCATAAAAAACTACTATAAAAACCTATGGGAACAAGATATCGACAAAGACTTAACGAATAAGTACCTAGTTAATTACGTTGGCCATTACATCGTTGAATAAGATGGCTGTAAAGAATTTTACTGCGGCGACCGCGCCTTCTGAAACTTTCGTAACTTCTTCGGCGACTAGGCTTCTAATACGTGAAAAAAAGATTTAAAAGGGTATTAAATTCAAACTAAGGGCTGAATTTTAATGCCGAGGTATCTAAGTCTCAAAAAAGGGTTTTACCAAACTGGCAAAACCCCTTTTTAACTATACTTAACTTGACAAACGCCTTTAAAATCCTAATCCTAAAAACCCATAAGGATAAGGAAAAAGCGTTAAAAACTTATAACGCTAATACATAAGTTTTAAGGGGCTTTTACCCTACTAATAGCTAATTTAAACCTCTTTATACGCTAGCAATAAGGTACCTATTGACTTAGTTGGCAGTTAAGTACCTTTACGTAATAGCGTGGAGTACGCCTTTGGTAGCGACAATAAAAGTAAAGAAACGGCCGTCAATGCGGCTAAAGGTATTAATCTTGACAACCTTTAACTGTTAATTAAATAAAATCTTTAAGCCCTTGAAAACTTTTAAGTACTTATCGCCCTTTAATAATTTACTCGTTAAACCCCTTAAAAACCTTCTTCTTTAAGATTCACCTACGCGCGAGAGCCTATTATAGGTCTTACTATAAGACTTGACCCTTCGGGCTAGGCGACTAGCAATTACCCTTAATACCGTACCTCAGAGGCTTTAAGTCTTAAACTACTAGAAAACACCAATTACGGTTAGGAAAATTATCGCGATTTTCTTCCAAGACCTGTTAAAAGAGTAAATATTAACTATAAGCTTATAACAGACTTTACTATGATTTGGGATGACATAGAAAAGTATAACGAAAAGCCTTATAATCTTCTAAACACCAAGATAATACCCTTTTTAAACATTGGTGAATAAATGGAGGTTTCTCCTTCTAATTTTTACTTATTATTTCCCGGAATCCTTATAGGGTATGTAAAGAACTATTACATAACCTTTCTAACATAAACAAAGACGTTCGGCGAAATCTACGATAACATAAAGGGCTAATTCGAATACGAAGTTTACTTGGAGTAATATTACACACACTGGGTTACCATGAAGGAAACTATCAGAATAACAAAGAAAAAAGTAGAGGAAATATCAATAAATATATTTAACCAGATGTTTAACAAGTTGATGTTATGCAAAAGGTAATAGGAAAAGTCTCGTTAACGAAGTTATACTATATAAATAGGTACAGATAGCAATCACGGGCGTTAGCGAGTTCGAATACGCCCTATAACGTCTAAATACCACCTACAAAAGCATTTTTAGCTAGTTGCATTTCTCGCTTGCCACCGTGATAACTCGTACACCAAACTCGCTTAGTATATACTTCTAAGCCCGTAATTTCATTAATATGGATAAAGAAAACCTTACGGTAGTTAATTAAGTCGACCTCAAGTACGGACGCCTATAACGTCCAGAATCTAGTTTATTGACCTTAACCTTAAAATAGAGGTAACAGCTTCTTTAGCGCTAATAAGATTTAGGCGAATCCGTTTACCGTAAATATTATCATTGAAATAGTAGTAAAAGATATTGTATTTAAGGTAAGCTTGGCTGATGGTTAACCCGTTATCACCTCGCCGAACGTAATAATTGAAAGGAAGCATACCACGCCTAATACCTTATTAATTCAGAGTGAAATTACTTAAAATAAATCGAAAACGTTAAAAGCGATCAGCTAATTAATGTCGTCGCTAACGTTTCAAAGTAAATTAAGTAATATAAAGATATTATTTTCGATAGGGCCTAGGAATTATCTGACCATACCTTTCTATACTATTTGGGTAGTAAAAACATTTACCTTTACATTAAAACAACCCCTAACCCATTATATACCTTTAACCTTTGCGATCGTTACGCGGATCACACGTTCTAAGGTATTATATCAAGCATAAGGACAACGAGGTACTTAACATGATGTTATTAATAATATAAGGTACTATGGAAGGAAAGCATTACAGCTACTAAGATTAATTGTCACGATATTAATAAGGTGAAAGTTAGCTTTAACTCGAGCCAACAATTGTTGTTACTAGAGATAACGGTAATTGAAACTATTATAATAATAATTAAGTTTTATGTCCCTAAGTCCCCTTTTCCTTTCATTCTTTATTTCAAGGATAGAAAGACTTTCGGAGTTAATGTCGACGTTAATGTAGACGAATTGGTTAAGAATGATAAAAGGTTTTCACGTGCCTTTAAGTAGCGACACCTATGATTTTATCTTTAAGGCCCGAAAGTAGTGGTATTACACCTGATAAAGCCGGAAATGCGTTAACTATACCGGCGTTTCAACTATTTAGCCGTTAATAGGTTATATAAAATCCTAAAGTCCGTAAGGTATAACGATATGGAATACTTTGTCTTATTAAAAGTTTTTGAAAGACTTTATAATTACCGTTAAACTTATACCTACCCCCCCTGGAGATTTAAATTTATATTAAAAAACGATATATATTTCAATTACGAGATACTTGTTACCATATTTTCCTTAGGCAATAAGTTTAAGTTTTACGTCGTTGATTTCACCAATTTTTTTATAGGGCTAAGTTTTTAAAGTTCCTTTCAGGAAAATATATATGGGAAACGTTAAGGATATTATAGATTGATATATATATAGGTCTATTGAACGTTTTCGTTTACGACGCCAGTATCAACTTGGCTGCGGTGGAATTTCAGGAAGATATTAAGATAATGGGTATACAGTGTAAATAGGTAACTGTAAAAGCCTACTAGAGCATTAGTAAGGTAGAGAAGGTATACGCCCTACTTCGCTGAGCGTATAATATCCTTATGTTAGAAATTAAAAGCTTTACGGATTCAGAGGCACGCCTATAAATGGTAGTAAAAGGCTTTAACGATATTATAATCCCTAACGGCTTAATGTTAACGCTTTTAGTCTTTAAAGCGTACCCACACCTAACAAGTAAATCTCCGCGCTTGGTAAGTACTTAAAAACGTTTTACGACTTATAGTAAAGCTTAAAGGGAACTGCGAAGAGAATCGGCACGTCGCTAGGTTAATAATGCCCTTAACACCAAAAACGGCCCTTTAACAATCAACGTGTTTACTTTACCATTATAAAGTAAAGTCTTTGTATAAAGGGAGCCGGTTAAATAAAAAGGCCTATATAAGATATTAAGTATCGCAAGTTTTAAAATATTTATTAAAATTGTTGACGATCCTATCTCCTTTTAAATAAATTAGGTAAAGCTTTGGATAAGGGGAATCAAAGATAAAAACCATTAATCCCCTTAAGTCAAACGACTAAATTGATACGAACCTCCTTTATCTGTTATCGACAAGCCGATAAAACGTCATCAACACGGAAGACATCCGGAAAAGAAAAGTATAAAAGAGGAGGAATATATACAAGAGCCTATTTACAATATTGCTTATGTAAGTAGGAAAGAGAAGGATGATGAAGACCTAATACTAAAGCTCCAAATATAAAGGATTATGAAGACTTTCGACAAACCTTTAAAGGAAAGTAATAAAGTCGAGATTAACGGCTTACTAACCCGAGGAGTTATATAATTAGTGTCGAAAACCGACTTTAAACTTTAAAACTTGAACGTTACAATCTTTATGTCGAAAATTAATGACGGGGTTAAAAACAAGACTACGGGGAAGCCGTACAAAAAATTACGTTTGATTGCTTAAGAATACGGTAAGGAAGGTAAAAACTAGATTTTGATATAATTGCTAACAATTTAAAGGATTATTTAATGTTTGGTAATAGCTTTGGTAATAAGTTTATTAGTCGAAATTAAAAGCAAGTTTAAGTTTAATAGCCATAATATAACGCAAACTTATATGTAGTTAATAAAGGATTTACAGCGGATCGTATTGCTAAAGCTGTTATAAAAACTCCGTATTATTTACCCTTTAGGCACAGTAATATATTATATCAAGTTACTATACGTATTGAGTAAAGTAGGTGTCCACTGGTTCCTAACCTATTAATTACACTTTAAATTACAGCTAGAGATGAAATTTTCAACGTATGACCCATAATTATTGGTAACGTAAAAAAAAGACTTCGATATGGTAGGTATGTAAATCAACAATACCTTTTTCGTCGAAATGGCTGGCTTTTAGCATTGAAATAGCAAATAATTAAAGACTACAAGTTCTAGAATTATAATCCGGTAACAACGTTAATGAAACACACCTAACTGGATTTTAATAAATAGTTAATCTGTATATTTAGTGTTGATACCGGCTTTTACTTTCGTCAAAAAGGCTAGAGCGTTATCATAGCCATAATTAATAACACTAACGAGGCTATGACTTAACGGTACCTAGAGTAAGGTATTCGATGTAATTATATTACTACCTTATTCTAACTGGAAGCCTTTTACGACCTATCTATTGCGATATAAGTATAAATATTAACGAATAAAAAGTTTAACCGGTTAAATAAAAGGTTCGAGTAGTATATACAGAGCCTTGACCGCGGAATTTATATGGTCCTAATTGGAATTTTGAAGGCTAAGTTGATAATCTTAACGGACGGGTCCTTTGAAAATAATACTGACCTGTCTTGAAAAATCGGCTTTCTAATGACTTTCGTTAATAGAGGTATCTAGGAAAACGAATTGAGCATTATTGACAACTTAATTTACTAAATATCCGTTAAATACAAATGGATTATACGAATTATATTGGCTTTGAAGTTTTATAACAGGATTAAAAGCTTCAATATAAGTATAATAATATAGGAAACCTTTAATATTATTAATATGTAGTTAAAGATTACTCTTATCCCAGTAGTAATTTGTAATAATTCGAGGTGGTTTTTGGAATACCTTTCGAAACTCGGAACCATTAGTGAAAAATGACTGATGATCAACGTAATAGCACTTCTCGAAGTCTATAAAAGGAGTGAAATTAAGGAATTCCGATAAATCGATAGTAAAGATAACCCCGTTAATACCATAATAAAAGCATCGTCAAACAAAGCCTTGAAAAGGTTTGTAAATAGTAATAAGTTAACTATACAAATCGAGGGTTACGTTAATACACCGCCCAAACGGCTCGGATTACGTAATAGCAGGTAGGTATATGCCAGAAAATTGGAAAATTGTTAGGGGATTAATAACGGCGATCTGTTTAAATGGCACGGTTAAAGTAAAGGGTTATAAAGGTTTGCGAAGACCTGCAAGAGCCTATGGTAAAGAAACTTTTTATAGGAATTGATAAACTCAGAACTCGGGGTAACGGAGTAATTTAGGTAAAATGGGGTCAATTTGCATGCAATTGGGTGCAATTCAGTATAGGAGTTAACTAGAATTAATAGGGGTTTAGCCAGTTGACGAAGAAGTAATTTAGTAACAACTGGAAAAGATTGATCAGTCACACTAGCGTGCGCGCACAAACCAAAAAGCCGCTAGTATTGGAATAGTATTACATGCAGTGTAGTAAGTCAAATTTACTTACAGTAAAGTTGACTATACTGTACTGCAAGTTGAGTGTATTGCTTTGTTGAAACTTACCACATTAGGTGTAAGTCGAGTAAAGTACTCTGCACTTCATTCTAAGGTATGGACCAAGCAATTGACCATACAAATTACAGTGTAGACCGGCTAGCGGTCTGCCAAACCTAGAGCAATGCATCCACAACTTGACCATGCAATACTACGGTTAATTCAATCAATCGAATCGATAACGTTATAACGTCTAAGGCCTACCAACATTACCACCTGCTTTAGCTAATCCGTATAATAGTTTAATATACCGTATTACCGTTTCTAAAGGGTAAATAATACGTAGTTCCTATAGTAGCTTTAGCCATACAATCTGTTAAAGTCCTTTGCCAATTACGTGTAAGCCTACATTATATTATAGCTATTAAACATAAACTTACCTTTGATCTTAGCTAATAAGCTTTTTATTAAATAGATTATTAAACGTTAGCTGATTTTCTGAGTCTTTGGCAACTATATAAAGATCTAGTCTTTACCTTTATCGTGGTATTTTTAAACGATCAGATGTAACTTTTCGTACGGCTATCCAATAGGCTTGTTTTTAATCTCATAGATAATCCTTAACTTGAAGATCGTGACGTTTCGGTCTTAAAAGTTGAAATCGGGTTTCGATACAAAGTATACAACCCCTCGAGTCAATACTCTATTAATTTCGACTTTATTATTTTCCTTAAAAAGCTTGTCGGAGATTTTGATAATCCTTTGTATTTGGAGCTTTAGTACGAAGTTTTCGTTATCCTTTTATTCCCTACTAACCTCAGCAGTATTGTAGATACAGCCTGGTATGTATTCATTCTCTTTACTATTTCTCTTTTTCTTCGGAGGTCGTCCGCACCGGCGGCGTTTTATCGGCTTATTGATAATAGATGGAGGAGGTAAGTGTTATCTCAGTTGCTTATTTTAAGGGTCTTTATCGTTAACAGCCCTAATATATGGCTTAACCTAAATACTTCAGAAAGATGTAGAACCGTTAATAGTTTCAACAATTATTTCGGAACTCGCGATATTTAGGATCTTATATGGGCTCTCCCATTTGGCGGGCTTCCATCACATATGTACTTTATTTTGTAATAACAAAATAAGTATGTCGATTGTTAAGGAGCCGTTTTTGTTATTAAAGGTATTATCAATACAACAATGTGCCGATTTCCTTTGTAGTTTCTTTAAAGATTTTACGTATGCCTTAACACGCTTTTGAGTATTTACCAAGGGCGTAGATTTACTCGTTAAGTTTTGGTATGCTCTAAAGACTAGTAGATTTGGTACTAGACCATCAAGGCCTATAGTATTGTTTATGCCTTTCACTGATATCTATAGGCGTGCCTCCAGAATCGTAAAGTTTCTAATTTTTAGAATAAAGATATTATATGTTCGGAGAAGTAGATTATATGCCTTTTGAACCTTTTTAATGCTTTAGTAGGCTTTTACAGGTACCTGTTTACATTCGATACCTATTACTTTGGCATTTTTTTTGAAACTCCATCACCGCAAAGTTGGTACCGGCATCGTAAACGAAGACTTTGGGTGGGTTCAAGTACGAATTGATCTATAGCATTCTAAACGTTGTTCACGTATCTTTTACCGAAAGGGATTTTCAAAACTTAGCCCTATAAAAAGAGGTTACATAATTGATGACTTGAAAAATGGGCTTATTTTCTGAGTAAAATATATTTAAAAAAATGTTGTAGTTAAAGTCCCCATCTTCGTTTGATATAAACTTTAATTTCCGGGGGACTTAAACATACGTTTGGTATAAGTAATAAAGCCCTTCAATATCTTTTAAGGCAAATCATTCCATATTTTCATATCTCACGAATTGAAGAACTTTATATTGTTTATCAACAGCTAGGTAATTAAAGCGCCAATATAGTTAACGTATTTCCGGTTTTTTTTAGGTTTAACACCATTGTTTTAGAACCTTAATGGTAAAACTATAGGATACTACATTTGGAGGCGAGGGAAAACCTTTGGCCGTTTTTAACCAATTTGTTTATATTAAAGTCAACGTTAATGCCTAGGGTGTTTATATCCTTCAAATAAAAATATGGGGTAGGAGAGTTAAGGATATAAAACGTGATTACTTTTAGAATAGTTTAAATTATTGTTGTCTCCAATAACGATGATTACTCGCCTAGTTTAATGTTAACTTTAACTTTATTGATGTCGTAACGATTAATTTTAGCAACTTGAATGTTTTACCTCTAGAATACCACGTACTACGAATAGCTTTTTATTTAATACCTTGTTGTCCCTATATTGCACCCAATACCTGAAAACTTATGGTTCGCATAACGAATATGAAGATTAAAGTTATAGAACTGGTTAAAGTCCTAAAAAAAATAATGGTAAGGATTATCACTACTGAAACGGTATGAGAAAGCATGGTTAGCTAGCTACTAAGCCGTATTAAGAGCAGTATTTTTATGTCACTTAATTTAATTAGGGGTATTATTGCCGTTCATCGGCTTGTTACCCTCGAAGTTTACGATTTAATTTAAGTAATACTGTTTAAAAGTGGTAGGGTACTGGATATAGTATATTATTTTCTGCTTTTTCGCTTGGAGAGGGGGTTTTGAGTTGAATAATAGCTAGACTTACCCTAGATTTAACATCTTCTACTACTATTACGAATATAGTGCTTATAGTTATTAAGTTCGCCTAAATTATAGCCTTATTGGCGTCAACGTGATTATTACCTCTAATTCGTAATCAATTAACCAGACTTTAGACGTTAAAAGCACCCATAACTGTATTTTCGGTCTACGTAATTAACCACCGCAAGGGTTTTTTAATTTACGTTGGGGTAGTTGCTGGCTTCAAGGTATATATAAAACAAGTTTAGTGTATGCGTTATTACAATGGCGAACGAAAAACGCAACTGAATAAAAAAGCCTTCGCAAATGGTATCTAAGCGTTATAAAGCGTATTTAAACTCGCTAACTCCCGTAACTACTACCCATACCTATTTACAAGGTGTAGCTTCACTAGCGCAGACTTTCACCATTACTTATTGATATAACATTAGATTGTAAAGAATTTGGTTAAGGATATCCATTGGTATTTCCTCCTTTTTCTTGTTCGCTATTATCATGGTTTATTTCGTAGTGGCCCAATTTTTGTAATATTAAGCGAGGTAAACATTGTGTTTAAAATAGCTTTTCATATTATCGTAAATCTCGCAAAACGGGGTAACTCGAGTAAGAAAGGTTAAATAATAGTTCCTGGCATACCCTGTATGGATTCCAGGGAATAGTAAGTGAGAACCTAGAGATAAAACCGCTATTTACTTGAAAATGTTTAGCAAAAGCATCATTTTGGTGTCGACAAGGTTATATATCTTCCTGTTATACTTTTCTATATCGTTTTAGATTTTGGCGAGGTCTAAAAGGAGTTTGTAGTTTATGTTCACCATTTGGACAGGTTTTGGGGGCAAGTTACAATAATTATTCTAGTTTTAATTGGTGTTTCCTAGAAATTTAAACTTTAGAACTTTCGAGGTAAGACGTTAAGAGTAATTACCAGTCGCTTAGCTCGAGGTGTAAAGTCCTATAGTAAGACTTGTGATTGGCTCTCGCGTGGAGGCAAACCAAACGTGAAAAGGTTTTTAAGGGGTTAGCGATTTTGAATAAAGTGCTGAGGGGGAAGGGTGACCTAGAAGCTTTGGGAGACTTGACAATCTTGTTTAATTGACTGGTGTAGAGTGCCTACGTCAATACTTCTAGCCTTGTTGGCGGCCGCTATTTTGCACGCTTTGCCACCGCTAAGAACGTACTCCGTATTATTACGTGGAGGTGCTGGACTGCCAAGCAGATTCACAGGTTTTTTATCGTCAACATGTAAAGAGGGTTGACTTAACCAATGGTAAAGGAGAGGTCCCCTGGATTATATATAAGAGCGTTAAAGTTTTTTAACATCTTTTCCTTTAGTCCGTAAACTTTGAAGGCATTTTTTATATTGAGATAGTTTGAAGAGTTCTTATACTACCTTTGTGTTGACATGAACTAATAAATAAACCCTTTACTGCTTAAGTTTTACCTTAATCTTTATCTTAACCCTTTTTTAAATTGAGGTTCACATATTTATAGTTTTGTTATTGAAAAGATTACGGAAGTTGGTAGAGGCGTAGTTAGGCTCATTAGTGTTGTAGTTCTCAATGATGTAGTATCCAACGAAGTTGGTAAGGTGTTCTTCGGCTAAGTCTTTATCAACGTCTTTTTCCTAAAAGTCGTAATTGTAGTACTTGATAAAGAAGTATCTGAAGGCCTTAATTTCTTTTTTTAGCAGGAAAATTCGGCGATGGCTTCAAAGTGAGTGTTTACAGTAGCCATATTAACGTACTAGCTTAAATAGGGTGTGTAGGGCGAGGGACATGGTAATTTTCAGCGCAAATGCTTAATATTTTGGCGTAGATTCGCGTTGGAACTTGGCGACTTGACGTTGAGTCGCGCAACGTGGCTTTTTTGACACTACTTAGCAATTATTGGTATTTTCGCTTAAAGCAACGAACTTAACGATTCAATTAGTATGAGGGAAGTAAAAAGAGTGAAATAGGGGCAAAGGTGTGATGTAGAAGGTAAGGTCGAAGATTGTTTGTTATTGATGAAGGACGAAAGTTAAAAGTTGTTTAAGGTAGTATGTTAGTCGTTTTTCTTACAGTAGTAGCATCTGAATTAGTACTAACTTGGCCATTTGCCAACTTTCTGAATTTTAAGACTTCTGATAGTCAATCTCAACATCTTTGAAAAAGATCTACAAAGATTTCTTAATGTTTTCAATAGAGATACCGTCGCTACCTTTAATCTAGCATAAAAACCGACATAGCCTAAAAGTCTTCTTTACTTACTTCTGTAAAAGCCGGCGTAGCAATAAAGGCCCCTTGCAAGAATATTTCCTCTACCCTGACGATAACGTAGGGCGTAACAACCGGAAAGTAGTTTCTTTTTTTACTTAGCTCATCTGTGCTTGACATAATAATTATTAATCAGTATTGGTAGGGCCTTAGATCTTTGCAACGTTGTCGATTCGAATCATGGTCGAAGTAACAGTAGTATTGCATTGGTCAAGTGGTAGATGTATTATTAGAGGTTTGGCAGAACGTTAGCCGGTCTGCAAAGTAATTTGTATGGATAATTGCTTGGCCCGTACCCTAGAGTAAAGTGCAGTGTATTGTAATCAACTTACACCCAATGCAGTAAGTCCACACAAATAATATGCTAAACTTACAGTCAGTACAGTCAACTTTACTATAAGTAAAGTTGATCTACAGCACTGCATGTAGTTCTATTCCAACAGATTATAATATTAACATAAGGGGTACTTTATATTACCATAGTCCTTTATAAGTACCGAATCGGAAGCTATTAACGGCAAAATTCTTGTAACAAACTTACGATTCGCTTATTATGGTTTATTTGAGTGAAAACATTTTTTCGGGGTTTTGAACGGCATCATTATGAACAAAATGGATCGTAAATATTCAAAGTTTTTATCGAATATATACGTAATACAATGGTACAAAACCTCGTTATACTTTACGACAGAGCTTTCTTTAACCTCCTTTTATTTTAAATTGTTATTAAATCTAATTTTTTCATCAACTTGACAATAAACTTACTAGTTATTAATAACTAATTGTAGTATATATTAATTTATATAAATAGATGTTTCACATGTATTCAATTAAAAATAATATAGTTGAAAATTATTAAGAAGTATATCAAACGTTTTCAGAGAATATAATGGCGATTTTATAAGTTTTTTATATTTATTATTAGTGATCGCGGCTCGAATGAGTTAGGTACCTTTCAAATGACCTTATACATTTCAACAGAAGTTTACCAACTTTTTTGAATGGCATAGTACCCATGAGCGAATAGAGATAATAAACGGGTACATTGAAAAGTTTCAAAATACCTGCTTATTATTGTCTTTTTTTAAAAAATATGATAAATCAATATTTTCTTAATTTATCAATTCATAATAAATAATTCAAAATCTACTGTTTCCTGACGTAGCATAAATCTACTAATTCATAGGTACTAAATGTCCTTTAATTTAAGGATAAACGGAGATATAAAAGGGATAATTAGTTTGGCGAAACCAACCTTTATGTTTTCAGCATATTGATGCGAAAGTATGGAATTAGTTCAAACGGATATACCCTATATTAAGTAATAGATAAATACAGCAGTCAATCATTAACAACGCACGACGATATCATATAAGGTAATTGATCAAATTGAACTCAATTTACATAGTATTAAACCCAATTATTAAAAAAAAAAAAAAAAACTTGATTAATTATATGATTAACATTATCATTGACATGTTTTTAGATCTTTGCAAAGTTTTCGATGCGATTGGTTGAAGTAAAAATAGTATTGCATTGGTCAAGTGGTGGATGTATTGTTCTAGGTTTGACCGACTGATAGCTAGTCTGCAGTTACTTATATAGCTAATTGCTTTGCCCGTGCCCTAGAATTAGGTGCAGCGTACTGCACTAAATTTACACTCAATGCGGTAATTCTCCATAAAGCAATACACAACTTTCAATACAGTCAACTTTACTGTAAGTAAAGTTAACCTATTGCACTGAATATAGTAATATTCTAATAATGACGGCTTTTTAGTTTTGCACACGTATGCTAGTATAGCTAAAAAATCTTTTCCGGTTAACACTCAATTGCCTCCTCGTCAACTAGCCAAACCCCTATTAATTCCAATTGACTTCCAGACTAAATTACACCCAATTGCATGGAAATTGACCCCATTTAAACCCAATTACTCCCTTTCTCAAACATCTAATTTTAACAACTCCTATAAAAAGTTTTTCGCTATAGACTTTTGCAAGCTTTTACTTCATTCGTGCCAATTAAATAGGCCCGTATCTTCAATTATCTGTCAGTCTTCCAGTTTGCTATCACATGATTTGGGCTTTCCAGGCGAATTATTAACCTAGCCCTCGATCCGTATAGTTAGCCTGTTGTTATTCACAAATATTTTCAGGGCCTTGTTCGGCGTTATCTTTGTTATTGCTTTTTCGGCATTGTCTTTGCCGTCGATCCATCGGAACTCCTTAATTTCCTTCCCTTTGTAGGCCTTACGGAGTGTCATTACATCGATTATCAGGCGTTTTTCACTGGTAGTTCGGAGTTTCGAGAGGTATTCGAATAGGATTTTCGAATCGATATAGATTACTACCAGGATATGAAGAATTTTCAGCTGCCTAGTGATAAGGTTAATTGTTTTCTACAATGCCATACCTACGTTAAAGCCCGCAATTATGCCGTAAACCTCTAGAGCTAATACGCTTCATGTATTTCTTGTATATTTAACGAAAATCTAGTAAATTAAGCTTACAATAATACTAAATTGATTTTCCCGCCTATCTTCATTAACGAGGGTTATTATGAAGCTGATTCATGAAGACAGGTTGGTGTTGTTTGTAAAGGACCCGTTTGTCAAAATCATTAACTTTACCCTCGATAGGTCGATTGAGACTATATTGATTTCGCGATTCAGGTTTCGTATTTTCTACCAAATCCTCTTGTTCAACTGGTTAAAGTTTTTATCCGTTGGCTTATATTCTTACGCTGCGATTAATAGGTTGTAAAAAGCTTCCGGTTCATATAAAGTAGAAATATAAGTACTTTGAATACGCTATTTCAAGTATCTTTAAGTCTTAATTACATTAGTTCGATCAATTATAGAAAAATAGCGCATTGGCATTTTAGGCCAAAGCTTAAGCCGATATTAACACCAAATATATTTATTAACTATTAATTAAAGTTAAGTTGACTACTTTCTATTAACTTCGTTATTAACTAGTAATTCCAAAACTTGGAGTTTTTTATCACCTGCTGTTTTAATACTATAAAGTTAGCTGTTTCAATAAAGAGGGTATTGTTAATTTATATGAATATTACGCTGAGGTCCTTCATTTACGTTACTAATAAATACTGGAAGTACTTTAATATTTTATCGTTAATTTTGATTTGAAATACGATTGGTAAGTTAGGAGTTAATGAACGTTTACTTTAGTTTACGCGTATAGTAGTTTAATATATCGTATTACCATACGTAAAGGGTAAATAATACTAAGGTTCATTAGTAGTTTTAATAGTACGATCCGCTTTAAATCCGTTATTAATTAAGTATAGGCCTGCGTTATATTTCGATCATTGAGAGTAAATTTACCTTTAGTTTTGTCTTATAAACTTGCTATTAAAGCGATTTCTAAACGTTAGCTAATTTTCCAAATTGTTGGCGATTATGTAAAGATGTTTTTTTGCCTTTATCACCGTATCTTTCAGTGATTAAAGGTGATTTTTCGTATGGCTTCTCCGTGGTCTTTCCTTTGATCTTGTAGATAATCCTCGACTTAAATATCGTAACGTTTGGGGTTTAAAAGTTAAAATCGGTTTTAGATACGAATTATATAACCCTTTAAGTTAATAGGCCGTTAATTTCAACCTTATCGCTTTTCTTCAAGGGTTTGCCAAAGGTTTCGATAATTCCTTGTACTTGGAGCTTTGGTGCTAAGTTTTTGTTATCCTTATTTTTTCTACTTACTTAAGTAGTATTATAGATACGGTCAGGTATATATTCCTCCATTTTAACGTTCTCTTTCTTCGCGGGTTGTCTGCAACGATGACGTTTTATTGGTTTGTCGATAATGAGTAAAAGGGGTTAGTATTAGTTTATTCGTTTGGCTTAAGGGTATTTATCATTAAATGCCCTGATATAAGGATCAACCTAGGTAATTTAGAAAAATATAGGAACGTTAGTAGTTTTTACAATTACTTCGGAGTTCGCGATATTTAATATCTTATGCAGGCCCTCCCATTTTCCCGGTATCTGCAACACGAGTATTTTACTTTACAACGGTAAAATAAGCACGTCGATTGTTAAAGGACCATTCTTAGTATTAAGGGCATTGTTTATTTGGCGGCGTACCGATTCTCTTCGCAATTCTCTTAAAGCTTTGCTATAGGTCATAATACGTTTCTTAGTACTTGTCGAGTGCGTTGTAATGATCACACTAAATACCCGAGAGTAAATAGAAGATGTCAGAGGGTTTATGTTAGCAGTAAGGTAGTAGAGGTAACAAAGGTGCAATATTAAAAAGATGTGTGTTCGTGCTGTAGGATAATCATTAGCCGTTAGGCTATTTAGATATGTATACTGAATACTTAGATTGACAACTGAAGACCTATGAAAGAAATGATATCGATGTGGTGCTGACCGTATCCTTATATCCTAGCGCTTTCATACTATCTTCAGTACTGAGGCTCACTAGTGCTCACTGAGGCTCACCGGTGCTCACTGAAGCTCACCAATGCTCACTAAGGCTGAGTGAGCACTTGTGATCTAGATAACCCTAACCCTGGAGGATTTCCTAGTCTGGGGCTGACAAAGAGATGTTCTCCGCCTGATGTATTGGACTTTAGGCTCTCGGTAGCTCAACTGCATACTAGCCTGTTTCCTGACCCGCCAACGTGCTTGGGTTATAACAGGCGGAAATTCACTCGTCAGGTATAGGTACGTTCCAAAGACCAATAGCGTTAGCATTAAGCCATTGGGGCCTATAATATCGTTTATGCTTTTTACTGCTATTTATAGGCGTGTTTCCGAATCCGTGAAGGTTTTAATTCTCAACATAAAGATATTATACATTCGGTGAAGTAAGGCGTGTACCCTTTCAATCTTTCCAATGCTCTAGTAGGTTTTTATAGGTACCTGTTTACACTAAATACCTATTATTTTAGTATTTCTTTAAAAACTTTACCGTCGTAAATTTCATACCGGAATTATGGACGACGACGTTAAATAAACCTAAGTACATATTCGTCCATAACATCCTTAGCATTTCCCATGTATTTTTTGCTGAAAGAGATTTTTAAAACTTCGTTTCGTAAACAAAGTTTACGAAACTAACAACGTAAAAAACAATTTTATTATCCAAATGAAACATGTTAATAAAGATCTCATAATTCAAGTCGTGATTATCTTTGAATATAAACTTAAATTTATAAGAGGCTTAGGTATACATTCGATTGTAGTGGTAAAGTCTTTTAATAGATTTTTTTCTAAGGCGAAGTATTCCACATTTTTTTCCTTATGTACTCTGGGACTTTATATAGCCTGTTAATGTCTAAGTGGTTAAAACTCCGATATAGGTAACATATCTCGCCCTCCGTTAGGTATAATACCACTATTCCCGGGTTTTAAAAATAAAACCAAAGGTTTCCCGATTTAAAAGCGAGTGGAAACCTTCAGCTGTTTTTAACCAATTGATTTACGTTAACGTCAACGTTAATTCCAAGGGTCATTATATCTTCTAAATGAAGTCAAAATATGGTAAGGGACTTAAAGATATGAAACGTAATTCCTTGTATAATAATTGAAACTACCGTTATCCCTAATAATAATAGTTCTTTTGGGCTAAAGCCAACTTTGACCTTGTTAGTATCGTTACAATTAATGTTAATAGCTGTAATACTTTCGCTTCATAATGCTACATACTACGAATAGCCTCCTGTTAAATACCTTATTACCCATATATCGAGTATAATACCTTCAAATAGGTAATCAATATGATATTCGCGAAGATTAAAAGTTTATAAGAGGTTAGGGGTTTGGTTAAGGCAAAAGTAAGGGTTTTCACCACCCAAACTGTATAGAAAGGCGTGGTCAGCTAGTTATTAGGCCGCGTTAGGAGCAGTATCTTCGTGTCTCTTAATTTATTTAGGGGCATTAACTCTGTCAATTAGCTCGTTACCTTCAAAGTCAACGATTTAATTTAAGTAGTCCCGTTGAAAAGTATTACGGTATTACGCGTAATATATTACCTTCATATTGTTATACTCAGCAAAGCAGTGTCGAATTGACTAGTAGATAAATTTGTCATACATCCAATATATTTTACCACTATTATAATAATAGTACTTACGGTTAATAGACCCGCTTGAATCTTGGCCTAATTAGCATTAACTTAGCTATTGCTTTTAGCTTATGGCCGGTAGGCCAAACCTTAAGCGTTTTAGGCGCCTGAAACTATATTTGTGGTCGAGTTAATCAACTACCGTTAAGTTTTTTTTCCTATATGTCAGGGCAGTTGCCGGTTTAGGGGTATATACCGAGCGATTTTGGTATACGCGTTATTACAATGGCAAACAAGAAGCGTAACTGGCTAAAAAAGCCTTTGTAGATGGAATCTGGGCGTTATAAGGTGTATTCGAACTCGTCAACACCCTTAAATGCTGCATGTACCTATTCGCAAAGTGTAACTTCGTTAGTATGTACTTTCCCCGTTACTTTTTGGTACAATATTAACTTGTCAAGAATTTGGCTAAGGATATCTATTGGTGTTTCCTCCTCTTTTCTTTCTTTACCATTATTATAGTCCATCACGTAGTAGAATAATCTCTATAGTATTAGGCTAAATAAACATCATATTCGAAGTGACTCTTTATACCGTTGTAGATTTCGCGGAATGTAATAGCTTGAGTATGAAAGGTTAGGTAGTACTCCTTAATATACCTTGTAAGAATTCCGGGGAACAGTAAT
The DNA here is from genome assembly GCA_038502455.1 of Anisogramma anomala. Taxonomy (NCBI): domain Eukaryota; kingdom Fungi; phylum Ascomycota; class Sordariomycetes; order Diaporthales; family Gnomoniaceae; genus Anisogramma; species Anisogramma anomala. Next base: position 17,471,238 of record JASMMZ010000004.1, on the reverse strand, counting down.
TAAAAACCTAAAGGAGGAACTTCCATCCATTTTCAAATATTTGGGAAAGGCATTATCTTGGTGTCGAAGAAGTTGTAAGGTTTCCTGTTATAGTTTTCTACATTATTTCAAATATTGGAAAAGTTCATGAGGAGTTTGTTATTGATGTTAACCATTTTAAAAGGTCATAAGGAAAGGTCACGATAGTTATCCCAGCCTTCAATAGTGTTTCTGCGCAATTTAAGTCTTGTAGCCTTTGAGGCGCGGTATTAAGAGTAATTGCCGGTCGCTTAGCCTGAGGGATACAATCCTGTAATAAGACTTGTAATAGGCTCTCGCATGTAGGTAAAACTAAACAGAAAGAGTTTTTAAAAAGCTTAGTGGTTCTGAGTAAAATATTGAGGGTAAAGTGGTACTTAATAAATTTAAGATATTTGACGATTTTGCTTAATTGACTATTATAAAATGACGATATCAATACCTCTTGCTGCGTTGGTGGCCTTTGCTTCACGCGCTCTACCTCCGCTAAAGACGTACTCCACGCTATTAGTTGGAGGTACTAAGCTGCCGAGCAAGTCAACATATTCCTTATCACTAGCGCGTGAAAAGGTTGAACTTAGCTGAAAGTAAAGGGGAGGCCCTCTAGATCGCATGTAGGCGCTTTAAGGTTCGTCAACATCTTTTCCTTTAGGATATGGGCCTCAAAGGCATTGTTCAAGTTAAGACAATTCGAAAAGTGTTTTTGTTAGACTAATAACGTTTTCTTTTGGAACGTAAATACCTCAGAGTTCAAGTTTAGCCTTTAGTTTGTACTTAACGGTTCTTTGGGTTTTCTTCCACATATTAATTATCTAGTCGCTGAAAAATTCACGAAACTTATAAAACGCGTCGTTAGTATCCTCACTGCTATCATATTCTAAGATGAAACAACTAACGAAGTTGGTCAAATACTCTTCGGTTTAATTTCAATCGATGTTGTTTCCCCAAAATTTATAATTGTTTTGCTTAGCGAAAGCTATTCTAATGTTCGTAATTGCTTCTTTCCAAACATAGTTAGTAATGACTTCAAAGTGAGGACTTACGGTAGTCATCTTAACGTTTTGACCTATGTAGGACGCATAGGGCATGTAAAGCGAGAGACTTTGAGATCTTGGGTGTAGGGACTTGGTGCTTTTTCATGAAGTTGCGTGGGAACTTGGCGACTTGGCGTTGGATCATGTAGCGTGGCTTTCTTAACATAACTTAGTGTTTTCGCTTAAAGCAGCGAACTTAATGATTAAAGTCACGTAAGGAGTAAAAAGAGTAAAGTAGGTCAAAGATCTGGTGTAAATGGTAAGGTCTCAAGTTGTTTGTTAATAGTAAAGTGCGAAGGTTATTCGTTGTAATCCTTTGGCTGTCAGACTTAGTCGTTTTTGCAATAGTAGCACCTACAGTAGTACTAATTTAGCCGTTTGCCAACTTGTGGTTTAAGACTTTTAACTATCAATCTCAACGCTCTTTCAAAAAGATAAATGAAGATTTCTTGGTGCTTTCAAGTAGCGATACCGTCGCTTACTTCCAGATTGCCGTTGTATACTGACACAACCCAAAAGTTTTCTTTATTTTCCTGCTATTGTAAATTGACGCAGCACTAATAGAGGTCTTTCACAAGAATGTTTCCTCTATCCTAGCGATAAAGCAAAGCGTAACAACTGGAAATTAGCTTCTTCTTCTACTTCGCTAATTTGTACTTAACCCAATAAGCACTGATCAGTATTAGCAGGTCTTCAAATCGTTATAACGTTATCGATTCAATTGATTGAAATAACAGTAGTATTACATGGTCAACTGGTGGGTGTATTGTTCTAGGTTTGGCAAACCGCTAGCCGGTATGCACAGTAACTTGTATGGTCAATTGCTTGGCCCTTTCCCTAGAGTGAAGTGCAGCATACTGCACTCGACTTACATCCAATGCGGTAAGTCTCCACAAATCAATACACCCTACTTCTAGTACATTCAACTTTACTGTAAATAAACTTGATCTATTGCACTATATTTCGTATTATTCCAATAATTATATCGTTAACGTTTCTATTCGGTTGAATATTATATTGGATATATTGAATAATTAATTTATGTGTGACGTAAATTTAGCTAAATGCGTGGTTACGGATCTCTTCTTAATGAGTTCTATCCGATGTATACCCGAGATTAATATTCGCTACGAACGATATAAGTTAGAGTATATAGGATGAATTCAAAGTTTAGGATATTTTAACCGTGAAAATGAAACAGTGCGGTATTTATTAAATATTAATTAAATATTAAAGTAATAATAAGTTTAATTGGAATCTATTGAAATATTACTAAGATATTATGACCTTAAATAAAGTTAAAACAAAATGAAAGAACGTACAGTTTTATAATAACCTGGCGTTTCGATGCCAGCGCCAGATACGCTTTAAGTAACTTATATCAATTTTTTTTCCCTTTATTGGGGAAATAGCATATTATTCATAAAGAAGAGTCAAAATTCATCATTATCCTTCTATAAAATTATATACAGGGCCGAATATATACTATCCGACTTTTTAAGATATTTATTTAACTACAAAGAAACTTTCATCCAAAAAAATTAATTTTAACTTATAAGATATTATTATTATCGTTTTAATTTTCCGAATAATAATGCCGATAACGTTCAAATCTCTATTATAATTAGCCACAGACGTTGAAAAAGGTTAACGGGAGCGAGAGTCGCGAAAAGGAGCGAGAATTAAATAACATCGATAAGGGAAGTTAAAGTAAGGCGAGGAAAGTATTAAGCGAAGCTAATAATGGTAGATAACGTTAAGTTAAACGTGTATTAAAAAAGCCGATGAAAGTGGATTACTCGAGGTGGAGCGAAATAAACTTTCCTTTACGTATGATATAAAAAACTGAAACACATGAGTTTACATCTGGGTATCTTGATTGGTATGGGCGTAGAAATTAATCAGTTTTCAGTCGGCTCAGTTAAACCGTTCTTATATAGGGTAAACAAATATGACGCGGGAAAATAAAGGGTTTTCATAGTAAAACCTTAAATATTATTCGTAATATTGTATGAGCCGTAACCCATATTAACTATAAAAAATATAACTTATGTAGCTATTTTGTTTCAACTACCTGCAGTAAAATTTAAAAAAGGCTTACTAAGGATGGTAGCTAGATCTAAGATAAAAACATTTCGAATTGAATTATGTTTAAGAAACTGAATACGGTTGCGATAAACAAAAAAGATGGTAAAGAGAAACGAGGGCGCTTGTTGGGACGATGAAGCCAAAAAAAAAGTAAGGTAAGGGTGTATAATTAGGGGTATAACAACTTATATAGACGAAATGGTCAAGACGCTTTATTCACAGGCAACATTACAAAGTCAAATGAATTAATTAAATAATTCGGATAAGGTGACAGCAAGAATAGGTTTATAATCGGAAACTTTACTTTAACGATTACAAATATGTAATAAGATATAAACATCGTTTGAAAAGGTTACTATAAGCAGTCATAATAACCTACGTAAGTTAAACGAAATTGTAAATAAGTTATTTTGGGAATAACTTGTAAAAAGGCTTAATATACAGTTAGATTTTCTATAAAATCAACATTTAAGTTTCTCTTACTATACATCGTACCATAAAAGCAGCATCTTTAAATGCGATAGATAGGGATATAAATTAAGAGTATTTGAAAATTTAGCAAACAATTATTATAAGATATACAAATATATTCAACTTATAAACAGTGAAGTTTAACCTTATTCTTTCCGTAGTCGAATAGAAAAAGGTTTTCCATAACGTGGGGTGACTACGTAATATAATTAACGGTAAATGTATTAAGTTATAAAAAAGGATATATATTATAGGAAGGTTAATTTTTACTATTAGGTATATTAGAAGTTGTATAACATATATTCAGACCTTAGAATACGTCGATTATGATAACGAAAAAAGTTAATTAAAAATTAAACAGAACCGGAGGAATATAAATTATAACAAGTCTTCAAGAACCAAATTATAATTCAAATTATTATAAATCTACTGAACGCGGATAGTCGGCGAATCTTAAACTGGCGAAACGAAAAAGAAAATGAAAAAGGTTTTATAAGGTACGATAAAGTCCGTTTTTCTAGACGAAAACGAACCAGGATCAGCGAAATTTATATATTTTACAGCATGTTAAGAGACGCTGTATGCGTCGTAAATGGCTCATGATTGATGAAGCTTATATATTATACAACGTATTAAGAGGTACGTTATATAGAGTTGGTAGCTCGGGATTAATAAGGCTAATTCGTCATAAATTCGCGTTATACGACCCGCGCTCGACTTATACCCCACCCGTGTTTTATACAGATACGGTCCGTATTTATTATTTAGCTAGCAAGATCTTATAATTTTAACGTTTTTCCAATAGAGAGGGAGTCAAATTATAAACTTAAGCTATTAGCTATTAAGTTTGTAATACTCGATCTTAGTGTAGTCTAGGTATGAGTTGCCAGCATTACGTGCGAAGATACATAACGGGCCTTACTCGGACCGTATATATAAGTCCTATACGAAGGACCTCCGTAGCCTTCTATAGTCCTCTTTTGTACCTGAATTAATAACTCTATTTGATACCTATTTGGTATACCTTCTTAGGTTGGACCATATCACGGATACTGTACGTGTACAATCCATTACATATACATCTAAAAAACATATAAACCTAGTAACTCATAAATTAAATGTATAATATACCCCTGTACCTTTTAGGAAAAACTCGTATTATTAAAACCTATACAGAACGTATTCGAGCCACATATAGATCAAGTTCAGGGCCTATAATGTTATGAACTAGTCGTAGATTGGTTGTATCCGTATTCTTATTCCGTCGACTGAAAATTTAGTATAGATTGTGTTCGCGTAAAGTACGGATTAACTACACTGAAAAGTGGGGGAGCTCGGAGAGTATTAAAAGGGGGGGGGGGGGTGGAGAGGTGGATTTATATTGTTGTTTCTAGTTCTGCTAGCTCCATGGATATCCCTTTGTCCTCCAGACATCCCTCCTATGACAGCGGGTAGCCATTTCCCTAGTATACGTCATGTTCAGTATGCACATCAATCCTCCATACTACCAGAATCAGACGCGGATCGAACGCGAACTAGGTGTCAGATATAGAACGTTATAATTTAGTTTTTCGCGTACCGGTCGCGAATCAAATACAATAAATAAAACGTTATAAATCAGTTATATACTCGTCAATTTCTGAACGTTCGCGTATTGAAATGGCTCTTATGCCGCCAGTAGTTCGTTAGACTTTCCTTTTTTCCTTTCTCGATTCACTTTTATTTTACCTGGTTTTCTCTAATTTCTCGTCCAAAAGTTTAATCGTTATGAACTTTGGTTGAATTTATATTACAATTTATATTAGTATTTGTTGGAATAGTACTAAATGCAGTGCAGTAGGTTAACTTTACTTATAGTAAAGTTGACTATTCTGCAAGTTGAGTGCATTGCTTTATAGAGACTTACCGCATTAGATGTTAGTCGAGTGCAGTACGCTACAATTCACTCTATGGCACGAGCCAAGCAATTGAATATACAAATTACAGTGTAGACCGGCTAGCGGTTTGTCAAACCTAGAACACAACATCCACCACTTGACTAATGCAATACTACTGTTACTTCAAAGACCAATCGAATATACAACTTTACAACGATATAAAGACCTAAGAACACTGATTAGTGCTTATTAGGTTAATTACAGATTGACTATATAGAAGAAAAAGCTAATTTTTGGTTACACTCTACGTTAACAATGGCAGCTAGAGTAAAGGAAAGATTTTTTGTAAAATGCCTTTATTAGTACTACGCTAATCCCCGATGGCAGGAAAATAGAGAAAAATTTTAGGTTTCGTTAGTCTCTAACGGTAATCTATAGGTAAGCGACGGTATCGCTATTAAAAATACAAAGAAATCTTTATTGACCTTTCTTGAGAACGTTAAGATTAACTGTAAGAAGTCTTAAATTTCGGCAAGTAGGAAAACGGCAAAGTTAGTAATATTGAGGGTGCTACTACTACAAGAAAAACAACTAAGTCCTTACGCCAAATAACCTACAATAACAAATAACCTTTGCCCTCCACTATTAATAACAACCTTCGACCTTACTCTTTACACTAAACCTCTGCCCTTATTTCACCTTTTTCACTCCCTTTATACCACTTTAATCGTTTAGTTCGCTTCTTTAATCGAAAACACCAAATCGCGCCAAGAAAGTTACGTCGCGCGACCTTATACTAAGTTACCAAGCTGCCAAGGTTCCACGCGACTTTACATCAAGTATCTACGCCTAAAATCACCAAGTCCCTCGCCTTAAACTCTCTACATGTCCTACGTGAATAAACAAGTTGATATGTCAATTAGAAGCACCCACTTTAAAGCTATTACCGACCTTGTGAGCAAAAAAGTAATTAAGGCCTTCGTACACCTTTTTACCAAGTCCTATAACTACGACTTTTAGGGACGGGTTGTTAATGAAGACTTAAACGAATAACATTTGACCAACTTCGTCGGCTACTATATAGTTAAGAATAATAATAACAGGCACAATACTGACTGTGTTTTTACCAAATATCGTGAATTTTTTAAGGATTGGATAATTGATATGTAAAAAGCAACTTTAAAAGGGATTAAGTTTAAGCTTAAGTTTGAATTAAAGGAATAAGGGATTTACGTTTACGTATAGGGCGCCAAAACGTTAACACAAGTTTTCTTTAACCTGGCTTAACTTATAGAATACTCTTAAAAACTACAGCTTAAAGGAAAGAGCGTTAAGGAATCTAACCGCCCCCATACGCGATCTAAAGGACCTCCCCTTCACTTTCAGATAAGTTAAGCCTCTTCACGTACTGGTGATAAGGAACCTATTGACCTGTTCGGAATTTAAGTACCTTCATGTGACAACGCAGAGTATGCTCTTAGCGGAGGCAGAGCACGTCAAGCAGCGGCCGCCTATACGGCTAGAGGAATTAACGCCGGCGCTTTATACCAGTCAATTAAATAAGATCTTCAGGCTTTTCAGAATCCTCAAGTACTAATTTCCCCTTAGCCATTCCAATGATAGGCGTCTTAAAACCCTTCCTTATTCAGATTTACCTACATATAAAAGCTTACCACAGATCCTACCACAAAACTTTACCCATCGGGTCAGGAGACTGGCAATTACCCTTACCACCGTGCTTCGGAAGCCCCAAGGCATAAATTGTCAGGAAATACTATTTAAGGCTAGGATAACCATCGCGAGCTTCCCTCAAAACATACCTAGATTGTTAACATTTACTAGGAGTTTCTCACAGACTTAGTTAAGATTTGAAACGACGTAGAAAAGTATGATGGGAAGCTTTACAACCTTTTCGATACTAAAATAATACCCTTCTTGAATATTTGCAAATAGATGGAAGTCTCTCCTTTAAGTTTTCATTCAATATTCCCCAGAATCCTTACAAGGCACGCTAAGGACTACTACCTAACCTTCCTTACTAAAGCCATCAAGTTCCGCAAAATCTACGATGATATAAAGAGCAACTTCGAACACGATATCCATCTTACGCAATACTACAAAAATTAGGCCATAATGCGGTAGACTACAATAATAGCGAGAAAAAGAAGGAGGAAATAATAATAGATATCCTTAATTATATGTTTGATAAGTTAATTCTTTGACAAAAATAAATGGGGAAAATCCTCGTTAGCGAAGCCAGACTTTGCAAACAGTAACGGATAATAGTTACAAGAGTTAACGAGTTTTAATACGCCTTATAACGCTCATATACCACTTGAGAAGGCTTTTTTAGCTATTGGAGTTCTTTACTTGCTACCGTAATAACGCGTACACTAAATTCGTTTCTTATATACCCTTAAGCCGGCAATTTCACTAACGAAGATAAGGAAAACCTTATGGTGGTTAATTACATCGAGCACAAATATGGCTACGGGCGCCTACAATACCTAAAGTCTAGTTTACCGGCCACAAACTAAAGACAATAGCCATGTTAGCGCTAATAAGGCCAAGATTTTAGCGGACCTATTAACCGTAAGCATTATCGTCGTAATAGTAATAAGAGATGTTAGATTTATAATAAGATTAACTGTTAGTTAACTTGGCACCCCCCTGTCGAGCAAAACAATAAAAAGATAATGTATTACATTTTGTACTTTACTACTTTTTAACATGAATATTGAAATTAAATCGTAAATTCTAAGGAAAACAAGCGACTTAATGGCATTAATACCCCTAAAAGGATTAAATAAAATAAATATACTATTCCTAACATAGCTTAGTAATTAGCCAACTACGCTTCTTTGTACCGTTTAGGTGGTAAAAACCCTTACCTTTACCCTAAGCAAGCCTCCGATCCCTTATACACCTTTAGTCTTCGCAATCGTTATGCGGATTATACGTTTTCGAATATTTTGCTAAATATAGAGGTAATAAGATACTTAATGGGAGGTTAATCTTAATACGTAATAAAGAGAAGGGATAGTATTTTAGCTACTAAAATCAATCGTTACGATTCTATTAAGGCTAAAGTTAGCTTTAGACTAGGCGAATAATTATTGTTATTAGGGATAACGGTGGTTTAATTTGTTGTAGGAGCAATCACGTTTTACATTTTCAAGTTCCTTACTTCTTACATTCTTCTTTTGGAGGATATAAAAATTTTCGTCATTAATGTCGACATCAATGTAGACGATCTGGTTAAAAACAATTAAAAGTTTCTACTCACTCTTAGGTAAAGGTACCTATAGTTTTATCTTCAAAACCCGAAATTAATATTGTTAAACTTGACAGAAATATAGACATGTTAATTACACCAACGTTTTGACTATTTAGCTATTGGTAGGCTATATAAAATCCTAAATTTCGTAAGGTATAACGATATGAAATAATTGGCTTTAAAATCGATTAAAAGACTTTGCCAATACTGTTAAACATATGCCTAAGCTCCCCGGAAATTTAAGTTTTCATTAAAAGACGATAAGTATTTTCATTACGAGATTTTGGTTGATATGTTTTACTTAGATAATAAGTTTGTCTTTTACGTTGTTGATTTCCTAACCTCTTTTTACGGAACTAAGTTTTTAAAGTGCCTTTCGGCAAATGATACGTGGGAAAAGTTAAGGATATTGTGGATTAATACGTACTTAAGCTCACTTAACATCGTTATCTACGATATTGATACCAACTTTGTCGTGTTAGAGTTTTAATAAAATGCTAAGATAATAGCTATTTAGTGTAAACAGGTACTTATGAATATCTATTACAGAATTAGAAAGGCTTAAAGGGCATACGCCTTATTTTGCCGAACGTATAATATCATTACGCTGGAAATTGAAAGCTTTATGAATCTAGAGGCACGCTTATAAATAGTAATGAAAGGCCTGAACAATATTGTAGGCTATAACGGCTTAGTACTAACACTCCTAGTTTTTGAAGCATATTTACGCATAATAATTGAATCTCTGTCCTCGGCAATTACTTAAAAACAAGTTGCAGTTTATAGCAAAGTTTCAAAGAAATTACAAAAAGAATCGGCACGCCGCCAGATCAATAACGCCCTAAATACTAGGAAAGTCCTTTTAACAATCGAGGTATTTACTTTGCCATTATAAATTGAAGTCTTTATATGATGGAAACCGGGTCAATATAAGGGTCCGTATAAAATATTAAGTATTTCTAACTCTGAAGTAGTTGTTCAAATTGCTAATGGTCCTATATCTTTCCGAATCACTAATATTAAGCCTTATATTAGGGCTATTAACAATGAAATCCCTTAAGAAAAGCGAGCGAGTTAATACGAACCTTTCACACCCATTATTAACAAACCCATTAAACGCCGCCGACACGGACTACCCCTGAAGAAAAGAAACCTTAAAAGGGAGGAATACATACCGGACCTCATTTACAATACTGTTAAGGTAAGTAAGAAGGAGAAAAATAACGAAAATTTGGTACTAAAGTTTCGAGCGTAAGAGATTATCAAGATCTTTAGCAAACCCTTTGAGGAAAGCAACAAAGTCGAGATTAACGGTTTATTAACTCAAGAGGTTATATAATTCGTACCGAAAATTAATTTTAACCTTTGAAACTCAAACTTTACCTTTTTCAAGTTGAGGATTATTTTTGAGGTTAAAGGTAAGACTAAGGAGCGACCGTACGAAAAATCCTATTTAATCGCTTGAAGATACGGTAATCAAGTAAAAGCTAGATCGTTATATATTCGTCAACTATTTCAAAGATCATTTAAAGTGTAGTAGTTGTTTTAACAACAAGTTTATTAGCTATAACTAAAAGTAAGTATACGCTTAATTGCTGTAATATAACGTAAGCCTATATGTAATTAGAACCGGATTTATAACGGATCGTACTATTAAAACTATTACAGGAACTTGGTTTCAATTATACTTTAGGTACGCTAATACTTTATATTAAGATATATTACGAATTTGCTAAAGTAAGCGCCTAGTAGCTTTTGACCTCTTAGTCGTATGTTAAATTATGGTTAACGAAAAAGTTTTTCATGTATATCCCGTATTTACTGGTAACTTCATAAAGATTTCGGTATAATAGGTATATAAAATCACGATACCCTGTTCGTTGATATGGCTAGCTTTATAATACTAAAATAACAAACGATTAAAGATTTTAAGTTTTGAAATTATAAGCTAATAACAACGTTGACAAAAAGTAGTTAACTTGATTTTAACGGATTTTTAATCCGTATACTTGGTATTAATACCGGATTAAGTTTTGGCTTAAAAGTTCAGGGCGTTGTTTTAGATACAATTGAATAAACCTATATGGCTAGAGCTTAATGGTATTTTGAATAACATGCTCGAGGTAGCTATATTGCTACCTTATGTTAAACGGAAGCTTTTTACAACCTATCTTTCGCGGCGTAAGCATAAAATCCAACAGATAAATACTTTGACTGGCTAAATAAGAGGATTGAATGGAAAATGGGGAACTTAGACTGAGAAATTAATATGGTTTTAATCAACCTTTCGACGGCCAAGTTAATAGTTTTTATGAACGGGTCCTTTATAAATAACACCAACTTATCTTTATAAATCGGCTTTTTAATAACCCTCGTTAATGAAGATATATTGAAAAAAGAGTTAAACATTATCGGTAACCTGATTCACTGGAACTCTGTTAAGTGTTAAAGGATTATACTAATCGTATTAGATTTGGAGATTTACGGTATAATAACATGCTTCGACATAGGAATAGCACTGTAAGAAACCCTTAACCTTATTACTAGGCAGCTAAATATTCCCCCTATCCAGGTAGTGATTTGTACAAACTTCAAGAGCCTTTTCGAATACTTTTCGAAACTCGGTATTACCAGTGAAAAACGCCTTATAATCGATGTAATAGCACTTCGTAAAACCTAAAAAGGGAGAGAAATTAAGGCATTCTGGTGGATTGAAAACAAAGATAATCTCGCAGATACTATAACAAAGGCAACGCTGAATAAAGTCCTGGAAAGGTTTATGAACAGTAACAGACTAACCATAAGAATCGAGGGCTACGTTAATAGGCTTGCCGGAAGGCCCGAATCACGTGACGGCGGATGGGGATATGCTGGCAAACTGGAAGCCTGCCAAGAAATTAATAATGAGGATCTTTTTAAGTAACACGGTTAAATTGAAGGCCTGTAAAGGGCTATGGGAATAAAACTTTTTGTAGGAGTTAATAAACTCGAACCTCAGAGTAATAGAGAAATTAAGGTTAAATAGGGTTAATTTATATTTAATTGAGTGCAGTACAATATAGAAGTTCATTAGAATTGATATGGGCTTAGCTAGTTAACAAGAACGCAATTTAGTGGTAACTGGAATAGATTGGTTAGTCACATTGACGTGCACATACAAATTAAAAATCCGCCAGTGTTAGAATAGTACTACATGTAGTGTAGTAGGTTAACTTTTTTTACAGTAAGGTTGACTGTATTGCAAGTTGAGTATATTTCTTTGTAGAGATTCACCGCATTAAGTATAAGTCGAGTATAGTACGCTGCACTACATTCTAGGGCACGGGCCAAGCAATTGGCCATATAAATTACAGCGCTGACCGGCTAGTGATATGCCAAAACCAGAATCATGCATCCACCACTTGACCAATATAATACTACTGTTATTTCAAAGACCAATCGAATCGACAACGTTGCAACGATCTAAGGACCTGCAAACAGCTTTCATCTTCCCGATAACCCACTTTACTTTAAATCGTTTTGACCCGTCTTCTATCCGATTTTTTATGAAAATATACTCGACGTTTAAATAAAGTTAATGTAATTACGTCGCCGCCAACGTTTTTAGTAACGATGACCAACCCACGCGTAAAGTATACCTATTCTTTTAATTTTGAACTCTTTACTCGTTATAATTTCGCGTAGCTCTTTCGTGTAGTAGTGTCCCTATCAGTATTGGACAATAAAGATAATTAAAAAAAAGAGGTTCCTGTTATTTAGATTTAAAATGTTTATACGTTATACGAAAATTGTTTATTTAATTTAGGAGAGTATTTGACTTGTGTAGGGGTTTATTCCGATGAAAAATAACACGTTCATCGTATAAAGTGTATGAAAATAAGTTTAAAATTCAATTTTACAAGAATCTCAAGTGTATATTAATCCTTTCAACAATTAGTTTCACAGATATATTTGTTTATCGTTTCCTTTAGCTGATTCAACTTATTATATTACTTTGGTTCAGGGTTTAAGGACGGTACTTACATATTATTTCCTGAACGTAAATATTATAAATTATTTCGAATAGTTAGTATATTTTTACCATTACTTATTCAGATAAAGTAAACGAATTCGCCTGTTTATATAATGTCGCTCGCGTTTAAAAGGTTTCGATCATCGCGGCTGTATAAGTTAACAAGTTTAAATTTATACTTCTCCAACTCGTCAATTTTCCAATTTTGTTTTCGCTCGTTACGCCCCTATTTTCATTCCCCCCCGAATACTATTACACTCTTTTTCTTTACCGGGTTTTAACCCGTAACGTATTTGCTCCAACTGAAGCCGATATCTATTACAAACATCTTTATAACTCCGGTCAAATCAGACAAAACGATCTTACCGTTGTAGCCTCATCTATTATAATTAATATGAGTAACCACTTATAGAATATAAAAATGATACGTAAAGTTAGATCGTAAAAATTTATTATTTCATCCGTAATTCATTTACTATCCTAATTTAAAAGTAAGTTCATCGGGCTGGTAAGTAGTATACCGTAGACCGCATTAAGTCCAATAACATAACGTGGATGTAGATGGAAGTATTCTAATCCTTCGAAGCCTATTTTAAGGAAAGCTCCTACTATTACATTTTTTATCTTCCCTATTATTCGACATTCTCCAATTTTTAGAATGGGGTAAATAAATCCTTTAATATTAACGGTACTCTCACTTTTCAGAGTAGAATAAAAATGAAAATATTTTATAAATAAAGTTTCAAGGGCTTTTAATGTAATTATTTTTACGATTAGATAATTATTCAAAAAAAAAACAGATATTTTATATACGACATTACTTATCCTACAGTAAAATAGTAGTGAAGAAATTTTACTTTATTGTTATTATTATCATTTTATTGGTTTTGGTGTGAAAGTAATACAATGAATATGAATTATATGAATTCCATTGAACGCGGACGTCGAAATGTTAAGCCTTTGTAAAATAGATTATCTTTTTTTTTTCACTCAAAATTTGTCTGAAGTTGTAGAATGTTTGTTGTTTGTTTAATGATATGTTTATGAAGTTGTTTTACCCGTCAGATTTATTATATAGTGTTATGGTTCAACTTAAAAAGGTATGCCAAGTAGGTATCAAATGTTGTTAACAATTGAGGTACGAAGGAAGACTATAGGAGTCTGTAGAGGTCCCTTGAGCAGGACTTATATGCATGGTCTGTACATAGTCCGTTACTTACCCTTATATATAACGCCCGCAAACCGCGCCTCAACCGCGCTCGGGCCAGGTATTAAATATTCCGTTACGTATATAGTTACGTAATCTATAGACTTAATTGCTAATAACCTAGGTTTATAATATATTCTTTTCTTTTTTCAAAAACCCGATTTAGCTATGGTATTTCGCTAGTTGGAAAATTAATACGAATTATATTGCTATATGGCGTGAATTAAGCGTCAGCCGGGTGAAAGTCGTGTAATGATATCGTCAAATTATAATTACGCTGGATAGCGTACCTTATGATGAGTCATATAAAGCATAAAGTTTATCGATTTCGGGATGTCTACGTTGTATAACGTATAGATCTTACCGATTCCAAGCCGTTTAAGTATTTAAATATAGCTCTTAACGTTTGGCTATAACCCCGTTCTTCTTTCCTTTTTTCCTTATTAAATTCGCTTTTTTCACCTATTTCCGTTAATCTATTTTATATAAATTTGAACTATAACTTTCTTTTGTAATATTCGTTATAATATTCATTTTCTTGCCGCCATTTTTTAACTCATTATCCACTCATTTGAATATAACCAGAGTTCTTAAGAGTTTCAACATGAATTATACAACCTCCCTAGCTTTAAATTGCAATAACTAACTTACCTGTAAGGTATTTCATCCATTCATTCCCTGATACTTTTACCGTTAACTATATCACGGAACCTTCTAGTATCATAAATGAATTGTTTATATTTAATGATAATAAATATAAGGTTTAATCTCTGTCTCTATGGGTAAAAGATGTCAGTATATCTTCTATTCATTATTAGTCTAATTCTATTATACCTTTGATTTATGTTTGTATTCACCGCATTCGTGGATATTTCGTTTATCGTAAGATATATAATAAGGTATATTTGAAAAGTCATGTTATGAAATATAGGCGTACGTATGAACCCTCTTTATAATACGTTCAACACACGAATTAATTGGTAATTCCCTTTTCTATACAACTTTTACTACGGCAAGTTTTCGCGACTTCACAAAACGATGTTTGTATACTATTATTTACCCGCAAGCGTTAAGGTAACTTCCCAGATACAAACCTGTTTTATTTTTCCCTTTTCCGAATAAGTTCATCAATCCGTTTTACTTTGCGATATCGCCCGTGTGTAAGGAATTCCGACATTCCGGCTATATAGGTTATAACTTTGTGAACTATAAGTCCCTATTCTGCTGTCCTCCCTGATTCGTTATTACCTTAAACGCTCTCATTTTTATCTCCCGCTTTCCATAATTACACGTTATCCGCTAACCTTATCCTAGCTTATAATATCTTTGCCGTGGTTTCCTTGAATAACCACAGCAGACCTTTTTATGATTGAATTCCACACAATCAAAATAATATTACTATTCAAGTTATATCTTTCATAGTAAATATTGATTACGGTTCATAAAATGTATTGAGTAATTTTGAATCCTAATCGTAAAAGCCTTTCATTTTTTCCCGTTTTATTTATTAACTTTATATGAAAACTTCCTGACAGATGTAACTGAAAATATATCAATTATTGTACCTGCGTTACACGCGTAGCTTAAACGTAAACCGATGTATTAAGATCTTTTGTATCCTGCCTGAAAAACCGTTTTACACGTTCCGTCCCATGCTATCCATTTTCGTCGGCGTTTCCAACTACCTAACCAGCATTATGTTATAAGTCTTTATCGACTTCGCCTAATACATGCCTTCCCTTATATTATCCTCCCTCGTTAACATTTTTGTATACCCGTCTCGCTTTGCTTCATACGCCTTCACTGACGTCTTCTAACGCCTGAATCCAATTATAATAAGGGCCTTAACTTTACAGACGTTTCCGTTTTGAGGATCGGAAGTATAATAACAATATTTTATAAACGAAGTTTAAGAGACTTTGAATAAATTCCGTTTAATTTTCGGATAACTATGAAAAGAAGTCGGATAATTTATACTCGGCTTTATATATCATATTATCATATGATAGTAATGAATAGTGTCCCTTTTGTATTAAAAATATATTATGTTTGAAGTAAAAACGATTTGTCCAATATAAGTTTCTCGAAACATATCCGACGCAGATATTGAGATATCGGATTAATATAAAATTACACGTTCCTTTATTTATAATCAGATTTATTTAAAATTACAATATACTTAATTTTTCCAAGGAATTCATAATTAAATTTATATTCTCTTTTTAACTAAACTATTGTAAATTCAATACTAGCCTTTTTCGTTTTTATATTGAAAATATTCTAAAATTTCAATTTCTCGTATAAACGCAAAATCATGTTTTCTAGGAAAAGGGTTATGTTCCGGAATATATCGAATAAAAACTGTATAAAAAAGATGTTTCGTAACCGTTTATATAATTAAATTTACGTAAAATACAAAACATTTTCCAAACGTATTCAAAACGATATTTAGAGGATTCCAAACGTTCATTTTGCGACATTAATTGTAAAGATTATCAAGTTTCTTATTTAATCGGTTGGTCTCAATATTACGCAAATTAAATCGAATTCAATTACTTATTTCATATCGTTTTATGGGGCGTCACGCATAATATATATTTTTATTTAATTAATGACTAAACATGTACTACAACCGCTTAGGTTAATTTCCTACCTATATATAGGTATAACCAAAAAATGAAAGCTCGTTGTTCACAATTAGTTATCGACATCACATCATCGTTAATCTTAAGGATAACGTATATTTCGTATTTATTAATCAAATGATTTGTATTAAATAGGGTCACAGACGCGTTTCCATTATATAATACTAATTGATAAGCTAAAACTGTAATACCTGGTTAAATTAGGAAAAAGCGATCATAATTAGAAAATATTTTCAAAGCTCTTCATTTACTCATTTGGTACCGCCATCATTTTATGAGTAATATATAATCAATGAAAGTAACTAAACTCAAAAAAAAACAAGGTATTTTAAATGATATTTATCCAATTCGAGCCGCGATCGTTAATAATGGAAACTGAAAATCTAAAGAATTTCTACCATATATTTCGAAAGAATTTCGTATATATTTTAATATTCATAAATTATACTACCTTCAATGGGACGAATTTGGTCAGTTTATTTGTTAAAACCAATCATAACTTCTAGACTTGATCTGGAACCGGTAAATCTACTATAAAGTTGACGCAAATAAAAGACCAGTAACGATTTGAGATAGGAAAGGGTTAGAGAAGACCTTATCATAAGGTACACCAACGTTTCGTATAGTTGCATTACTATTGGTAGGGTCTTAGAAAGTTGCAACGTTGTCGATTCGAATCGTGGTCGAAGTAACCGTAGTATTGCATTGGTCAAGTGGTGCATGTATTATTCGAGGTTTGGCAGACCGTTAGCCGGTCTGCACAGTAATTTGTATGTCCTATTGCTTGGCCCGTCCCCTAAAGTGAAGTACAGCGTACTGCATTCGACTTATACTCAATGCAATAAGTCTATACAAATAATACGTTCAACTTGCAGTCAGTATAGTTAATATTATTTTAAGTAAAGTTGACCTACTGTATCGAACGTAGTGCTATTCTAGAACTAGCGGCTTTTTAGTTTGTGCGTATACGACAGTGTAGTTAACTAGTCTTTTCCGGTTCGTATTAAATAGAAACCTTGTCAATTTACCAATACTCTGTCAATTCCAATCGACTTCCATACTGAATTAAACTCAATTACATGCAAATTGACCCCATTTAACCTCAATTGTTCCGTTGATACGAAGTCCGAGTTTATTAACTCCTACAAAAAGTTCTTTCGTTACAAGCTTTCATAAACCTTCAATTTTAGGCGTACTAGTTAAATAGGTCGCCATCTTAGCCTTTACTTTTTTAACAATCTTCCAGTTTACCAGCACAACCCTGGTTGCCGGCACGTAACTTGAGCTTGTTAGGTGGCCTATCAATGTAGCCCTTTATGTGTATGGTCAGCCTGTTGTTATTTACAAACCTTTTCAGGGCTTTGTTCGACGATACCTTTGTCATGGCGTTTGCAGAATTGTCTTTGACGTTAATCTATCAGAACTCCCTGATCCTCCTCTTTTTGTAAGCTTTATAAAGTGTCATTACGTTAATTATAAGGCGTTTTTCGCTAATAGTTCCGAGCTTCGAAATGTATTCGAAACGGCTTTTCAAGTCGGTACAGATAACTACTAGAAAAGAAGGAATCTTTAGCTGCCTGGTAATAAAGTTAAGGGTTTTTCATAATGTTAAAACTATATCGAAACCTGCTATTATACAGTACACCTTCGAAGTTAATACGTTTCGTGTAATTCTTTTATACTCAACGGAGGTTTAGTAAATTAGGTTACCTATAATGCTGAATTGTTCTTTTCGCCTATTTTAGTTAACAATGATTATTAAAAAGCCTATTTGTGAAAATAGATCGGTATTATTTATGAAGAACAAATTTGTAAAAATTATTAACTTAGTCTTCGATAAGTCGATTATAACTATATTAATCTCGCGGTCCAGGTTTCATATTTACCATTATTGCCTTTTATTCGGCCGGTTAAAGTCCTTATTCGTTAATTTTTATACTTATATCGCGATGAATCAAACGTATGATACCTCCGGTTAATATAAGGTAATAATATAGCTGCCATAAGCACGTTATTTAAGGTACCGTTAGGTTTCAATCGTATTAATTTTATAAATTATGTCAAAAATGATACCTTGACACTTTTAGCAAAAGTTGAAGCCGGTATTGATGCTAAATATACGGATTAATGATTTATTGAAATTCAACTAACTAGTTTTGGTTGATATCGTCACCGGTTTATGATTTTAAAATTTTAAGTCTTGAATCGCCTGTCATTCCGATACTATAAAATTAGCCGTTCTGATGAAAAGGGCATCGTTAGTTTATATTCCTATTACTCCAAAGTCCCTCTTTCACGTTATTGGTACGTACGGGTCGTATATTAAAGATTTTATCGCTAGCCGTAATTTAAAGGACGATCAATAAGTGAAAAACTAATGAACCCCTGGTTTAACTAATCCGTATAGTCATTGAATATACCGTATTACCGTCCCTGAAAGGTAGGTATTACCTAACTCTTATAACAACTCTATTAATACGATTCTCTAGAAATTCTGTCCTAATTACATATAGACTTACGATATATTATGTCTATTAAATGCAAACTAACCTATTGTTTTGTTTAATAAACTTATTACTAAAGCAATTATTAAACGTTCGTTAATTTTTTCAATCGTTAACGACCACGTAAGGATATGGTCCTTACCTTTTTTACCGTATCCTCAAGTGATTAAGCCTGGTTTTATGTACGGTTACCTTGTAATCTTAACCTTGACCTCGTAAATAATCTTCGATTTAAAGATCGTAATATTTAGGTTTTAAAGGTTAAATTCGGTTTTCAACAAAAACTTTACCACCCCTCGAATTAACAGGCTATTTATTTCGACTTTTTTGCACTTTTTAAAAGGTTTACTAAAGGTATTAATAATACCTTATATTTGGAGTTTCAATGTCAAATCTTTGTTATCTTTATCTTTTCTATTCACCTAAACAGTATTTAAAATTCGGCCCAGTGTATTATCCTCCTATTTAATGTTTCTCTTTTTCGGGATTCGTCCGTGCCGGGGACGTTTTATCGTCTTATCGATAATGAGTAGAGGAGGTTCGTATTGATTCGATCGCTTTACTTAAGGGTTTTTATTGTTAATAGCTCTGATGCAAGGCATAACCTAAATAATTCGAAAAGATATAGGACCGTTAGCAGTTTTAACAACTATTTCGGAGTTCGAGATATTTAAATTCCTATATAGGCCTTCCCATTTACCCGGCTCCCACTATACGAGGATTTCACTTTGTAACGGCAAAATAAGTACGTCGATTATTAAGGGGTCATTTCTAATGTTAAAGGAATTATTAATCTTTCAACGTGTTGATTCACTTCATTATTCCCTTAAATATTTTCCGTAGGCTATAACACGCTTTTTAGTGCTTGCCGAGAGCAAAGATTTACTCGTTAGGTATACGTACGCTTTAAAGATCAATAATATTGATATTGGACCATTAAAGCTCATAATATAGTTTAGACCTTTTACTGACATTTATAGGCATAGCTCTGGGTGCATAAAGCTTATAATTTCTAATATAAAGAAGTTATACACTCGGTAAAGTATATGTATGCCTTCTTAACCTTTTTATTGCTTTAATAGGCCTTTACAGATACCTGTTTACACTGGATACCTATTTTCTTGGCATTTTTCTAAATTCAGCCGCCGTAAAGTTAATACCAGCATCGTAGACGACAACGTTAAGTGGACCTAAGTATGTATTAATCTAGAACATCTTTAATATTTCCCACATATCTTTTATCAAAAGGATCATTAAAACTTTGACCCCATAAAAAGAGGTTACGAAATTAACAACGTAAGAAAAAGCTTTATTATTTAAGTAAAGAATATTAATAAAGATTTTGTAATTTAAACAATTATCGTCTTTTAGTATAAACTTAAATATTTGGGGGGTTTAAATATACGTTTGGAAATAGTGACGAAACCTTTCAATAGCTTTTAAGGTGAAATATTCATATCCTTATACCTTATAGATTTCAGGACTTTATTTAGCCTATTAACGGTCATGTGAATATTACTTTGTACCCATAAAACTAGTATACATAGGCCAAGTGGTAGTGCACAATATTGCAAGAAGTATTCCTCTGGGGTACATAATAACGTATTACACTGCAGGCTGCACTCTTATAAGGTGCAAAGTGCATCATGCGTGGCGAGGTCTGGAATGGGTATTCTAGAGTATATAGAAAAATGAACACTACCCAGATAAGAGGTTTACAACCTTCCATCCATGGCGTTGACTTTCTAAATGCCTCGTTCTAACCGATAATCCATTTATCTTTACTACAATATCAATTTTACGATTACCTTTCATTTATATTTACGTCAATAAAGACCTTATCTGTTGGAATAGTATTATATGCAGTGCAGTAAGTCAATCTTACTTACAGTAAAGTTGACTGTACTATAAGTGTATTGCTTTTTGTAGACTTACCGTATTGGGTATAAGTCGAGTGAAGTACGCTGCACTTCACTCTAAGGCACAGGCCAAGCAATTGACCATACAAATTACTGTGCAGACCGGATAGCGGTCTGCCAAACCTAGAACAATACATGCACTATCTGACTACAGCAATACTACTATTACTTCAACCAATCGAATCGACAACGTTTCAAAGTCTAAGACCTACCAATACTAATCAGTGCTTGACTGCCTATTAAGTTAAGCATAGATAAGCTAAGAAGAAAAAGAAGCTACTTTCCAGTTACGCTCTAAGTCATACGACCACTACGGTAGAGGAAAGATTCTTGCGAAGGGCCTCAACTTCTGTATCGGTTTTCACGGCAGTAAGTAGAGAAAACTTCTAAGCTACGTCGGTTTTGATGGCAGCTTAAATGTAGCGACAGTATCGCTATCGGAAACACCAAAAAATCTTCATTAATCCTTCTTAAAGATGTTGAGATTAACTGTCAGAAATCTTAAAGTTCGGCAAGTTAGTAAACGGCTAAGTCAGTACTACTACGGGTGCTACTCCTGCAGAAAAACGATCAAGTTCTTACGCCAAACAACTACAACAAACAACCTTCGCTTTCTACCACCTACAAGACCTTCGACCTTACCCTTCATACCAAACTTTTGCCCATATTTCACTTTTTTCACTCCCTACGTCACTTTAATCGTTAAGTTAGCTACTTTACGCGAAAAACATCAAGTTATACCAAGAAAGCCACATCGCGCGACCTTATGCCAAGTTACCAAATCGCTAAGTCGCCAAGTCCCCACGCGACTTCACGCTAAAACACCCAATTTCCTAAACCTAAGATCACCAAGTCACTCACCTTACACACCCTACATAGGCCAAAACGCTAAGATGATCCCAAGTCAGAAATACATAAAAAAATTTAAAGCCCTCGAATCAGTTTTCCTCGATCATTACGATCAGCAACTCTAGATTACGAACGTTAATAAGACCCTAACTAAAGCCAATTTGACCAACTACGTTGGCTAATACATCATCAACGCGGACATCAGTAATGAATACGGTCGTGGCGCCTGCGCTTTTCAAGACTTCCGCGAATTCTTCAATTACTAGACCCTTAATATATAGAAAATAATCCAATGTACAGTTAAGATCAAGTTAAAGAAGGAGGTTATACGCCGTAGCATCTATATTTCTAATAAAACACTAATAGAACTAGCGAAAAACTTTTTCGATTTAGTCTAATAGGAAGACTACCCCTAAAATCCTAGTCCTCAAGATCTCTAAGGAAAAGAGAAAGGTATTAAGGCACTTTAATGCTCTTATACACGATTTAGAGGACCGCTAACCTATCCTTAGAGAAGTCAAGCCTTTTTATATGCTGGCGATAAGGAACCTGTTAACCTGCTCGGTAGTTTAGTACTACCACGTAATAACGTGAAATACGCTTTTAGTAGTAGTATAGCACGAAAAGCAACGACCGCCTACACAGCTAGAGGTATCGACGTTAACGATCTATACCAGATAATTAAGCAAGATTGCTAAGCCTCCCAAAACCCTTAAGTACCCATTAACCCTTAGTAATTTACCCTGTATCAATTTAATCGTTAAGACTCTTCAAAACCTTCCCCCTTTAGATTCGCTTACGCGCGTGAACCTATTATAGGTTTTATTACAAGACTGTATCCCTCGGACCAAGCAACTATCAATTACCCTTAATACCGTGTTTCGGAGGCCCTAAGGCTTAAACTATTAGAAAATACCATTTAAGGCTGGAATAATTATCGCGATTTTCCTTTAAGACTTGTTAAGATATTTAATATTAATTATAAACTTAAAACGGACTTCTACAAGATCTGAAACGTTATAAAAAATTATAAAGGGAAACCTTATAACCTTTTCGCCACCAAGATAATGCCTTTCCTAAATATCTATAGGTGGATGGAAGTTCCACCTTCTAGTTTTCATTTACTATTTCCCGAAGTCCTTACAGGTTTCGCTAAAGACTATTAATTAATCTTTTTGACGAGCGTCATTATGTTTCACGAAATTTACGATAGTATAAAGGGCTACTTTGAGCACGAAGTCCACCTTGCGTAATATGATATAAACTAGGCTACTACGAGGAGGATTACAAAAATATCAAAGAAAAAAAAAGTAGGAATTACCAATAGATATTTTTAATTAAATACTTAACAAAATGATAAATTATTAAACATAAATGGAAAAGGCTTATAATAGTGAAGTAACACTTCGTAAACAGATACGGGCAGTAGTTATAGGTATTAACGAATTCGAGTACGCCTTATAACACCAAAATGCCACCTACGATGGCTTTTTTTACTAGTTAAGTTTTTCTTTTGTTATTGTAATAATACGTATATCAAACTCACTTGGTATATACCCCTAAGCCAGTAACTTCTTTAACGTAGATAAAAACAACCTTATGGTAATTAACTATGTTAAACGTTAGTACAGACAACTGTAACACCTAAGGTCTGGTCTATCAACCTCCACCCTAAATTTAAAGTAATACCCAAGTAAACGTTGATAAAATATAAGAGGACTTATTAATCGATAGTATTATTGTCATAATAGTGTTTAGAGATATTGAATTTGTAGTAAAAATGGTTTTTAGTTAACTTGGCACCCTCCTACCAAGCGAAATAATAGAAAAATAATATATTACATCGAGTACCCCATCACTTTGGAATAAAAATACTTAAATTAGGTTACAAGTTTCGAGGGAGAAAAACCTATTGATGGCAATACCCCTAAGCAAATTAAATGATACGAAAATACTGTTTTTGGTATAGTAGCTTATTAACTAGCCAACTAGGCCTTTTTATGCCGTTTAGGTGGTAAAAACCCTTACCTTTATCCTAAATATACCCCTGATCCCCTATACACTTTTAACCTCCACGATTATTACACGGATTACACGTTTTAAGGCATTATGTCAGATATAAGAGTAATGAGGTACTTAATTAGAGGCTATTCGTAATATGTAATATTGTAGAGGGAAGGCATTATAACTACTGAAATTAATTGTTACGATGCGAGTAAAGTTAAACTTAGCTTTAGCCAAGGCGAACAACTATCGTTACTAGAGATAAAAATTATTTAAATTATTATAAAAGTAATTACATTTTATATTTTTTGTCTCCTACCCTTTTACTTCGATTGGAGGACATAAAGACTCTCGGAATTAACGTGGACGTTAACGCAGATGAGTTGGTTAAAAAAGGCTAAAAGATTTTGCTTGCTTTTAAGTGGAGGCACTTAAAATTTTATCTTTAAAGTCCGATCATAGTAGTGTTAAACCTAAAGGAGCTAGAGATACGTTAACTACACTGGCGTTTTCACTACCTAGCTATTAATAGACTACATAAAGTTTTAAAGTCTATAAAGTATAAGGATATGGAGTACTTCACCATTAAAGCCATTAAAAGGCTTCATTACTACTGTTAAACATATAACTAAGCCTTTCAAAAATTTAAATTTACACTAAAAGACAACTTAAACTATAACAATGAGATCTTTATTAATGTATTTTACTTGAATAATAAGTTCATTTTTCACGTCGTTAATTTCGTTACCTCCTTTTATAAAGCTAAGTTCCTAAATTCCTTTTTGGAAAAGGATATGTGGGAAACGTTAAGAATATTTTAAATTAATACGTACTTGGGTCCACTTAACGTTGTTGTTTACGATACTGGTACTAACTTTGCGGCAGTGAAATTCCAAGAAGATACAAAATAATAAGTATCCAATGTAAATAGGTACGTATAAAAGCCTACTAAAACATTGGGAAGATTAAAAAGGCATACGCCTTACTATTTCGAGTATATAATATCCTTACTTTAGAAATTAAAAGCTTAATAGATCCGGAGACACTTTTACAAATAGCAGTAAAAGTCCATAATGATACCGTAAGCCTTAACAATTTAGTACTAACACTCCTAATTTTTAAAGCGTACCTACGCCTAACGAGTGAATCTTCATCCTCAGCAAGTACTTAGAAACGTATTACGGCCTATAGAAAAGCTTTAATGGAACTAAGAAGGGAATCGATACTTCGCCAGATTAATAACGCCTTTGATACCAAGAACGGTCCCTTAACGATCGACGTGCTTACTTTGCCATTACAAAGTAAATTTCTTGTGTGGAGGGATCCAGGCAAATGGGAATAACTATACAAGATATTAAATATCATAAATTTCAAAGTAGTTGTTAAAATTCTTAACGGCCCTATATCCTTTCGAATTATATAAGTTAAGCCTTAAATTAGGGGTACTAAAAATAAAAGCCTTTAAGCCTTTTAAGCAAAACTATCAAGCTAATACGAACCGCATTTACTTATTATTCATAAGTCGATAAAACGCCGCTGGCGTGGGCGACCCCTGAGGAAAAAAAACCCGTTAAAAGAAGGAATATACATCGGGTGGCATTTATAATACTACTAAAGTAAATAGGAAAGAAAAGGATAACAAGACTTAGTAGTAAAACTTAAGTTAAATAGAATCATTGAGACTTTTAGCAAACCTTTTAAGGAAAGTAATAAGGTCGAAATCGACAGTTTCCTAATTCGAGGGAAGGAATAATTTGTGCCGAAAAGTAAATTTAACCTTTAAGACCCAAATATCCAGATTTTTAAGTCGATGATTATTTACGAAGTTAAAGTTAGGACTACGGGGCAGCTTTACGAAAAGTTACAACTAATAGCTTAAAGAAATGGCGATGAAGGTTAAAACTAGATTCTTACGTAATCTACAACGATTTAAAAGATTTACAAGTATTTGGTAATTACCTTGATAGTAAGTTTGTTAACTCGAGTTAAAATCAAGTTTACATTTAATAGCTGTAATATTATATAAGCTTATATATAATCAATAATGGATTTGAAAGAGATTATATTACTAGGACTGCCGTAAAATCAACGTGTTATTTACCTTTTAGAAACGGTAATACCGTATATCAAACTATTATATAGATTGACTAAAGTATGTGTCTACTAGATTTTAACCTATTAATCGTACTTTAAATCCCGTCTGGTGATAAAGTCTTTAATATATGATCCATATTTATTAGTAACGTAAAAGAAAAACTTTAGTATAATTGGTATATAAACTAACGATACCCTTTTTATCGAAACAGCTAATTTTATGATATTAAAATAGTAAGAGATCGAGGGCTTTAAGTTTTAAAACTCTAAGTCGATAACGACGTTAACGAAAAAAAACCAACTTAATTTTGATAGATGGTTCATCCGCATGTTTAGGGTTAATACTGGATTAAGTTTTTGCTAAAAAAACCAAGGTACCGTTCTTGCTATGATTGATAAAACTAAAGAGGTTAGGGCTAAACGGTATTTGGAATAACGTATACGGGGTAGTTATATTACTACTTTATGCCAACCGGAAGCCTTTTACAATTCATGAATTGCGGGACAGGTACAAATACTAACGGATAATGACTTTAATCGACTAAATAAGGGGTTGGAGTGGTAGATGCGGAATATGGACAGCGAAATTAATATAGTGCTAATCAACCCTTTAAAGGCCAAGTTGATAATCTTTATGGACGGGTATTTTGTAAAGAACACCGATTTATTTTTATAAATCGGTTTTATAATAACCCTTGTCAAAGAAGATAAACAGGAAGATTAATTTAGCATTATCGGCCACCTAATCCACTGGATCTTTGTGAAGTGTAAAAGGATTACACGAAGCATACTGGTATCGGAAGTCTAGCATAATAGTGGGCTTTAATATAGGTATAACACTATAGAAAACTATTCACCATATTACCAGACAACTACGGATTTCTACTATCTCGGTGGTGATTTATACCCACTTAAGGAACCTCTTCGAATTCCTTTTAAAGCTCGGAACCACTAGTAAAAAGAGTTTGATGATTGACGTAATGGCACTCCGTAAAGCTTACAAAGGAAAAAAGATTGAGGAGTTTCGATAAATCGATAACAAAGATAATCATACTAACGTTATGACGAAAGCATCGTCAAATAAAGCCCTGGAAAGGTTTGTAAACAGCAATAAGCTAACTATACACATTGAGAGCTACGTGGATAGGCCGCTCAGAAAACCACGTAACGGCAAACAGGGAAATGCTGGCAGACTAGAAGACTTCCCGGGGATTGATAGTAACCTGTTTAAGTGGCACAGTTGAAGTTGCGAAAGGCTGTAGCGAAGAAACGTTTTGTGGGAGTTAATAAACTCGAACCTCGGAGCGGCGGAGCGATTAAGGCTAAATGAGGTCAAATTACATGCAATTAGGTACAAATCAGTATGGGGGTCAACTGGAATTGACAAAGGTCTGGCCAGTTCACAAGGAGGCCATTTAGTGTTAACCGAAAAAGATTGGTCAGCCATATTAGCGTGCGCGCACAAACTAAAAAGCCGCCAGTGTTGAATAGTATTACACGCAGTACAGTAGGTCAACTTTAATTACAGTAAAACTGAAAGTGTATTTCTTTGTATAGACTTACCGCATTGGGTGTAAGTCGAGTGCAGTATGTTACACTTCACTCTAAGGCACGGGCCAAGAAATTAGCCATACAAATTACTGTGTAGACTGGCTCGCGGTCTGCTAAACCTAAAACAATACATCCACCATCTAACTACTGCAATACTACTGTTACTTCGATCAATTGAATCGACAACATTGAAAAGTCTAAGGCCTACCAATATTATCGACACTAATTAGTAGCCGACTAAATCGACTATAAATAGTTAAGGAAAAAAGGGATAAACAAAAGTTAAATAATAATAACAAGATGTTATAACGGTCTTAATTATTTGTATTATACTACAACTTTTTAAGAAAACTATACCGAAGTGTGAAATTACGCGGAAAAACCATTAAAACTTCAAGTATAATAAGAAAATAAAATCTGGAGTTATTTTAAAAATACTACTTTGTATACGATATCATTAACTAATTGGAGCCTTATTTATCAAAAAGCTCTGGTACGTTAACCATCAACTCGTTTCGGCGCTTTAAACTTATTCGAGTACCTTTCAAAAAGCGTCCTATCATATATTAGGCGACGTAAGCGAAAACCACTAAATTTCGAAACTTTTGTTAAAATCCCCCTGACCTAAATATAACATTCAAATCGCGTACAGAACCTCAAAACGGCTACTAATACAACATCTACACCACTCGCTAAATTTTAAAGCGGCTACGAATATAACACTCACATCGTTTCTAACGACTAGGAACGACTACAACACGACAATCCGGACCTCTTATCAAATATAAACCAAAATCCATACACCAGATTAAATAATACACTTCCCCACACCTATGTTTCCTTTCCCCTTTTTACGTTCACCCTATCCTCTTTTTCACGTTCCCCTTATACCGTGTATTTTAAGTTTAGTATTTATTACTTTTAAGTTTTTTTTAGCCGTTTAGCTGGTATACCGTTACCAAATGTTCATAAAACTTATTCAAAACGTTCAATTAGCCTATATTTACATTTAATTTACGTTTTATTTTAAGTATATATATATATTAATAATCACCAAATACCTTATTTACATCGTATTTCCGTATTCACACGCCTTTTTCTTTAAGTCACGAACGTACCGGAATCTTATCTACGACGCGAAACCGACATTGTACGTTGTTTTGATATTACGGGTATACGCAAGAATTACTTACACCTAGACATACGAAAAATTCACCAGTGACGAATCTGACAAAAATCAACGAATATATAAAGTACCTTTTCACATATAAGTTGGTTCGTAACAATATTTGAAAGTCTTTGGACCTTCATTTACGGGATAATAAAATCGAGGCACTAATAAAGGATTGCATCTTTATATGGTGAATAAGTATATTATCAATATGATTTTTCATTACTGTAATAGCGGA
The DNA here is from genome assembly GCA_038502455.1 of Anisogramma anomala. NCBI lineage: Eukaryota > Fungi > Ascomycota > Sordariomycetes > Diaporthales > Gnomoniaceae > Anisogramma > Anisogramma anomala. Next base: position 17,442,279 of record JASMMZ010000004.1, on the reverse strand, counting down.
ATTATAGGAAGCGACTTATTGGACTATTTTAGAGAAGATTTTACGAACTAGAAGCCAAACGTATAATGTATAGTCAATAATATGATTTTAAACATACTGTGAAAATAACTACTAAATATAAGTATTAATACGACCAGTAGAATCTGGAACCGCATTGCAAAAGCCCTATTAACAACCACCTAACTTATATGAATATCAAAATTAATAAACTATAAAGTAATAGAAGTGAAATTTGAAAAAAGACAATAGTTAAAGAAAAGCCAGAAACGCCTAATTGAGATAATGAACCAGAAAGGAAAAGAGCATTCGAAAATGGAGAAGAAGCGCTTAACAAGGCTGAACCCCCATCTTGAAGTGGGATGAAGCTGGAGAAATCAACGAAAGAGGAGGAAATATCGAAACTATTATCTACAACAGGGGTTAAATACGAACCCTCTCCGAAACGAAATTTTCAATAGAGACAAAAATAAAACTATACCCAGAATACCGTTAACATCAAGCTTAGCTACGAAAAAAAAAACCGGTCCGAATAAAAAAAAAGCCCTGTTTTAAAAATAATAAGCGGTGTAAAACGTCAATACGTACCCTATAGACCAATGTTTACTAACTACGACCCCTACTATGATCTACTACTACACCGCTTTCCCATTGATAAAAACGACCTTATAAAACTTACCAATTTCGCTAAACTTTGGGATAAGGACGAGAACTATAGCGGAAAACTATACGATATATTCGATAATAAGCTACGTGTTATACTTAACACGTATAAAGAACTGGATATCGAACCGTCCTAATTTTACGTTATTTTACCCGGTAAACCATTTAGGTAATTTAAAAAGCGTTATATGTACCATGTTACATAAATGGACACATTTGCATAATATTATAACCACCTAATATCACGCTGCAACATGAAAATTAATCATAAACTTTGCGTGGAGAACTAAATTATTACTATCTGGGAAATAGTAAAACATAGGCGGGAAAACGTTTATAGAAACACACAAAAAGAACCTACCGCTTTACTAGAGAAATTCCAAAAATTCTAGGTGGTCTTTAAACTGAAATATTAAGGTGATAAACTATTTATCTAAGTAGTAACTAAAGCACGCCTCGGGACCCCAAATTTCGGCCTTATACTATTTAATTTTTAAAAGGGCTCAGAAGCCTTTATACGAGTTTTCAAATATTGTTTAAACCCTCTATAAACCTATAAAAGAGCCCTGGGTTGATATTTCAAACAGATAATAATAAATGAGAGGGTTACAATACTAAAACGAACCTTGTCAAAACTATTTACCATGTTTTGAATCGAAGATTTAAGGTATACTTCAAGTAAAAAGAACTTCCAAAGTATAGTTACCAGGGACAAAGGTATCAAGTAAGAAGACCTAATAACAAAGTGCGGGGAGGATCGTCTGGTAATGGGTTAAGCATAAAGCGACTCCAACAATACCTACAATAAAGCATAAAAATCTTTACAAGTTTACAAAAGCATTATATCGTATACGGTAAAGTCGGCTGCTAGCTTACTAAACACTTCGTTTACGAATCAATTCAAATTAAACGACAGTTTTAGGGTAATTACGTACTAAAAAACGAGATAAAAGCTCATTTTATAATATACGTAACCGAATACGAATTAGTAAATGATAAGTTTAACGCCTATCCCTACGAATATACTTCCGGTATTGGTAGGCCTTAGACGTTGCAACGATGTCAATTCGATTGGTCTTCGAGGTAGTATTATTGCGTGGTCAGATGGTAGATGTATTGTTCTAGGTTTGTCAGACCGCTAGCCGGTTTGAACTGTAATTTGTATGGTCAATTGCTTGGCCCGTACCCCAGAGTGAAGTGTAGCGTACTATACTCTACTTACACACAATACGGTAAGTCTCCATAAAGCAATACACTTGTAGTACGGTCAACTTTACTGTAAGTAAAGTTGACCTATTTTATTACATGTAATACTATTTTAACACTGGCAGCTTTTTAGTTTGTGCGCGTACGTTAGTGTAGCTGACCAATCTTTTCCGGTTACTACCCAATTACTTCCTCGTCAACTAGCCAGACCCATTTCAATTCCAGTTGACTCCTATATTTAATTACACCTAATTACATTCAAATCCACCCTAATTAACCTTAATCTCTCCGTTATCCCGAGGTCCGAGTTTATTAACTCCTATAAAAAGTTCCTTCGCTATAGATATTTGCAGGCCTTTAATTTAACCATGTTACTTAAATAAATCGCTGGTATTTACCCCCTGGTAGTATTTTAATTTGCCGGCATACTCTTATCTACCGTTAGGTAATCCAGGCCTTCCGGGTTGTCTGTTAACGTAGCTTTCGATTCGTATAGTTAGCTTATTATTATTTATCAACATTCCTAACGCTTCATTCGGCGATGCCTTTTTCATGGTGTTAGTGGAGTTGTCTTTGCTATCGATTTATCGGAAAACTTTAATTTACCTCCCTTCGTAGGCTTCGGGAAGTGTCATTACGACGATTATAAAGCGTTTTTCACTGGTAGTCACGAGTTTCGAAGTCGATACAGATTACCACCAAGATAGGAGAAATTTTTAGCTGTCTAGTAATAATATTAAGAATTTTCTACAATGTCATTCCTACGTCGAAGCCTACCATTATGCCATAAACCTTCAAAGTTAACACGTTTCTTATAATACTTTTACACTTAACGAAGGTCTAGTAAATTAAGTTGCCAACAATACCAAATTGTGGTTTTTACTTGTTTTAAACAACAATGATCATTAGGAACCTAATTTGTAAAAAAACGATATTATTTGTAAAACAAATCCGTCTGTGAAGATTATTAACTTAGTTTTGAAAAGGTCGATTGAGACTATATTAATCCCGCGGTCTAAATACTGTATTTACCACTTAAGATGTTTATTTAACCGGTTCAATCCTTATCCATTAATGTTCATGATTTAGCCGTAATGGATAGATCGTAAAAGGCTTTCGGTTAGTATAAAGTACTAATATAGATACTACGATTATACTATTCCAGGTACTGCTAAACCTTAGCCATGTTAATTTTATTAATTGTGGTTAAGATAACGCCCTGGATTCTTTGGTGAAAGTTAAGGCTAGCATTAATACTAAGTATGCGGATGAACGATTTATTAAAGTTTAGGTAAGTGTTTTCTATTAACGTTGTTATTGGTTTGTATTTTCAGAATTTAAATTTTTCAATAGCTTATTGTTTTATTGCTATAAAGCTAGCTATTCCGATGAAAAGGGTATCGTTAGTTTACATTCATATTATACCGAAGTCGTTTTCTTACGTTACTAGTAGGTACATATTATACGTTATGAATTTAATCGCTAGCCGTAATTTAAAGTGCGACTCGTAAGTTAGGAACCAGTTAACGACTAATTTGACCAATCTGTATAATGGTTTAATACAACGAATTACCGTGCCTAAAGGGTAAATGGTACGGAGTTCCTATAGTAACTCTAGTAATAGAATCCACTGTAAATTTATTATTAATTATATATAGGCTTACGTTATTTTACGGCCATTCAATATAACTTTTCTTATAATTTTGGTTAGCAAATATATTATTAACGCGATTGTTGAATGCTAATTAATCTTTCAAATTATAAAAAATTATATAAAGATTATATCTTTATCTTTGTTACCATTTCCTTAGGTGATTAGACGTAATTTTTTGTACGGCCGTCCGGTGGTTTTATCTTTAACTTCGTAAATAATCCTCGACTTAAAAATCATTACGTTTGGGTTTTAAAGGTTAAAGTTGATTTTCAGCTCGAATTATATAACCCCTCGAGTTATGAGACCGTTAATCTTGATATTATTACATTCTATAAATGGTTTGCCGGAGGTTTTAATAATTCTTCACCTTTGTAGCTTTAATTTTAATTCTTTGTTATATCTTATTTTCCTAATTACCTAAGTAGTATTATAGATACATCCCTATATATATTTATCCTTTCAAATATTCTTCTTTTTTGAGGGTCGTTCGCGTCGACGGTGTTTTATCGACATGTCTATAAGGTGTGAAAGAGATTCGTATTGGCTCGGTCGCTTAATTTGAAGGTTTTTAGGATAATTTTTAGTAACCCTAATATAAGGCTTGACCTGTATGATTCGAGAAGATACAGAACCGTTAATATTTTTAACAACTGTTGAAAAGTTCACGATACTTAATATCTTGTATAGGTTCTCTTATTTTCTCAGAACCCAGTATACAAGGACTTTACTTTACAACGGTAAAATTAGCACGTCGATTGTCAAAAGGCCATTTTTGGTATTGAGGGTGTTATTAACCTGGCAGCTTGCCGATTCTCTTCGCGATTCCCTCAAAGCTTTGTTATAGGCCGCAACAAATTTTTAAGTACTTGCCTAAGGCAGAGATTTACTCGTTATCCCTAGGTACGATTCAAAGTTTAGGAGTGTTGGCACTAAACCGTTAAAGCTCATAGTATTGTTATAGTTTTTTACTACTATTTATAAACGTACTTTCGGATTCGTAAAGCTTCTAATCTCTAACGTAAGGATATTGTACGCTCGGAGAAGTAGGAAGTGTGCCCTGTTAACCTTTCTAATGTTTTAATAGGCTTTCATAAATACATATTTACATTGGATACCCATTATATTGGCATTTTCCTAAAGTTTTACCGTCACAAAGTTGGTACCGGTATTATAAACGACGATTCTAGGTGAACCCAGGTATGTGTCAATCCATAACATCCTTAACATCTATTGAGTATCCTTTACCGAAAGGGACTTTAAAAACTTAGCCCCGTAAAAATAAGTTACGAAATTAACGATATGAAACATAAAATTGTTATCTAAGTAAAATGTATCGACGAAAATCCTACAGTTAAAATCCTTATCGTCTTTTAACGTAAACTTAAATCTTCGGGGGGCTTATACATATATTGAGAAATAGTGGTAATGCCTTTTTATAGCTTTTAAGGTAAATTATTCTATATTGTTACACCTTATAGACTTTGAGATTTCCTATAGCCTGTTAATGGCTAGATAATGAAAACTTTGGTATAGTCAACATATTTTCGGCTTCGTTAGATATAACATCGCTACTTTTGGTTTTTAAAGATTAAACCATAGGGACTCCTAATTAAAGGAGATTGGAAACCTTTGACCTTTTTTAACAAATTTATCTGCCGTAACGTCAACATTGACATCGAGAGTCTTTATATCGTTTATATAAAGAAAAAAAGGGGTAGGGGAATTAAAAACATGAAAAGTAATTACTTCTATAACTGTTTAAATTATCGTTATCCTTAATAACAATAGTTGTTTATCCGAGCTAAAGCTAAATTTAGCTTTATTAATATCATGACAATTAATCTTAGTGGATATAATACTCTTCCTCCGCAGTGCCATATATTACGAATAACCTCTTACTAAGTACTTCATTGCCCCTATATTTGACATAATATCTCAAAACGTATGGTTCGCATCACAATCGCGAAGGTTAAAGGTGTATAAGGGATTGGAAGCTTGGTTAGAGTAAAGGTAACGGTCTTTACCACTCAAACGGTATAAAAAAGCATGGTGGGCTAATTACTTAGCCGTACTAAAAGTAATATCTTTATATCACTTGATCTGTTCAAAGGCGGTAAAAACGTTAATTAGATTATTAACTTTAAATTTTGCAATTTAATTTAAATATCATTGTTTCCAAATAATAAGGTATTGAGCGTGGTATACTAATTTCCTATTATTATACTCGGCTGTGGGGGTTCGAGCTAACTAATAGATAGACTTTCTATAAATCCAACATTTTTTTCTACTATTAGGACGATAGCGCTAGCGATTAGCAGGTTCGCTTAAAACTTGGCTTATTGGTGTTAAAGTGGTTACTACCTCTAGTGTAAAGCCGATAGGCCAAACTTTAGGCGTTGTAAGTGCCCGTACTTACGATAAACGTAATTAACTATCACAAGGTCTTCTTTATTTGAGTTAAGAAAATAGCCAGCTTAGAAGTATATACTAAGAGAGTTTGGTATACGCGCTATTACGGTAGCAAACGAGGATCGCAACTGGCTAAAAAAGCCTTCGTAAGTAGTATTTGGACTTTTAAGGCGTATTCAAACTCTTTAACACCAATGACTACTACCCATACAAGCTTGTAAAGTGTAGTTTCAATAACGTAAGCTTTCCCTATTTCTTTTTAAGACAGTATTAACTTATTAAGTATCTGGTTAAAAACGTCTATTAGTATTTAGTCCTCCTTTTTCTTTGTCATTATTGTAGTTTGCCTCATCATGTCCCAATTCGTATAATATTATATAAGATGGAAGTCGTGTTCGAGGTAACCCTTTATACCAATGTAAATCTCACGAAATGAGGTTGCTTAAGTTCAAAAGGGTAGGTAATAATACTCAGCGTTCCCTGTAAAGATTTCCGGAAATAATAAGTAAAAACTAGAGAAAATGACCTTAATTTATTTACAAATGTTTAAAATGGGCATTATTTTAATGTTGAGGAGATTATAATGTTTTTCGTGATACTTTTATATATTATTTTAGATGTTAGCGAAGTTCGTAAGGAGTTTATAGTTAATTTTAACCATTTCAACAGGTTTTGAGAAAAAATCGCGATAATCGTCCCAGCCGTAAGTAGTATTTTCTGGCAGTTTAAGTCTCAAAGCCTCCGAGGTACGGTATTAGGAGTAATTGTGAATCGCCTAGCTTGAGGGGTAAAGTCCTGTGATAAGACCAGTGATAGGCTTCCGTATCTAGGTGAATCCAAAGGGAGAAAGTTTTTAAGGGGCTTAACAATTGAATTACTAAGGGGCAATAGGTACTTAAAGATTTTAAAAGACTTAACGATTTTGATTAATTAACTGGTGTAAAGCGTTAACGTTAATTCCTTTAGCCGCGTTGGCGGCTGTTGCTTTACGTGCTCTACTATCGCTAAGAGTATACTCCGCGCTATTACGTAAAAGTTTTAAATTTCCGAGTAGGTTAACAGGTTTGTCATTGCCAGCACCTAAATAGGCTTAACCTAGCTAAGGGTAAATTGAAGGTCACATAAAACGTGTTTATAGGCGTTAAAATCACTTAATGGTTTTTCCCTTTCCTTAACGGTTTTAAGGATCAAGTTCTTAAGGGTAAGTTTCTTATGAGGCTAGTTCGAAAAAGGTTTTCGCCAGTCCTAGATGAGTCTTATTAGCAATGTGGATACCACGATATATAACTTCCTTTTTTAATTTGGCCTTAATCGTTCGTTGTATCATCTTTCATATATTAAGAGTTTAGCAGCTGAAAAACTTACGGAAATCTTAGAATGCGCGGATGCCACGGACGTATTCATTACCAAGGTCCGCGTTAATAATTTACTAGCCAATATAGTTGGTTAGGTAGATTTTATTCTAAGGTCCTATTGACATCCGCAATCTAAAATTATTGGTCGTAATAGCTAATGAAAACTGATACGAGAGCTTTAACATTTTTTATATATTCTTGACTTAGAGTCATGTTGACGGTTTGGGTTATGGACGACGTATAGGGAGAGTAACTTAGTAATTTTAGGTGCATGAAACTTGTTGTTTTGGTATGGAGTCGCATGAGAACTTGGCGATTTAGCGTAGAGTCGCGTGACGTGGCTTTTTCGGCGTGACTTGGTGTTTTCGCTTAAAACAGCGAACTTAACGATTAAAGTGTCGTGGGGATTAAAATAGAGTAAAGTAAAGGCAAAGGTTTGATGTAAAGGGTGAGGTCGAAGGTTATTTTTTATTAAAGGTTAGAGGTAAAAGGCGAAGGTTATTTGTTGTTGTTGTTATTTAGCTGTGAGACTTAGTTATTTTTGTAGTAATAACACCTATAATAGTACCCACTTAGTCGTTTGCCAACTTGCTAAATTTCAGAACTTTTGATAGGTAATCTTAACATCTTCAAAAAAGATTAATAAAGCTTTTTTAGTGTTTTCGATAACAATACCGTCGCTAACTTTTATCTTCCGTGAGAACCAATGCAATCTAGAAGTCTTCTCTACTTACTACCGTGAAAACCGACGCAGTAGAAGAGGGCCTTTACAAAAATATTTCTTTTATCTTAACGGTTGTTTGACTTTGAGCGTAACTGGAAAGTAGCTTCTTTTTCTACTTGGCTTATCTGTGTTTAACTCAATAAGCACTGATGAGTGTTGGTAGACCTTTGACGTTGCAACATTGTTGATTCGATTGATCTTCGAAGTAACAGTAGTATTACGTCGTCAGATGGTAGATGTATTGTTCTAGGTTTGGCAGACCGCTAGCCGGTCTGCACAGTAATTTGTATAGCCAATTGCTTGGCCCGTGCCCTATAGTGAAGTGCAGTGTACTGCACTCGACTTACACTCAATCCTGTAAGTCTCCATAAAGCAATACACTTGCAGTACGGTCAACTTTACTATAAGTAAAGTTGACCTACTGCACTGCATATAATACTATTCCAACATCTGGAAAAGAGTACTTTAACGGGGATAATATTTACTGGTCAACCTAAAACGACTGTTATAACTCAAAGATCAACTGCAGGTCATGGAATAGGCCAGCGGTCCGCTGCGCTATCAGAAGCCTAATGTTCAACACATCAAGCTAGTGATCTCTCTTATGTAATCACCCAGGGTTAGGTTTTGGACCGACAGGACCGCTTGCGGTCCAGTCGACAACGTTGGAACCGAAGGAAGCGACATCGACTTCAGCGGTCCAGTACTCAAGACGGTATGAAGGCACGGATATATAAGGACACAGTCATCATCGTATAGATAGTATTTCCTTCATAGCTCTTCAGATGTCAATCTAAGTATTCAGTCTATACACCTGAATAGCTTAACGGCTAGTGATCATTCCACATCACGAACAAACATCTTCTTGATATTGCACCTTTATTACCTCTACTACCTTACTGCTAACATAAACCCCCTAACACCTTCTATTTACTCACAGGTATTTAGTGTGATCATTACAACGACGAAACCGTCCAATGTAATTTCACAGGCCAATAAAACGCTTCTTTTTTATATATTACAGGCATGAACTATGTAGATAGAGTGTTAAACACCTATATAACATCGCAATCAACGCTTTTAGATGAATAAAATGATGAATTTCCGGTTAATATACCTAATAACAACGCGGTCGAAATTTTAATTAGCTGGAAAACGATAATTCGACACGTTTATAACAAAATTCCCGAAGTTTTAACTCGACCGAATAAAAGAATACTAAAAGATTTTGTTTAGTGAAGTTAAAGCCTCGTCGTTTGAGAAGCTTATAATGAATACGCGATTCGAACTCCTTAAGCTTTACGAAATAAAATTTAAAATTCCATTTTTACTTTTACCAATAGATATATATAAACTTGGAATTAAAGTCGATAATACGGCTAATTAGCTTATTCGCGACTTAGATGATGAATCTATACTATTTCGACTTAAGTTCGGCTATTCGTACTTTTTTTTTCGAAATACATATCATTAAGGTTATTTACTTGATATAGCGGGAATTACGGATATTTTACCGCCTATTTGGATATCTAGTTTTAAAAAGCCTTTTACGATTCCTTTTCGACATAAAATATACAGATGTAAAATTGGACGTACTTAAATTCATCGAGAGGTTTTGCCATAAATATCAGCTATACTTACAAGCCTTTCAGCGGTCAAAGTTCAGCCTTTATAACAACGTAAACTTTAATTACAAATTAATTATTTATATTATATATTTCAATAGTAAACCGGTACTTTATGCCGTCGACGTAGCAATATTATAACAAGCTGTCAAGTTTATACGAATCGCTTTTGCTACAAACTATTATGATGCTTTAGGTAACTATTAGTCAAACGTTTTTTTAGGGTTTGTGGATGGGATTACTTACGACACTGGAACGGCTTTTGATTTTACAAAATAATGTACTAAGGCTGGGATTACTAGCAACAAATGTAAATAAATACTAGTAAAAGTACTATAGGCCATTGGTAAGGATAAACATTATTATAAACCGTTTAAAAGAATATATGAGGTGTTATCAAAAAAGTTAAATAGTACTAGTTTTAAAGAATAAATCTTATAAATAGTGGTTAATACCTTGAATAATATTTTCGGCCTGTATAGGCTTATTCCTATGTTGCTTATTTTCAGTGTTTATTTAAGGATTAATATAAACTTTAAACCATTATCAATCACAGTATAAATAACGAATGCTTTGAAGAAAACCATGGTAGAGTTACGTTCTTTACGGGCTAAGAACGAGGTTTTTAAAGCGCTAGATATAAGAAATAGCCTAATTAAAACTGGCGTTTTAAACCTACTATTATAATCCGAGGTCATGGTTTGAAAACTAAGGAAGAATAAATTGGCCCTTAAAATTGACCTGTTTCAAAGTTATAATATATTTGTTAATTCAAAAAACAGTACAAATTCGTTTCGCTAGACGACGGTACGAAATTATGAAATAGAAATGTAAAGGAGCGGTCTAAAACTAATTCGACTAGAACTATCGACGGAACATCCTTTAAAACGACGAATCCTAAACGTTTACAGTTTTAGTCTACTTCCAAAATCGCGCTTCAGAACCACTCCCACTAAACGAAAGTAATTCCACTATATTAACCACACCAGCACTTCGCCACCGGGGCCGCCCTTTTAATTCGAAAACTAAAAAACGCCCCGAAACCTTTACTATAAACTCTTTTATGATTAATAAGGAAATGACCGACCGCAAACTTAATCTGAAGCTTTGTTACAACGGTATTATTACTCGTTTGAACGTCTCCTTCAGGTAATTTACTTGAATTAAAATATTTGTTTTAATCGACTTAAACGTGTTTAGTTATCCATGGTTCGACTCGAAGATTTATGGTACCTATGGATTTTTTCCTATTAACCTCGTATACAAATTCAAAAAAAGAGAAACCACCGGAAAACTATACGAAAGTATCCGATTGGTTGAAAAAGGCTATAACGACAACGGTAAAAAATATTATTACTTAGTATCCTATTTTATAACGAACTGATTTCCGTTGAATTTTCACATTTAAAACGTCCCTAAATATATTTTATAGCGTATATATATACCTTCGTAATATTAAGCAAGTATATACCGAATTTGAAGAGTGGTTTAAATAATATATTTACACGATTAGAATTACAGACTTCGAAAAATACCACTTATTTAAAACGATATTATGTATCATAAAATCTCTTTACAGTTTTATTAAATCTGGTGTTTACTAGTGTAATACCTCTTAAAAGAACTATAAAAAACGTCTCTAGATAATAATTTAATTTTCGACTTATATATATTAGTATTAACAGCCCGTTTTAATGGTCTTATATTGACGGGTATATAGACGGACGACATATTAACGTTATATGATACTTCGTTTTCTGCATTTTAAGAGAGTAAACTTTTGAAGGTTTGCTTAATGGCAAAACCCAAGACGTATCTAACGGAAAACCATATAATTGACTTTAACGGCGCCACTATCACTATATAGAACGGCGTTTGAGGCCTTACGTAAAAAGGGAAGTTGGACAAAGTCATCCTTATCGTTTTGAATAACGTAAGACAGACCAACGAATACTGATATCAATGCATACGTAATGCTTAGATTATTTTGATAATTCAACCGGAGGCAGTATTTAATCTTTTAGTTAATGCGTAGTACCAATTTACCCCGTTAAACGATATATATAATACCTTTAATAAGTGCCTTATATAGTGAATATATAATTTGAAACGAGGGTTATAAGAAATACTACTGAATATAAGTATTATAAAGCTGTTTATTTTCACCAACATCTCTTTCGCTGATAATAACAATTATATTTCGCAAATAGAATTCGTTTTAGTCTTTGAAAATAAAACTTTGGTACGAAACGGCTTTACTCTTTGTCAAAATATCATTTATTAAAGCTCTACCAAGTATAAATGGATTATGAAAAATGTTTTGGTTTGGCAATTCATAACATAATTATAGGTTTTGATTTAAAAATTACTATAGATATAACGGTCCGAATAATTATTTCTAACTTTATTTTATGCCTTATGTCTTTCTTTATATACAAAAATTCTATTTCGCTTTATAAATACCTTGTTAAATTTGGTATTACCAACGAAAAAACGTTTCATAATCTATATTACAGCGTTACGAGATATATAAGCGCCGGAAAATCGAAGAAAAGAGGCAAATAGATAAAACGTCCAACCCAATAGACGTAATAACTCAAACTACCCCGAACGGAACACTGGAAACCCTTATATTAATATTTACAACATTTATTAAATTAATCAAACAATTTGATGACATTAATCAACTATTATACCACTTTTACCGATTAAAAACGGTCTGAAACCAATTTTTTGCACCACTCTTCGAATTATGTTACGGTTTACGATTTATACCTACGCCAACCTTACGAGTTTACCTTTACTTAAATCTACCATTTCGCGTCGCTTCAGACATATTATCATTTTTCATTTTAAGTATTTCAGCTTAATTAAGTATTTCATTATTTTCTCTTTTTTATTTCAATTTATAATTTTAGACCGTTTTTAATATCTCATCCTTTTATATTTCATATGTATGAAATCATATTTATTACTAGTATTACTTTTTTGTGCAAAAATCAATAAAATTACCATATAACGTACTATATTATATCTCGGTGCACCGGTACAGACAGAAAGGGTAGCTACTTACTGTTGAAAGAAAAGGGTGAAGGCGATGCCGTCGCGTTTTTGCTATCCTCCTCGTTGCCCTTCCCTTTTATATTAGCGCCACAACTATTATCGCTATCTACGCTGCTATCGGCGTTAGCGAAAAGGTTGCCTCGCGCCTTAGGCCGCATACTCTTAGGCAAAGGCACGGGGGGGGCTTTACCCTTTTTACGGCGACGCGAGATAACTTCGTCGAACTCACCTATGTAATATATACGTAAGCCACGTTTTCAAATGGTAATAACGACTGTCGACTCTTTGGTCCGCCGGTTAACATTTACCACTAATTAATATAGGTTCATTTTAGTTATTTACCACTGCGGTTGTTTTTCGAAACGCTCCAAACATTTATTTGTTAAGGACTAGTGATTTTGAAAAATTGGTTCAAACTTACCATAAGACCGGTAGGTGCGTAATACGGCCTTAGCTCAAGGTCCTAAAACTAATGGAACGGGATCTTATTCGCTAATAATTCGCTTGTAATGGTGGTAACAAGCCGAACAACCACCGCTTTGGTAATAATCGCTAATTAACTTACTCGCGACCGCGAACACGATATACGACACGTATAACATATCTTTTAACGGCCCGGGACTACGGACCTCAGTACGCCGCTTTAATGTTTTACATGTCAAGAAGGCCTCGCTAGCTTCCCTAATGATACGGAACTCGAGGCGGCGAAAAAGGTCCGCCTCGTACTTCTTATTTAAAAAAAATTCAAGGTATAAAAATAGGTGAATTTAAAAAATACGAACCGCGGCGAAGTTCTGCTAAGCTACGCTTACGATATCGGAAGGTTCCTGCGGATAAGGGGGTTTTTACCCGCGGAGAATGGGTAAGTTTTATAACCTTCAATTCCTTCTGCTACTCTCCATAAAAACTAAATGGAAAGGGGGGGAGGGAAAGAGGAAAGAGGGGGGTAGCGGCTTCGGTGGCAGCGGCGGCGAGGGATAGTAAAGCTAGGAGGAGGGCGATTATAAAATAAATAATACCCAACGAGGGCGGACTATTAGTCATAGTAGTGTTATTGATGGCGACGGTGGCGACGACGACGACGCGGCGGTACTTACGTACCAAACGGCGTCTTATGAATCTGTTTTGATACGGAATCTATTTAAAGGTAAGGTTAGTATATAGGCATTAGTCAAATAATATACCCATTGAAACGGTTTAAATTAGTTAATTGAAATAAAGGTTAAATTAAATTAGAATAGAGATTTGTAGTAACTTTGGGTACGTGCCTTTAAAGGGGAAAAAAAATGTTTTTCCTGGGCTGATAGCGATGCATTTTTTATACTTATTCAAAATACGTAACAGCATAATTACCCCTACGCAATCACTTTTACGGCACCTATGTAATCATACCCCTATTGGAAAAAATAAAAAAACGCCAGTAATAACCATATCGCTATCGATTAACTATATCAATCAAGCCCTTACTACAATTACTACCGCAGCTAGATTTACTAATTGGAACCTTTATATTTGATATCGCAACTATACTATTATTATCAAATCTATTAATTCGAACCTCTAGATTTAATATTATAACCATGTTGTTATTACAAAATACACTCATTTAAACCTTTATAATTGATAATATCACCATATCATTACTATAAAGGTTACTAATTTAAACCCTTACCATTTGTACCTCAATTGCACTGTTATATAAGACTACGTATACGGACTCATCACAACTATACTATCGTAATGAGGATATAGGTACGAAATATATGAAAAAGGAGGAAAAAATAACTTGTATAAATATTGTTATATACCCCTACAGCTAATATATATAGGTCAAGTGGCAGTGCACTATACTGCAAAGAGTATTCCTATAGGGTACACGATTACGTGTCACGCTACTAGCTGCACTCTTACAAGGTGCAAAGTGCATCATACGTGGCGCGGTCTAAAAGAGGTATTCTAGAATGCATGGCAAAAGGGCCACTACCCGGATAAAAGGTTTATAACATCCCATCCGTGGCGTGCACTCTATGAATGCCTCTTTCTAACCGATGATCTATCTATATTTACTCGATATCAATCTTACTATTACTCTTTATTTACATTAATGTCAATTGGGACCCTGCCAATAGGTTATATACTTAAAATACATTTATAGTAAATGTATCTCCGGTTCCGTCTGGTTCAATATTACTGCTTGTGGGCCTTAAAGATAAAACTATAATTACCCTTATCTAAAGGAAAAAGGAAACCTTTCGCCATTTTTAACCAATTGGTCTAAGTTAATGTCGACGTTATCGTCAAGGGTTTTTATGTCTTTGAAGTAGAGAAGAAAAGAGGTAAGAAGCTTAGGGATATAAAACGTAATTATTTCCACGATAATTTAAATCATTGTTATCCCTATTAACAATAGTTTTTTACCCAGTCTAAATCCAACTTGAGCTTTACTAGCATCGTAACGATTAATTTCAATAACTGTAGATCTTCCTCTCCGCAATACCATATACTGAGAATAGCTTCTTATTAAGTACCTTACCGCCTATGTATCTAATATTATACCTTAAAACATATGGTTCGCGAAACGATCGTAAAGGTCAAAGATATATAAAGGCTTATTGGCTTAGTTAAAGTAAATGTAATGGTTTTTACCACACAAACGGTATAAAAAATCGTGGTCGATGAATCACTAGGCTGCGTTAAAATTAATATTTTTATGCCATATAATTTGTTTAAGTCTATTATAGCCATCAATCGGCTCGTCGCTCTCGAATTTTACGATTTGATTTAAGTTTTCCTGCTCAAAAGTGGTAAGTTATTGGATGTAATACATTACCTTTTTATCCTTTCATTTAACGGGGGGGTATCAAGCTAAATGATAGCTGGAATTACCACAGATTTAATATCTTTTGCTATTATTATGACGATAGTGCTTGCGGTTAGAAAATTCGCTTAAATATTAGCCTTATTGGTGCTAATATAGTTACTACCTCTAGTCTATAGTAGGTAGGCCAGACTTTATACCTTAAGGGCACCCTTAACCATACTTACGGTCAACGTAATTAACCACTGTAAGGTCATCTTTATTCACGTCAAGGAAATTGTCAGATCAAGGGTATATACCAAGCGAATTTAGTAAACGTGTTATTACAGTGATGAATTAAAAAAGAAACTAGTTAAAAAAGTCTTTACAGGTAATATCCGGTTGTTATGGCGCGTATTCGAACTCACTAATGCCTGTAAATATTACCTATATCTGCTCGAGATTCATAACTTCTCCAATATAAACTTTCACTATTACTTACAGGTATAATATCAACTTATTAAACATCTTATTAAGGATATCTATTAGTATTTCCTCCTATTTTTTTTTTCGCCATTATTATAATACATATAGTAATGACCTAGTTTGTGTAATGTTAGGCGAGGTGAATATCGTACTCCAAGTAGCTCTCTATAACATCGTAAATCTCGCTAAACGTGGTTGCTCGAGTAAGAAAGGTCAGATAATAGTCCCTAGCGTACCCTATAAGGATTTCGGGGGATAATAAGTGAAAACCTAAAGGGGGAACTTTCATTTACTTATAAATATTTAAAAAGGCATTATCTCAGTGTTTAGAAAGTTGTATAACTTCCCGTTGTACTTTTTTACGTCGTTTTAAATGTTGGCAAAGTCCTTAAAGAGTTTATAATTAATATTTACTATTTTTTACAAGTTTGAAGGATAGGTTGCGATAGTTATTCCATTCTTAATTGGTATTTTCTGGCAGTTTAAGCTTTGTAGCCTCCGAGGAATGGTGTTAAAGATAATTGCCAGTAGATTAACTCGAGGGGTAAAATCCTGTGGTAAAGCCTATGGTAAGCTTTCGCGTATACTTAAACCTACTTCGTAAAGGTTTTTTGAGAACTTGTCGATTAAATTACTAAGGGGTGATAAGTATTTAAAGGTTTTGAAAGACCTAACGATCTTGTTTAATTAATTGGTATAAAACGCCGACATTAATTGTGGATATTACTATATACCCTCATAGATAGTATATATAGGGCAAGTAGCAGTGCACTGTATTGTAGGGTGCACTCCTGCAGAGTGCACGATAACGTGTCACGCTGCAGGCTACACTCTTGCAAGACGCAAAGTGTATTATACGTGGATCGGTCTGGAATGGCTATACCAGACCGAACGGAAATGCATGAATCGGTCGAGAATGAGTATACCAGACCGAACGGCAATGCGTGGAGCGGTTTAGAGTAGTACGTTCTGGGTAATAGCTTATAAACCCTTACCTACGGCGTATACATTTAAATGTTTTCCCGTTGTAACAATCATCTTTACTATAACTATACTAATTTGACAATTACTATTTACAATACCTTATTTTATGTAAATAGGTTTTCAACCTTACCGACAATAATTAGTAGTCGACTCGTCAGATTACGAATAGCCTGGGAAAAAGGTGAAAAATATAAATCAAAACCTATAGCGGGATGTTATAGCGGTTTGAATTGTTTATGTTTTAATGTTTCGTTTTTATAATGATTACACGCTAATATATAGAAAAACTATAAAAATTAAATAACTTTAAAAAGGCAAAATTTAATGCGATATTATTAATCATTTTTTGGCGTTTTATTTACTAAAAAACTTATCACGCCATTATCAACCTTCATTTAGCGCTTTAAGGTACCAAAACACCTTTTAAAAATCGTTATATCTTTCACCAAGCCACTTGAGTTAAAATGACTAAGTTTCGGAACCTTTAGTTGAAATCTACCAGATTTTAAATGATTCAAGTCGTTCCTTTAATTTAAAAGCGGTTACCTTTACATCATTCGAACCAATAGCTTTAGTAAAAACGGTTATATATAAAGTAGACAAACCGCCTACTTTACCAAGTTCGGTTACGACACGCTAATCCGGACCGATTACCGGATACAATTTATATATAGGATTATACAATTACATTCCCTTTACCCTAACTACCTTACTTACTTTCTCCCCATATATTTTAGGTTTGATACTTATAAAGTTAAAAATTTGATAGTTATTAAGCTAGTATAACATTATCAAGTATTAGTAAAACTAATTTAAAATACCTGACTGATTTATAGTTACGTCTTATTTACGTTTTATTGGAAGGTCAATTCGTATTAGTAAGCGTTAATAGACTATATTTTAACCACTTCAATTATTTCATTTACTTAGCGTTTGCCGTTCATAGGTACTTAAATCTAATTACAGCCCGAAATCACCGATTTAAACCGTTTTAACATACCAAGTACGCACAGAAACCACTATTCCCAATAGCTTCGAGACATCTACAGTTTTGGCCCCAAAAATAATAATACTGGTGGAGGCTAGCGTCTACTTCGACCTTCTAGTCGAACATGTGGGAGTTAGAAAAGCTATAATATAAGAAATCAACCTGTGACTTTATGATAACACTATCTATTGGCTAGTTAAGCAATTAGAATCATATATCGTAAACATATATATCTTGGCTGTAATTTTTCGTTACTGGAATAGAAAATTTAAGAACCTAACTTATTAGATAATTTTCATGAAAACTTTTCTAGTTGGACGTTGGATATATAGCAAATAGTGAATTCTACTATTGCTAAGCCTTACGGATCCAACTACGAATTAGAGGAATTAATACTCCAGGGGGTAGAAATAGCCGCCTTGCCGAAACCTTATTCGAAATAACGTAACTTATCGACGTACCGGATTGGGGGGATAAAGATTGGTACCTAATGTAATTTGTAAAGGAATATTACTTTACGAAGAAAAAGAGATTGTTGTTGGAACAACGAGGATGAGGCGTAAGACGACTTAGTTATTTACGTGCTCCCTAAGTAAGGAGCAGAGGCTACAAGGAGGAAAAACGTCAAAAATCCTTATTTACGACATAAGTATAATATATCCTTATACTGGTACATATTATGAAATAAAATTAAATATCAAATCACTATCCGAACGATAGAAATAGCCGGCTCCAACATAGCGGGAGCGGCCGAAATACCGAAAACAGCCTGATCAACTATTGAAGGATCAACCAAAACATAGAAAATAGCCCGCTTTAGGAATTAACGAGCGACGTAAAATGTTAATACGTGTCTTACAGACCGATAATCGTTAACTACGACCCCTGTAACAACCTTTTCATCATACCGTTTCCCTACGGATTGGAACGATTTTATAAAGTTAATTAACTTTGTTATGCTATGAGATAAGAATAATAACTATAACGGCGAGCCGTACGACGTACTAGATAATGAAATACGCTTCATATTTAATACGTATGGACGTTATACTTAATACGTATAAAAATGAATATAAAGCTATCTTAATTTAATATTATTTTACTAGGTATATATTTCGGATAAGTTAAGAAATAATATATATATACCACTTTATGTAGGTAAATATATTCGCGAAGTTATATAATCACCTGAAATCACACTTCGATATAAAGAATAACTAAATACTTTACGATAAGGACTAGATTGTTATAACCTGGGGATCCTAAAAAAAAACAATGGAAAAACGCCAATAAAAACCTATAGAAAATCCTTATCGCCTTGTTTGTTAAGTTTTGAAAGTGTTGGGTAGCTTTTAGGCCAAAATATCAAGATAATAAAACATTTATTTAAGTAGTGACAAAAGTTTGTCACGAAAACCCGGATTTCGACCTGACACTTTTTAAACTATAAAAGGATTTAGAGGCCTTTTGTGAAAGCCTTAGAATATCATTTGAAACTTTATACAAAGATAGGCGAATCTTAGATTATCATTCGTAGTTAATAAGATTAAAGTCGAAGGCTAAATTACTAAAGTAGTCCTCGTCAAAAAGATTTACTACATTTTACATCGAAGATTTGAAGTTTACCTAAGGTAAAACGAGCGTTTAAAATATAGGTATTAAGTAGTGAACTTTGGTAATAAGAGATAGGGACAACCGTTCGGAAATGGAAGAAACGTATCGCAATTATAGAAATACTTGCAAAAAGATATAAGAAGCCTTATAGGCTTATAAATGCGGTGTATCGTATATAGTGAAGACGTCTATTAATTTCAAAACCAACCCGTTTACGAGTAAATACGGATCCAATGACAATTGTTGGCCGAGTGTAAAGTTGAGGAACGGATAAAAGCTAATTTTACAGCAAACATAGCCGAGTACAAAGGCAAAGATAACAGATTCAACGTTTACCTTTACGAAGATAGATTCCGAAAAGACGATTTTAAATATAATGATACTTATTTGTTAATTTATAAAGATAGAAACGTTTAACGTATTTTTGTCGGCTAATAAAACGTCTCCTTTATGTATATTATGGGCCTGGATTGCGTAAACGAAGTGTTTCACGCCTATACGGCGTTGTAATTTACACTTTTTTATAGATAAGGAAATAGTTTTGAGGGTATTATGCCTAATAATACCCTGGTCGAAATTTCAACGGAAGGGAAGCGGTAATTCGACGCATAGGTAGCGAAGTTTTCGAAATTTCAGTAAAACCGAATAGGAGAATATCGAAAAGTAATATTTAGTAAAATAAAAGCATCGTTACTAGGAGCGGTTGTTGTGAATACGCGTTTCGGATAGATTAATTTTTATTTGATATATTTTGAAATACCATTTTTACTTCTATTTACTAATAAAAATAAGCTCGAAATTAAAGTACAGAATATAATTAACCAACTTATCCACGCCTTAAATATAGTATCCGTATCATTTCGTCTTAAATCCATATATTTGTGGTTTTCCCCCAAAACACATACGATTAAAGCTATTTACTTAACTTAATATAAATTTCAAATTTTATACCAACGATTCGGATATCTGGTTATAACACGCCTTTTAGACTTGCTTTACGTTATGGGCTATACAGATATAGGATAAAACGTATTTAAAGTTATCGAAAAGCTTTGCTATAAGTGCTAATTATGGTTATAGACCCTACGACGATTTAAGTTCCATCTTTACAACAATATAGACTTTAAATACGAAGTAAATATTAATAATATTTATTTTAATACCTAACTGGTCCTTTACGCCGTCGATGAATTAACGTCATTTCAGGACGTTAAATTTACACAGAGCCTTTTCAGTACAAATTATTAGGACGCTTTGGTTAACTATTACTTTAACGTTTACTTTGGGCCTTTAAATTGGATTATATACGACGTTATCGCGGGTCTCGATTTTACCATGTGGTGTATTAAGGTTTGGATAGCTGGTAAAGGGTGTAAATAAATCCTAATACAAACATTATAGTATATTAAAAAGTGAAAACTGTATTACGGACCGTGTAAAAAAGCATATATGGTATTATTAAAGGATCTCAATGGTATTAGTTTTAGAGAATTTATCTTTTAAATAGCGGTTAAAGCCGTTAAAAACACTTTTAGCATAAGTTGAATTATCTTCACGCTCCTTATTTCTGGTGTTTACCCGAGGGTCCATATAGACTTTGCCCTATTCCCATCTATAGTGTAGAGTGCTAATATTGTAGCGAAAGCTATGGCGGCATTACGCTTTTTAAAGGATAAGAACGACATTTTTAAATCGTTGGTTTTAAGGACTAACCTTCATAAAGTTAGTGTTTTAGATTTACTATTATAATTTGAAGTTTCAATGTGGAAAACGAAGGATAGATGGATTGGTTTTTAAAGGATCAACGGGTTTATAGGCCATAATGTATTCGTTAACTTATTAAACGATATACGTTCGTTTCGTTGGATAATAATACGTGAATATAAACGTGAGGTGGGAAAAATCTGCTTAAAACCGCAAAATGAATAAAACCGCCTATAAAATATTACCTAAAAAGGCGAATTTGAACCGAACTTAACTCTAACCTTCCCCCTAAATTCGATTTCGACCCGATTACGTTAGATAAGAGCGGCCTATTCCTGTTAACCTTACCAAAACCTCGTCACCAAAACCGCTCCTTCGACTCGAAAACCAAAAAACGCCTTAAAAGCGTTACGCCGGATTTATTTATTACGTAAAAGGAAATGGTAGACCGTAAGCTTAATTTAAATCTCCGTTATAAAGGTATTATTATTATATTAGGTATCTTATTCGAGAAATTTACTTAAACGGAAATCTTCATTTTGATCGATTAAAGCGTTTTTACCTGTAAGCGGTTAGACTCGATAATTTAAAGCATTATTAGGATTTTTCCAACCCGCCTCGTTTACAAAGTTAAGGATAAAACCAAAAAACCCTTCGGAAAAACTTGTTTGGTCGTTAAAAGGCATAATGAAGAAGGTAAAAAAGATATTATAACCTAATAGTCCACGTTGTAACGGGTTATCTATCTCCTGATTTTTGTATTTGAAGCCTCCTTTAACATACCGTATAACTTATATGTAGAGCTTAGAAACATAATATAGGCATATGTATAATTTAAGGAAGGGTTCAAACGACAAATTTACGCCAATATATTAAAAAATCTTAGGTAACACCACTTATTTAAAACAATTTTATGTTTTATAAAACCATTTTACGGCTTATCTAAATCCGGAATTAACTGGTATAATATTTACTAAAGGCGATATAAGGAACGATTCGAAATAACGAAGTCTACCTTCGACCCATACCTACTAATATAGATAACCTGTTCGGAGGGCTATGTATTAATAGGTATGTCGATAGAAGATACTTTGACGTTATGTAACACCTTGCTTTCTGTTTTTAAAGAAAGAAAACTTTTAAAGACCGGTGTAAGAACGAAGCATAGATTGTATCTGATAATAAAACATATAATCGATTTTAATAACGTTACTATTACCCTTTGGAACGGAGTTTTGAGCCTTATATAAAAAGGGAAGTTCAATAAAGTTACCATCATCGTTCTGAATATCGTAAAACGGACCAAAGAATACATATGTCAACGAGTATGTAGCGTTTAGGTCGCTTTTATAGTACAACCAGAGGTTATATTTAACCTTTTTATTGTCGCGTAATATGGAACCGATTTGATAGACGATGTATGTAAAGTGTTTAATAAACTTCTTTTATAGTAATTGTATTATTTAAAGCGTGGTTTTCAGTTTATACTGCTGGATATACGTATTGTAAAACTGTTTGTTTTTACTAACGGCTCATTCATCAGTAATATCAACTATGCCTTATAAATAGGCTTTGTTTTCGGTTTTGGTAGCGAAATACCGGTTTGAAACAGCTTTATTCTTTATAAAAATATTATTTATTAAAGCTTTACTAAGTGTAATATGGTTACAAGAAGCGTTGTAACGTGAAAAATCTATAGTTTGGTTAAAGCTTTCGATTTAGGCATTATCATACCAATAACGGTCTAGATGATTATTTTTAACCTTAGCCTACGTCTTATTCCGCTCGTCGTATGTACTAACTTCTTTTCGCTTTATAAGTACTTGTTTAAGCTAGGTATTACAAACGAAAAACTTTTGATAATCGATATTATAACTGTGCACGATTGATATAAACGTTGTGAAATTGAAGAAATAAAGAAAATCGATGGCAAATTTAATCTAACGGATACGATAACTAAGGTTATACCGAATGAAGCATTAAAAACACTGATATAGATAAGTACACTGTTGGTTTGGGTTATCAGAAAGGTTTTATGGTTTTAATAGATTATTATACCACTTTTAGACAATACAGATCATCTTATATAACATCATTTACGCCGACTACCGATTTTGCCTTTATTTAACCTTATTATTTTACCATAATCTTAATATTTTAATACGTTTTGTGTTGTATACCTATATTCAACGGACTTCTTAATTCGTTCCTTTTTTATTTCATCTTATCATTCGCGCGGACCTCCGATTTTACCTTGTATTTAATTTACGATATCATATCAGTTTTGACATATTATCCATCTTTATTTGATATGTTTTAAATTTACTTATAAACAATTATTTTGTGAAGTGCTATAATATTACTATATAGCGTATTTTTCTATAGCTAGGTATGCCGGCCCGGCCGGGAGGTATTTATTTACTAAAAAAGAGAAAGGGCGATGCCATCGTATCTTTATCGTTTTTTGTGTCGTTTTCACCCTTTATGTTAGCGTTACCGCTATTATCGTTGTCAACGTTATCAACACTAGGAAGGATATTTCCTTATGCTCTATTGGTCAGACCTTTAGGAAAAGGCGTAAAGTGGAGATTTCCCTTTTTATGGTGACGTGCGATGACGTCGTTAAACTCGTTTATGTAATATATACATAGGCTCCGTTTCCAGGCAGTAACGATGGCTTCCGTTTCCCTAAACTTCCAGTTGACGTTTATTACTAATTAATATCGGCTTGTT
This sequence comes from Anisogramma anomala, assembly GCA_038502455.1. Lineage (NCBI taxonomy): Eukaryota > Fungi > Ascomycota > Sordariomycetes > Diaporthales > Gnomoniaceae > Anisogramma > Anisogramma anomala. The sequence continues at coordinate 17,418,277 of JASMMZ010000004.1, read as the reverse complement.
TTGGTTTTTTACAACCATGATTGTTTTTCGGATCGTTTTAAATGGTATGTTTTTATTAAAAGAAATTGTTGAGGTTTGGTTGGAATTCACTATAAAGTCGGAGGGTACGTAATACTGCTTCGGCCTACAGTCTTAAGATTATCAGAATGGAGGCGTACGAATTACTAATTCGATCGTAGCGGTAGTAACGGTTAGAACGACTTTCGTTTTTATAATAATTGTTAACGGATTTACTCGCGGCTGTAAACGCGATATATGATACGTAAGACGTATTTATTAGCGGCTCAGGGTTACGGACCCGGGTACGTTGTTTTAACGCTTTGTGTGTTAAAGAAGATTTGCGGCGTACCTTAGCGATACGAAGTTTGAGGCGGCAGAGTAGATTCGCTTTGTGTTTTTTATTTAGAAAAAATAAGATTAAATATATACGAAAAGACGGATTTGGGGAATACGAACCTTAGTGTAATCGGGCTAAGCTACGTTTACGGCGTAAAAGGATCCTAATATATAATAGGGTTTTTACTCATAGGAAGAAAGTAATATTTATAATCTTAGATGACCCTTATTTCTCTTTAGGAGCTAGAGAAAGGGAAGTGAGAAAAAGGGGCGAAAGGGGTTGTAACGGCGGCGGCGGAAAGGTGCGAGACGGTGGCAGCGGCGATAAAGGGGAATGAAGCGGCGGTAAAAGGGATGGGCGGTGTAACGGTGGCGGGGCTGGGAGAAGTAGCGGAGGCGGGTAGAAAGGCCGTAATTGACGAGATTGTACCTGATAAGGGCTAATGAATGGTGGTAGCTGCGGCGGCGGTTATGGCAGCGGCGGCGCGCCAACGCTTCGTGCTAGGCAGCGCTTTACAGTTCTATTCTTATACGGTATCAGTTTAAAGAAGAAAGGTTAGTATATGGGAGTTCGTTAAATGACCTACTTATAAAAACAGCTTGTTTGGGTTAAAGGAAATAAAAGTTAAATCAAAATGAGGATTTGTATCGACTTAAACTACATACCTTCAAAAAAAAGAAGTTTTTCCTAGGCTGTTAACAATGAATTTTTTATACTAACCTAACAAATGATTACATAATCACCCCTGCGTAATTACCACTACGCAATCATGCTTACGCAATCACTCCTATGTTATTTCCTCTGTCAGAAACTATAAAAGGCGCTATTGCTAACCATATCGCCCCTATTTGGCTATAACAACCAGATCCGAATGACAATTACCACTTGGACTCAAATTTTCTCATCTCAGCCGAACTTTCTATTTTGAACCTTTTGCAATTGATATAGCAATATCACTGTTACTACAGTAACTTACTAATTTAAACCTTTTGCAATGAATACGACAACAATATTATTACTATAGAAACTACTAATTTATATCTTCACAAATATATTGTTATTATAAGGCGCTATATAATGGGGAGAAAAAAGATTTCCTATCAAGATATTACTATATACCCTTATACATACTATGCATAGGATAAGTAGCAGTGTATTATATTATAGGGTGTACTCTAGCAAAGTGTACAATAACGTATTACGTTGCAGACTGTACTTTTGCAAGATACAAAGTGCATTATGTTTGGATCGGTTTGGAATGACTATACCAGACTAAACAGTAATGCTTGGAGCGATTTAGGGTAGTATGCTCTGTGTGAGGGCTTATAAACCCTCACCTGTGGCATGCACCTTTAGATGCTTCTCCATTGAAACTATCATCTTTACTAAAACTATATCAATCCAACGATTACTCTTCTGAATAACTTATTTCATGTGAATAGGTTTTAAACCTTACCAACATTAATACCTTTAACTATATTGGTGGCCCTTAACTTACGCGCTCTGCCACCGTTAAGGGTGTACTCCGCAATATTACGTAAGGGTATTAGGCTTCCAAAAGATTTAACAAGTTTTTTATCGCCAACACGTACAAAGGTTTAACTTAGCTAAAGGTAAAAGTGAGCTCCCCTGGATCGAGTATAAGGTTGTTAAGGCTCTTTAACCCTCTTTATCGTAAACCGTAAGTTCTAAAGGCATTTTTCAAGATAAACTAAATCGAAAAAGGCTTATACAAACTTTATAATACCCTATAGTTAAACGTCAATACCTCTTTTCTTTATCTTAAACATCAACTTCAACTTGACACCTTCTTAAATTGCTTTTCATATATTGATAGTGTAATCGTCAATAAAGTTATGAAAGTTATTAAATGCATTTTTAAGGTTGTCAGTATTGCTATATTAAACGACATAATTGCCAACGAAGTTGGTAAAATGTTTTTTGGTTGAGTTTTCGTTAACATCTTGCCTTTAAAGGTCTTTATCGTAGAAATTCGTAAAAAAGTATCCCAGAGCGTTAATATCTTTTTAAATATATTAAAAAGGTGCTATTATAAGGTTTAGACCAACGTAAGACTTGGTGGATGAAGGACTTGTTAATACGGGGTGTAGGGACTTGTTGTTTTAGCGTAAGGTCACGTAACGTGGCTTTCTCGGCGCGACAGGGCGATTTTTGGTGTTTTCTTTCAAAGCAGCGAACTTATCGATTGAATTGGCGTGGAAAACGTGAAAAAAGTGAAGTAGGAGCAAATGTTGGGTGTATAGAGTAAGGTCGAAGGTTATTTGTTGTGGTTATTTGGCTGAAGAACTTAGTCGTTTTTGTAGTAGTAACACCCGTAGTAGTACTGATTTAGCCGTTTGCTAACTTGCCGAACTTTGAGAATTCTGACAGTCAATCTTAACGTTTTTAAAAAGAATCTTTAGTAAAGATTTTCTTGGTATTTGCAATAGCGATACCGTTGCTACCTCTAGACTATCGTCAAAACTAGCGCAGTCCAAAGGTCTTCTTTACGTATTGCCGTAAAGACTGACACAGTAGTAAAGGTCTTTTGTAAGAATCTTTCCTCTACTTTAGCTGTCGTTTAACGTAGGCCGTAACTGTAAAGTAGCTTCTTCTTTTACTTAAACAATTTGTGCTTAACCCATTAAGTTTTGATTAGTATTGGTAGGGCATTAGATCGTTGCAACGTTATCAATTCGAATTGTAGTCGAAGTAATAGTAGTATTACATTGGTCAAGTGTTCGATGTATTGTTCTAGGTTTAGCAAACCACTAGCTGGTCCACCCAGTAATTTGTATGGATAATTGCGTGGTTTGTGCCCTAGAGTAAAGTAAGGAGTACTGCACTCGACTTACATCTAATGCAGTAAGTTTATACAAAAAATACGCTCAATTTGAAGTTAGTATAGTGAACTTTACTGTAAGTAAAATTGACCTAGTACGCTACACGTAGTGCTATTCCAAAAATTACGTATATATTTGAAATAAACATCGAATATTCGTCAATATCCCCTCTTCATGGTAATCCCGTTGAAATTCGAAATACAATGTTTTCACTCGGATATACTATAATGGGCGAATTGTAGGTTGATTACAATATTTTCGTTGTTAACGCTTTACAATTAGGCGATTATAAACGACTCAGATATGATAAAGTACCTTTCGAGTCTTGGTTATTATCTGTAATTTATATTGAATATTTTCTCCTGATCTAAATATGTTTTACACCCTTAATAACTATAAATTACTAAATTGCACATTATATATCATTCGCTACTCCTTAGTTTTATAACTTCGTTCAGGTATCCGACCCGAAAACAAAGTGATCATCCTGTGTTATCAAAATTAGCAGTGGTAATACGGGTTAAAATCGAAACGATATCGTAATCATCGACGCGTTGGTATTCTCTAGTTCGCTTTTTAGACGTATAGTATTGCGATCCAGTTAACAAACTTCCGTTTTGACAAGTTTATCCGTATTATTTACGGTTATATACGTTTTTACAAAATATGAAATCATCGTTATCATATTCGACATATTTATTTAAATAGGTCAAAAAATCCGCCTATAATGTTTTTGATCTAGGATTTATGTCATGACTAATAAGTTAATACATCCAGGTAAACATCTTAATTTGCGGGCTAGTAACGTAAGCAATATAGAAGGATAACAAAACCAATCTGATTAATTGACCTAATGTTGCAAAATTGAATAGGGTAATGAAAAATATTTTTATTTTTCATTATTTTTGAAAACCAAAAACGGGAAACAAATATTCTCTCATTCCAATTACTACTTGTCTAAATAAAATACTATCGCAAAAGGTTTTTATTGTAAACATTGTAAATACGTTTTGTATACAACAATCGTACGAAATAATACGTAATAAGTTTAAAAATACCGTTTTAATTTTTAACGAAAATTACTTTTTTGTTGAAATAGTACTACATGTAGTGCAGTAGGTCAACTATACTTATAGTAAAGTTAACTGTACTGCAAGTTGAGTTTATTGTTTGTATGAACTTACTGCATTAGGTGTAAATCGAGTGCAGTATACTGTACTACACTCTAGGGCACGGGCCAAGCAATTGACCATACAAAATACAGTGCAGGCCGGCTAGCAGTCTGCCAAAACTAGAACAATACATCCACTACTTGAACAATGCAATACTACGGTTACTTCGACCACGATTAGAATTGACAACGTTGCAACGATCTAAGTCCCTACTAATGCTTTTAAAATTATTCCCAAGCAATCGGTTTCTACTATCGTTAGTTGGTTAGAAACCTTATCTATTCAAATTAAGACCATAAAAAATGCTTACTTTAACGTTAACAAGGTATTTTTCTAGTGATCTGTTCCAATCTATCGGGTTCCTCATTGTATAGTCGAAATAAAATATTAAGTATTTCGGAAAAGTTTCTAAGAAAAGTTCAATAAAATTTTATAAACCACAAAACACTCCTAACCTCCCAAACAATATGTATATCCTTTTATTGGTAAACCACCCGAAATCTTCCAGATTCGGCCTAGAAATATAAATACGTCGTTATTAATGAAACTAAGGTACTTTACTTACTTTCTTACGAAGTTATCTTTCTTCTAGTTCAAGTTTAACCCGACGTTACGAAAGCGTTTCGAAATTACGCGAATCTTCACTATATAATCTTATTCGGTTCCGAAACAAAATATGAGGAGTTCTTGAAGATAATTCGTAACAAAATCAATCAAAATACCAGCTATTACATGTTTAATATAACGCTGAAATATCGCTAGCGTTTCCTCTAATTTGAAAGGTAAATAACGATTCAAATGAAAGAAAAGAATATAAAAAATAGTTAATTTTTCTTATTCGATTATCACCCGAATACGATGAAATTTCATTCAAACGTTAGATTGAATTAACCATTATAATTTACATACTACGTATTGGGTTTCTTTAATGAAAAGTAAGGGAAAATGATGTTTTTTAGTAATGATATTTAAATCCTGATAATACACGTAAATCCATTATCCTTCTTTAGGTTTTGAAATTGATTATATAGGCATCGTATTTATTAAAAAACTTATTAGTATTTAACCTTGATTTAATAATTGGTTTCTTTGCTGTTGAAACTCAGGGGTATGATTTCGAAGTATCGAATATTACAGCTTTTTTAGTTTATCGGGTAGCACTTCGTTTTGATTCGCTTCAATATAAATTTGTTGGTCGAATTTACTCCGATTCGAGTGTAAAGCCGTTATTTCTTCCTTATTAAATAGATTGCGCAATTTCGTTAATTCGAGCGGAAGACGTGACCAATTTTCTCCTCTCTTTTGTAACCATCCACGCTGTCGATTACAAAATCCGCGTTATTTTGTAAAGACTTATAATCAAAGTTAATTAGAACTAAACTTCCCTACATTATGTCGCCCGTAAAAACTGTTGTTATGATTCGACCTACAATGGTATGCCAAGTATGTGCTAAATGAAGTGTACAATTGAGGTGCCGCGGAAGACTAGAAGAGGCTATTTTGGTCCTTCATATAGGACTTATATGTATGGTTCATATACTTCCCGTTACGTGCCTTCGCACGTAATGCCTGTAAAACGCGCCTAGACCGCGCCTGGGCCATGCCCGGACTAGTTACTGTATATCCCATTCCGTGTATATTTACGTAACCTATAAAATTAATGGCTTGTAGCCTAAGTTTATAATATAGCTATCCTTTATAAAACAGGTTTTGAAACTATAATATCCTGCTGATCAAATATTAAATACGGAATGTATTCACCTAATATTTGGGCTGGACGCGAGTCGAGCGCGGGCTATATAACGTGATTTTTATCATGTCGTATAATATTTTGGCGGTGTGAATACCGGATCACCTACATTATATAACGCGCCTTTTAATACGCCGTATAACGTATAATCTTTATTGGTTTCAAGTTATTTATACCGCATAATAGGCTTTTTAACGCGTCTTATAACGTAGAAACCATATTAATTCCGGGTTACTTGTATTATTTAACTAGAATTTAATGCGTTGTATAATGTATAGCCTTCGTTAATTTTGATCCGTTTATATCTATTAATATGGCTTTCGCCTTAACTAATAACACCCCTTTCTTTTTCGTTTTTCTTCACCATTTTTTCCCTCTTTACCTATTCCTATTTCGTTCCTTTATAACAACCGTAATTGACTTTTCCATACTTTAATCCTTATTATAGCTTTCGTTTTCCCTTATCAATTTTTCCCTATAAGCTTTCCCTGTGATTATAGATGAAGATTACAGCGGTTTAGATTTAGGTAATATTATCAATAACATATATGGTAGTGTTAACTATCCTTTTTGTGAGATATACTACCACTCTATATATTAATACTGGTACCGCTAATTATATTTTATTGCAATTCAGTGTTACAAACAACTTTCTCGTATTTAGTAATGATAAGAATAAAGTGAAACATTTTGCGTTATCAATCAAAAATATTTATATATATTACTTTACATTCATGTTCATCGTGTTACAAGATATCGCGTTTAGCGTTAAGTATATAGTAAGTTTAGCCTGAAAATTGATATTGGTATGAAATGTCACTATATATGAAGATCTTTTCATAATATATTGAAAACATCAATTTATTTATCATTTTGCACATCTTTCGTATATCACTCCGGTAACTCATCGTATCTTTATATGATAACAATTATATTCCATCCTTTGCCCCTAAACATTACGGTAATGTTCCGGGTTATAAACCTGGTTTAGATTTTTTTTCTTTTTCGAATCATTCAATTAGTTTATCAAGCTCCGTAATATCGCTTTAATATAGGGCGTGCTGACAATTATGGTAATATAAGTTGTTATACCACTCATCCTACGCTTTTACCGTTTTTTTTTTCGGATCCATCATTTTCAAAAACTCTCTTCTTTCCTTCTACCGTTTTTTTCGTTCATTAAAATCAAACGCCCTTGAATAATCGTATATTAGCTAAAATCGATTTTACTCCAGTCTCCATTGGTACCCGTTGTGTATTCTCTCATAGGTTTAGTCAAAATGGGGAAAATAATACAATTACGTAAGCTATATTATTAATAAGTAATATAGGTTACGGCTTATATAATGTAACGAACGATATTTATGATCTAATCGTAAAAATTCTTCATTTAACCTCGTTTTATTCATTAACTTTATATAAAAACAAGTTAACCGAGCCGACCAAAAACGGGTTAACGACTGTATCCATATTTACCACATAATCCAAGCATATATTCATGCGTTATAATCCCTTATATCCCGTTTAAAAGCTGCTTGCCCAGCCTCGCTTCGCATTATTCACCGTTGTCGGTCTTTTTTAATACCCGTTACGCTTAACGTTGTTCGCCCTCAACGGCTTCGCCTAATACCCGCCTCGTCTCGCGTTGATCGCCCTCGTCGATATAGCTTAATACCCGCTCCACTTTACGATGTTTATCTCCGCCGGCTTTTTCCAAAATCTTAAGTTAATTATAATAATGTTTGGACCGCTATTAGCGTTACCTTTCGAGGGCTTAGGATGATAATAATCATATCTTATAAGTGAAATTTAATAGTTTTTCGGTATCAGCCGTCTTGCGATCAGACATTTATCCAAGGAAGTTGGATAGTATATATCTGGCTCTATATATCATATTACATTATGATAGGGAAAAATTTCCACCGTTTTTAAGTAATACTATATTATTTCCTAGGTAAAAAAAACTTAGTTGATATAAAATATTTTGACCGTATTCGACGTCGCCATTGAAATATCGGACTATTATAAGAATGGATGTCCCCTATTCCGCTTTAAACTTATCCAATACTATAATATATTCATAATTCTTTCTTGATAAATTCCAATCGGATATATTTCAATCCTTTCGATCAATTAATATATCAAGAATATCGCCCAGTTCCGTTTTGATTACGAAAATATTATAAGATTTAAATTCATTTTCTATATATTTTCCTGTATTATTCACGACGAAAATTAGTTTTGGTCGTATATTAGATGAAATGAACGGCGGAAGAGCTTAAATATCGCGTATTTCACTAAGATATGATATAATATAAAGTATTCTAAAAGTATATAAAACAATATTCGATGCGTTCCAAAGGTCGATGACTCAGTATTAATTCAATAATTAATAGAGGTTTTTACTAGAACTATTAATCTTAATATTACGTAATTCAAGCTAAACTTAATTTCTTATCCTATATTATTTCGCTAAATCTTACCAATGATTTATTGTTATCTTTTTTCGTGATTAAATATATATTATAACCGCTTGGGTTAACTTTGCACCTCTCTACAAATGCGTTAAAAATGTAACCGTTTGTTTCACTGAATTTCTTGATAACTCTATATTCCTATTTACTGTAGGGATGAGAGAAATTTCGTATATATTAAATAATCAATTCATATTAAGCATAATAATAATTGATAAGCGGGAAAATATAATGCCTAATTGAATTATGAAAAGGCGATGATAATTCATAGGCACTTTTAAACCTCCTAATATTTTTTCAATATCGCCGTAAAATATGGATAGTATACCATCGATAAACGGTATATAACCTTTACTAAAAAATAATAATTAGTTTAAAATACATTTACCTAATCTGAGTTACAATCGTTAATCATAACTACTGGGAATTTATTAAATTATTACCATATTTTCCGAAAGCATTCTGTATACGTTTCAGAAGTTATTAACTATATGAATTGAAATGAAAAAAAACTTAGATCGTCGGTTTATAGAACGAATTAATATTGTAAGTTGTTACAGGTAATGAGTAGGTCCATTATAAAGTTTACGGAAATATATAACTTATAATAATCTACGAAAAGAAGGGATGAAGAGAGGCTTTATCATAAGGTTTGATGAAACTTCATACCGTTATATTATGTATGAGTTTAATATAAACATCCAATATTTATGACTATCTTTCTTTAATGATTTTTCGGTTAAAAGATTCGAAATGAAACGTTTTTATCTGGATAACTTATAATAGGCGAGTTATCAATCTATAACAAGATTTTTTTTCGTTAATAGTTCCTGAATCGGTAGTTATAAACGGTTATGGTAACGTAACGTATTTATCGGATTAATATCATGATTTTTAATTTCTCGGTAATATTTTATTTTAATCGTGAAATATTCAACGGCTTCGATCACCGTTAATAAACAAATTTCGTATAACGGATCGTTCGTCATACTTTGGTTTGATAATTTGGTGAAAACCTCCAAGCTGAAAATATCGTAACCGTCCGATATTTAGGAAGTCAGCGATACTGATACGAGCCGCGCTCGAAATGGTATTGTAACCGTTGACACCTCAATATCTTTCGATATTACCGAAGTCGACAGCTTGTACACGAACTGGGCTCGAAACGATACCGCTACCGCCAAAGTTTCAGGGTTATCCGACTTTACTTTTGAGCGTATATTATCGCAACTTAGTAAATAGCCTTTCTTTTTAATCAATTTATCCGTATATCCCGCCGTAATATAAGTCTCAATTATATATAAGTTTATTACTATTATATACTTGAAAGTTATAAAGATAGTTTAAAAAACCCTCCATAGACATTCCGTAATTTAGGGTTTATCTTATAATTCAAGGATTAATATATTTGGATGAATGTTTTAATTCACGGGCAGGTAATGTGCATGGCATAGGAAAAGCAAAAAAACTTCCGTTTATCGAGATTCATATTCCGAAATTAACCGTAGTATAAAAGTTGTTTCATCTTTTATCATCCGTTTAGATAGTAAATAGCGTACTGATATTATGTAGTTCCGATAATAATTTTTTTAATGAGATGCTAGTACTAGAACCTTTTTATTATAATTAGTGTTGTTATGTTTGGCGTCCGATATTTGTACGGAATAACATGCCACTGGGTTTAAAATAATATCTTTATCCCTTTACAACGGGTACTTATTCAAGGCTATTTACGAATAAGTGGGCTTCAGTACTGTTAGCTCGTTTGGGTCGGAATATATTCAAATTATGACCGTTAAGATATTTTTTTAACGTTTAAAATACTTATTAATCTCGTTTCGTCTAAGCCAATTGAATTGCTTATTTCGAATATAGAATAATCAAAATAGTCAAATCGGAAAAATTACTAATAAAAGACCTGTGCAAACTTTTCAGCCGCGTCAATTAAGTAAGTAGCTATCGTTAATTCCCTGGTAATCTTCCAATTATCCAGCACATCCTTGACTACCGTTTCGTAACTTAGTATTGCCGGATAGCCTATTAACATAACTCTTCATATGTATGGTTAACCTTTTATTATTCATAAAACTTTAAGGGCGTTATTAGGTGATACCTGCGTTATAGAATTAATATAATTGCCTTTTATGTTAATATACCAGAAATTCTAGATTTCCTTGCTTTCAAAATCTTCGTAGAGTACTAATAGATTGATTATTAAGCGTTTTTCTCTAGTGGCTCCGAGGTTTGAAGGCATTTGAACAGGCCCCTAAAGTCGATATAAATCACTACCGGAATAAAAGGAATCTTCAGATACCTGGTAATAATGTTACAGGTTTTATACAGTATTATACCTACATTAAAACCTGTTATTATAATGTAAACCTTTCAAGTTAACAAGTTCCGTAAAATTTTCTTATATTTTTTAAAGGTCTATGAAACTCGACTACCAATAATACTAAACAGGTCCTCCCCCCTCTTTCAATAAACGAGAGTTATGAAAAAAATACATTTGTAAAGATAAGGAGGTATTGTTTGTAAAGTATTCGTTCGTCAAAATTATTTACTTAGCTTTCAATGGATCGATCGGAACCATATTAATCCTCCGGTCCTAATTTCGAATTTTCCACTTGAGCCTTTTATATAGCCGGTTAAAGTTATTGCTGATTAAATCCTATATCTACGCCGTAGTAAATAAGTCATAAAAAGGCTTCCGGTCAATATAGGGTGGCGATACAATTATTATGGGCACATTATTTTAATTAACGTTAAGCCTTAGCTGTATCAATCGTATTCATAATAGTTAGATTAGATTTTTAACCCTTTCGCTCAAAGTTAAGGTCTATATTAATACTAAGTATTTGGATTGAAGATCCGTTCAAGTTAAGTTAGTTTCCTTACGCTAACGACGTAACCGGATTGAAATTTTGAAATTTAAAGTCTTCAATCACCCATTATTGTCATACAATGAAACCAGCCGTTTGAACAAATAAGGTATCGTTAATTTACATATATTATTACGCCGTAGTCTTTCTTCCACGTTACGAATAAATACGGGTCGTATATTAAACACTTTATATATAATTGTAACTTAATGTTCGATTAATAAATGAGAAACCAATAAACACCAATTTCAATCAAACCGTATCATAACTTAATACATTGTAATACCGGCCCCAGAACGTAAATGAAGCGTAATTCGTTTAGTAATTTTAATTAGAGAATCCGTTATAAGTTGGTTACTAACTACCTATATACCTACTTTATATGTCAACTATTAAGTATAAACTAACCTTTAATTTTAGCTTATGAATTTGTTGCCAAAGCAATTACCAAACGTTAACTAATATTTTAAATCGTTGACGATTAAGTAAAAATTAGTTTTTACTTTTATTATTATATTCTTAAACGATTAGTCGTACCTTTTCATGCAGCCAACCTGTAGTTTTACCCTCAACCTTGTTGATAATCTTCAACTTCAAAATAGTGATATTTAGGTTTTAAATGTAAAAGTTAGATTTCTATACTAATTATACAACTTTTTAAGTTAAAAAGCCATTACTTTCGATTTTATCGTTTTCTTTAAAATGTTTTCCCAAAGTTTTTATAATGTTTTATACTCGAAGTTTTAATATCAAATCTTCGTCATCCTTTTCTTTTTTTCTTATTTAAATATTATTTTAAATAAAGACCTATATATATTTGTCTTTTTTAACATTTCTCGTTTTCGGGAGTCGTACGCGGTGATGGCGTTTTATCGATTTGTTGATAATAAGTGAAAGAAGTTTGTATTTACTTAGTTGATTGATTCAAGGGTTTTTATCATCAATTATCCTCGTATAAGACTTGACCTTGGTAATTCGAAAAGTTATGAGACCGCTAGTAGTTTGAATAAATACTTTGAAGTTAATGATACTCAAGGTTTTTTGTAGGTCTTTTCGTTTACTCAGCTTCTGCTATACGATAATTTCACTTTTTAATGGCAAAACAAATACATTGATTATCGTAGGCCAGCTTTAAATATTGAGGGAATCGTTTACCTAGCGGCGTACCAATTCCTTTATCAGTTCCTTCAATGATTTACTGTAAGTTACAGCTCGCTTCTTGGAATTTATTATAACGGAGATTTACTCTTTAGGTGTAGGTACATTTTAAATAATAGTAACATTGACATTAGACCGTTAAGACCCACAATATTATTTAGGCCTTTTACCGCTATTTGAAAATAGGGTTCTAATTCGTAAAGCATTTGATTTTTGAATTAAAAATATCATATACCTGGTGATATAATAAATATACTCTTTTAACCTTTTTAATACTGAAGTAGGACTTTTTAGGCACCTATTTTCACTAGATTTCTATTGTTTTAATACCATTCTAAAACTTCGACGCCATAAAGTTGATATCAATATTATAAACGAAGATGTTAGGTAGGCCTAAATATGTGTTAATTTACAACATTACTTATATTTCCTACGTATCTTTTACCAATAAGACTTTTAAAAACTTAACTTAGTAAAAAGAGGTTACGGAGTTAATAACGTGAAAAAAAACTTGTTTTATGTTGGAACAATATTGGCTACTATTTTTAGCAGGTTTATTGAAGTGTATTTAGTCAACTTTACCTACAGCAATGTTGACTTTATTGACTTTTGGTTGTGGTACTGAACTGCGAGTTCAGTATAGTAGGTGCCCACTTCAAAGTGCAGCACAGGCTAAAGCGATTGGCTATACAAATTAGTTTCCAGACCGGCTATCTATCTACCAAACTTAGAAATTACACTTCAGTCAACAATATCAACGTCGCACCAGTTACTTCGATTAAAGTGACTCGAATCGACTACGTTTCAATAATAAAGGCCTACTAATACTGATAATTACTTATTAGATTAAGCACAGATTGGCTAAGCAGAAGAAGAAGCTGTTTTCTGGTTATTACGATTTGTTTAGGTAAGGTAGAGGAAAGATTTTTGAAAAGAGCCTCTATACTCTGTACAGTTGTTCGCGGCAGCAAGTAGGGAGGACTTAAAGGCTGTAAGTTATTCGCAACATCCTATAAGTAAGCGACGGTATCGTTACTCGAAAACACCCAGACATCTTTATTGATTCTTTTTGAAGGCGTTGAGATTCACCGCCTAAAAGTCTCCAAAATCACCAAGTCAGTAAGTTTGCAACCGAATAAGTTAATACTATTGCGGCTGATACTATAGGTATTACTATTGCAAATCGCAAAAACGACTAAGTTCCACGACATTTAACTCACACCAACTTCAACTTTAATGGCAAACCTACCACCTACCACTTTACGTCACTTATTCTTTCCTTTCTACGTCAATTAAATGTCTAAGATCGTTGCTCCGAACGAAAACACAAAGTTGTACCAAAAAGCCACATCGAGCGACTCCATGTTAAATCGTCAAGTCCTTACGCCCCCAGATTGCCAAGTCAACCACTAAGCCTTACACCAGCTAAAAAGTTACTATAGCTTGAAAAAAATGCCGGAATCAACACCGTTAAGAACCCTAAATAAAAAAAGACAAATAAGAATATCGGTATTATTTTTTAAAAGTATTACGACGAAAAGATATGGTTTACCGACATTACTAAAAACTTTACTCCAGAGCACCTAGCCAACGCAATAGGTCGTTTGATTTTCGACTTAAATCCTACTGAAATAAACCGTAGACGTATAGCCCTTGACGGTTTTTAATAATGGTTCCGCGACTGGAGCCTAAACATATGGAAAAAAGTGCATAAGCAAGCGAAAATAAGACTAAAAGCTAAACTATTTACTCGAAGATTTTAACTCTTTGCGAAGAAGAGAAAGGAACGTAATTTGATCAAATTACTTTACGAATACACTACAGCTAAAAAACTTTAATAAATTTTAGTTAAAAGTAAAGGAATTGCTAGCGACAGTAATTTTCAACGACTACACACACGTTTATTTGGATCTTCCTAAGCTTTAACAAGTTTTTCAAACCCTATTATGCTGGATTTTCAATGTGCTAGTATTACCGGCGGTAAAAATTTAATTAACTTGCACCTAGTCAGCCTTCAAGTTTATTAGTCAATTAATCTAAAACCTTGACGGACCCCTTAATACCAAAAAGATTATTATTATGTCCCCAGCGACAGAAACCTTTAAGCCCACTTCCCTTAAACTCCTTAACACGTCCAATTTTAATAAATAAATCAAGAAAACCTGCCTTTATACACGAGCCTATTATCAGCACGACCATTGGCTTTTTCTCTTCAAATTTAGTCCAAGGTAATTATCTTACCTATTAATACTAATGATCTTAGTTCTTTCCCCAGCCAAAAGATAAAAAACATCCTTACGAACAGTAAATTACCCTCCCCCCTCGACGTATTCCCACGGTAAATATGGATTACACGATAATCACTAAGTTTGCTAAGATTTAGGAAAGAAAGGAAAAGTATACCGGTAAACCGTAAAATCTCTTCGACGTTAAGTTACGCCCATTATTCAACATTTGCCGCTAAATAAGGGTTAAAGTACCAGGTGTTCACTCGTTATTTCCCAGTATCCTTACCAGCCAATCGGAAAATTACTACCTCTGGAGCCTACCAAATTGTTTTTCCTTTCGCGAAATTTATAATGGCTTAAAATGTAATTTCATGTTCGATATCAAGCTTACCTAGTACTACACCTACTGGAATGTCATTAAGTGGTCTTAAATGTTACATTACCAAAAATAGTAGGAAAGAAAAATAGTTCTCCATAATTAAATACTTAATAAACTGATACTTTATAGGTAAGTAATAGGGAACGTGGGAGCCAGTAAAATCACACTATGCTAATAGTCTAAGCAAGCCTTCAAGGGTTACAAAAAATTTTAATAAGTCCTTTAATACCCCGATACCACTTGCGAAGGTTTTTTTTTAGCCAATTACGTTCCTCGTTAGCAACCATAACTTCTCGATTCTCCATCTCATTTGGTATATACCTTTAAGCTCCGGAATTCAATAACGCGAAAGGAAATCCTTCCCACACGTATTACATTAATCGAAGGTACGGAAGGCGCGTCCAATACGGTTAACGAAAGGTCCGGATCTTTACCTAAGGATAAAGGTATTCCTCTTCTTTAAGGTCGTTAAACTGGCTAAGCAAATTTACCCTAAACGTTAAGAAATGTTGGATTTAAGGTAAATATGGCTATTAGTTAACACGGAAAACTACCGCCTAACGTAAAGCAAAACAAGTTATATATTACATGTAATTCCTCTTTACGTTTAACTGGGACTACATCGAACAAGTTATGTAATCCAAGGAAAGTAAAAGTAAAAATAAAGAAAACAGGCCAAAGATAATCGGCTAGCATGAAGATACTGACACCAGTATTAGCTCGGAAGGAACGTAATAACTCGTTAACCACGCTTTATTGTACCACCATATAGGTAAAGACCTCTATCGCCGCCACGATGATCAAAAAACTAGCCCTATATACCTATCTACAATTTAAGATCTTTATACGAAGTAAGTTTTTTAGTAGATTATACCGGATACAAGGGCGGCATGGTATTTAACAAAAGGTTATTCGCAATACGTCGCATTACGAAGAGATACTAATACTATTATAAAACTTAACCTCGCGGATACTAATAACGTTCAAGTTAGCTTTAGCCTTTCAAAAAAACCATCTTTACTTGAATTTAAGACGGTTAAAACTTTTTTTAACCTTATTATTTTCCATATCTTGAAATCAATTAACTCCTTTCTCCTTTTCCTAAAAACATAAAAAACCTCAGAATTAACGTTAATATTTAAAGTAAGAAACTAATACAAGTTCTAAATAATAAAATGTTTCCACTTAGCTTTATTTAAAGGTATCTTTGGTTCTACTTTTAAAGGATAATGGTAATGGTGATAAACCTAGTAAAAGCAAAACTATGTCAATTAAATCATAGGTTTAACTGCCCAGCAACTAATAGGTTTTACAAAGTTTTAAAGGTAATTAGCCACTGGGATATATATTTGATAGCGCTGAAAACCGTTAAACGGCTTTACTCTACACCAAAATACACTCTCAAGCCCCTTTAAAGTTTAAATTTACGTTAAAGAAAGACTAAAAATTTAACTCGAATTTTTTTGTCAATGTGTTTTACCTAGATGGTAAGCTAGTATTACATGTCGTGGTCTCTTCTACGACTTTTTACAGCTCCAAGTTCCTTAAAACTATTATAGCAAAGAAAAGATAAAATTAATTACGCGCTGCATAAATTGATTCGAACATTAGGCTTCCTAACATACTAATTTATAATAACGGTATTAACTTTGTTATGATAAAATTCTAAGTTAACGTAAAGTCAATAGAGATTTAGTATAAACAAGTTCCCGTTAAAGTTTACTAAGGTATTGGCAAGGTCTAAAAAGCATACTCCATTTTTCAAAAGGCCTATGATATCCTTACAATAGAAATCGGAAACTATATAAGCTAAAGAGCATGATTTTAAATGGCGGTAAAAGATCTTAACGATACTCTTAGCCTCAACGGACTTATATTAACTTTGTTGGTAATTTTGACCTTCTTATATATAACAATCAAGTAGCTACCCTCGTAAAAGTACCTAAAAAGGAGCTTTACCATAAACAAAAACCTTAAGAAAGTTAAGCAAAGAATCGGTACGCTGCTAGGTTAATGATTCTCTCAACACTAGGAACGGACCTTGAATAATAAACGTGATATCACTCTCCCTTAAAAGTAAAATCCTCACGTAACGCGAACAAGGTAAATAATATAAGCTTTATAAGATCTGAAATATTACCAATTTAAACGTGGCAGTTAAAACTATTAACGGCCCTATAACTTTTCAAGTTATGAAAAGTTAGCCGTATCGAAGACCCCTTGGTTCCCTCAAGTTTAATAAAAAATCCTAACGTCGATAACCTCTAAATCAAGCGAATCAGCTAACATAACCCTATAAAGCCGAGTATTAACAAGCTAATAGAAATTTGATGACGTGAACGACCACCTAATATGAGGATACACATTAATAAGGAGGACAGAGATAAAGACTATAATACCGTAAGGGTGTATACAACGACATGAGTATCTTAAAAGGAGAATTTTGACGGCGAATTTGTCCTTAAGCTATGTATCGAAGGCAATATTAATACACTGGATAAGCCTTTTAAGGAAAGTGATTGAGTGTAAATTAACGTCCTACTTTTATGAGAAGTAATATAATTTGTACCGTTAACGTAATTTAAAGGCGAAAACGTCATTATCTTTAACTCGAGATTAGTTTACGAAGTTGAAGGAAAAACCACGAACCGGCCGTATGAAAAGTCACAGCTAATCGTTTGAGGATATGACGATGAAAGTAAAAACTAAATTCTTACTGAATCGCCTACAATCTAAAAGATTAGCGAAGGTGTTGGTAGGTCTTAGACGTTGCAATGTTATCGATTCGATTGGTCTTCGAAGTAACGATAGTATTGCAGTAGTCAGATGGTGAATGTCGTGTTCTAGGTTTGGCAGACCGCTAGCCGGTCTGCACTGTAATTTGTATAGCCAAGTGCTTGGCTCGTGTCCTAGAGTGAAGTGCAGTATACTACACTCAATTTACATCCAATGCGGTAAGTCCGCATAAAGAAATACACTTTCAGTACGGTTAACTTTACTGTAAGTAAAGTTAATCTACTACACTGCATGTAATACTATTCCAATACTGGCAGCTTCTTAGTGTATACGCGCACGTTACACTAGCTAACCAATTGTTTCCGGTTACCATTAAATTACCTCCTTGTCAAGTAGCTGGACCCCTGTCAATTCCAGTTGACTCCCATACTACATTACACCCCATTTCATGTAAATTGACCCTATTTGATCTCCATTGCTCCGCCGCTCTAAGGTACGAATTCATTAAATCTCATAAAAAGTTCTTTTGCCACAGCCCTTCACAACTTTAACTATTCCACTTAAACAGATTATCATTATTAATCCCCTAACAGTCTTACAATCTGCCAGCATATCCTTGTTCGCCGTCACGTGATTTGGGCTTTCCGGGCAGTTTATCTACGTATCCATTAATGCGTATGGTTAGTTTGTTGTTATCTACCAACCTTTCCAGTACTTTGTTTGGTGTAACCTTTATTATAGTATCTGCAGGATTATTTTTGCCATCGATTCATCGGAACTTCTTAATCTCCTTCCCGTTATAGATTTTGCGGAGTGTTATTACGTCGATAATTAGGCGTTTTTCGCTGGTAATTCCGAGATTTAATGGGTACTCGAAAAGACTCCTTAAATCGGTATAAATTACCACCGGGATAAAGGGAATCTTTAATTTCTTGGTAATAAGGTTAAGGGTCTCCTATAACGTTATACCTAAATTAAAGCCCGTTATTATACCATATACCTTTAAAGTTAATACGTTTCGTGTAATCTTTTTATATTTGACGAAAGTTTTGTAAATTAGGTTACCAGAAATGCTAAACTGATCATCCTGCTCATCTTCGTTGACAAAGATTATCAGGAAGCCGATATATAAATCTAAGTCGATATTATTTCTAAAGGATCCGTCAGTAATGATTATTAATTTAGTCTTCAAAAGGTTAATTGGTATTATATTGATCCCGCAGTCTAAGATCCGAATTTTCTACTCCAACCATTTATTTAGTCGATTAAAGTCTTTATATATTAGTATTTATGCTTATGCCGTAATAGATAGGTCGTATAAGGCTTTCGGTTAACATAGAGAGGTAATATAACTACCTCATTTACGTTATTTCAAGTACTGTTAAGCCCTGGTTTTATTAATCATATCGATTATGGTAAAAATAGCGTCCTTACCATTTTGGCGGAAACTTAGGCCGGTATTAACACTAACTATACAGATTAACAATTTATTAAAGTTTAGTTGATTGTTTTATTCTAACAAAGTAATTAGCTTACAATTTCAGAATTTAAAGTCTTCGATTGTTTATTATTTTTTTGTTATAAAGCTAATTTTTCCGACGAAAAGAGTATCGTTAGTTTGTATATTTACCAAGCCGAAATCCTACTTTTACATTATGAATGAGTATAAATCGTATATTAAAGACTTTATCGCTAGCTGTGACTTAAAATACAACTAGTAGGTTAAAAACTAGTAAATACTTGCCTTAGATAATCTATACAATGATTTAACACACCGAATTACCGTTTCTAATAGGTAGACGATACGGAGTTCCTACAACAATTTTAATAGTATAATCCGTTATAGATTCATTATTAATTGTGTATAGTATTATGTAATATTAAGGCTATTAAATGTCAATTTGCTATTAGTCCTAATTGGTAAACTTATTATTAAAGGAACTATTAAGCGTTGGCTGATTTTTTAAATTATTGGTAACTATATAAGGATCCAGTTTTTTTCTTTATCGCCGTATCCTTAGGCGATTATCTTAAACCTTTTATACGGCCGCCCCGTGGTTTTACCCTTAACTTCCTAGATAATCTTCGACTTAAAAATCGTAACATTCGGGTTTTAAAGTTTAAAGTTAGCTTTTGATACAAATTGTACCACACTTCTAATTAGTAGGCCATTGATTTCGACCTTATCGTTTTCTTTAAAAGGTCTCCTGAAGGTCTTAATAATCCCTTGTTCCTTAAACTTTACTGACAAATCTTTATTATCTTTCTTTTTTCTATTTATCCAAGCAGTATTATAGATACGACCTAGTATATATTTTTCCCTTTTAATATTTCTTTTCTTCGGAGGTCGTATGCATCGACGGCGTTTCATTGGATTGTAGATAACGGGTGGGGGAGGTTCGTGATAATTAGGTCGTTTGACTTAAGGGTCTTTATCGTTAGTGGGTCTGATATAAGGCTTAACCAGAGTAATCCGAAAAGATACAGAGCCGTTAACAGTTTTAATAACTACTTTAAAGTTTACTATACTTAATATCTTGTACGATATTTTCTATTTACCCAGCTTCTGATATACGAAGACTTTACTTTATAGTGGCAAAGTCAACACGTCGATTATTATAGGTTCTGTTCTTGGTGTTAAGGGCATTATTAACCTGGCGGCGTTCCGATTCCCTTCGTAGTTCTCTTAAAGCTTTGTTATCAGCCGTAACATGTTTTTAAGTACTTATCAAGGGTAGAGATTTACTCGTTAGGCGTAGGTACGCTTTAAAGACTAATAACGTTGGCGCTAGGTTGTCAAAGCCTATAGTGTTGTTTAAGCCTTTTACTATCATCTCTAGGCGTGCCTCCGGATCCTTAAAACTTTCAATTTTTAATATGAAGATACTATACGTTCGGCGAAGTAAGGCGTATGCCCTTTTAAACTTTTCAATGCTTTAGTGGGCTTTTACAGGTACCTGTTTACATTAGGTACCCATTATCCTAGTATTTTCCCAAAACTCCGCCGCCGTAAAGTTGGTACCGTTATCGTGGACGACGATGTTAAGTAGATCCAGATACGTATTAATCCATAATATCCTCAACTTTTTTCACGTATCCTTTGCCGAGAGGGATTTCAAAAATTTGACTCTGTAAAAAGAAGTTATAAAGTTAATGACATGGAAAATAAACTTATTATTCAAGTAAAACACAGATAAAAACTTCATAGTTATAGTCTTTGTCGTCTTTTAGTGCATACTTAAATCTCCGGGGGGTTTAGGTATACTTTTGATAGTGATAACAAAGCCTTTCAATAGCTTTTAGGATAAACTATTTTATATTTTTATGCCTTGAGGACTTGAAAACTTTATATAGTCTGTTAATAGCTAGATAGTTAAAGCGCCGGTATAATTGACGTATTTCCAGCTCCGTCAGGTTAAATACTATTATTTCCAAACCTTAAAGATTAAATCATAGGTGTCACCACTTAAAGACAAGTGAAAACCATTAGCCGTTTTTGATCATATCGTCTACGTTAATATTAATGTGAACGTCAAGAGTCTTCATATATTTCAAGTAAATTGGAAAAATGGTAGGGGACTTAAAGAAATAAAATGTAAACGCTCCTACAACAGTTTAAATTACCGTTATCCTTAGTAACGATAGTTATTCGCTTGGGCTAAAGCTGACTTTCGCTTTGTTAGTATCGTAATGATGAATATCTACAGTCATAGTCCTTTTCCTTCTTAATATTACGTACTGAAAATATCCTCATATTAAGTACCTTACTTCCCTAGTATCTGACATAATACTTTAAAACGTGTAGTCTGCATAATAATCGAGAACGTTAAAGGTATATAAAAGGTTAAGGGTATAGTCAGAGTATAGGTACGGATTTTTTACTACCTAAGCGGTATAAAAAGGCATAGTCGGCTAATTACTAGGCTGCTCTATCAAAAGCAGTATTTTCGTGGAATTTGATTTACTTAGGGGCGTTAGTGGCGTTAATTGTCTTATAGCTTTTGCCATCCGTAACCTGGTCTAAGTAATTTTGATTTAAAGCAGTAAGGTATTGGACGTGGTACGCTATTTTCCTATTTTTACGATTAATAGGGGGGTGGCTAGTTACCTAACAGCCGGCCTTACTACAGATTTAATATCTTTTACCACTATTACAACGATAGTACTTACGGTTTACAAGTCAGCCTAAATCTTAATAACGCTAACATATGTTTTACTTCTAGTTTAAGGCCAAGGTTGATAAACCTGACCTTAAGCGTTATTGGCGCAGGTACTTACGGTTAACATAGTTAAACTACCGTGAGGTCATCCTTATACGCGTTAAGAAAGTTGCCGGCTTAGGAATATATACCGTGCGAGTTTAGTATACGCGCTATTACAGTGGCAAACGAGAAACGTAACTAGCTAAAAAAGCCTTTACAGATGGCTTCTTGGCGTTATAAGGCGTATTCGAACTTATTAACGCCCGTAACGGCTACTCGTACCTATTTGCCAAGTGAAGCTTTACTAGCATAAGCCTTTACTATTACCTTTTAATATATTATTACCTTATCAAGTATTTAATTAAAAATATCCATTATAATTCCTCCTTTTATTTCCTTTACTATCATTATAGTTTACTGCGTTATAGCCAAATTTGTACGGTATTATGTAAGGTTGACATCGTACTCGAAGTGGCCCTTTATACTATCTTCGATTTCGCGAAATGTGGTGGCTTTCGTTAACAAAGTCAGGTAATAGTCTTCAGCGTAACCTGTAAGGATTCTGGGGAATAGTAAGTGAAAATCAGAAAGTGGGACCTTTTTTTAGTTTTAAATGTTCAAAAAAGGTATTATCATAGTATCAAAAAAGTTATAAGGCTTTCCGTCGTACTTTTCTATATTGTCCCAGATCTTGGCGAAATCAGTTATTAACATATAATCAATATTGATTTTCTTAATAGGTTTTAAAAGGAAGTTACAATAATTAATATAAATTTAGTTGGTGTTTTTTGGCGGTTTAAGTATTAAAAGTTCCGAGGTACGATGTTAAAGGTAATCACTAGTCGCCTGGCCCGATGGGTAAAGTCCTATAATAGGACCTATAATCGGTTTACGTGCGTAGAGTTCGAAAGAAGAGGGTTTTTGATATACTTGACGATTATAGCGTTAAGGGTCAATGGGGTTTTGTAAGTTCTAAGAGGCCTAATGATTTTACTTAATTAACTGGTGTAAAACGCCGACGTCAATACCTTTGGCCGCGTTAACAGCTCTCACTTCGCGTATTTTTCCGCCTCTAAAAGCGTATTTCGCGTTATTATGTAGAGTTACTAGTCCGCCTAACAAGTTACGAGGTTCCTTATCATCAGAGCGTAAAGAGGCTTGACTTAGCTGTGAAGAGTGAAGCGAAGGTCCCCTGAAACGCGTTTAAGAGCGTTAAAGTTCCTTAACGGCTTTACTATTACCTTAAAGATCTTGTAAATATTCTTCAAATTGGGTTCGATTAAAAAAGGCTTTTGCCATTACTTTTACAGCCATGTCTAGTATGTAAATACCATGTCTCATAACTTTTGTCCTTAATTTAGCCTTAACTTGTCGTTGGATTATTTTCCATATGACTGGTTTCTAATGGTTGAAGAACTCGCGAAAGTCTTGGAAAATGTTAACGCTACGGCCAAACTCTTTACCGACGTTAGACTCGAGAATGTACTAGCTAACGTAGTTGGTCAGATAAGCTTTATCAGAGGTTTCATCAACGTCTGTAATACAAATTTATTCGTCGTAAAACTTGATAAAAACAATTCTAAGCTCTTCGATTGCTTCTTTCCTAGTGGGGTTGGTAATAGCCTCAAACTGAGCGTTGGGGGCAGACATTTTAACAGGCGTGTAGGACGGAAACTTGGTGATCTTGGGCATAAGAAACTTGGTGTTTTGGCGTAAAGTCGCGTAGGAACTTGGCTATTTGGTAACTTGGTGAAAGGTCGCGTAACGTGTCTTTCTTAGCAAGGCTTGGTGTTTTCACTAAAGGTAGCAAACTTGACGATAGCTGTAGCATAGGAAGTAAAAAGAGTGAAGTAGTGCAAATATTAGGTATAAAGGGTATGATTAAAGGTTGTTGTTAGCGGTAAAAGGCGAAAGTTGTTTATTGTAGTTATTTTGCATAGGAACTTAGTCGTTTTTCTTGTATTAGTAGTACCTATAGTAGTTTTGACTTAGCCGTTTGCCAATTTGCCGAATGTTGAGACTTCTAACAATCTATTTTAACATTTTTAAGAAAGATCACTAAAGATTTCTTGGTGTTTTCGAGTAGCGATACCGTTTTGAACTTTCAGATTGCCGTTGGAAGACTAATATAACCCAAAAAGTCTTTTCTATTTTCTTGCCGTTGGAAGACTGTCGCAATACTAATAGAGGCCCTTTGCAATAACCTTTCCTCTACCTTAGCGATAAACGTAGAGCGTAACCAGAAAGTAGCTTCTTCTTCTACTTAGCTAATCTGTGCTTAATATAATAGTCAAGCACTAATTAGTATTGGTAGACTTTAGACGTTACAATGTTGTCGATTCGATTGGTCTTCGAAGTAACAGTAGTATTGCAGTAGTCGGATGGTGGATGTCGTGTTTTGGGTTTGACAGACCGCTAGCCGGTCTGCACTGTAATTTGTATGGCCAAGTGCTTGGCTCGTGCCCTAGAGTGAAGTGCAGTGTACTGCACTCGACTTACACCCAATGCGGTAAGTCCGCACAAAGCAATACACTTGCAGTACGGTCAACTTTACTGTAAGTAAAGTTGACTTACTGCACTGCATGTAATACTATTCCAACAGAACGTTTAATTGCTATAATTGCTATATTTTAACTACTAGCGTAAAAGGTTAGTTCAAACTTGATAGACGGGACATACGTAAGCGTACACGAAATCTGCCGTCGATCTTTAGCGGATTGTATTGCTAAAACTGCCAAAAAAAAAAAAAAAAAAAAAGGATAAGTTTCTGGTTTTTAATATAATACGTTATATCAAGTTCCTATACGGATTGGCCAAAGCAGGCCTCCACTAGTTCCTAACGTACCAAACGCACTTTAAAAACAGGCTCGGTATAAAGACTTTGATCTTTAACCTATGCCTATTAATTGCAAAGGGCAAAAACTTTGACATCGTAAGTATACAAATGGACGATAACCTTTTCCTTGAGGATACTAGGTTTGTGACGGCGAAACAACATGCTATCGAAAAGTTAGGCCTTTAAAAGTGTAAGCCTATTGAGACGTTAGCCGAAAGTATACAACTTAACTTTAATAAATCGTCAATCCGAATAAATGATAATAAAGCTAAAAATGACACTTACATTAACCTACTCCAAAAAAGGTAAGCCTAAAGCCCAATAATTATCTATAAAGCTTACGAGGCAAAATCACAAAGATATCTAAAGCAAAGGACATATACGGCCTACATCGCCATGTTATTCCAACCAAAAGCATCGTACGACCTCACAATTATAATAAAACTATAAAACCCATACGATGAAGACTTAAATAAGCTAAATAGGAGGATTTAGTGCCAAATGTATCATATGAAAAGAGCAATCAACATAGTCTTCGCAAATCTCACGAGGACAAAGTTAAAAATATTCGCGAACGAGTCATTCGCCAATAATACTAACCTTATATCGCAAATCGGCTTCCTAATGATATTCGTCAACGAGAAGAGGTCTAAAGGGCAATTTAAAATCATTGAAAACCTTATACACTGGATATTCGTCAAGTATAAGCGCATGATATGAAGTATACTAGCCTCGAAAGTCTACAGCATAATAACAGGCTCTAACATCGGTATGTTAATTAACGGCATATTAAATATGGTCACCAAACCGCTAAAATTGCCACCAATACCTATAATAGTATGTACCGACTCCTGAAGCCTTTACTAATGGCTATTGAACCTGGGCACAACCAATAAAAAATGCTCAATAATAGACATAAAATCTCTAAAAGAGGCATACAAAGTTAAGGAAATCGATAAATTCTGATAGATCAATAACAAAGATAACCCTGCTAATTTTATGACCAAGGCTACTTCCAATGATACCCTGAAAAGGTTTGTGGACAGCAATACGCTAACTATACAAATTAAAGGATACGTAGACCTCCCAGCACATGACATGCAGAAACAGGGTTGCCCTGGCAAACTGGAAGACCGCCGGGGAAATGGTGGCGATAGCAATAGGAGCGATAGAAAAGGTGGCAATAACAGTAGTTTGAATTACTGGCAAAAAGTACGTAATTGATAGCGTACCTAATTTGCACAATTTTATATCAAAGAATTTATGTACGGGATTTAAGGAACAATTACCCCAGAGGGGTAAATAAAAGGGCTACGAAGGGCCGTAATTAAGGTTGATTTTAGTACAGATTTATTGGAATTGACAGGTGTCTCGCTTGTTATTGGCTTACAGATTAAGGAGGGGTTTTAGAGGTTGCCACCAATTGGTGGCAGGCACCACTGGCATGCGTAGGTACAAAAAAAAAGTCGCCAATGTTAAAACAATATTAGCTGTTATTTTAAGCAGGTTAATTTCAGTGCAATCAGTCAACTTCACTTATAGGAAAGGTGACTGTATTGACTTCTGGTTATGGTACTTCACTTTAAGTTCAGTGCAGTAGGTGCCTACTTCAAAGTGGGGCATGAACTAGAGCGTTTGGCCATACAAATTAGTGTTCAGACCGGATAGCGGTCTGCCAAACTTAGAACTTACAAACTAATCAATAATATCAACGCAGCACCAGTCACATCGACCACAGTGATTCGAATCGACTACGTTGCAACAATAAAAGCCTACCGATATTCTCCTAGGAAAATACATTAATAAAAACCTTACAGTTAAAGTCTTTGTCGTCTTTAATTATAAACTTAAATCTTTGAGAGACTTAGGTAAAGATTTAAAAGCAGAAAAAAAGCGTTTCGATAGCTTTTGAAGCAAAATATTCTACATCTTTATACACTGGGGACTTTAGGACTTTATATGGCCTGTTAAAATCGAGTTAGTTCAAACGCCGGTGTAATTATAGTATTTTTAACTTTGTAAGGTTTAATATCATTGATTTTATGAATTCAAAAATTAAACTATAGGTGACTCCACTTAAAGGTGAGGGGAAACCACTGGCTGTTTTTAACCAGCTTGTCGAAGTTAATACTAATATTAATACCAAGGGCCTTTATCTCTCAAATAAGACAAAGGACATGGATTGAGGATATAAAACGTAATTAATCCCATAAAAGTTATAATTACTGTTATCTCTAATAAAAATCATTTCACACCTAATTTAATCCAATTTTAGCTTTACCAGTATCGTAACGATTAATCTCAGTAGTCGTAGTGCTTTCCCTTTACAATGCCACGTGTTGCGGATAACCTTCTATTAACTACCTTATTATCTCTGTATTAAGAATATTACCTTGAAACGTATGGTCCGCATAACAATCGCGAATATTAAAGGTATATAAGAGGTCAATAGTTTAATTACAGTAAAGGTAATTGTTTTTACCGCCTAATTGGTATAGGAAGGCCAAGTCGACTAATTACTAAGCTGTATTAGGAGTTATATCTTGATACTAATTGATTTATTTAAGGGAATCATCATCGTCAATTACCTTGTCGCTTTGAGAGTTTGCGATAGAATTTCAAGATTTTTGCTTGGAAGTAATGGTGTATAAAATATAATTTTAAATTAATTTTTCATTATCATGCTAGGATGGGTGGTAAAGAGTTAATCAATAGCTGGGATTGCTATAAATCTTATATATTTTGCCACTATTACGACTACGGCTTCTACGTTTAATAGGTCCGCTTAAATATTAGCTCTATTAGTACTAAAGTAGCTATTTACTTTAATATGAAGCTGTTAGGCTAAATTTTGAGCGTTGAAGGCTTTTATAACCGTACCTATGGTCGACGTATAATTAATCACCGTAAAATCTTCTTTATTTATGTTAGGAAAATTGCTAACTTTGGGGTATATACCAAGCGAATTTGGTATACGCGCTATTATAATAACGAAAGAGGAGAGAAATTAGTTAAAGAAGCCTTTACATGTGGTATCTAGCGGTTATAAGGCCTATTTAAACTCGGTAATACCCGTAATGGCTACCCGTAACTATTCGCATGGTATAGCTTCGCTAGCGTGAGATTTTCACACTTCTTGCTAGTGTAATATTAGCTTGTTAAGGATTTTATTTAGCACATCCATTAGTATTTTCTCCTTTTTTTTCTTCACTATTATTGTGGTCCATTTCGTAATAGCCTAATCTGTATGGTATTATATAAGGTGGACATCGTATTCGAAGTGAATTTTTTTATGGTAAACTTTGTGAAAGTTAACTACTCAAGTTAAAATGGTTGGGTAATATTTTTTAACGTACCATTTAAGGATTCCGGAAAATAGTAAGTAAAAACCCAAAGAATATACCTTTTTTTACTTACGAATATTTTCAAAAGATATCATTTTCGTATTGAAAAGGTTATAAGTCTTTTCTTTATAATTTTTACATCGTTTCAGATTTTGGCGAAGTCCATGAAAAGCGCATAGTTGATATTCATTATCTTAATAGGTTTTGGAGAAATTTCGCGATAATTGTCTCAGTTTTTATTCGTGTTTATTTATAGATGAAGCCTTGGGGCTTCCAAGTCATAATATAAGGTTAATTGCCAGCCGTTCAACCTAAGGGGTAAATTCTTATAATAGGACCTGTAATAGGCTCGTGTATATAAGCAAACCTGCCGGGAAAAGGCTTTTAAGAGGGTTGGATATTTTTATTCAAGGGCTTAAGGGTAAAAGAAACTTGAAAGTTCTCAAGTAGTTGTTGATCTTATTTAAACAACCGGTGGAAAGCGCCAACATCAATACCTTTTTCCGCGTTAACAGCTGCTGTTTCGCGTGTTTTATCGCCAATAAAAGCGTACTTTCCGCTTTCACATAACGGTGTGAAATTCCGGAGCAAACTAATAGGTTTCTGATCTATAGTATATAAATAATCCTAAATTAATTGATTATAAAAAGGAGGTCCCCTGAAACGTATGTAGGGGCGTTATAGGTCGTCAACACCTTTGTGTTTCCCTTGTAGGTTTTAAGGATTAGAATTTTCAAAGGAGTCTTTTTTTTTAGCCAATTTTAAAAAATATTTGGCTAATCCTTATAAAGATTTTTCTGGGATATAAATACTAAGACGAGTAACCTCTTTCTTTAACCTAGCCTAAAACGAATGCTGGATTATCTTTCATATATTAAGAGTCTAGTAATTAAAAAACTTGCGGAAATCTTGGATGGCGTAGGCATAATGACTATAGTTGTTATCGAAGTTCTCATCGAGGATGTATTACCCATCGTAAGTAATCAAATAATCCTTAATAGAGGTCTCATTAATATAAATAATCTTAAGCTATTCGTTATAGTAATTAAAGAAAACTGTTTGGAGGGTTTTCATTACTTTTTTCTAGACGGGGTTGGTAATGACCTTTAATTAAGCACTTACAGTAGCCATCTTGACGTTATGGCTTATCCAAGTCGTGTAGGGTAAAAGATTTGGTCATTTTGAAATGTGGAAACTTGGTTTTTTGGCGTTGGGTCCCGCGATATAGCTTTTTCGGCGCGACTTGGTGATTCTGGGTGTTTTCGCTTAAAATAACTATCTTGAAGACTTAATTGAAGCAAAGAAAGAGAAAAGAGTGAAATAGCGGTAAAAATTTATGTTAAGAGTAAGGTCGAAGGGCGTTTGATGTTATTAGTAAAGGTCAGAGGTTATAGATTATTGGCTGTGGAACATAGTTGTTTTTACAGTAATAATACCCGTAGTAGTACTAAGTTAGTCGTTTACCAACTTGCCGAACTTTTAAACTTTTAATAGTTAATTTTCACGTCTTTAGGACGGATCCTTAGTAAAGATTTTTTGGTGTTTTCGATAGCTATATCGCCGCTATCTCTAAGCTGCCGTAAAAACCTACGTATTTTAAAAGTTATCCCTACTTACTGCTGTTAAAACGGACGTAATAATAGAGGCCCTTCGTAAAAATATTTCTTTTACATTAGTCTTTTATATTGCATAACCGGAAAATAGCTTCTTATTTTACTTGGCTTATATGTACTTCACCTAATAAATATTAATTAGTGTTGGTAAGGCTTTGGACGTTGCAATTTTGTAGATTCGATTAGTTGAAGTAATAATAGTATTATGTGGTCAAGTGGTGGATGTATTGTTTTAAGTTTGGCAGACCGCTAGCCGGTCTTCTTAGTAATTTGTATATCTAATTTCTTGGCTCATACTTTAGTGCGAAGTGGACGTATGCTATACTTGACTTGCAGCTAATACAGTAGGCTCATACAAAACAATATACTCAACTTGGAGTCATTATAATCAAGTTTACAGTAAGTAAAGTTAACTTACTTTATTCAATTGATACTATTCTAACATTGATCGAATTTTTCCCAGTGCGAGAGTGAGGTTATTGGATTTTTCCTTTCAAATAGATTACGGAATTTCAATTCTTTTTTGCGATCGTTGACACCATCAACTGTATAATCCACGTTATTTTCCCAATACTTATTCTGAAGGCTTACTACAAATAATTACTTATACGATATACCGTTTGTTAAAGTGGGGGTACCAAATGAATAAACGCTGATTTTATAATATCTCGAATATCACCCAATCTATGGAGTATTATTATTTTATCGATAACAAATATTATTTAACTGTTAATTATGAAGGAACTTTTGCCAAAGTTCAAAATTATTTACTGGTATAATCTTTATAATATAAAGAAAATTACATTGGGTGTTATTTTAAGAATGATATATATGAATATATCGTTAAACCATCGATGAATATTCACGCCAAATATAAATATATTGGTGATATACGTATTCTGCCACAACCCTTACATTATATTTACTTTTGGAGGATAAATAATTGAATTACTTGACTTTTCACTGTTATATCAAAACCTCGGTTATAATATCATGATAATCACAATTAAAATAGATTTGAACGCCTAAAAAGTAACTATTATTAACAAATACAAAGATAAGGAATATATTCTTATTTATGCCTATTTCAATTAAATTCAAAATGTTCATTCGATCTTTCAATTCCGATGTTCAGGTTATATAATTTTTAAATAAAATTATATTTAAAAATGGGCTTTCACCATTAGCGAGAATAAGGAAAATCTATTCTTTTTCCGGATCAAATCGTATATACTTACGTTGGAGGAAATTTCAAGAGAAATTCATTACTATTTTAATAATGGTTCCACGAGTTCTAGCGTAAATAATGCTCTATAACCTATTTATCCTGGCGTTTCTTTACCGTTATTTACGCGACTAGGCGTTTTTCGTTTTAAATATATATCGAACGGGATTTCTAGAATAATTAACCGTATTTACAGGGGCCTTTCATTAAGAATACCTCAACAATATAAACTCCTATCATAAATGTGTTTTTATCCGGCGGCGAAACTTATATAGCGTTTGGAAATTATCGACCAAAGTATCTTTTTAGGTTTAAAAACTTTGACTTGTTCGTAAATTCGCAGTATTTCGCCAAATCCGCGATATAATCGATACGGTTAACTCTTGCCGCAATGAAATTATTTCAAATACGCCGGGATATACGAAAGCGTAAGTGATAATATTGAACGGTCGAAAGTTCGTCTAAACCTCCCAATTAAATAAGGAGTATTTGGAACCTAAAAACGAACGGTATCTACAAGTTTTCATCGTTTATGAACAATCCTTCTACCTAGACCAAAGCCTTATACGTGCAGTAAAATTCATTGAAAATAACCTTAATATTGTCGAAAAACTTATTTACATCGTAAATTCTCTTATATCCGCTAGCCCTAAAATATATCGTAATAATTTTCTCTATAGCGAGCATATAATAACCCTATACATAAAGATACATATATTGATATTTCATCATTTACTACTTATCCGCTTTTAATTTTAATTCGATTATTTAGAGCGTTGCTGTTCACGTAAAAGCCTATTCATCGAATAACGATTAGTCGTATCGTTTCAGTTCAACTTTGAACGTTCAAAATTAATCACTCATAACCGCTAGGTTGGCTATAATTTACTAAACTTTCATAAAGACTTAGTCCAAGTAAGGCGTATAGTTGAGTGCAAAGGTCGATAAAAACAAGTTATTATATTTCCTCCAAAATAAACGTAATATAGCATATAGTGTCTTATAAGCGAGACATATCGGCTTAATTTGGTTCCAAAAGAACAGGGGATATATCTATTAAGGTAGAGGACTAGTTATTCGCTAACGACCTATCCTTACTAATAACTTTGAAGTATAACGCAAAATATTTAATATTTATAATCGATTTATATATTGTAAGTAATTTCTCTTTAATAAGATGAATGAAAACCTTAATTATATGTTATAATCCGACTTATAATAGTATAACAACTAGGTGCTAATTAAAGTGTATAATTAAAGTCCCGTGGAAAACTCGAAGGAGTTACAGTAGTCATTTATACAGAACCTATATGCATGGTTCGTACATAATCTATTACGTAACCTCGTATGTAATGCCTGTAAACCGCGCTTACACCACGCCCTGGCTGCGCCTAATTCAGGTACTGTATATTGCGCTACGTGTACAGTCATGTTACCTATAATTTCAATAAATAGTGTTCTGAGTCCATAGAAAAACTAGCGTTAATATAAGAAAAACAAATCATATACCATTCTGAATATCTCTCGAGCTTGGAAGTAATATTATATTGTCGATGATCTACCTTTTGTTATTATTAATTTTGAAGTGATTTCTGCGAATATTTCAAGTAAACTATTAATATTATATCTATAGTATATCAAATATCATATCCCGCATTATTTCAAAAATGATATATTTAAACCTCGAGCTCGAATATTTATTCATATTCATGTGAAACTTGGGTACATAAATAATACGTATCTTTAGCTGTAACCATATTATTGTATCTAAATTTCTAGTGAATGATAAGCAAATTTACTTCATCTTGAACCATTATACTAAACCTTTTCTTAAAATATAATAACATTCAAAATTAATACTTAGCTGGGCATATATAATATAAATCGTATAAAATAACATAACGACAAGAATATATTTTCGTCATTTCATAATCACGATTATATAGTTATATAACTACGAAACAAAATTATATTTTTACGAGATTGGTTTCCCCCTTCGCCGACAATAAAAAACTCATATTTACTTTTTTCACTTAAACCATATGTATTTCTATTAAAGTAAATCTAGGGAGAGTGCGTAACCCCGTTAAAGATAGTCTGAAAAATTATAATGTAAATAACGATCAATAGTCAACCTAGTCTAACATTCATCTGCCGTTACATACGTTGTTGAGCGGTTGGGGTAGTGGGTCTATATTAAGTAGGTTTGTTAAGATAACCGACAGTAATTATCGCCGCTTTTATATAATGATTTATAAACGTTGTAAATCCTCATTATCATCATATTTTTATTCGCTTCTGATATTCATGCGGCGCCTGATAATTTTTAACTAAAACGTAATTATAGATTTCAAAGTTTTCATTTATCAACGAGTTTACAGAATTTTGTTAAAGCTTTAATTTGATAATACGGTTAACGTTTTCTATTATATACTAGTTTTGGATACTTAAAGAGATATGGAAGCGAAAGTAGTTGTATTTCAAAGTAAAAAGCTAATTGAAATCGTTTGCTTAAGCTAATGACGTTCAGAATTTCATAACAAACGATAAATATACGTCTTTATCGTTTATAGTTTTTTTTATATTCGAATAAATTTTATCCGCGCGGTAAATCTCGCAAAAAATAGATTCATTATAATTGAAAAAATTATTGGTGTTTTTAAAGAAGAGTCCAATACGTACCCGTAAAGGTAACAGTAAAAGAGTAATCAGAATGATTGTTATTATAGTAGTAAAGATAGATTGTTGAAGAAGAAGTATCCGGAGAGTGCACGCCTCAGGTGAGAGCTTATAAGCTCTCACTCAGAGCATGCACTCTATAAAAGTGTATAGTGCAGCGTGACACGTTATCATGCACTCTGAAGGAGTGCACTTTGCAAAGTGATGCACTGCTATGTGACCGTCAAGGTAATCTCTACGTATACTAACTCTAGTGATATAAAATAACATCCACTGTATTAAACATTCCTTTATATCCTCCGGCATTATAATACGCCGTAAATACTTGTTGTACAATCGGTGTACAAGAACCTTATATTTGAGAAATAGCCTACCAGTTTTTCTAAATCAATAATTTATCCTTATTTAATATAAATTCTGTGGATATTACTTTATACCCTTATAGATAGTATATATAGTTTAAGTGGTAGTACATTATATTACAAGGTGCACTCCTACAGAAGTGCACGATAATGTGTTGCGCTGCAGGCTGTATTCTTGCAAGACGCAAAGTGCATCATGTATGGAGCGGTCTGGAGTGGTTATTCTAGGCCGCACGGCAATGTATGGAGTGGTCTGGAATGATTATTTCAGAGCAAACAGCGAAAAGGCCACTGTACCAATGGAAGGCATATAACCTCCCATCTGTGACGTACCCTCTTTGAAATACCCCTTCTGAATCATTTATCTTTACTATGATTATACTAATTTAACAATTACTTTTTTACTCAAATTTTTATGTTAATAAATATTTAGACCTTACAGATACTAATTAGTAGTCGACTCGGTCAACTACAGACAACCTAAGAAAGAAGAGATAGATATAACTTAAATACGTATAGCGGAATATTATAGAAGTCTTAACTGTTGGTGCTCTAACACTTTATTTTTATAAAAATTACACACCGACGTGTTTAAAAACTGTAAAAACGAAGTAACTTTAAGAATGATAACTTTAGTACGATAATATTAACCCTTATTTAGCGTTTCATCTACTAAAAGCCCATTACGCTACTATAAACCCTTGTTCAGCGTTTTAACGTACCCGAGCACTTCTTAAAGAGCGTTTCATCACGTACTAGGCCACGCAAGCCAAACCCACCAAGTTTCGGAACCTTTAGTTTGGACGTATCCAATTTTCAATAATCCACACCGCTTGCAAAACACAGGAGCGTTTGCGAATACAGTATGCGAACCGCTCGTTTAATTCAAAAGCGGTTATAAATGTACTATCTAAACCGTTTGTTTCAGCAAGAGAGGTTACGATATACTGATCCGAACCGATTACCAAATATCGGACAACACAATACACCTCCTTATAATCACACTTCCTTTGCACTATTCGCCTTATACTTTCTTTGCTTTGTTCGCCTTTAATATC
Organism: Anisogramma anomala; assembly: GCA_038502455.1. Lineage (NCBI taxonomy): Eukaryota > Fungi > Ascomycota > Sordariomycetes > Diaporthales > Gnomoniaceae > Anisogramma > Anisogramma anomala. The sequence continues at coordinate 17,382,999 of JASMMZ010000004.1, read as the reverse complement.
CTTTATCCTGTTCGACTTTTCACGTTCGCCTTAAATGTTTTAAATTTATTTTTTACGACGTTTGATATTTTATAACCGCTTGATTAGCCTGGTGCTACCAAACATTAATAAAAATTAATTTGAAACGTTTCACTAGTTTGTACATACGTTTTATTTACGTATAATTTAAAATTAATGTATACTGGTAAGCGCTAATAAGCCCTATTCCGGCCGTGTCAATCATTTTATTTACTTTGTATTTGCCGAACTACCCTAAAATTTAAAATCTAAACGTACGTAAATCAGACTGCAGCGCGAATTCACTAATTCATGCCGCTTTAGTAAACCAAATACATATAGGAATCACCATCTCTAACCGCCTTAAAATACTTACAACTATAGCCCCAAGCCTAATGTTATTGGAGGAAGTCAAAGCTTATTTCGACCTTTTGGTCGAACATATAAGAGTTTAAAAAGCTATAATATACGAAATCAATTGAAGCCTTTAAGACAATACTATCAACAATTTAATTGAGAAATTGAAACCCTACATGATTGGTACATATATCATAGCAGTGATATTTCGTGATTAGGAAGAGAAAACCCAAAGACCTAACTTATTAAATAATTTACATGGAAACTTTTCGAGCTAAACGTTAAACATATTGCAAATAGTAAATCCTACTATTGCTAAATCTTGACTGATTCAACTATGAATCAAATGTATAAATTTTTTAGGGGGTAGGAATAGCCGCTTTCTAAAAGCCCTAGGTGAAATAGCATAACTTATCAATGTATTAAATTAAAAAGAAAAAAATTTGTAACCAACGGAATTTATAAAAGAGTATGACTTTATAGAGTAAAATCAATTATTATTAGAATGACGAGGACGAGGCGTAAAATGACTAAGTCCTGTATTTACACCATAAGTTAGAAATCAATACCACTAGGGGAAAAAACGACTATAATCCTTATTTATTACATAAATACAATACATTTTTATACTGGTACATACTATGAAATAAAACGAAATATTAAACCATTTCACGAATATTTGGAACAGCCCATTAGGGTACATCGAAATCGGCGAAAACTTCGAAAATAGCCCGTTTAAATATAACGAAAGCGGCCGAAATACCGAAAACAGCCCGATCGACCATAGTGGGAGCGATTAAAATACAAAAAACAACCCTCTTTAGGAATGGAAGAGCGATACAAAATATTAATATGTCCCTTATAGATTAATGCCCGCTAATTACGACCCCAACCATAACCTTTTACCATATTTCTTTTCCACTAATAAAAGCGATTTCATAAAACTTAAAAAATTCGCTAGACTTTAAGATACGGAAAAAAATAATAATGGTAAACCGTAAGATATATTTAATAACAAAATATGAGTTATTTTCAACACATGTAAAAAACTCGGTATTAAATTATTTAGATTTCATATCATTTCACCTGGTATATTGTATACGTAAATTAAAGAATAGTATATATATTACTTTACTTAAACTAATATATTAATAAAGTATTATAACCGCTTTAAATTTCACTTTGGTACAGATATTAATTAAGAACTTCACAATCGGAATAAAATTGGTATAACTTAGGAATCAGCGAAAAACTAATGTGAGAATTCCGACAAAAACCTATAAAAGGTCTTGACCATTTTATTAGCCATGTTTCGAAAGAGTTAAGCAGTTTTTCAACCGAAATATAAAGGTAATAATTTATATATTTAATTAGTGACGACAGATTTTTACGAAAACCTAGATTTCGACGTAGAACTTTTTAAACCAGAAAAGGACTTGAAAGCTTTTTGCGTAAGTTATAAACTTCGCTTAAAAATTTTTTAAGCCTACAAACTAGTTTCGAATCAATATTTATAGCTAATAATATTCAAAACGAGAGTTAAATTACCAAAACAAACCTCGCTTAAACTATTTACTTTATTTTCAATCGAAAATTTAAAGTTAACCTAAAATAAAAAAAACGCCTAAAATACCAGTATTGAAAATAGAACCCAAATAATAAGGGATAAGGATGTTCGTTCGAAAATAGGCGAAACATATCGCGGTTATAACAATACTTTCGAAAAGGCATACAAAGTCTCGCGGGTTTATAAAAGCAGTATATCGTATAAGGCAAAATCGGCTGCTAGTTTACTAACTACCTCATTTATAAAAAAAATCGGATAAAACAAAAATTTCAAGCCGATTGAATATTCGAATACCAGATAAAAACTTATTTTATAGTGTACGTAGACGAATTCGAGGAAATATATGATGGATTAAAGGCCTTCCTATACAAATAAACATCCGGAGAAAAAAATCTTAAGGATAATAATATTTACATATTAGCCAAAAACGATAAGGCCGCCTACAAAAATCTTTATCAGCCTTTAAAACTCTTTATATATATATATATATATATTACAGGCTTAAATCACGTAAACTATGTATTCGACGCTTGGATAACGTTGTAATTTACGTTTTTAACAAATAAGGTAACCGGCTTCAAGATATTATAACAGATACCGATATAACTGAATTTTAAACAGCTGGTAAACGACAATTAAAAGCGTTTGCGGCGAGGTTTCGAAGTTTTAAAAAAACCGAATAATAAAATACCGAAAGGTACTGTTTAATAAAAATAAAGCGTTATAGATCGGAACAGTCGTTGTAAATACGTATTTCGGACCTATTAAGTTTTAAGTAATGAACTTTAAAATTGCTTTACTGCTATTATTAACTGATGAAATCAAATTAGAAATCAAGGTCAGTAATACGACCAATTAACTTATCCGCATTTCGAACAATGTATTCGTAACACTTCGGCTTAAATTCGGCTCCTTATAGTTTTTTCCCCTAAAATACGTACAATTAAGGCTATTTACTCAAAGTAACCGGAATTACGGATTTTACACCGATGATTTGAATACCTAGCTGTGAAACGCCTTTTACGTTTGCTTTAAGTCATAGGTTATATGGATAAAAAAAAAGGATGTACTTAAAGCTATGAAAAAGATTTATCATAAATGAAATTTTTATTCATAAGCCTTACGACGGTTAAAGTTCCGCCTTTAAAACGATGTAAACTTTAACTACGAAGTAATTATTAATACTATGTATTTAAATAATAAATTAATCCTTTATGCTATTGACGTAGTAATATTATTTTAGGTCGTCAAATTTATACGAAACGTTTTCGTTACGGATTATTAGAACTTTTTAGTTAACTATTAATTGAAAGTTTATTTTGTGTCTTTCAATAGTATTACGTATAACGTTAATACAGTTTTCTATTTTACCGAATAACGTACGAAAACTTGAATAACCGGCAACGAATATAAGTAAATATCAATAAAAGCCTTATATGGGTTTGGAAAATGTAAACGGTATAACAGGCCGTTGAAAGGATCGTATAAGGTATTATCGAAGGAACTAAATGGTACTAGTTCTTAGGAATCTATTTTATAAATGGAGGTTAACTCCGTTAACAACACTTTTAACCCAAGTGGATTTATATCCACGCTTTTTATTTTTAGCCCCTGTTCAAAGATTTACATAGACTTTGACTCATTATCGTTTATAATGCAAAGGGCTAATCCTATGGCAAAGAATATAATGGTATTACGTTTCTTATGGGTTAAAAACGACATGTTCAAAGTAATATCTATGAAAAATGCTTTACGTAAAGTTGGCGTTGTAAACCTATTACTATATTACGAAATTTTAATTTAAAGAATGAAGGATAAATAGACTGGCCTTCAAAGTATTAATAGGATTAAAGTTATAATGTATTCGTTAATTTACCGAATAGTATAAGTTTATTTCTTTGGATAATGGTATGAAACTACAAGTAAAGGATGAAAAACAAACGTTTCGTAATCATAAAACGGATAAAAGCGTTAATGAGACACCCCCTAAAACGAAGAATTTAAACCGCTCCTAAATATAGCCCACCCCTGAATTACGTATCCAGCCTGCTTCTGCTAAATACAAACGGCCCGCTTATACCAACTTTACTAACACTTTGCTACCGACAGCGCCCCTTTAACTTTAAAACCAAGAAACGCCCTAAAAACTTTACTATAAATTTCTTTATTATATAAAAAAAAAAATTCAAACCGCGAATTAATGTTAAATATTTGCCGCGAAAATGTTTTTTTTACCTTTAATAACCCGTTGAAATAATTTATTGAAATGAAGACTTTAGCCTTAATCGACTAAGGCGTATTTTGTTTCTAACGCTTCGACCCTACTATTTACAACGCTTTTAGGATTTTGTCGATAAGGTCTCAAGCCTATAATATTCACGTGAACATAAGGTCTTTGAAGTGTAATCAAAAGATGATTAGTATTGTAGTAAAGTAAGATAAGTTGGATTGAGATCAAGAAGAAGCATCCAGAGGTGTACGCCACAGGTGAGGGCTTATAAGTCCTCCACCCAGAGCGTATAACTTTGAAATACTCTTTCTAGACCGATTCATATATGATGCACTTTACGTTTTGCAAGAGTGCAGCCTGTAACATGACACGTTACCATACACCCTGTAGGAATACACCCTACAATACAGTGAATTGCTACTTGGCTTATGTATATTATCTATAAGAGTATATAGTAATATCTGCACAGGCAATCTTTTCTTTCTTCCTTATATATTTTATACGTGTAACCTAGTAGTAATAGTTTCATTTGTAGTATTCATTGTAATAGGTCCAAATTAGCAATTTTCGTAATAATAGTATTGTTTCTATATTAATTGTAGGAGTTCTCAATTAGCAGTTTTTATAGTAATAATATTATTTGACTTATTAATAGAAAAAGGTCTAAGTCAAAAACTTCGGCTAAGATTAGCAAACTCTGTCCGAGGTAGTAATTATAATTTGGGTCTGGTTCGTATAGTTAAGTATTGGCGACGTAGTTGGTAATATCATCTTTGGTTATTTCTAATAAAGGTAATTACGTGGTGATGATTACCTAGGGGTGATTACATAAGAGAAATTACGCAATTACGTGGTAGGTTGATATAAAAAGATATATCGCCGTCTTTTTAGGTAAAACTTTCTTTTTTTTTTCGCTAAAGACGCCTAGTTTCAGCTAATAAAAGTCCACATTTCATTTCAACCTCTAGTCAACTTAACCAAACCAATTCGTTTTAATATTTAAGTTACTTAGCCTACATATATATTAACCTATTACCCAAATAGATACCGCGTAAAAATAGGACTATAAGGCGCCGTTTGGCGCGAAAGCGTTGGCGCGTCACCGCCACCACAACTGCCGTAGCCGCCGCCCCTAGCACTACCACCACAAGCAATAACAGCCCGCCATCGTCGGACACAATATCTTTTATTGCCGCTACGCCGCACGCTCCCGCCACCTTATTCGTCGCCACGTCGCCAATTTCCCCCGCTGTTACACCGCCGAGCCCTGCCACCCCTACGCCGCCCAGTCTAGCCACCGCCTCCGCCTCGCCCCTCCCCGCCCCCGCCGCCCCGACCTCCTTCTCCCCTTTCCCCAGCTTGGGGGAGGAGTGGAGGACTCCTAAAGTTATAAAGCTTACTCTTTCCCCACGGGTAAAAAGCCTATTACTTGTAAGGGCCCCTTTACGCTGCATGCGTAACCTGACGTAGTTGCATTAAGGTATATATATTTTAAACCCTCTGTCCGTAAGCTTTGAATTTTTCTTTTTATAAAGAAGAGATACGAAACGATTTTTTTCCGCCGTCTTAAACTTTATATGGCTAAGGTACATTGTAAGGCATTTTTAACGAACTAAGCATTAAAGCAATGTATGCAGGTCCATAGTTTCAAATAGTTAATAAATATATCCTACGTATCGTATATCGCGTTCGTGGCTGCAGATAAATCCGTTGACGATTACTATGAAAGCCAGGGCTGTTCGGTTCGCTACTACCGTTACGAACGAATTAGAAACTTGTATGCCTCCGTTCTGGCAGTCTTAAAGCCCTAGGCTAAAGCCGTTTTACGCGCCTACCGGCTTTTTAGTAAGTTCCAACCGAATTTTAAAAACTCCATTTTGCAAGAATACACTATTCAGGGCAATCCGAAAAGCAACTTGTCGTAAATAACCAAAATAAGCCGATTTTAATTAATAATAGGCGTTAAACGGTGGACTAGGAAGATAGTAACCGTCTTCGCCGCTTGAAAACGTGGCCTATATATATAATACGCGGGTGAGTTTAACGGCGTTATCTACATCTCCGTGAAGAAGGTAATTCCTCCCCAACACCTTGACCTAAAGATATAACCAATAAAGTATAAAGCCACATCTTCGTTAACATTGATAAAGTTGTTAGCAGTAATAGCGATAACATTAATATAAAGGGGAAAAACGAAGGGGAGGACGGTAAGGACGCGACGGCGTCACCCTTTCCTTATAATAGTAAATAAATACCCCCGGGTTGGGCTGGTGCGTCCAGCTATAATACAATACGTTGGGAGTGATTTTATTCTTTTTTATAAAAAATGGTTTGAAGCAATAAACATAATGCAAAGTTTGAAATGAGAGAGGTAATATACTAAAATTAACGCGATATTATAAAAGGAAAGAAAAAGTAAACAAAATTGGGAATCTGTGCGAATGATTGTATTGAATACAGGTAAAATCCGAGATCGGTGCGAATGGGCGTTTAAATAAAGGCAAAATATAAATCTATGCGAATAGTATAAGATAGTCCAATCCAGTGGTTAAGTAACTTATTAAAATCACAAAACCTTTTTAACGACCCTAATAAATGATGTACTTATCGATAAAAGTATTTTTAAGGCTTTATTCAGCGTTAATTTGGTTATCTTATCTGTTTGGTTGAATTCTCCGTTAATTTTCCTTGTTTTCCCGATTTTATAGAGTTTATACGATTCGAATAAAGTTATAATATGGATTATCATCCGCTTTTCATTGGTAATATCTAATTTAATTCAATACTTATAAATTAAAAAGGAGTTAGTTTATAGAATAAGAGGGTTAGGGTGTAAAAAAAGGTTAAAAACAATTATCCGGACCGTTATCCTTATAATAATACCCGAATCGAAGCTTTTAACTATGGCATAAATCTTAGAAGCCAAAACGCTTCGCGTAACCCTTTTACACTTGGTGAAACTTTAATGAATAATGTTTTCTCGGAGCATAAAGACTTTTCGGGCCGGTGTTTTGTTGTCGAGAATTAGGGTGAAACCGATTTGTAAGTTATTGTCGTTATTCTTAACGAAGAAGCCGTGAGTTAAAACACATAGCTTTATAATACGTATTTTTAATAATATAAATTGTAAGCCACGTCTTGGATTATATATTGAATACAAAAAACGTTTATTAAGCGCCTTATATATATCGTCCATCGGTTTGGTTTGGTATTATGCGGCGATGGAAAGGTTAAATGTTGCTTTTAGTTATACTATAAAAGAAATCTAAGTGTTGCGTACACGTTAATATCTGTATTCGACGGTTTGTTTTACGTTATTCATGGTAATTAAGGTAATTTTGACCAATTTCCCCTTTTATGTAAGGATTAAAGTGCCGTTTCAAAAGGTAATCGTGGCATCATTAAAGTCGATCACATTATCTTTTGTTAGGAACATCTAAGGTTTAGATTTTAAGCTATCTCTTAGGAGTTTCCTTTCTTTCAATTCAAAAAACGAAAAGATTTATAGAGTTAAGGTATCGTTTGTGTATATATCCGTTAGTGTGAAGCCTTTTAAACAGAACGTTAATACTAATAGGTATAGGTCGAAGGCTGGTTATTTCAAGTCGTTCCTTATAATATTTTTGGTAGGTATTATATTAGTAAATACCTATTTCGGCTAAGCCGTTAGTGATTTAATAATAGTAAAATCGTATTAGGTAAATGGTATCATTTAAGGTCATTATGCATATCAGTGTAAATTAGTTATTTTAGTCGTTTTTCGGATGAAGTATTGGTTAGCGTTGAGTCTCGAAGTTGAATATGTAAGTTATATAAATTATTAAGAAAAACCGTGAGTATAAGAATTGTGCGATGGCTAGCCCGTTGTAATATAAGTAATTGAGTTATAATACGCTTTTTGCCTTTGTCGTTATAGCTTTTTACAATTAAACGGGTTTTTTTTATAAGACTATTCGGCTTTATCCTTAACTTCATAGATAAAGCGGGTTGGGAAAATCTTATAGGCATCGTAAACAGTTGGATTGAAAGGTTTGAAGAGAAATAAGCCTTAGTTGATAAAGGTTGAAATTTCTGTTAAGGTAAATTATACGAATGGGGTAGCTAAGGTGGTAATAATACCTTTGTGGCGGAGATTTAGACTAACTTCGTGGTTTACAATTTCCTTTTACGTAATGAAGAGATCTGTAGAAAAGTTTTTAAAGTGTTTTTTTTTATTTTCTAGTTAAAGGAACGTCCTCAGCGTCGAGGTTTTAGCGGGTTTGGTATAAATAGGCCGATTTTATTTGGCGTGCTCGGATTGGATCCGTATCTTAGGAGTAAGTTAAAGTTAAGTTTAGTTTAAATTCGTCGTTTAGAGTCATGTGTTCTAAGAGGTTTTTTTTAGTTTTGTGATTTCAGGCCGTCTTTTTCTACCTTTCTCTTATATTTTCGTACTATTGTTTAACGAAATTAACTTGTTCTGTTTAGAAAGTTAACGAGTATATTATGGATTTTAAATTTGTTGATCCTTTAAAGGGTAGTTTTTCCATCCTTCTTTTCCTAATTTAAAACCTTAGATGATAATGATAGGTTTGACACGTTTGTGTTACATAAGCTGTTCCTTATGGCTGACGCCCTAAATATATTATTTTTTACTTGCAGTAAGTATAGGGTCGTTATAGCCTTATCTGTTGCATTAGACCTTTATACTATAGATGGTAATAAGGTAAATTCCATGTTAATCCTTGGGTAGGCACCAAAGATAAGGAGTGTATAGATATGCCTACTTGGGTTAAAAGTGTTATATACGGCGTTAAACGCTATTTAAGGAATAGATTTCTTCAAACTAATACCTTTTAACCCTTTTTATAATACTTTATACGTTCTTTCAGTAGTTTATAATATCGTTCATACTTTTTAATACCAGATACGGATTTTACTGATATTTAGTTATACTTTTCTCTGGTTATCCGAGGTTACGCACATTACTCAGTAGAATTGAAATCCGTGCCAACATCGTATATAATCTAATCTATAGGCTTGAAATAAACGTTTAATCTGTAATTAATCAAAGAGTTCAAATGATTTGAAGTAAAAACGATCCTTCTAAATTTAACAGCCTAAAATAATATAACCGTATCAACGATGTAGAAGAACAGTTAACTATCTAAGTATATAGCATTATTAATTACTTCGTAGTTGAAGTTTACATCGTTTTGAAGGCGGAATTTAAACAGTCGTAGGGCCTATAAGTAAAGCTAGCACTTATAACAAAACTTTTCGATGGTTTCGAATACTTCCTTCCCTACATTTGTATAGCCTACGGCGTAAAACAAACGTTGAAGTCGTTTAGCAATTAGGTATCCGAATTATCGGTATGAAGCTTGTAATTCTAATTAAGTTAAATAATAAACTTTAATTATAAGTGTTTCTAGAAAAAAATATTAGTAGTCGAATTTAAGCTTAAGTGATACAGATACGTTATTTAAGGCGTAAACAAACTAATTGGTTGTATTTCGGACCTTGATTTTGAGCTTATTTGTATTAGCTAATAAAAGTAACAATGGCTTTTCAGAATCCATTACGTAAAATTTGATCGGTTCGAAACGCGTATTTATAATAACCGTTTCGAACGACGCAGCCTTGCCTTTACTAAACAGAACTTTTTGGTATTCTCTTGTCCAGTTTAGCCAAATTTCGGAAATTTCGTCGTAAGTACGTCGAATTGTCGATTTTCGGTCGTCGAGATCTCGACAGCGTAAATATCAGGTATAATAACCTGACATCTGTTTTCGTATCAGTTAGAAAGTGTAAATTACGAGGTTATATTAGGGATAAATCCTTTTTTTATGTAATCCAAGCTTATAATATATAAGAAGGAGGTATCCTATAACCCGGCAAAGATACGTTAGGTGTTTTTATCATCGTAAGTCAATATATAGGTATCGTTATTTTTAAGATTATCTTTTCCAGATATGTCTTTATAAGGGTATACGTTAAGCTTATTATTTTTATTTTCGTATTCTGCAATATATATTGTAAAATTAGCTTCTATCCGATCCTTGACACTATGCCCGGTTCCAAATTATCGTTTCATCCGAATAGATTCGTAAGTGGAGTAGTTTATAAATTAGCAGCTGACTTTGCTGTACACGATACACCGTTTTTGTAAACCTATAAGGCGACGTATATTTTTCCGAAAGTATTGCTATAGTTTTGATACTTTTCTTCCATTTTAGGACCATCGTTCCTGTCTTCTATTGCGAGAGTTTCCTCCTTAGTACCTGTACCTTATGTGTTTTTTTTGCCTTGGGTAAGCCTTACATTTCCGGTTTAAAACATAGTAGATTGTTTAGGCAAGATTTGATTCAGTGATTGAAGCTTCTCCTTTGGTTCTATTAGTTACTAATGCTAATTCGAGGCTTGTTTATCGGCGTATAAAGGTTTTGAGGAATATTTTAAAGCTAATACAAAATGCCTCTAAATTGTTTTCCGGTTTAAAAAGTATAAAGTTGAAATCCTAGTTTTTATGGTAGGTTTTTACTAATACATAAATAAATAATTTGTCGCCTTTTTATTTTGGTTCGAGGGTCGCCTGGTATTTTCGGAACTTTATTAATAGGATGGTAAGGATTTCCCAGGAGTTTTTATTGGTATTTTGCTATTAGTTTTTCATAATTTTCCACGTTTTTTCAGTTTAGTCCCTATCGTATAGCTTATGGTCAATCTCAGCGTTAAAGTAAGATTTGAGGCGGTTATAATACTTTGCGAATGTATTGATTTTTGTAAAGTGAAATATATATAACTCCTTAGCTTGCCCAGAAAATATACTGGTTAAGATAACGTGGAATAGAAATAGTTTAATGTATAATTTCTTATATATGTTATGTATAACGCGTATTTTGTTATTTAATACGTCGTATTGCTCGTCGTTATACTTATTATCCCTATCGCACAGCCTAGAAAAGCTGGTTAACTTCGTGGGGTTGCTTCTATCCATGAGGAAACAATATGGTGAGAGGTCACGGAAGGGGTCGTGGTTCAAAAGTATTGGTCCGTATAGCACTTATTAGCGTTTTGCGTTTCTTAGTATATCCTGGGTTGGCTTATCTCCTGTATTCCGGCTTATTGTCGATTCTTGGGATAAGTTGTTCTTTCTATTTCGGTCGACTTTGCTGTAGCCGGTCGGATTTTTTTTACGTTTCGGTTTACTCCGTTATAGCCGGTCGGGTTGTTCTTTACGTTTGGGAAGTGGTTTGGTATTTGGTCTTACGCCATAGTGTAAGCCGATATGGGGGTATATTATACTTGTATAGTGGATAAGGATTGTGAGCGTTTTCCCCCCCTCCTAATTCCTACTTCTGGCTTGAGGTATATGACTATGCCGTTTCATGCGTAGTCCCCCTCGTTTTAATAACAGTCTTTTGGTTCCGTAAGGTAATACCCTTGTACAAAATCTGTAAGATACAAATCTTTATCCTCCTAATCTGGTACATTGGTAAGTTGTATGGTTTCGAATAGGGCTTTTAGAAGGCGCCCATATTTACCTCCTGGGGTATGAATTCCTTCAATTTTTAGTTGGATTCGTAAGGCGAATAGTACGGTTTACCTTTTGCTATATTTCCAACGTCTAAACCGAGAAATTATTATTAAATTCGTTCATAAGTTAGATCTTTGAAATTGCTTCTTCCAGTATAGATATATAGCGGCTAGGATATATGTATTTGCGATATAGGGTTTGGGTTTCTCAACTGGTAAATCCATAGTATTGTCCTAAAGGCCTAGGTAGATCTCTTCTATCATGGCTTTTTTAATTCCTATATATTTAACTAGGATGTCAAAGGAAGCGTTAGCCTCCTTTAGTATTATGTGATTTAGGGTTATGGTTGCGATTGTCTTGAAGCGTTTGAACGATACAATAAAGTGTGGTGATTTCGTATTGGGTCTAGGTATATCTAAAGCGTAGAGTGGTATAGCGAATATAAAGCGAATAAAGTAATTAAAGTGATCGAAATATTATTTACTAACGCTTGCTAATACAAATAGATTTTAAACGATACGTAAATAAGGCGTAACTATTAACTAGTTAAGCCTGGAGAACGTGGGTTGACCTAGAATAAATAGGATGGATATGGGAAATTGGGTAAGGTAAGGGAAATATCGAGTTGTTGTATGCTTTAGGTTGCGGTAGTCTATTCGAATTGGCGTGTTATAGCAGAACTTGGTGGAGGGAGTCGGTTGGTTACTTGGTGAGTAACCGATCTTGATAGGGCGATCGGGTTGTTTTTTTGTGTATAACCGATGGTGGTTTTGCTGGAGCGGGTGGTTCGTAAAAAAAAATAAGATGGGTCCTAGCGAAGGAATCCAAAACTTGGTGATTTTAACTTGCATAGCCTGGTGCGTGATAGGACGTTTTCTAAAAAGTGCCTGTGTATGTTAGAGCTCCAAATAAGGGTTGAAGGTGGTGTAACGGGGCTTTTAGTAAATAAATCGCTAAATAAGGGTTAATAATATCGTGTTAAAGTTTTATTTTTTCAAGTTACTCTGTTTTCACAGTCTTTATATACGTCGAAGTGTAATTTTTATAAAAACGAAGTGTTACAGTACAAATAGTTGAAACCGTTACAACATCTTATTCTAGGTATTTAACGTATGTTTACGTCTTCTTTCCCAAGCTGTTTGTAATCGACCGAGTTGGCTACTAATTAGTGTCGGTAAGGTCTCGAGATTATAATATTCACGTGAACATAAGGTCCTTAAAAAGTATTTAAAAGATGATTGGTAACGTAGTAAAGTAAGATAAGTTGAATTAAGATTAAGAAGAAGCATCCAGAGGTGTATGCCACCGGTAAGTGCTTATAAGTCCTCCACTCAGAGCGAATCACTCTAGAATACTCTTTCTAGACCTATCCACGCATTGCCGTCGGTCTGAAATAACTATTCCAGACCGATCCATGCATGATGCACTTTTCGTCTTGCAAAAGTGCAGCCTGCAGCGTGATACGTTACCGTGAACCCTGCAAAAGTGCAACTTGCAATACACGTACTGCTAGTTGGTCTATGTATACTATCTATAAGGGTATATAATAATATCCACAGATTCTTCCAACCCACCTCGTCTACGAAGTTAAGGATAAAACCGGAAAATGTTACGAAAAGACCCGCCTAGTAATAAAAAGATATAATAATAAAGGCAAAAAGAATATAATAATCTAATCTCTTACATTATAACCCATTAATTATCACCTTATTTTTATATTCGTGGCCTCCCTTACCGTACCATATTACCTACATGTCGAACTTCGAAATGTATTCTAGGTATACACCCAATATGACAAACGGCTTAAACGATGAATTTACGCCTATATATTAAAAAATCTTTGGTAAAATCACCTGTTTATAACGATCTTACGTATTTTAAAACCACTTTACTACTTAATTCAAGCCGTTATTTACTAATTTAGTACATGTTAAAGATATTATAAGGAACGACTTGAGATACTTAACTTTACTTTCGACCCGTGCCTATTAATATTAATAGCCTATTTAAAGGGCTTTATACTAATAGATATGTAAAAGGATAACATTTTAACGTTATATAACGATTCTTTTTTTTGCGTTTAAAGAGAAGAAACTTTGAAAGGCCAATTTAACAGCAAGACCTAAAACGTATCTGATGAAATACTATATAATCGATTTCAATAGCATTAAAATCACTTTTTGAAATGGTGTTTTGGACTTTATGTAAAAGGGGAAATGAAATGAAGGAATACTATTCGTTTTAAATAACGTAAAACAGGCCGACAAATGTAAATGCTAACGTGTACGTAAAGATTAAATTATTTTTATGGTATTATTAAAGGTGGTATTCAACTTTTCGGTCTCGGCATAATGACAAACCTCCCTCGCGAAAGATATATGTAAGGTGTTTAACAAACGTCTTTTATAGTAAATATAAAATTTAAAGCGCGGCTTATATTTTATATTGTTGGAAATACGTATTATGAAACTATTTTTTTCATTAATGTCTTTTTTGTTCATAATAGCGATTCTAGTTTATCAATAGGCATCGTTTTAATCCTCTGCAACGAAACAGCGACTCGAAACTTCTTTACGTTTCGTAAAAAAATTATTTATGAAATCTTTACCAAGTGTAAAGAGCTAGTAAAAAACGATTAGATTTCGAAATCCATAATATAATTAAAAACTTAGATTCGGGTATTTTTGTAACCATAACGGTCCGGATAATTGTTTTTAACCTTAATTAACGCTTTATTCTTTTAATGGTATACACTAACTCTTTTTCGTTTAATAATTGTTTAGTCAAATTCGGTACTACGAACGAAGAACTTTTGATAATCGATGTTATAATTCTACGCGAGTTAAATAAACGCCTTAAAATCGAGTAAATAAGGTAAATCGATGGAAAGTCCAACCCAACAGATGCAATAACCAATTTTATACCAAACGGAGTATTACAAATACTTATATCAATAAGTATACTATTTGTTAGGTTTATTAAGAAGGTTTTACGACCTTAATAAGCTATTACACCACTTTTTGCCAATTCAAAACACTCAGTACTATATTATTCGCGCCGATACCCGGTTTTACGTTTGTTTAACTTTTTTATTTCGTACCGCTCCCAATATTTTATTACATTTTATTTTATATACATTGATAGGACAGAAATTCGTGTTCGGGGTTATTTTTTTTCATTTAATTTTACCGCTTCACGCTACCACCGTATACTATTACATTTAATCTTCATCACTTAAATACCAAGTAATAGTTTCTTCTTTTTTCAATTTTTTAAAAATTTATAATATCTTACCGATTTTTATATATTACCTCTTTTATTTTATATATTTTAAGTAATATTTGAAAAAAGATTATTTAAACCAAGTAATAAAATCATTTTACCTGGATATGCCAGTTCAACCGCAGGTGTCGTTTGTTGCTGCCAACAGAGTGAAAAGGTGACGTCGTTGTATGCACACTATTTTCCCTGTTACTTTCCCCCTTTATATTAACATCACCGCTATTACCGCTATCAAAGTTATTAACGCTAATGAGGATAAGGCTTTACGCCATACAATGAATAACTTTAGGTAAAAGTGTAAAGATATTTGTAATGATCACACTAAATACCCGTGAGTATGTAGAAGGTGTTCAGAGGGTTTATGTTAGCAGTAAGGTAGCAGAGGTAACAAAGGTGCAATATCAAGACTGTGTTCGAGTGATGATCAGAAGCCGTTAGGCTATTCAGGTGTGTAGACTGAATACTTAGATTGACAACTGAAGAACTATCTAATGAAGCTATCTAAGGTGGTGATGACCATGTCCTTATATCTAGTTCCTTCAGTTGGTACCCATACTGGGGGTGCTCCAGTATGAGGTTTGCGGGATCACTGGTGGTGATCCAAGTGATCCAAGTGAGCCGGTGATCCAGGTGATCCAAGTGATCCAGGTCACGTGACTTCTGCTGAGTCTTCCGTTGTCCAATTGCCGTGCCGTACATGGGAAATGTGCTTTGTAAGCGTAGTGGGGAACATGCAGCGTCAGAGGATCCAACTGCAGTTCGTGTCATAACAATATTATTACCCTCCTTACAGCAACGTATAATAACGTCGTTAAACTCATTTACGTAATATATACGTAGGCCCCATTTTTAGGCGGTAACAGCGGTCGTCGACTTCTTAAATCGCCGGTTTTCGTTTATTACCAATTAATATCGAATTATTTCAGTTATTTGTAATCGCTACTATTTTTCGAATCGCCTCGAACGTTGTATTTCAGCTAAAGAAAAATGTTAAAATGCGGTTATAATTTATTATGACTCTGGCGGACGCGTAATACATCTTCCGCTTACGGCCCTAAAACTATCGAAACAGGGGCGTATAAGTTACTTATTCGCTTGTAATGGTAATAGCGGGTCGAACGACTCCCGATTTCGTAGTAATTGCTAATGCACCTGCATGTGGCTGCGGACGAGATATATGACACGTAAAGCGTATTTATTAGTAACTCGGGATTACGAATTCGGGTATATCGCTTTAATTCTTTACGCGTTAAAAAGGCCTTACAGCTTACTTTAACAATACGAAACTCGAGGCGACGAAGCACATTCGCTTCGTATTCCCTATTTTAAAATAAGGAAGTTAAAAGTATACGAATAGGCGGATTTAAGATATACAAACCTTAGATTAACTACGTTAATCTACGCTTACGGCATAAATGGGCCTCTACAGGTAATAAGGTCTTTACTCGTAAAAAAAAGGCAATGACTATAACTTTAAAAACCTCACATTCCTCCCCTAAAAAGCTAGGGAAAGAGGAGTGAAAGGAGTGAAAAGAGGGGGTAGTAGCGGAAAAAGCGAAGGAAGACGAAGTGGCGGCGACGGCAGAACTTAGGGGGATGGCGGAGGCGGCGAAGGGAAACGAAACGGTGGCGGTAGGGCTAGGCGGTGTGACGGCAGCGGGCGGAGTAGCCGCTATTAACGAGATTATACCCGATGAAAGTGGGCTGTTGGTGGCTGCGGCGACGGCGACGGCGGCGCGGCGGCGTTCTAGCATCAGTCGACGCCTAGCTATCCTGTTTTTGCGTGATATCTATTTAAAGGAAAGGTTAATATATGGATGTTAGCTAAATAACCTACCTATTAAAGCGGTTTTATTCGATTGAAAGGAATTTAAGTTAAATGTGGATAGGGACTTGTATTAGTTTGTACTACGCGCCTTTAAAAGGAAAAGAAAAGAAGTTTTGCCTGGACCGATAATGATACATCTTTTTATACTAACCTAAAAACACGTAACGGCGTAATTACCCTTGCGTAATTACCCCTGCGATGCCTAAGTAATTACACTCATATTAAGACTAATAAAAGACGACATTACCAACCATATCGCCCCTATTTGGCTATTCCAACCAGGGCCGATTTATAATCATTACCGCGACCAAACCTTGCTGGTTCCAACCAAACTACAATTACTACTGCGGCCAGACTCTACTAATTTTAACCGAACTACAATTATTACCGCGGCCAAAACTTATTAATTTGGACCTCGTACAATTAATACCGCAATACCATTACTATAAAAACTATTGATTTAAACCCTTATAGCTATAACCATACTATTGCTACAAAACTTACTAATTTGAACCTTCGTAACTACAACCACACTGTCACTACTAGGCTATAGGTACGGAGCATATAAGGGAAAGAAGAGATTGCCTGCGTGAATATTATTATATACTCCTATAGATAGTATGTATAGGCTAAGTGGTAGTATACTGTATTCTAAGGTATACTCCTACAGAAGTGCACGATAACGTATCAAACTATAGGCTGCATTTTTGCAAAACACAAAGTGCATCATGTATGGAGCGGTCTGGAATGGTTATTCCAGACCGCACGACAATACATAGAGCTGTCTGGAATGGGTATTACAGAGCGAATAGCTAAAGAACCACTGAACGTATAGAAGGCACATAACCCCCCATCCGTGACATGCCCTCTCTAGAATACTCCTTCTGAATCATCTATCTTTACTACAACTATACCAATCTAATGATTTCTCTTCGACTTACCTTTTCACGTGAATAAGTATATAGACCCTACCAATAAATTCGATCGTTTCATACGTTGTCGTTAAAGTAAAAACAAATTCATCGAATTTTAACTAGTTATATTATTTGTAATTATTCTTATATGTAGAAAAAGTAGTTGAAAAAGTTATTCAATCAGTTTCGAATTACTAGATCTTAATAATAACTCGAGCGAAATCAGACGTACAAAGATATGTCACAGCTGGGTTGAATGTGGAAGTCAACTCAAGAGGTTATTGTATTTATTTTAACATAAACGCGTTATAATATACGAAGCTTTATCAATAATACATATTGATTTCAGTCGTTTTAGAGGGGGTACAAAATGTATCTTTAAAGGTGTCAAATTAGATGCTCGCCAACAACCTATATTTTCTAATAACATTAAAGTTTAGCGTAAAATTATGAATTTCTACTATCGATTCGTCTATGATAAGGAATATACTTTTAAAACGACAAAAGAAAACCGTAATTATTTATCATAATCCGACTTTTCGAGTTGTACCAAATAAGTATCAAATAGTATTAATAATCAATGTATTAAGAAAAACTGAAAAAGTTTGCAAAAGTCATTTATAAAGTACTTATATACGTGGTTTATGTACGGTCCATCATGTGCCCTTATACATAACACCTGTAGACCGCGCTGAGACCGCGCGTGGAGCAGGTAATACACATCACAATAGATATAAGGTCACGTAATATATAGACTCAATGACAAATAAACTGAATCCATCACAAATATTGAATACCAATTTTCCCCATTATCGCCGTGATAATATCCTGGACTTTGAATTGCTCGTTTTTAATATTTCGTATGATGTTAACAATAAAACCTGGGTTCCAACAAGGTTCGGATAGATTTTACAAGAAAGAAAGATTTGTAATTACTCGTTTAACCGAATTTATATAAAATATAAAGTATGTACCTCATATATTGGAAATAATATTCTACGGATATGGAATATTTACCGACAGGTATTCATTATTGAATTGGTGAAATTCTTCATTTAGATCATTCGGTTTCATATTATGTGAATTAATCTAAACTCAATCGTTTATCTTATATCGTTTTACCGGTTGTCACCGAAGATTTAAGAATTTGTCTTCCTATTGTTAAACATATATTATAACCCTGTAAACTGATTCCATACCTCTGTATAAGTGTATCAAAAACCTAACGATTTGTTTATCCGAATCGTTTATAAACTTCGTATTCCTCCTTACTTTCAAAATAAGCAACATTTCGTATCTCTTCATTAGTCGATTCGTATTAAATCCAGTAATCGTTGACTTACAATTATTTTATATAAATCAATATATTATGGAATATATTCTTGTGTCAATTTTCGAAAACGTGATAATGATTGGAAGGTATTGTCAAGTTTCATATTTTATCTGTTCTATATTACTATCGGCTCAAAAGTGGTATATAGATGTAAAAAGGTATTTGATTTTCATTGGAAAATATAAGATTATTGAACAATTTTATACCTAATCAGAACCGCAATTATTTATAATAAACATAAGGAATCGATGAAATCTTTATTATATATTTTAAAAACACGTTATATACATTAAAACAATTATGATTTTTATTACTCTCAATTGAAAGAATTTGAAAAGGAAATTTATGAAAATTCATGAATACCGCAGGTTGTTATCCATGATAAGTATGATTATTATGAAGTCGATTGAAATATAGAATCAATAATAATTTGAAATGAAACATGGTTTAAGGTGTACTTATCGGTAAGTACAAAAAGACCCTCCATAAATACATTATGTTTATACTTTATTTAATTGTTAAATACCAATACATATTTGTTCCAATAGTTACTTCGTTAAAGAATTCGAAATAAAATGTTTTTACCAGGATATCTTATAATAAGGGGGTCGTAAGCTTATTATAAATGTTTTTTCGTTTCGAATTCTCAACTTGGTAATTATATACGACCTAAGTAGTATAATACAACTTTCGAGTAGATAATATAATTCGTAATTTACATTGATTGTTTAGCTTTAACCGTGATTCGCTAGGCGCCCCCGGTAACCGTCAATAAACAGATTATATATAACGGGGTTTTTATTGTGTCATAATCTTATGAATTGAATGGAATATCCAGTCCAAAGATAAGTTAACCATTCGTCGTTTATGAGGTCGGCGGCGCGAAAGCGAGTCCAACCCATTACGTCATTAAAACTGTCAACTTATCATTATCCTTATATTTGTTTTCATGTGGAATTAATTGTAATTTTGAAATAAATTTTCCTTTTCAATTCTATTTTTGAAAAGAGGGCATTATACATTATAAGGTTATCAATTCTATTAATAAATGGAATTGAAGAATTATATAATCAAGGGATAAATATATTATTCTAAGTTTAGTTAAATGTTAGCTAGTTTGTATCATAATTTTTATAAGTAATTAATTAGGCTGTACTTTTAGATAATGCCGGCAAATATTTTATTCAACTATTAATTAATATAGTAAACCCATCAACAATTCATTTGACTCGATGTTCTGGTATTTAACTTGACTGTTAGTCGATTTTACTTACTGTATTGTAATTATTACCATTTCAATACTGGCGGCTTATTACTTTGTACGTGTACGTTAATATAGTTGACCAAAGTTTTGCGGTTACCGCCGAATTATTTTTTTCGTTCTTTGGCCAAACCCTTGTTGATTTTCGTTAAATTTAGTACCAAAATTTACCTTAATTAACTTCCTTTCCTTCACGGTTCCGAGTTTTTACTTTACTACTTTCCGTATATAATTCATTCGTTATAAACTTGTATACATTGGCCTATTGCCACCACGAGCCGTTTTAACCTATGTGGGTTAAACCGTCTACTAATTTAGTTAAACTAAGTGTATTAACAAGCATACTATTTTCATTATTATTATAAGTTATTCTAATTAGCCTGAGTTGAAACACTTTTGAATTTTTTAAACCTATTTTGGTTAGTTATTCTATAATTGCCTCCAATTTAACTGTATTATTAAAATAAATGGTTATCTCCAGTTTCTATTTCCCAATGAGTTTTAAGTTTGTCAATACTTCCTTACTTACTAATACGTCATTTCTGCTTATCAGGTGGTCTGTTAAGTTATCTTTCAATATGAATGATTAGCCTATTACTTTCCACAAACATGTTAAGGGATTTATTCAGTAATATCTTTGTTATAGCGTTTACGAGATTATTCTTTAAACTAACCTATCAGAAGTTTTTAATGTATCTGTTTTTATAGTTTTTACGAAGTTTTATCATATCGATTATCAAGCGTTTTTTGTTGGTGGATCCGAGTTGAGAAAGGTATTCTAACAAGCTCCTCGAGTCGGTAAAAATTACCAACATATTAAAAGGAATTTTAAGTTGCTTAATGACGACGTTAATTTTTTCAAAGTGTTATACCTATATTGAAGCCTATCATTATGCCGTAAACTTTGAAAGCTAATACGTTTTGTATAATCTTTTTACACTTGACAAATATTGAATGAATCAGTTCATTAGTAATACTAACTCGATCCCGTTATTTATTTTCATTAATGAACCTTATTAGTGAGTTGATTTGTCATGAAAAGCTTATATTATTAAGAAAGAAATCATTCGCTAAAATCATTCACTTAACCCTCGAAGAATTCATTAGAATTATATTAATCGCTTGGTTAAGGTTTAGCATTTACCAATCAAATCTTCAATTTCATTATTTGAAATATTTATTCGTTAGATATGGTATTAATACCGTAATCTATAAGTTGTCAAAAACTTTAAATAAAGATAAGGTGGCGTTGTAGTTACTGTAGGCTCGTGATTTTAAATACTATTGAATCTTAGTTACATTGATCTTGTTAATTGTAACTAAGATAACGCCCTAGACATTTTAGCGAAAGTTAAAGCTAATATTAAGATTAAAAATGCAAAATAACGATCAGTCAAAGTTAAATTCATTATTCTTTCGCCAGATTTACGATTAAGTTATAATTCCTAACTTTGAGTTCTAAATCGTTTACTAACGCGATGTTACCAAATTAGCTGTTTCAACAATATGGGTATTATTAGTTTATATACCTATTAATATGAATTAGATTCTTAATTTATTAATCAATACAGTATTTATATTAATCACTTTGTACTTAATCGTAAATCAAAGTGCATTCAATATGCTAAAAACCAATTAATATTTTGAACTAATTTGTTAAATGGTTTAGTATATCTTATTGCTTTCCTAAGTGGTTATTCTTATATATTTTCTATAGAAATTCTAGTAATTTAATCTATAATAAATCGATTACTAATTACGTATATTGTTTTTGGGACTTTAGATTGTTGTAAGGTTGTTGATTCGAATTGTGGTCGAAGTAACAATAGTATTGTATTGGTCAAGTGATGTATTGTTCAAGGTTTTGCAGACCTCTAGCCGGTCTGCGCAGTAATTTTTATGGCTAATTGCTTGAACTGTACCCGGGAGTAAAGTGCAGCGTACTGCTTTCGACTTACACCTAATGTGGTAAGTCTACAAACAATACTCTTACTTTGTAGTATAGTTAAAATTACTATAAGTAAAGTTGACCTATTTTACTGTATTTAATACTATTCCAACACTGGCAGATTTTTAGTTTGTGCGTGTGAGTTAGTATGGTTGACCAATCTTTTCCGTTGAGCGTTTAATAGCGACCTTGTTAACTTGCCACCCCCTTGTCAATTTCAATCGACTTGCCTATTGAATTGTTCTGAAATTCTTCCTCCACAGCCCTTTAAAAGCCTTTGCTTTAGCTGTTCCAATTAAATAAGTCCACATCGTTAGTTTCCGGGCAGTCTTTCAATCTGCCAGCTCAACCCTAGTTGCCGGTACGTGATTTAGGCTTGTTAGGCGTCCTATTAACGTAGCCCTCGATACGTATAATTAGCCTATTATTGTTTATAAACCTTTTCAAAGCCTTGTTGTTATTGCTTTCATTATAGGTTCGGTAAAATTATCTTTGTCATTGATCTATCTAAATTCCTCATTTTTATTCCCATTCTTACGTTTTACAAAGTTTTATTACTTCGATTATGAAATGTTTTTCACTGATGGTTCCGAGATCAAAGGTAAATAGAATCGGCTTTTGGAATCGGTATAAATTACTACCGGGCTTGGAGGAATTCATTTATACCTAGTAATAAATGTAAGGGTTTCCCACAATGCTATACCTATATTAAAACCCGTTATTATATAGTAAACCTCCGAAGCTAACGGGTTTGGTACAATCTCCTTGTACTTCAAGAAGGTTTGGTAAATTAGGTTACCATTGGTACTGAATTGTTTGTCCCATTTATCATCATTCATGAGGGTTATTAGGAAGCCGATTCATAAAAATAAGTCGTTGTTATTTATAAAGGTCCCGTTCGTTAAAATTATAAACTTAGCCTTCGACAGGTCGATTAGGACCATATTAAACCCGTGGTCTAGGTTTATTATCTATTTCTTAAGCCTTTCATTTAGCCGGTGAAAGTCCTTATCCGTTAGATTTTCTACTTCTGTCGCTATAGATTAATTTTATAATACCTCCAGTTGATATTAGGTCGCGATATAACTACTATAAGTACTTCATTTCAAGTACTGTTAGACTTTAGCCGTATTAGTTTTATTGATTATGAAAAAAATAGTACTCTAGTACATTAAACGAAAACTAAGGCCGGCATTAATATTAAATATATGAATTAACGATTAATTCAAGTTAAGTTACCTATCTTTTTGTAACTTCATTACCGGCTTGTAGTTCGAAAATTTAAATAATTCAATCGGCTGTTGTTTTAGTATTACAAAGCCAGCTATTCCGATGAAAAGTATATTATTAATTCATATACATATTACTCCGAAGTCCCTTTTTTACGTTACCATAAAACACGGGTTATATATTAAAGACTTTATCGTTAGTCATTATTTAAAATATAATTAATAAGTTCAAAACTAATAAACGCCAGATTTACCTAATCTATATAATGGTTTAACATACCGTATCACTGTTTTGAAAAGGTAAATAACACGTAGTTTCTATTATCATTTCAATAATACGATTCGTTAAAAATCCGTTATTAATTACATATGGGTTTAGGTTATATTTCGGTTATTAAATGTTAATATCATTTAAGGTTTGACTAGTAAATTTGTTACCAAAGCGATTATTAAACGTCAACTCATTTTTTAAATCGTTGGCGATTACGTAAGTATTTATTCTTTGCCTTCATTTCTTTATAATTGAACGATTAGATGTAACTTTTCATATAGTCGCCCCGTGGATTTACCTTTAACCTCGTAAATTATCCTCGACTAAAAATTTGTGACGTTTGGATTTTAATGGTTAAAATCGGTTGTACGCATAAATTATACTACCTTTCGAGTTAGTAGGCCGTTAATCTTGACCTTATCGCTTTTTTTTAAAGGGTTTCCCTAATGTTTTGATAAACCCTTATATTTGGAGTTTTAGTCTTAAATATTCGATATCCCTTTGTTTTCTGCTTACTTAACTAGTATTATAAATAAATACCGGTATATATTCGTCCTTTGTAACGTTCTTTTTTTTCCGGGGGTCGTTCGCGCTTGTCACCTTTTATCGACTTGTCGATAACGTATAAAAGAGGTTCGTATTAGCTTGATCGTTTGACTTAAGAGTCTTGATTATTAGTAGGCTTAATATAAGGCTTAACTTAAATTATTAGGAAAAATATTAAAACGTTATCAGTTTTAATAACTACTTTGAAGGTCGTGATACTTAATATTATATACAGTCCGTCCTATTTACCCAGCTCCCTTTATATGTAAACTTTACTTTATAACGGTAAAGTAAATACGTTGATTATTCAAGGATTGTTTCCGGTATTCAAAATATTATTGACCTAGCGGTGTGTAAATTCATTTTGTAATTCCTCTAAAGTTTTTCCGTGGGCCGCAACAAGTTTTCAAGTACTTGCTAAGGGTAGAGATTCAATCGTTATGCGTAGATACGTTCTAAAGACTAATAACGTTGACATTGAACCGTTAGGGCTTATGATATCATCAAGTTCTCTTACTTCTATTCGAAGACGTGCCTTCGGATTTGTGAAGCTTCGAATTTCCAATATAAAGATATTATACGTTTGGCAAAATAGAGTGTATACCCTTTTCACCTTTTCAATACCTTAGCAAACATTTATAGGTATCTGTTTATATTAGATTTCCATTATCTAAGCATCTTTCTAAAACTTTCCCGCTATAAAGGTGGTACCGTTATCATAAACCAAAATGTTAAGTGGACTTAAGTAAATGTTAATCCACAACATCCTTAAAGTTTTCCACGAATTCTTTGCCGAAAGAGACTTTAGAAATTAAGCCTTATAAAATTAGGTTACGAAATTAGCGACGTAAAGGAAAATATTATTATCAAAGTAAAATATATTAATTAAAATCATATATTTAATGTTTTTATTATCTGTTAATGAAAAATTAAATTATGGGTGGGTTTAAATATACGTTTGACAATGGTAACAAGATCTTTTATTAGTTTTTAAGATAATGTATTTTATATATTTATCTGCGAGCTTTAGAAATTTGTATAGCTTATTAACGGTTAGGTGGTTAAGGTGCTGGTGTAATTAACGTATTTCAGGCTCCATTAGTTTGAATACTATAACTTTCGGGCTTTCATGATGAAATAATAAATCTTCTTACTTCAAGGCAAAAGGAAACTTTTGGCTGTTTCTAACCAGCTCGTTTACGTTAACGGCTATATTAACACCAAAGGTCCTTATATCCTCCAAAAAAATAAAGAAAGGAGTAGGGGACTTAAGGATGTAAAAC
Organism: Anisogramma anomala; assembly: GCA_038502455.1. Classification (NCBI taxonomy): domain Eukaryota; kingdom Fungi; phylum Ascomycota; class Sordariomycetes; order Diaporthales; family Gnomoniaceae; genus Anisogramma; species Anisogramma anomala. Next base: position 17,357,434 of record JASMMZ010000004.1, on the reverse strand, counting down.
GCAACTGCTCCTATAACAGTTCAAATTACCGTTATCCGTATTAATATTAATTTCTTATTTAATTTAAAGAAAACAATGCTTTTGTTAATATCGTAACGATTAATTTTAGTAGCTATAGGGATTTCCCTCCGAAATGTTATGTACTGCGAATAGCCTCCAATTAAATATATTATGATCCCTATATTTAATATAATACCCCAAAACGTGTGATCCGCATAACGATCGCGAAGATTAGAGGCAATAAGGTGTTAAGGAGTTAGTCAAGGTAAAGGTAAGGGTTTTTATCACCTAAATGGTATAAGAAGGCGTAGTCAGCCAATTACTGAGCTATATTGGTAGTAGCATATTTATATCACTTAATCTATTTAAGGTTACTATCACCATCAACTGGCTCGTAGCCATTAAGGGTTTCAATATGATTTAAATCGTTTTATGTAAAATTGGTAGGGTACTAGATATAGTATATGACCTTCCTATTATTTCATTCGACGAGAGGGAGGAGTCCCGAATTAACCAATAGCTAGACTTACTATAAATCTAATATCTTTTGCTATTATTACGACGATAATATTTGAAGTTCAAAGGTCCGCTTAAATCTTAGCATTGTTGGCGTTAACGTAGTTGTTACCTTTAGTTTATGTCTAGTAGGTCAGACTTTAGACGTTGAGGGCGCTCGTAACCGTACTTGCCGTCGATGTAATTAATTACCGTAAGGTTTTCTTTATTTATGTTAGGGAAGTTGCCGACTTGAAGGGGTATATTAAGCTAATTTAGTATATGCATTATTACAGTAGTAAAAGATAAATGTAACTAGCTAAAGAAGCCTCTGCAGGTGGTGTCTGAGCGTTATTGGGCGTATTCGAACTAATTAACTCCCGTAACTAGTACCTGTACCTGCTTGCAAAGTGGAAATTATCCAGTGTAAGCTTTGTATATTACTTCATCATACATCATTTACTTGTTAATTATATGGTGAACAAATTTATTGGTATTTTCTCCTTTTTCTTTTTAACTATTATTGTTGCTTACCTCGTAGTAGCCTAATTTGTATAATATTACGTAAGGTAGACATCTTATTTGAAGTTGCCTTTTATACCGTTATTGATTTCGCAAACATTTGTAACTTGAGTGAAAGAGGTTAAGTAATAATCCCTAATGTGTCCTATAAGGATTTCGGAAAATAATAAGTAAAAAAGTAAAGAGGAAACCTTCATTTTCTTACATATGTTGGGAAAAGGCATCATGTTGGTATCGAGAAGATTGTTAGGCTTGCCGTTATATATTTTCGTGTTGTTCCAAATCATGGCAAAGTCTGTAAGGAGTTTGTTAATAATATTAACCATTTTTACAGGTATTAGGGGCAAGTCGCGATAATTATCCTAGTTTTCATTGGTATTTCTTGGTAGTTTAACTTTTAAAGCTTTCGAGACACGATGTTAAGGGTAATTACTAGTCACCTAGCTCGAGGGGTAAAGTTTTATAGTAGGACCTATAATGGGTTTTCGTGTGTAAGAAAACCTGACTTAAAATGGGTTTTAAGGGGTTTGTCGATTAAATTACTAAGGGGCGATAGGTACTTCAAGGTTTTGGAAGGCCTGACCATATTGCTTAATTAACTGATATAAAGCGCCAATGTTAATACCTCTAGTCGTGTTGGCAGCTCTTACTTCATGCGCTCTGCTACTACTAAAAGCGAAATCCGTGCTGTTACGTAGGGGTGCTAGGCTGCTGAGCAAGTTAATAGTTTTTTTATCGTCTGTGCGTAAAGAGGCTAAACTTAACTAAAGGTAAAGGGGAGTCCCTTTGGATTGCATATAGGGGCGTTATGGATTTTTAACACTATTTTCTTTAGGCTGTGAGTTTTAAAGGTATTTTCAAGCTGAGTTAATTAGAAATGGGTTTCCGCTAGCTTGGTGAAGCTTTCCTTTCGATCGTAAATTCTTTGTCGCTTAATTTTAGTCTTCTATTTGGACCTAAAGGTTGTTTAAATTCAGTTTCATATATCAATAGTCTAGTTGTTGAAAAACTCGCGATACTTGCAAAAATCGCGGCCGAGGTTTTTACCGCCATATGTTTTAAGATAAAGTAGCTAACGAAGTTGGTCAAATGCTTTTCGATTAATTCTTTATCAAAGTCGTATCCTCAAATGTCGTGGTTGAAGTATTTAGCGCAAACTATTCCGAGTTTTTTAATTACTTCTTTTTAGGCGGAGTTGGTAATAGCTTCAAAGTGAGCACTTACGGTAGCCATCTTAACGTTTTGGCTTTTGTAAGATGTGTAGAACGTGTAGGGCTAGGGACTTAATGATTTTGAGCGAAGATACTTGGTGTTTTAGTGTGAAATCGCGTGGAAAGTTGGTAGTTTGGTAACTTGGTAACTTGACGTAAGGTCGCGCAACGTGATTTTCTCGGCGCAACTTAGCGATTTTTGGCGTTTTCGCTCGGGAAAGTAATCTTGATTATTGAATTGGCGTGGGGAAGTGAAAAGAGTGAAGTAGGGCAAAGGTTTGGTGTAAAAGGTAAGATCAAAGGTCTTCAATTATTGGTGGAGGTTGTTGGGTATGGTGACTAAGTCGTTTTTCTTGTAGTAGTAGCACCCGTAATAGTACTAACTTAACCGTTTGAAAACTCGCCAAACTTCAAGACTTCTAAGAATTAATTTTAACTTCTTTAAAAAAAAGACCTGTAAAGATTTCCTGGTGTTGTCGAAAGCGATACCATCGCTACTTCTAAGCTTCCGTGAAAACCGATGTAGCCTAAAAGTTTTCCCTACTTACTGCCATAAAAAATAATGCAGCAGTAAAGGCCCTTCGTAAGAATCTTTCCTCTAATCTAGCCGTCATTTAACGTATATTTTAACTGGAAAGTAACCTCTTCTTTTATTTCGCTAATATGTGATTTACCCAATAAACACTGATTAATGTTGGTAGAGCTTTAGATTGTTACAATGTTATCGATTCGAATCGTGGTCGCAGTAACAGTATTATTGTATTGGTTAAGTGGTGGATGTATTTTTCTAGGATTGGCAGACTGCTAGCCGGTCTGCACAGTAATTTATATGGACAATTGCTTGGCCTGTAACCTAGAGTGAAGTGCAGTGTACTGTACTCGACTTACACCCAATGCGGTAAGTCCACAAATAATACACTCAACTTGCAGTACCGTCAAACTTACTATAAGTAGAGTTGATCTACTACACTGCATGTAACACTATTCAAACACTTATATTCATATTATATTGGTGTTATAAAAAGTGAATTTCTCTTTTTTTGGAGTTAGTAAATTTATTATTTAGGCGATCACTAAACGTTTGTTATTTTTTTTTCATGTAGAGATTGCGTAAAAATTCAATTCTTAACTTTATTTATATCTTCAACTCATTAGGCGGAACTTCTTGTTTAGCTGCCACGTGGTCTTTATTTTGACCTCGTATATAATCCTCGATTTGATAATCGTAAAATTTGTAATAAAGATATTAAAATCCATTGAAGGTATGAATTTGATAACGTTTCGAGTAATCAATCTATAAATCTCGATTTTGTCGTGTTTTTGAAAGTTTAGAAAAGGTTTTCATAACAATTTATACCCAAAGCTTTATAATGAAATCTCAGTAATAATTATTTTCCCTAATTATCTGAATAATATTGTAAACAAATCTTGATATATTATTTTCGTCTTTAATATTTTTCTTCTTCAATGGTCGTCACCATTTTCGATATTTCATTAACATATTTCTAATAGATATTCGAGAGTTATTTTTACTTATTTATTTAGTTTGAATGATCTTATCGCTATCCTTAGTTATTTTAATAAAAGGTTTGACTTGAATAGTGAGAAACATTGCGAGGCCGTTAATACTTTTAATAATCATTTTATGATTAACAATACTTATTATCCTATATGGGTTATCTCATTTGAATTATTCCCGCGATACGAAAACTTTACTTCGTAGTGGCAAAGTAAGTATTTCTATATTCGTAAAATTGTTTTGGATGTTGAGGTTATTATTTGTTGGACGCCGGAAAGATTTCTTTCGTAGTGTTTTTAGTGTTTTGCCGTAAACTATAGCTATTTTATAAGTGTATACTAATAGCAGATATTTGCTCGTCAGGTGTGAGTAGGCTTTAAAACTTAGTAACTTTGTTACCAGGACGTCAAAACCTATAGTATTCTGGAAGCCTTTTACTTCTATTTAAACGCTTGTCTTATATGCCGTGTAATCCCTAATCTACAACGTAATGATATAATACCTTCGGCAAAGTAACTTATACGCCTTTTTGACCTTTTTAATACTTTATTGGTCCTTCATAAGGACCTATTTATATTGAATTCCTGTTATCTTATCGTTTGCCTAAGATTATGCCGCCGTTAAGTTAGTATCAGTATCATGAAAAACGAATTTAGTTGCGCCCAAATACTTATTCATTTACAGTATTTTTTAAATTTTCTCACGGATTATTCAAAGATAAAGATTTTCAAAATGAGCATTTTGAAAATAGGTCGCGAAATTATAAACCTAAAGAATGGGTTTTTAATTTGAATAAAATTCGATAAAATGATTTTGCAGTTGAAGTTTTTCATTGGTTTTCAAAGTAAATTTAATTTTGTTGGAGGTTTGATAAGTATTCGGTTGTAATAATGAATATTTTCCATCGTTTTCAAAGCAAAATACTCCATGTTTTATAACTTATAGATTTTATAACCTTTTATAGCGTATCATTAGAAAAATAGTTCAAGAGTCAGTATTTTAAGGTTTTTTTAAACTTCGTTAGGTTTAATATCATTGTTTTTTAGCTTTAAAGGTGGAATTTAAGATACTTATACTTGCAGGTGAGGGGAAACCTTTCGATGATTTCAATTATTTTATTTACAACAACGTTAAAGTTAAAGTCATTATGTTTTATGAATGGATAGAAGAAAAGGTAGAGGATCTTGGGATATGGAATTTAATCGATTTAATAATAGTTTGAAGAGTTATTTTCTCCAATAACAATATTGATTCGATTGGACTGAAGTTAAATTTTCGTTGTATTAATATTGTGATAGTTGATCTTCGTAATAGTAGTGTTTTTCTTTCGTCATGCCATGTTTTACGAATAGTTTCCTAATGAGTACCTTATTACTATGTATCTAGTATAATACCTTAAAACGAATAGTACGCGTAACGACCGCTAAAATCAAAGGTATGAAAGGAGTTCAAGATTCAATTACGGTAAAAGTAAAGATCTTTGCTCTTCAAGCGGTATAAGTAGGCATGGGCGCTTAATTACTAGGTCTTATTAATAAAAGTATTATTGTATCACGTAATTTGTTTAGAATTATCATTACTATTAATAGTCGTTTACTTTAGTAAATTACGATACGATTCAAGTTTTTTTCTTCGGTAGTAGTAGGGTATGGGGAGTAATATAATACTTATTGTTTACAAAGTTTAACTGGAGAATGGCGAGTTTATTAATAGCGGGATTTTCTATAAATTTAACACTTTTTACGATTATTATAACGATAGTTTTGTCGGTTAACTAATCTGTTCATGTTTTACTTCAGTTAACGTTAGTATTATTGTGATTTTTAGTTCGAAGTTTTTAGATAAGATTTTGAATATTAAGATCTCTCGTATTTGCGATTCATAGAATGCAATAATATGCGGTCTTTTTTATCCATATGGCGGAAGTAATTCGTTTGTCAATATATATTATTTCTTTGCGAGTTTGGTATACGTGTTATTACAGTCATGAATGAGGATTTTAAGTATTTGAAAAGGTTTTTATAGGTGGTATTTAGGCGTTGTTAACCGTGTTTGAACTCGTTTATGCCCGTGATTACCGCTTGTACTTGTTCGTAAAACCTGGTTTCGTAAGTATATGCCTTTCTCATTATTTATCAACGTAATGTTAGCTTAGGAAGTATTTTGTTTAAAATATAGATTGGTGTATTCTATTTTTTCTGTTCTAATGATCGTTTACGTCCTAATGGCTTACTCTATATAATATTGGGCAAAGTGAACGTTTTACTCGAAATGATTCTTATGCCGTTATAAATTATTCGGATGGTCATTTCTCGCGTTGGATAGGTTGGGAAATAGTCTTTAGCGTGTTTTATAACTATTTAGGGGAATAGTAATTAAAAATTAGATTCAATAATTTTTATTCATTTTTCTATATTTCAATGAGCATTATTTTTATGTTGAAAGGGTCATAAGGCTATTCACTATACTTTTTTTCAAACGTTTTAGACTTCATCAAAATGCGTACAATGTTAGTAGTTAATATTAATTATTTTTCAAGGTTTTTGGGGAAGGATATAATCATTGTTTAAATTATGAATGGTGTTTCAAATTATTAACTTTTGATTTAAAGCCTTTAAATCATAATAATAGGGGTAGTTGTCAGTATCCTAGCTTTATATATAAAGTTTATAGTAAGATTTTGAGTTAGTTTATATGTGTAGGTTTAGTTATTATAAAAAGCGTTGTTTGAAGGGATTTAAAAATATTGAAAAAAAATGATTAATGTGTAATGTATTTTTGGTTGTAGGAAGAATTTTGATGTATTTGAAGATTTTGTTTAAATGTCTGTTGGATGATGTCGGCGTCAATACCTTTTGTTGCGTTTGCGGACTTTACTACGCGCGTTTCACTTCTGCTGAAATCTTTCTCGGCATTTTCACGTGAAGGTGAGAAGTTATGGACTATATTGATAGTTGTTTTTATTGTTGGTACGTAAAGAGGTTTGATTTAGTTAGGATTGATGGTTGTTTTTTCTAATTAATGTAAAGGCTTTAAGAGTCCTTGAAGTCATTTTGATTTGAGTATGAATCTTAAGAATATTCCTTAAATTAAGCTAATTCCTAGAGAACTTTTACCAGATAATTGGGGTTTTTGTTGAATAAGTATTTTTTTCGACGAATATATTTTGCCTATAACTTTTTTTGTACTCCCTTTTCGATTGAATTTTATATATTAGAGGTTCATATTTTAAAAAAAGTCGTATGAGATTTAAACTGCGTTTTCATCATGTTGGAATTTTCTATTTTTTGGTTGACAATGTAGTTATCAACGAAGTAAATGATGTGATTTTTTGTGAAGTCTCTGTCAATGTTCTACCTTTGAAGCTTTTTATCCGAGTTTTTGGAAACGAGGGATCCGAGGACTTTAATTTACCTAATTTTTTTTGGCTGTGTGTTATCTTAAAGTTTCGGACGGTGTATAACTTGGTAGTTAAGAGGTTTGATACTTTTGGGTGTGGGGATTTAACAATTCAACGTGAAGTTGCATGACGTGGTTTTGATAACGTAAATTGACTATTCTCGTTATTTTCGTTTGAAATATTGATTTCGACGCCTAAATTAGCGTAAGGGGGGTAAAAAAAATACAATAGAAGAAACATTTAGTGTTTAGGGTAGAGTTTTATTGTGAAGGGTAAGGTTGAAAATTAGGTTTCAGGTTTTTTTTTGGTTTGCGATTTAATCCCTGAATATACGTACTCATAATAGCATTGATTTAGCCGTTATTTCACTTGTATATTGAAGAATTCTAGCGGTTTATCTTAATGCTTATTAAAAAGGATTTTTAAAGATTCCTTATTATTTTCTATAACGATATTATTGTTGCCTCTAGTTTTCTGTGAAAACTGATATAGCCCAAAGGTTTTTTTTTCTGACTTTCATCAAAACTGATACAGCAGTAAAGGATTTAAGTAAGAATTTTTATTCTACCCTAAAGTCAACGTAGGGCCTAATAACTAGAAATTAGCTTTTTTTTACTTGGTTTATTTGCTTTAACCTTATAAGTTCCCAATAGTATTGGCAGGGCTTTATACACTATAACGTTGTCGATTAGATTGGTCAAAATAACAGTAGTAATGCGTGGTTAAGTGGTAGATGTATTATTTTAGGTTTGGTTGACCGTTATCTAATCTGTATGGTAATTTAAATAGCTCATTGTTTAGCTCGTACTCTGGTGTAAAGAGGGTGTGTAATATACTCGACTTGCAGGTAATTTAGTAAACCTATAAATAATATGCTTGATTTATAGTTTGTGTAGTCAATATTACCATAAATAAAGTTGACTTGTTATATTTTCATACTAATATTCTCAATATTGGTCAGTTTTAACGCGATATATTCATTCTAAATATACGAGGTCATTGTTATTAAAATCGATATAATGATAAAATTAAGTCCAAAAACTTGTGCGCAGCGTTTTTTAATCATGGTTTAATTTTATAAGTTGTATAATAGAGTATCAGAATTGGTTACTTAGATAGCAGATCGGTAATATAAGTAATAATAGGAAAACTAAAAAGTTACTTTTTAATAAGTGTAACTTTTCGAAATTGAACGCGGTAAAAATAAATTCCAATTGCTTATAATTTGATAGAATGATGAAAAGAGTACGGATATTATTTTATTTCTATAACTACGTTGTGAATCAAAGTGCTACCACCAAAAGCCTTTTGCTATCGATCATGTAAATACGCTTCGCTTTTAGAAATCGTATAAAAATAAGTAATCGGTTTGAAGATATCGTGTTCATTCCTTGATGAAAAATAACTTTTCAAAATCATTTTTACATGATTATTTTTTTTATAGTGAATAGTTTGAGGTTCTAATAGGCCAAAATAAAGGCCATAATGAAAGTTTACTTTTATATTTCAAAGGTTCGTTTTTCGAAATCCTTATAATATTACCGGGACTTCGATTTCGTCAGAGTAATAAAGTAATTAGTCAATTCGGAAAAAATACTAATAACGTTTCGATAAAAGTTAACGAATTCTAAAAAAAATCGAATAATACTTTTCATTTACGTTTGGTCCGGAATTTTTAGAGGTTAATCATAATACTTACGCCGGCCGTTAAAATATAGCTAAATCATTTAGCCTTTTTAATTACAACTTTAAAAAAATTTGAATTCTTTATTTAACCTGGCGTCATAAAAGTGTCGTAAAAACTTGCGGATTATCTTTGTGAAATTTCATTCAAAACTGTGGATATTATTATATATCCTTATAGTTAGCATACATAGGGACCATCTTTCGGAGCACATAGAAGTATATTACGACACAATATGCACTTCTACAGAGTGTACGATAATGTGTCACGCTGCAGGATATACTTCTTCCGAATTCATAATAAGGTTTCACGCTATAGAATACACTGGTACAGAGTCTATGATAGTATGTAAAGCTCCGAAAGAAATGTTGGCAAAGTATATAGTTGATTTTCACGCTTTGGGTAATAGTTTATAAGCTTTAATCTAAAACGTACACTCTACGACACCCTTTTCTTCCTTTGAACTATATATTATTAATATACGACCAATCTTACAATTACTTTTCTACTCGTTACATTCATGTAAATAGGCAAAATCATTACCCACACTAATGAATAGCTGACTCGCTCGACTGCAAATACGATAGTGTAAAAAAGACGAAGTTTATTCAAATACCTATAAAAAGATGCTAAAACGATCCCAATAATTCCGTGCTTTGACAATATTATTTAAAAAAAAATACGGGAATATAGAATGACTATAAAGCAGGGTAAGCTTAAAAAGAACTATTCCAATACGAAATTATTTACTCGATTGATATCCTTCAACTATTAAAAGCCCTATTACGATATCCGTCACCTCTATACCTCTCTGGGTCTATCTGGGCACTTTTTAGAAAGTCACATTATGCATAGGCCATATAAGGTATCAAAAAAATGCCTTTACTAAAACCTATCCGGAACCAACTTTCGAAACGCTTCGGCAAACCTGTAAAACGCTCAAAACAATTTTCACGACGCTCATGCAATCCTAGAAAACGCCCATCGCAACATCCAAACCGTTTAAATTAACCTCGAAAGCCTCTAAAACAAAGCATTTAGAACGCCCTCACAATTGCCCTAACCCCCCCTTAAAAAAATACCAAACGCCCAAAATACCTTACGAAATGCTTCGACACAGTACGCAAACTCCGAACATAACATTCGAAACACTTACCACACTACTTTAACCCACACTTACACTCCATTTCAATTTTTAAAAACACATTAATCCACTTCTTCTTCCCCATTAACCCTACCCCCTATATTTTTGCCCTTTTACTCTATGCCACACCGATTACTAAAATGATTATGTATGACGTTTAAATTTACTAATCTCATGACTAATATAACCCTTACCAAACGGTATGTGACTGGGTTAAAACTACTCGTTAATTTGTAATCACACCTTTTTTATATTTATTTTAAGAATTCATCATTAAAAGATTCATTAAAACCTCTCCTACATGTTACATTCATATTTCAATTACGTATTATACGCGTTCATTTACAATTTTATTCTAAAATCCTTTTTAAATATTTTATTTCAAACGCACAGAAAACCCTGTCACTTCACTTCTTTGATATTAACCCTTTACACACAACAACCTCAATTCCATAGTACAACCCAAAACAACCCAACTTTAATCCAGCGAAAACATGGACTTTCACTTTCAATGTACAACGATTCCGGAAATCTTTTAAAAGATTATTCATCCTAACTTATGGGATGACAAACTTAAAGCATCAGTAAAAACCCTTAACTCGTTGAATGCAAAAACATACGTTATAAAGTTAATTTTTTAATATGACGATATAAATATACCAAGACTTAATTTATTTACTGATATCTAAATGAAAAAGTTTAAGTGATAGACTTTAAAAGTGGGGCCTATGGCAAATACTTCAATTTTTCAAGTATATTCAGTACAGTTACAAAACGGTGGGATTGATACACCCTATGTCAAATGCGGTCATATTACAAAAACGTTAGTTACTATGGGCCAAATTATAATATGGTAAATTAAAAGGATAAAGGGGTGGTAAAGCAATACTTTAAAACAGGATGCTGGTCAATGGTTATTAAAAACCGCTTACAGTAAAAGCCTTTCAGATTTCAAATTTGAAAAAACAAACAACCACAAGAATTATCTTACAATTACAAAAACGTTTTGCAAATGTTTACCAGTACTCGAGTTCCAAAGCCGTTGCCCTCCACTTAACTTAAACAAGAAAACGAAGGGCCTCAATGGTATTTCGGCACACGGATTCAAAAAGATGAAGAGCAAAAAGTATTATTCAAACCTCAGCCTCAAAAGAAGAAAAATCATGAAGCATCGTCTTCCACTTAAGCTCAAAAAAATGAGGGACCGCAATAGCGGCCCGCCTATTAGTTTCGAGAAAAGAAAAGGCTAAAAAACCACTCGCCACTCGGTTACAAGAAAAGAAAAAGCTGTAAATACGTCACGCTGCAAACTACACAATAGAATTCAGGAACGCGGATTCCAAAAGAAGAAGGGCCAAAAGCATTATCCAAAACTCGGCCTCAGAAGAACCAAAACCCTAAAGCATTATCCTCAACTTAAGCTCCAGAGAAAAAGGAGCCGCAATAGCGGCCCGCCTCTCGGCCTCGAAAAATAAAAAGGCTGCAAGGGACAATCGGCACTCGAGTTCAGGAAAAGGAAGGGCCGACAATGATATCTAACTTTCGAATTCAAAAGAAAGAACTAAAAAATCCTCCCTCCGCTCAGTCACCACAAAAGGCAATGCCGCAAAAGTTATCCGGCACTCAGTTCCAAAAGACGGAAAAGCCAGAGGATTATCCGCAACTCGGCTTCAAGTAAAGAAAGGTCCACAAAGGTAATACAGCGCTTAAGTTTAGAAAAAAGCAATTCTGTATGAACCGTCTACTACTCGACTTCTTTTGGTGTATTAGAAACGAGCCTGACAGCATAAAGCAATTCATTTGGCACATTAGAGATGAGACTCAAAATCGGCGCTACAAAAGACGCTTTAGGAACGAAACCAAAGTAAAGCGGTTCGAAAAACATATTAAAAGCACTTTTTCCAAAGCAAGACACTCTAAATAGCCTATTCGGAACGAATACCCCGAATAACACATTGGAAATACTCACTTTTACCACTACTACATCTAAAAATACCGTTAAGAAGATCATGTAACCTAAGCCGCAACTTTTCTTTCAATTTGCGAGAAAAAAAATTGCCTCAATGAATAGCAATATATTACTATCGCTATGAAAATTATAAAGTATACCACTACTACTTTCCAAATTAAACGACTAATATATGGCTCGAATCAATTGAACTATAACTAATAAATCATAAATACGAAACTTATAAAAGAGATGACCTACGTATATATATTTATATATCGTTATATTTTATTCGTATATTAATCACGCTATATATAACATATTAATATATTATATTATAAGGTATACTCCTACAAAGTATACGATAGTGTATTACACTATAGGATACACTCTTAAAAATTGCATAAGAACTTATTACGCCTCGGAATGCACTTTTTTAGAGTGCATAATAATGTTTTTCATTCAAGATGGAACATTGGCAAAGTGCGCAATAGAGTGCTACGCTTTGTATGAAAGCTTATAAGCTCCCACCTAAGATATACACTGTCCAGATACCTCTTCTCTCTTCGAACTTTCTATAATTAATATACTACCAATCTTAAGATTACGCTTCTACTCTTTACTTTTACGTAAATAGACAGAAACCTTACCAATAAAAATCTGAGAAAAAGTATTAAAAGGCAATTCAGGTAAACTATGACGAAGTTATATAAGATATTCATCGTTATATAACTAATCAAACGATAAAACGTTGTCAACATTCCCGTTGGTCTTAAAGGGGTAATACATTTTTTCACTAAGCCGAAGCCAATATAAAAAACGTTAATTTTTGTTATTAAAGTACAATTCGAATATAATAAAACGTTTCCTGAATATCTAGTTTTATTAATTACATCGATTGAAATAATGGACGTGAAGTGTTTTCGATAAACGCTAAGAAGCAAAGTCATATTCAGTAAGTTCATTTGAATCCTAATAATACATGTAGAAGTATTTCTCTATCTACTCTATTGAAAAAATTATAATATTGGTGCCGTGGTTAATGAAAAACTTACATGGAATTAACTCTTATTTAAAACATTTCTAATTTAATTCCGAGGTTTAAGGAGTCTAATTTGTAATATTGAATATAATAACCCTTATGGTTTAGTCAGTAAAGACTTAATTTTTCTAGTTTGATACAAAGATAGTGGTAGAATTTACACTAGTATGGGAATAAATCCGTTATTTTTTTCCCCACTGAACAAGTCGCTAAACTTCGCTTATTTGGGTGAAAGGCGGGATTAGTTTTTACGTTTTTCTAACCGTTAACGCTATCAATTACGAAATTTGGATCAATTTGTGAAATATTATAATAAAAGCTAATTACAACTGATTTTTAATACGTTTTACCTCTCATTAAGTTCCGATCGTTAACTAAATAAAATAGACTTTGTAATACCTAGATTATTCCATTACTCAAGTTGAAATATTATAATATAAATTACCAACACTCTTTAACTTCCAACTATTAGACGATTTCCACCGACTATTAAAGTTACTCATTTATATCGTTCTTATAATATAGTTAGAATTATATCCCTCAATATTGAAGAAATAATATATATCAATATATGACCTATCTATTTATTCATATTAACGTAAAAACCTATTATATAGTTCATATATATATATATATATTACTTCATAACTTTAGTATTATATCCAAACTTAGAAAGTATCTAGATCGAATTTATAGCAACTTTAATTCTTACAAAAAACTTTCATTTATAATACAAAAAAAATCATATCTAAAATAGGCTGAAGTATTCAAAAAGTAAATGTTATGGAAAAGTTCAAGAATAAGAAATAGAACTTCCTTTATATGTATTTTAATCAAGTTCAATTACTTTATATTCGATTTCATTATTACGTTAATAAAGATATACACCTTCTAAACAATATACCGTTGAAAAAAATGATTTATTCAGTCGTTTTCAATGGAGAACCTGTATTTACCTTCTCGATTTAAACCATATCAACCTATGTGGATGAAAAAGTCGAGCGGAGTCCAAAATCTCGTTGAAAGTAATTTAAAAAGTTACAAAGTAAAAATTGCCCCGAAGTTTACCTAGCTTTATGTTACTTTATTGTTATCTATATTGTTTGGTATTTATATTAATGGATTACAGTTACATAAGTTCATTTAAATATCTGACAACGATTAGCATAGTCTTTCAACGAGGATATTCAAAGGCTGAAATATTTTTTATAATTGTATTTCTTTTCGAACGCTAAGTTTGTATGGTATTTGACAATCAACGATGGTAATGTTATTTTAATTTTGAAGAAATTCATTTGTTCACGAGTTTACCATATTATATTGAATGAATAATGTAATTTACATCAATTGAAGTTATCATAATAAATGTATTTCAAGTACGTGGGGAAATACAGAAGCGAAAATAAGTGTATTTAGGGGTAAAAATCTATTTTGAACCGCCTATGAAAGTTAATAACGCTTTAAATTTGAATTCAAATAATTTTTCTAAATATTTATTCCCAATAGATAATCAATTTTATTTCCCTAAAACCTTATCCGCGCTATAAACGTTACCGCAAGTAATTTTAATATAATTGAAAAACTTATATACATTGTATTTTTTTTTGTGTCTTCCGGCTTTAGGAAACACCCTAATCACTTACTTCACACACGTATCATATCATCATCATACGTTAAAAAAACTGGTATTTATATCTGTCGATCCGCATTTTATCCGCCATTAATTCAAATTCAAATGTTTATCTTTTCGTTATTTTAATGGGAGTAAATCTATGAGATTATAGTTAGTCTTGTTATTTTCGTCCGTTTTGAAACGCAGAAAAGCTAGCCAAAATATTCTTTAAGTAGTTTTCGAATTGAAAAATTCTGATAATAATGTAAGATAAATCGCATATATAAAGATACCAAAAGACCGAGTCGAACATATAAATTAGGTAAAACCCTTTAAAAAGAATTAGGTGGAAATAAAGACTTTTTCTTTATATGAAACGAATGACCTAATAATACCTGAAAATATTTTAACGAGAAAGTATTTGTCGAGATTTTTTAGATTAAAAAGCTGATGAAATTAAAAATAGGTCAAAAGAAATTTTGAATAAACGTAAAAAAATGTTTCAAATAACTTATAGAATTCGTTTTAGGATGAAAAATCAATATTAAACTTATTTGAATTTATTCCTTAATGGATCTTGGCGGATTTACAAAATATTTAAGATATCGATTTATATTTAGGTAAAGAATAACGCGAGTCATAGATAATAATAAGCTTTAAAGAAGAGGTGGCCGTACTCTAATCAAGTAAAAGAGTTTATGATTTATAATAGATTTTATAATTGTTTTTATCTTTTTTAATCATTGGTAAAGATATGTTAAATAATAAATTTCGTATTGATAGGACGACCAATTTCTTGGAAGTTGAAGATAGCAAGCGAAACTAGTGCGAAAATGTGTCAGTCGTTGTTTATAGTATAAGTCAATTAGGGTAAACAGGGAGATAAATCGGTGAATTAAGACAAATATTAGGATTTATATTCTATATTTGACATTAATTTCACCGATTCTCCATTTTTGGTAAATTTTTTGTATAAAGAGGTAGTGTATGAGATATATCGTCTGAATCTGGGAGTCGATATAATTTGTGGACAAACCAATACGTTTATAAGGAACGCTAATATCCTTGTAAAAATAAAGTAAAATGTAAAGATATTGCGAATATTATACCCTTAATAGTTACTGAAGTCGAAGTATCAGGATTACGAGGTATAAGAACCTAAATATTCGAATTGAAGACGAAAAAGGAGAAATAGTTACATGTACAAAGATAAACTCCATTTATATTTTAATATTATAGCTTTAAATGTTTTACTCTGAGGCTTGAAAGTTTTAAATTTTGGCTTCACTGAGTTAGCCTGAGAATAAATAATATCGTAAGGGTATTATGAAGTATCTAACCAATATGTAAAGAAAGTATAAAGTGAACATGGTAGGTAAAAACAATATTATTTCAATTCGAATATTTTTAGGTCGCCTTATGTCGGTAAGGTCTAAAACCTATTCACGTGAAATAAGGTATTCAGAAGAGTAATCGGAAAGATTGTTATTGTAGTAGTAAAAGATGATAGTTGCAGAAAGAAGCATCCGAAGAGTGTACGCCTCAGGTAAGAGCTTATAAGCTCTCACCCAGAGCGTACCACTCTGGAACGCCCCTTCTAGACCGCGCCACGTATAATTGACTCTGACAGTGCAATCTGCTTCGTGACACATTATCGTATACGCTGCAGGAGTTCAAATTGCAGTGTGATACACTTCCTCCTAAATTTACTAACTATAGTGATATATAATAATATCCACACCTTGAAAAATTATTTCACTTGACAGTTATAATATAAAATATATATTCTATGATTACTTTCAAGTAATCATTGGATTTTGATCCCGTTTTACGCAAGTAAATGTCTTAGATACATGGGTTTGATTCCGTTTGATGTACATAAGTAGGTAAATAAAAAAACAAAAAAACACGCAACTACATAGCATTTATACACACAATAGTGATGGCAGTTGTAAGAGAAACTAATAAGATCAATAACAGCGAGAACTCAGTTCGGATATATTCAGAACGATGATATAGTATTTATAAAAGCCAATGATTGATTAAGAATTTTTATTTAATAAAATTTATTATATATTATATTACCTATAATTTAAAAGTGATCATTCAGATAATGACTCCGTTTGTAACATTGACTATGATTGAAAGGAGTATTATAATAACGTTGAATTACATTTTATTCTCTCGTTTAATTTGGGGTATCATATCTCTAGTTTACGTATTTATTACCATTAATTGTAACTTTTACCATTTAATGCTAAGTTGTAAGTAATTAGTACGTTATTCTTTGTAAATAATTATTTTGCGAATACTTTTACTTTTATACCTAGGGTAAACCTTATAAGGAAAACAAGGCCTTAAATATTAATATTTTAAAATGGTTTACTTCAAAGATATTTTAATTATACTTGAAGTAAACGAGAACAAAGTGTTGAAAAACGATAAAATGTGACAACGCATAATAACGAGGCTAAAACAACAATTACGGTTATTAGATAGAATGAGTAGGTAAGGATAAAATCGGTCAAAGCTATTATATTCGATGAGGTCAATGGATTTTTCACTCGAGAATATCTTAGTATCGTTCATTTTATATTGCATTTTCCTGTTTCGCGTGTGTTCGTTTTGATTTTAAAAAGAGAGGTAAAAAACAGAACTTTCTGATGACTTTACTTCATCATTATCAACTATTAAATTTTCACTTTTCAATTGCGATATGGGAATTAAGTCGGGATTATACAGTAGAAATGATGATATTATATTATTGGGAGCGTTAGAAGTTAATAAAGATAGGAACGTAGTTTGAAACGTTACAGTATACGAATATTATGTATTTTATAAAGAAATAGAGGAAAATTAGAGAAGAGTTATTGAAAGGTATTTAGCGTGCATCGAAACGTAACGAATATATATAGCATGAAATACATGATTTGATAAAAATATAGAATATCGCTGTAAACCGGAAGATTTGACCAATGTGTTATAAAATGTTATTAAAAATTGATTAGAGTTTTTTGGTATTGATACCGGCTATATAATTAAAACGAACAAAACTAACGCATTTGCTAACTAGAAATACTTTTAATTTGATAAGAAGTAATGAATAGTATTAATACTAGATTAGAGGTTAGGATATACCTTAAAGGATGCGTTTGTATTCGGTTCAAAAGACGTAAAAGTGATTAATTTCGTTATCTATTGGATTCAATTGAATTCAATTACGGGTTATTTAGGTTTAAATAACCTCAATACTTATGAAAAGACGCTATTTTTATATCAATGTTTATTCCACGTTCAAAATAACAGGATTATTTGTATGAAGTCAGTTAAAACCGAGGTCATATATTCGTTATCTTTTAAAAAAAATTAAATATGGATTCGTTTAAAATTAAATTTTAATTAATTGTAATGAAATAAAACCCTAATCAATGAAGTATTCACCAAATAAAGTATTTAATACATTTCTTAAAGCAAGTATTACGTTTTTTTCAAAAGTAACGTAACGAATAGAAATTGAAATATATCTATTACGCTTAAATATAGGGATAAAACTACATTTATGATGCCAAATATACTATATTAAATTATGATAATGTTTTAGGGTATAGAAATGAATGGAAATACCTATTATACGTTAGACTGTATTACATTTAGAAAATGTCTGTTACCGAATAACGAAGATAATGCAAAAGTTCACGAAAATATTAAGAAAAATAACTATTGGACCTAGGTATGTTACTAAACCCCACCTTCTTTTTTTGTTGTTGTATATATATATCTACTGCAAACCTACAGCTTTAGAAACCCAGAGTTAGGTTCTTCATCCTTTAATACATTGCAAAATCACACCACTTCTAACTAGTTCCAAAAATAGTAGCTGTAACTACAATTGATTAAGTTAACACCAGGTCTAATTGCCACCAGGATTTGGTTGCTAACAGGATTTATTGTCTCTAGAGTTTGTAATATGTATGATTCAGCGTGTAGTAGTTCACCACTATTACAGGCTAGTACCTGGGCTAATGGTTACCATAGATCTAGCCTTGGTAGTTGTCATCCATGTTCTTACGGTGCTTTAAAGCTACTCAGAAGCCGTACGGGAGCATGCTCTCACCTGTTACGTAATCTGGTTACACCTTTTCTATAGTTCCGTAATAGTGCGGGAGCTAAGGTTTCTTTTTGTTTTCCACCGAAGATTATGGATAAAATCCGATTTTCTTGAGCGAGAGCTTCAGCTTTCGTTTCTTTACATAAAATTTTCTAGTCTTTTTTCAATGGCGTTTTAGTTGTTTGCTAACGGTTATAACCCGGGATTATGTTTTCTTTTTCCGACCCGTCGAGTATACACCGATGGGCTTTCAAGTAGTTTGCAAATGAACGAGTTAGAAGGTATTTTCAAAGCGTTTGAATTACTTAATATAATTTGTTTACTACTTAATACGATTTTTTTACTGTAGAATTAGGTATAAAGTATATTAAATGAGACTAAATTGCTAGAGATTCTGTTTTGTATTTGAAATAACGAAATTCGAACGTATTAAACGCGTTAACGAATATAATCCGGTAATTCTAAGTTACAGGTACACCTATATTTTTGAAACGAACCCCTTTTGAGGAAGTGTTTACCACGTTACTTACGAACAACGTAATTATTACGTTACTTTTTATTATAGAGCGCGTTAAATTTTCCGATGACGGCGATTCGGATTCTTTTAACTTCCAATACAATATTAGCCTTTCATTATATAAGCGTTCACAAGTTTAACTTCATTTTCTTAATTAACCAGGTAAGTTTCACAGCCTTATGTACCGATTTTAAGTATAAAAAGTTACCATATTTCGTAAACTACGCCGGAATTGGAAGTCTATTAATATTCAAAAATCTCATATGCGTCATTTTGAATAATTGAAGGACTTTATAAAAACCGTTATGGAAAGGAATTACACACGCAACAACAACGGCGGATTAAGATATTTTAATACCTTTATGGTTATGATATGCGTTTATAATTAATATCTCAACGCAGTTCAAATTGTTGTCGTTTAATTTACAAATATGAAATGAAAATTTTACGAGCATTTTTATGTTTTTTTTTTTAATATTTGTAAGGAATTATACGTATAGTTTGGGGATGTGGCTTGGGAGTTTGCAGCCAAGCTCAACAATTTAAAGAAGGTTAATTAAGATACATTAGTGGATATATTATTACCTTTTAATATACCTGCGGATCACAACTAATGGTTTGCACGTGCCCAAATTTTGAATGGATAACTTTACAATATTCGTACTTGGTATGGCGGCACCAATTACATCAACGTTATTAATACCGTAGGTGTTATACATGATGTGAGTAATAGTGACCACATGTCTGCCCGAGATAGTTAGAGAAATGTTACTATAATTCGAATCGTTTTTAAGCGGCGCGTTACTTAGGTTAACTATTCGGAACCTTTTCTTCATAAAAGTCTTAGGTTGTATTTATACTACAATTAGGATATTTATCGTATTTATACCTATTTACTAGATTCAACGTAAAGTTCAAACAGCTTTAGAATTTGGGTTATTATGGATATTTACCTTATATTGAACGGATATTTTATCAGTATGTTCCCGTAAAAAACGTAACATTTATATAAAGTCGTATATAGGAGTTATCAAGACCTTAACTCGACCTGACAACTCCGCCTTAGCTTTGAAAAACCTTTTCATTTATAGGAAATTTACTTTGCAGTTCAATTCAATTTGTTTATGATTCAGTTAATATAGGTTATAAATATTACAACGTCACGAGTAAGTAACCTATTAGTCAATGAGAGTTATCGAGTATCCTTATTCCAATTCAATCATTTGGAAAAACGAAGTATTATATATTTAGTTCCGCGTTACGGCTTATGTTTTTCATAACCTTTTTCAATGTTAACCTTGACTGATACTGATTTGGATATAAGTTTACATTGGTTTTTATTTGTAATACATCATATTTCTAAGTCAAGTCTATATAAAATATTGACAGATGAATTACGTCGTTTTAAAGTATATATTCTTTTCAGGATAAGTAGATAATAATCATGTTTGAATATGAGGTTTATTCTAATATAAAAAGCATTGGAAGGAATTAACGTTTATAATTTACGTTATGTTTCTAAAGGCACAAAGGGATTAAGTTACTATTACGCGTTTCCCTTCCGTTTCCTTTAAATATATTAAGAAAATAATGGCCCTGAAACCATTATTTTTTATCGATTATAATTTCCCTAAAGTTCTCAAAAAGGTTTCCTCCTTATTTCATAGGGTATTAAGAGATAAACTATCTTCACACAGTTTTTGAACTGATAGCAAAATCTTTTTTTTTTTACAACGATAGGTAATACTAACCTTTAACGTTCCCATAAAACTTGTTATATGGTATTTCGCGGAAGATTTTTTTATATTACAGAAGTCAATAATCAAGTTATTCGTTTCAGGTTATTTTCCAGCACGTAACTTTTCAACGGGTATTTTCTAATTTTTCGTTCAATAATCCGTTGTTAGCTTAAAATTTTATATCGATTACCAGGAATTTAACGTCTTTATAAATTCAAACCGTTACCGTATTGTGTTTATTAAGAAAATGTTCACAAATATTTTCCATATAAAAATATTTACCGTAAGCAGTATGAAATCCGTTTGTTTTACAAGTTTCTTTTCAAGGAGGGAAATAAATTGAAAACTATATTTCGAATACTTTTTGGATTTTTCGAAAGGTTCATTCCTTTTTTCGACTTTTTCAGTATATTACGTACTTGTTAACAGTATATTAACAATATATTAGGCCATGTCTTTCTTCAATATCTGATACTCTTTCTATTTCGGCGATGTTTCAATATATTCGAATCATATTTTGAACAATTCAAACGTTCAGCATTGGCATATATTGAACGTTTTGAACGTTGCAGAACTTCATTTTAATATATTAAAATATAAATTACATGGTTGATAAACCCAATCATTCTAGTTTTTAATTAAAATTAATTTAATTTGTTCGTATCGATCCGGAATAGTTACACATCATACGGGAATAAATGGTTTTATCGTGTGTATTATAAGGAAGGGATGTCTCCAAATTTGTTCAATTTTTATAGATAATCTATTCGCGATTAATTTACGTTTATGAACCCTCTAATTCGACACACCTTAAGAGGTACGAATTTTCGTTAGAAACTCAAAGAAAAGGCCATTTTGAAACGACTAAGGCTTATATTTCTTTTTAATTTTAATTTTCTTTAGTGTTATTCCGACCGAAACACATTTTCAAAAGCCTATTACTCTAATTCATCTTTAGGTAACTATTTATTTCAACGAAATGGTTACGGTATAATACGGCATCTACTATATTACTTTCGCCCTTTATCATTTCTTAAATATAATTAAAAAAAGTACAACAAGGATTTACTAAAGATTATAAGTCATTCGGAAGTATGAAATAAGAAGCTTCGGGGTACGGCTTATCTATTAAGTATTTTTACAAATTGTAAAAACTTAAAGTACTTTATAATTATATAGTGACTTTATAAACCACAAATTGGTTAGTTTAAACGCCTTTTCAAATTTCGTTTTAAATTGATTTGAAATGAAGTTACCGACGATATATAACATAATATATTACTTGAAGGAAACCAGAATATTTCTAGAGGTCTTTCCAATCCACGTCTTTTAGGCCGAGAATTGTTGTTCTTTTCCCTCAAATAGGCTATTTTGCAACAGTTTACACGATAGCATTATTCCTGGTTAACCGTTATGAGCAAATTTATCCCTCAAGGTGATAAATCTTTCACTAATATCGATCTTTAAAGTAACTGAAACGTCGCTATTACCATAAAGCCACTTACCCTCGCCTGATTAGCTTAATACGTATGAGCGATCGGAACTTTACTGTTTATATTTATATTAACGACGATTTAGCATATAGGGTGTTAATTTCGATATATTGAGTAAATGACGATATTATTTCACCATTTTGTAACCGTATTTAGGTATGCGTTCATTAACCGTTTATGAATTTTTTATTATAAACTATCCATGTTTTACTTTTTTGGCTACCCGGGCCGTAACGCTATTATCGTTATCTTTTTCAAAACTTTTTTTTTCCTCAGGCTTTATCGCGCTATCCGCCTTTTTTCCGAAATCACTATATTTATAGGCGGATAACCTGTTACAAATATCGTATAAAGTGGCTTTCAGACCCCTTTTAGATTTGAAACAGCTTTAAAACAAACGTTTCATCGACTTTATAATTAATGTAAATAACAAACGTATGAACAACCTACGTTACCTTATATTCATTCCGAATCGTTTACTTGAAATTATCATCCTCTAGGGTAAAACTACTGTAAAGACCGAAACTTATGTAAAACGGGTTTTAAACTATTACTAGGGGTTCTACGAATTTCCCTGTAAAATCATTAACAATAATGGTTTAAATTAAACTGGTAGGTTTTATTAAACTCTTTTACGATTTAACTCAGGTAAAGCAACGCCTAAATATTGATTTTTACTCTGAGATGGACGGCGCTACCAAATAATTTAATTGAAATATCGTAATATATTTACTTATTTTTCGTTATTTATACTAAACTTAATTGAAGTAGCTTATTACCTAGTTATCAATTGGCGTTAAATATCATGGATGTAATTATTATCTGTTTTAACTCGTTTTTCGTTACCTACAACTATTATATTGACCTTATACTATCTGTATGATGCTTACTAATCCTAGTTTCGAAATTATGCGCGTAGGCCAAAAATTTCGTTCAACGTTTCCGCGACGTTACGGAATTCGTATAAACCATAACTACGGTTACTTCATAACGTATGAAGATCCGTTAATAAGTAATACTACCATTTTCAACGATTTCGAGTAGGTAATAAAGTTTCAATTTTTATTATAAAACTATATGGTAAATGAGTTTTTCAAAAGTTCAAATTAACTTCATAATTAATATTACATAATATATATAATCGATTTCCACATTATTGAAACTTAAAGTTCCGGGAGGAGAATATTCCCATGTTGATATAGATTGATTTATCCGAGTTACTTTAAACCCGCTTTCAAACTAGTAAACTCGCGACTTTTAACTATTTACTATCGATGTTATAGGTAAAGGCGGTAAAAATCCATCGTAATACAACGCTGAAAGTATTTTATAAGTTCTGAATAAACCTTAAGTAGATCTTCTTCGACTTGGAAGCCCCCAGAAACTATAGGTATTAATTAAATAGATGGGTTACATGCACCTATTTCAAAAGATGTTTTATAGTTTTTTAAATATGGCGACAATTGAAGCTTTTAAATTTTGTTATCAATTGGCGGAATATAATAACAAAATCATTCACCTATTCATTCAACGGGCTTAAAATATTATATTTTACGTATTGAATGGTGGAAAACCCATAAATTTACGGGTTTTCCGCATGACCTTACAGGACATTTCAAAAATAACAGAGATTGATAAAATATATCCTCATACTCGTTATCCTCAATCATCGTTTACAAATTTTGTATTGATTTTTATTGGATTATTCAACTTAACTTTGATCCAGTTACATTCACTATTGATTATTTTCGAAATTAAGACTATTTATTCAATAGCTTTCAATTTCATTCACTACATTTTTATTAACCGCGATATTTACGCTTTTTATTCATATATTTATTTCACTAGAAACTACGGTCCTTACTCAAAATTGATACGGCTCATATGCTACGGGAACAAATATAAGTAACAGGTATTAAACTTGCCCTGATATATGTATCAACTTTCTTTTACGCACCCCAACGAACTTTTATTACATCTTTAATGACGACTACCTATATTTACGCGTTATCTAACATTTCGGTAACACCTAGGGACTAGTTTATAAACCAATAATTCATTTCCTTTTCAAGGAATAAAAGCATAATGAAATTTCCAGAGCCTTTTCGCACCTTTATTTATATTAGACTTCTAATTTAAAGCTATATGTATATATAATTAAATTCATATCCCATTGGGCTTATGAAATTAAAATTATAATAAACACCGGTATTTAACCGTGCTTAAAAACTTTCCTAACAGTTATACTAATTTCAATTAAATTTGAATTCCTTATAAAACATTATATGTTCGAATATTACCTTACAAATACATTCGAAAAACAACTATATACGGATCTTTTTGAAATATATACTTTTAAAACGTAAGGCAAGGAATCATACGCTCGTAAACAAGAACGTAATAACTCCACAAAAAGTAAACTTATGTCTTTCATTATCTCATTAGTAGTAGTAGCCAGCTATATATTTATCTTAAAAACTGTTAACGATAACCATGCTCAAAAATACTTTTTTTACTAAATGGGAACTTGGCAGGGAGGCTTTGTAATAGGTATGTACTATTTGTATGGAAGGGTAATTGTAAAAAAGAAGTTTGATATTTTGAGGAAAAAGGTTTACGAAATTATTTATCAAGTGGGTGGTAGCGGCGCCTTTCACACAATACTAAATCATTCGATTACCTAAAACCTTTTACGTAAAAATACGACGTTTCAAACCACTCCAAAGCGATTTTTTCGTATCTGCGATACCCACTAGTTCGCTAGCACTTTCTACCACCTTATATACTACACCGTAGAAAGGGGAGAGAGGGG
>JASMMZ010000004.1:17201933-17332181 GCA_038502455.1 Anisogramma anomala | reverse complement strand
TATTACAAGCTAATACCTAAGCTAATAGTTTCCAGGGATATAGCCCTGATAATTGCTATCCATATTCCTACGGTGCTTTGAAGCCTCTCGGAAGCCGCAAAAAACCATACCCTCACTCGTCTCGTTACCGGGTCACTCCTTTTTTACAACTCTTTAGCAGCTCCCTAACAAGGGTTTCTCCTTTCTTCTCCTTAGAGTATTATAAATAGAAACCGATCATTTTAAGCGACCGCTACGGCTTTCATCCCTTTTAAACCACTTATATATATCACCAATCACCTAAGTTATTGGATTTCGTTGTTTATCAATTTTGCCTTTCTTATATCGGACTGCCTCCCTTGTTTCTGTTATCCCTTCCTTCTATAAAGAGAAGATATTTACAAGCGTTGTTGGTAAAACAATTACTTTCTTATAAACCGTTGCGACGAACTCGAGGCCAGCGATAGAAAGCCTTACTTAATAGTCCAATCATTTTTCAAAACATAGTAGCTATTTTAAATCCATTTTTTTACACCAGTATTAATTTTCTTCTACATACGAATACACATAATGTTTGGAGATTACGTATTTAGTTTTACTAGAAAAGTTACCTTTTCAGGGTAGCGGTAGCAGCAGTAGTAATGGTAGTAATAGCAGTAGTAGCGGTAATAACAAACATATTACAACTCGTATCGAAAATGTTATTAATTGGTAAATAAATTTACATTCTACAGCTGTAGATAACGCTTTTATGGTCTGGATCATAACATTTGAAAGGTAAAGAATCACCTAGAAAATAATTTTAAGGTAAGTGTTATCAAAAGGGTTGTAATTATACTGGCTACTAAACGATAAGATTTTCTTTAAACTTGGTCTCCCCGTTTAAGCTCTTATATTGGTCAAAATAAAATTTATCCTCGAAATGATAATAATCGCCTTGGAAAAAATAACAGTTAATCTCGTAAGCAAATTGACAACCGTCGTAAGTTTGATCTCTGTAATCTCGACTGCTACCGTTAAAGTCCAACCGCGATCACGAATCTGAACCTACTCCAAAACACGATTACCCCCAAAAATACGAGTACGAGCTGCGCGATTGCGAAGAAGCCAACAGACGCGAGGCTTTATAGCCTTTCTCACAATATTCAGTTAGAGAACGTCATTTGAAAAGAGTAAAGGTGGGGTCTTTGACCTAGAATATCCCGATGCTTTGGATCTTAGCATTATAACTGTAAGTAATGACGTCGTGTTTCCAAATGTCTGATCTTTTTGGCAACGACTAGACTTATTCACGAACTATAATCCTCCTGCCGAAATTAAATTAGTTTAGATATTCTTAAACTTGTTTTATGGATTAGCTTTTTATTGGTATAATTTAGAGTCGATTTAATTTCATCGTCGAAAACTATACTTTCGAGGCCTTGTTGTAATCATGAAAACGCTTGTAGCTAAATTTTCCTTGGACATTAGCCGAGCCATTACGAAGTATTGGAAATATACCTGTCGTTTCCCTCAATTGTTAAATGACAAAAACAGGTCAAAAAACAACCCCCAAATAAAAATACAATACGTTAAATCCATAAGCACCCTGAATAAGTATAATAAGAATTAGTAGGGATTTATGGTCGACATCTGGATTTTATTAAGATGTGGACACCTAATAGTACTTTCCTCCTCTTTATCAAGGATAGAAAATTCAAAAGTATATAGCTAACATTCAAGAAAACAAAACTACGTTACTTGTAACAACGGAGCGCAAATTTTCCTATCATCATCCAATTCTAATGAGTAACATCAAGAAGCACTACGATTCACCAGATAAAAATCCCCCTAAAAGGTACGAAAAGACAATTTACTCTAATAATCGTTATGGACCTGAATATCAAGGATACAGTTGTTTATATAACTATTACCAAAACCATAAACATGATTACCAACGCCATGAAAATAGTTTTTGTTAGCTAAAACAAGATGAACGACAGAGAAAACAAGATCTCTGAAAATAAAAAGATCACTAACGTCGTTACAGGTGTAAACAATGTTGAGGAAGCTGTAAATTCTGCTAAAGTAGTCGCGAACGCTGTCGAAACAATTGTAAACGCCATCGTAACTATAATCGTAACATTTAAAATATTCATTCCAATACTAACCATAACTAAACCTCGTAATTATCAGCCTCTTTACGCTTTTCCTTCCCGTTCTCGGTAAAATGTTTTGTGGGTAATAGAATTAAAATACCTAGGCTAAGTAAAAATAACTTGCAGTTATTAGCGTGGGTATTTTAACTCGAATAATATCATTTGCTTATCTAAAGAGTTATTTGAATTTCTACACTATCAATACTCGCACTATGAGTAAATATTTACGTTGAGCTGACAAACCTATTTTAAAAGAAGTTTTCAACACTCTTAAAAAGTTGGAAGTTATTGTAACTTGTATTATTAATAACGAGGCTACCTTGGAAATAGATAGCTACAAATACTTAGAGATTTTTATGCGTAGTCGTAATTATATTACGAATAAATTGGAGAATATTACCTTATATTTCGATAATAGGGTAATAATCAATCTCGTTAATCTTCGATTTTTTGAAAATTACTTGTCAAATTCTGTAATATTTAAGGTGCTAACATAGAAACGCGAGAGAATTTCAAGCGTTATAGAACCTCTAATTCAATTGAACAAAAAGTTTAAAGAAACCTTTTAAGGTTCAGGTTATCAGATTAACAGATATTCTGGACTATTATATAAGATAGTAAAAGCTTAGGTTGTAGATAAATTCGATATAAGTTACTTTCTTATCAATTATTAGCTAAAATTTCGTAAGGCTACTATTTTTATGTCGCGAGATTTACTATTATTCCGCGACAGCAAATTATGTATCACGTTTCTTATGTATAAGATAGCTTTTAAGCCAGTGGTTTGTAAAATGAGCATTTACCCCCCTACAACTGTAGAACCTAGTCAAATTATTTAGGTGTCAGTCGATAAAATCAAGCTTTCCAAGGGTCACTTATTTATATTGACTTCTTAATATTCAGTCGCTTTCATCGTAATTATCGATGCTATTAAGCCTTATATTATCCAATTGTATAACGTAACCAAAAAGGTAACAAGGACAGTGAAAAAAACCCGGATTCCAAATGAAAATAAATTATAAAGATTTAATTCATTTTTAAATAAATTAGAACAGCGAACTACAAACCTTAACTTGGGTTAATGACGCCGCGACAATCTTTTTACTTGTAACGCAACTTACTGATGTAGCATTGAAAGGCTATTATGAGAATTTTGCGTTATTTAGAGTATTGAACGACCATTTGTTTATGTTGGCGGTAGGAGCCGAATTCGAATCAAGTTCTCCTATATCGTAAATGGCAATTTCTTTATATAGATTTACAAAATTAAGTCCAATTCCTATCAACTCAAGTATAAATATTCTTTCAATAGACGTCTTTGATTTTGTAATTACGGGGTTTTTTTTAAATAAAAAACATCTTTGGATATGATTTAGCTAAAACTGAAGTTGGAAAGTGAATCACTTAAACCCATATTAACCTTGTTCGGTATCAAAACTTTCAATTTTATTCTAATACCTTCAACAACATAAAACGTCCCTATTCAAGAGACTGATAACACACAAGTATAAAAACTTTAGCAAATTTACAAGTAATACTCTTTATATAGGTGGATATTTGTCTAATGTAGTTTGAGAAGGAATGGATAATAAATGTACCATTAGTTAAGAGTTAGAAATATGATGAATTTAATTTTTATCTATATCCTGTTTCGAGACTGGATAAGTAACTTCTTAAACAATAATTTGACAATTTTTACAATTGAATTCGAATGCAATATTCGGATAGGATTTTCCTTTTCGCTTTACCAGTTTTAACGGTTTGGCATAGAGCTTATATCATCAAGAAATACTTTATGTTTACCCTCCGCCACTTAAACAAGTTAGGAGTTTTAAACTGTTGTTTTTTTACCAATTTCAATTTATATTACCGAATTATTATATGAGAAACGTTGGATTTTAGTAATCAATGTCACTCATTTCTTAACTACTTATTTACCTTCAATCTAGGGACCGATTTATGGCAGTAACTTACCATGAACTGGAACGCTTTAAAGTTTCTCTTATAGGATTTCAGAATCTACCGTTTCACTCTCAAGAATACGTTGATCGTAAGTTTAAGCATTTCCGTTCTTTTTTAGCACTATTATTGACGATGTTATCATTTTTTCGGATACGTTTGAAAACGACCTGATTGACTTGAAATATGTATTCGGTTTTTTCTCGCGAATAGGACTGTTACACTCGCTGAAAAAAAGTTACTTATTGGCTTCTAGTTTGTTACGCTTCTCGTATTTTACGTTAACGCTTTAAGAGTTTTGATAACTTAAAGACGTATATACCGTGCTTCTAAATTATAATTTTCAATAAATTCAAGAGCCTTGGAAACGTATTGAGGAGAGGCGGGATTTCTGAGACCGATAATTGTTGTTTTAATTATTGAACGTTTTGAAAAAACTTAAAGGTCACTTACTCTTGTAAGGTCGAAAACCAGGCGGATTTGATACCGAAGCAAAGAAAAACACCAATATTACACCTTATTTACGAGAATTCAGCCTACCTATAAATACAAACATTAATTTAACGAGTTTAAGAAATATTTGTATGGGCGCTTACAGCTATATGAACCTAATTCAATTAAGCTTTTATTTCTACGAATCGATAGTAATTTTAAATGTGGATTTGGTGTAATGTTTTTTATATTTAAAGAGTGATATATTTGGAATCGTAATTACTACATCTTTACTATAGTAATTCAATCGATTACATTCTTTAGCTGGTGTCTTATTGAGATGAAGCTAAAATACAGACCCTTTAAGTATTCAATCGCATGCCTTTCCTATTCTTATAAACGCCTACGTACGATAATCATTAGCGATATTTACACATTTATCATTCTTATAAATTATTAATTTTCTCAAGGCATAGTAATTTAAATTTCACTCAATATTTCATTTATAAATCGAGCAAAGGCAAGGGGAATTAACTCCTTTATATACTAAAATATATATAACTCGAATATAAATTATCTTGAAAGCCAATTTAGCTTTATTTAAAATACGCTGCTGAAACTTCTAACAATAAATGATAAAGCTGTACGACAAAAACTTTCTTTTTTTCACCAAATATTCGATAATGACTCCGCTATTACGGATAAGTTGGTTTGATATATTGTCAAAGTTCAAATGTCGGATGAATTAGAAATGCGCCTGGAGGCCGGCGAGTAAGCAGATGTAATATAAAAACTGTGGATATTTTTATATTTCTCTATACTTAATAAGCAGTTATGCTGCAAGTTTCACCTTTGCAGACTATACAATAACGTACCATTTTGTAAGGTGTATTTCTAAAGAGTACATGATAGCATAATACTATCTGGAAGAGGTATTAGCCAAGTGTACGGTAAAGTGTGACTGTCTAGAGGAGAGATTAGCAATGTGTATGGTAAAGTGCCACTGCTCTGGTAAGTGCTTTTAAGTTCCTCCCCGAAACGTATATTTTCCGGATAATCACTTTCCTTTAATCGACTTATCTTTACTATAAACTAACAATTTCTACGATTATTTTATTATTTTTCATATTTAAGTAAATGAATAGACATCTTATCAATACTAACTAGCAACCGAATTAGACGATTATACATAGGGTAGGAGAAAAAAGACTAACCTTAGTTAAATATTTGTAACGAGATATTGTAACGGTTTTCATGATTTATATTTGTATATCACGACTAATAAAAGTTTTTAGGTAGTATAAAAATACGCGGGTACTTATTGAGAACCTGAAATGTAAAAAAACTATACAACTCGAAGTAACTTCAAAAAGGATAACTTTAATATGCTATTATCAATTCGATTAGTGTCTCATTTATTCAAATCAACGTTATATTTTCCGTTAATTTGCTTTAGGATATAAATGTACTCGGGAACTTTTCGGAAAACTTTTTATTACGCATTAGACCACGTAAATTAAAACTAACAAGTTTAGAAACCTTTCTTTGGGATTGACTCAATTGAAACGTTGTATTCAAACCGCTTCTAAACTTCGAAAGCGGTTGAAACAAGGCATTTAAACCGTTAAATAATTTCAGACAAAACTCAAATACGATATTCGAACCGCAAACTAAAAGTGTATCGCGTATTGGACAAAATATTCGAAGCGATTATTACGTGACTACGACCTAATAAAACTATTTATATATATAGTTACATGTTTTCCTACCCATTTTCACTATCTCGTTCGCTTTTTCTCCGTTAGCTCCTCCAATTCGCTTATCTTGAGTTGCCTTAAATTACACCGCTTATTTAAATTTATTACTTAAGAAATTTGTGTTTATTAGTCTCTTAACTGAGGAACATTTATAGAATGTTAGGAGGCTAATTTATGACGTTTAATTAGATTGTAATTACGTTTTATTCACATTTTCTTCGAATCTTATTAGTTTTAATAAGCGCCTAAAGCTTTATTTAAACTGTTTCATTACATTTCATTTACTTTTCATTTATATATTTTACGGTTTTATTTAAACTGCTTTCTTTCGAATATTTCTATTCGAAATTTTATTTGAAAACCTCTTTGAACATTTTATCCTAAGCGTATCCTATTGTTAAATTTTACCTGAAATTAGATTTCATATCGTTTCGGTAATTTAAATACATTCACAAACTAACTTTTAAAATTCACCATTATATTACGTACTTTTGATTCTATAAGTACCCCAATAATAAATTTGGTAATAGGTAACGAATATATAAATTATCTAGTGCCAAAAATACCGTTTCGTATAGATGTTTTATAATACCAAAACCTTAACTTTGAAAACAATAAAATCTAAGTTTTAATAAAGACCTTATTGGTAGACCTTAGACGTTGCAACGTTGACTATTCGATTAGTGGAAGTAACAGATGTATTGCAGTAGTCAGATGGTAGATGTATTGTTCTAGGTTTGGCAGACCGCTAGCCGGTCTGCACTGTAATTTGTATGGCCAATTGCTTGGCCCGTACCTTAGAGTGAAGTGCAACGTACAGCACTCAACTCACACTGAATGCGGTAAGGCTTTATAAAGCAATAAACTCAACTTGCAATACAGTCAATTTTACTGTAAGTAAAGATGGCCTACTGCACTGCATGTACTATTATTCCAATACTGGCGCCTTTATAGTTTGTATGCGTACGCCAGTGTAGCTGACCAATCTTTTCCGATTACCACTGAATTACGACCTCGTCAACTGCCCAGACCCATGTTAATTCCACTTAGCTCCCATACTAAATTATACCTAATTGCACGCAAATTAACCCTATTTAACCTTAATTGCTCCGTTTCCTGGAGATCCGAGTTTAACAACTTTTATAAAAAGTTTTTACGCCACAGATCTCTACAAGCCTTCACTTTAACTATGCCACTTAAACAAATCATTATCAATCCCCTAGCAATCTTTCAATTTTCCGGTACATCCCTGCCCACTATCACGTAATCCGGGCTGTCTTAGAGGTCTATCAACGTAGCTCTAAATTCGTATGGTTGGCTTATTATTATCCAAAAGCCTTTCCAAGGTTTTGTTTGGTGATATTTTCATCATAGCGTTAAAGGGGTTATCTTTGCCATCGATCCATCGGAATTCCTCCATCTCCCTTCCTTCGTAGGTCTTGAGAAGAGTTATCACATTAATTATCAGGCGTTTTTACTGGTAGTTCCGAGCTTCAAAAGGCATTTAAAGAGACATTTCGAGTCGGTATAAATTATTACCGGGATAGGAGGAATTTGTAGCTGCCTGGTGATAATATTAAGGGTTTTTCACATAACCATACCCATGTTGAAACCTGCTATTATGCCCTAAACCTCTAAAGTCAATACGCTTCGTGTAATCTTTTTATACTTGACGGAGGTCCAATAGATTAAGTTACCGATAATATTAAACTGGTTTTCCTGCCTGTCTTTATTGAAAAAGATTATTAAGCAGCCGATTTGTAAAGACTGGACGGTATTATTTGTAAAAGTCTTATCCATGAAAATTATTAACTTAGTTTTTAAAAGGTTGATTGAGATTATATTAATCCCGCGACACAAGTTTCGCATCTATCATTCAACTCCTTCATTCAGCTGGTTAAAATATTCATCCGGTGGTATTTATGCTTATACCGCAATAGATAGATTGTTAGAGGCTTCCGGTTGGTATAAGGTAGTAAAATAGCTACTTCAAACACGTTGCTTTAGGTACTGTTAAGCCCTAGCTTTGTAAATCTTATCAATTATAGCTAAAACAACACCTTAAACTCTTTGGATAAAGCTAAAGCCGGTATTAATACTAAGTATTCGAATTAACGATATATTAAATTTAAGTTCATTATTTTCCATTAAACTCGTCATTGGACTGCAGTTTTAGAACTTAGAGTTCTTAATCGCTTGTTACTCTAACGCCATAAATCTAGTTGTTCCGACGAAAATTGTACCGTTAGTTTGCATGCCTACTATACCGAAGTCTTTTTTTTTACGTTATTAGTGAGCACGGATCGTATATTAAAAACTTTATCGCTATCCAGGATTTAAAGTTCGACTAGTAGATTAAAAACTTGTAAATGCCTGCTTTATCTAATCTATATAGTGGTTTAACATACCGTATGACCATTCTTAAAGGATAGATAACACGTAAATCCTGTAATAGTTCTTATAATATAATCCTTTGCAGATCCGTTGCTAACTGCGTATAGGCTTACGTAATGTTATGGTTATTAAGTAAAAACTTGCTTTTAGGCCTGGCTAATAACATTGTTTCCAAAGCAACTACCAGGTATTGACTATTCTTTTAAATTGGTAGTGACTACGTAAGGATTTTGTTTTTACCTTTATCATCGTATCCTTAAACAATTAATCGTAATTTTTCGTATTGCTACCCCATGGTTTTACCTTCAACCTCATAGATTATCCTCGACTTAAATATTGTAAGGTTCGGGTCTTAAGGGTTAAAGTCGGTTTTCGACTCGAATTATATAACTCCTCGAGTCAGAAAGCTGTTAATTTCAACTTGATCACTTTTTTCAAAAGGTTTACGGAAGGTTTGAATCCTCCCTTATACTCAGAACTTTCATACCAGGTCTTCATTATCCTTTTCTTTCCTGCTTACCTAAGTAATATTGTAGATACGGCTTGGTATATATTCCTCTTCTTTCACGTTTTTCTTTAGGGGTCGTCTGTACCGGCAGCGTTTCATCGGGTTATTAATAAATAGTGAAGGAGGATGTTGCTAGCTCAGTTGCTCAGCTTAAGGATCTTCATCTTTAGTACCCCTAATATAAGGCTTAATCCAAGTGATTCGAAGGGATACAAAACTATTAGAAATTTCAACAACTACCTTAAAGCTTACGATACTTAATATTTTTATAACCCCCCCTATTTGCCCATCTTCCGCCATACTAGGATGTCCCGTTACCACAGTAAAGTAAGCTCGTCGATTGTTAAAAGACCGTTTCTAATGTTAAGGGCATCATTAACCTAACAGCGTGCCGATTCCTTTCGCAATTCCCTCAAAACTTTGCTATAAGCCGTTACACGTTTCTAAGTACTTGTTAAAGGCGGATATTCACTCGTTTAACGCAAGTACGATCCAAAGACCAGAAACGTTGACATTAAGCCGTTAGGGCCTACGATATCGAGAAAGCTCTTTGCTGCTATCTATAGGCGTGCTTCCGGATTTGTAAAGCTTTTAATTTCCAACGTAAGCATATTATACGCTCGGCGAAGTAAGGAGTATACCTTCTTAATCTTCACAATACTCTATTGGTCTTTTACAAGTCTCTATTGGTACTAGATACCCATTATATTAGCATCTTTTAAAACTTTACTGCCGTAAAGTTGGTACCAACTTCGTAGACGACGATTTCATGTAAACCTAAGTACGTATCAATGCATAGTATCCTTAACGTTTTCTACGTATCATTTGCCGAAAGGGATTTTAAAAATTTAACTTCGTAAAAAGAGGTTACAGAGTTAACGACGAGAAGAATAGGCTTGTTTTCAAAGTAAAACACATTGATAAAAATCTTCTAGTTGAAGTCTTTTATATCTTTTGATATAAATTTAAGTCTCTGGGGACTTGGTATACGTTTCGTAGTGATGACATAGCCTTTTAATAGATTTTAGGGAAAAAGATTCCACATTGTTATGCCTTAAGGACTTCCGGACTTTTTATTGCTTATTAATAGTTGGGTAGTTGAAACGCCGGAATAATTAACGTATCATTGGATTCGTCAGCTTTAACACCACTACTTTCGGACTTAAAGATAAAATTATAAATACCTCTACTTAAAAGCGAATGGAAACCTTTGACTGTTTTTAACCAACTCGTCTACTTTAACGTCAACGTTAACATCGAGGGTGTTTATATGTTTTAAGTAAAGTAGAAAAGGGGGTAAGGTATTTAAAGATATAAATCTTAATCGCTCCTATAATAGTTTGAATTACCTTTGTCCTTAGTAAAGATGGTTGTTCGCTTGTGTTAAAGCCAAATTTAGCCATGTCTGTATCGTAACGATTAATCTCAATAGCTATAATGCTTTCCCTTCGCAGTGTTATATATTACAAATAGGCTCCTATTAAGTATCTCATTGCCCTTGTGTTTGATATAATACCTTGAAACGTGTGCTCCGCGTAATGATCGCGGAGGTTAAAAGTGTATTAAGGGTTAGGAGCATTACTAGGGTAAAGGTAAGGGTTTTTACCATCAAATAGATAAAGGAAGACATAGTTGGCTAATTATTGGACCGTATCAAAAGCAGTATTTTCATGTCATTTGATTTACTTAGGAGCGTTAGCGACGATATCAACTGGCTTATTGCCTTTAACGCTTGCGATTTGATTTAAATGATTCTATTTGAAGGTAGTAGAGTATTATGTATTTTTTACTACCTTCCGGTTATTACGTTTAGTTGGGGGGGAACGAGTTAATTAGTATTTAGACTTACCATAAATTCAATATTCCTTGCCAATATTATGACGATAGTATTAGCGTTTAATAGTTTCGCCTAAAACTTGGCAATCTTAGTGTTAACGTGATTATTACCTTTAATTTAAGGTTAAGGTTAATAGGCCAAACCTTAGGTATTATAGGCGCCCGTATTTATTATCGATATAGTTAACTACTGTAAAGTTTTTTATCTATGTTTAGGAAGTTGCCGGCTTAGGAGTATATACTAAACGAGTTTGGTCTACGTGCTATTACGGTGGTAAACGAGAAACGCAACTAGCTAAAAAAGCCTTTGTAGGTAACATTTAGCGTTGTAAGGCGTATTCGAACTCGTTAACACCCGTAATTATTACTCGTACTTACTTAGGAAATGTGACTACATTAGCGTAGGCTTTTCCTATTGCCTTTTGTTATATTATTGGTTTGTTAAGTATTAAGTTAAACATATCCATCGGCGTTTTCTCCTTTTTATTTTTTGCCATTATTGTAGTTCAACTCGTGGTAGCCTAATTTATATGGTATTACGCTAAGTAAACATCGTATTCGAAGTGATTTTTTATATCATCGTAAATTTCGCGAAATATAGTTACATGTATTAGGAAAGTCAGGTAATAGTCTTTTACGTGCCCTGTAAGGATTTCGGGAAATAGTAAGTAAAAATTAGAAGGAAGAACCTTTGTTTACCTATAAATGTTTAAAAAGGGTATTATCTTGGTATAAGAGAGGTTATAAGGCTTTTCGTCGTACTTTTTTGTATTATCCCAGATTTTGGAGAAGTCCGTTGTAAGCTTATAGTTGATATTAACCATTTTAATAAGTTTTAAAAGAAGGTTGCGATAATCTTCCAAGCTGTAATTAGTATTTCCTGATTGTTTAAGCCTTAAAGCCTTCGAGGTACAATATTCGGTATAATGGCTAGTCGCATAACCCGAGGGGTAAAACCTTGTGTTAGGATCTAAGGTTGGCTCCTACGCGTAGGTAAATTTAAAGGAGAAAAATTATTAAGGGGTTTGACGAGTAAATAGTTAAACGGTAACAGGTATTTAAAGGTATTGGAAAGGTTGACGATCGTGTTCAACTAACTAGGGGAAAGTGCTAATATTAATACCTCTAATCGTGTTAGCGGCCGCTACTTTATGTGCCCTGACGCCGTTAAAGGAGAACCTCGCGCTATTACGTAAAGGTACTAAACTACCGAATAGGTTAACAGATTCCTTATCTTTAACGCGTAAAAAGGCTTAACTTAACTAAGGGTAGGATAGGGGTCCCCTGAAACGTGTATATAGGTGTTGGGATCCTCTAACGCTTTTCCATTTTCCTTGGAGGTTTTAAAGATCAAGATCTTAAGGGTAGTCTCCTTGTCAAGCTAATTTAAGAAAGGTTTTTGCTAAAACTATTAGTGTTTTCTTAAAAACATAGATACCACAGCTTATAACCTCATTTTTTAGCTTAGTCTTAACCGTGCATTGGATTTTATTTTACATATCGAGAGTTTAATAGTTGAAGAACTTGCGATAGTCTTGAAAAGCGCGGGCGCCGCGGCTGTATTCGTCACCGAGGTCCGCGTCGATAATGTACTGGCCAACGTAGTTGGTTAAGTAGGCTGTAGTTAAGGTTTTGTCCACATCTATAATTCAAAGCTATTGGCTATAGTGGCCGATAAAAACTGATTCGAGGACTTTAACTTTTTTTTACATATTCTTAACATAGAGGTATCTTAACAGTTTTGGCTTATAAAGGATGTGTAAGATATGTAGGAACAGGGACTTGGTGTTTTATCGTGTGGAAACTTGGCTACTTGGCGACTTAATGACTTGGTGACTTGGCATGAAGTCGTGCGACGTGACTTTCTTAGCGCAACTTGCCGTTTTAGCCTAAGGCAACGAACTTGACGATTGAGGTAATGGAGGGAATGAAAAGAGTGAAGTAGGGAAAATGTTTAATGTAAAGGGTAAGGGAGAAGGTCGTTTGGTGGTGGTAGAGGTCGAAGGTTATTGCTTTGGCGTAGGGAATTAGTCGTTTTTCTTATGATAGTAGCACTCGTAATAGTACTGATTTGGCTGTTTGCCAACTTACCAAACTTTGTGACTTCTAACAGTTAATCTCAACATCTTTAAAAATATTAATAAAGATTTTTTAGTGTTTTCGATTACGATACCGTCGCTAACTTTAAACTGCTGTAAAAAACGATGTAGCCTAAAAGTCTTCTTTACTTACTACCGTGAAAACCGACGCA
Source organism: Anisogramma anomala (assembly GCA_038502455.1). NCBI lineage: Eukaryota > Fungi > Ascomycota > Sordariomycetes > Diaporthales > Gnomoniaceae > Anisogramma > Anisogramma anomala. Next base: position 17,318,927 of record JASMMZ010000004.1, on the reverse strand, counting down.
GCAGTAAAGGCCCTTTACAAGAATTTTTCCTCTACCCTAACGATAGTTTAACTTAGAGCGTAACCAAAAAGTAGCTTCCTCTTCTTCTACTTAGCCTATCTGTGTTTAACCTAGAAGGCAAGCACTAATCAGTGTTAGTAGGCCTTAAACGTTGCAATGTTGTCGATTCGATTGGTAGAAGTAACAGGTGTATTGCAGTAGTCAGATGGTGGATGTATTGTTCGAGGTTTGGTAGACCGCTAGCCGGTCTGCACTGTAATTTGTATAGCCTATTTCTTGGCCTGTACCCTAGAGTGAAGTGCAGCGTACTGCACACAGCTTACCCCCAATGCGGTAAGTCTGCACAAACCAATACACTCAACTTGCAGTACAGCCAAATTTACTGTAAGTAAAGTTGACCTACTACACTACATGGAGTACTATTCCAACAGATTTCAAATCTTTTTACGAAATATATATATATTATCAATATGATTGTTAAATATTTTAACGGATATATTGGAGTCCGAGACGTTTTAATCAATTTCAAGTAGGAATTTCAGGATTGAAGACCAGAAATATAGCATTCAGTAAACAATATCATTTCGGAATCATTACGAATATAGCAACAAAATAAAGGCATCAATACGACTGGTAATAATCATAATAACCGTATTGTAAAATCCTTCTCAGCAACGACCCAAATTATTTCAATGCCAAAATAAACTGACGATGAAGCGATAAACATGAGATTCGTAAAAGGAAATTAGTTGGGAAAACCTTAAAATCGGCTTTTGATAATAAAAGATAAAGAACTAGAAATTGAAACCGTGAATATAAAAGGTAGAACGTTTAGTAAGATGAAACTCACGCCGCAAAACGAAGCCGGATTTTAAGAAATTAATAAAAGAGAAGTAAGTGTTAAAAAGATCATTTACTACTTTGGTTGAATAAAGACTCTTTTTAAAAGGTATTTTTCAAGAGAGATAGAAACTTAATCACTTTCCCAATAGAATTAATATCCATTTCAAACGTAACGAAAGCGACTCAAATAATAAGAATAACTCGCTCAAAGATGAAATAAACGACGTAAAACGATAATAAGAATCTGATGAAAAAATACCTAATAACTATAACCTATATAGCGACTTCTTATTATACCATTTCACTAATAATAAAAGTAGCATAATAAAACTTGTTGATTAAGCTAAACCAGAAGATAAGAATGAAAATTATAATAGTTAATGACAAGATGTACTCAATGATAAAATCCATATAATGTGGAACATTTGTAAAAATCTACATGTTAAATTGTCATAATTTTGTGTACTTTCATTAGGTATATAAATTAGGAAAATTGATATCACAACATATACTGTTTCAAGATACTATATATATTTATAAAGTACTGTAATCGATTCAAAATACATTTTAATATGACAATAAATTACGAGCTTTACGACAGGAATAATACTGGTATTATATAAAAGTTCTTCCAAGTTCAATGTTAAAATGTTAAGAAAACCCAACCAAAAGTATTCACTACTTTGAAAACCAAGTTCTAAAAGTGCCAAACGGCCCATGAACGAGACTATAAAGGAAATAACTTCTTTATCTAACTAATTAAAAAAGTATACCGCGGAAATCCCAACTTTAACCATATATTATTTGGATCAGCGAAGAATTTAAATGTTTTTTATACAAGTTTTAAAACATTACTCAAAACCTTAATACGCCGAGAACCAATTTTTTGATTGATATTTATAGTAGAAAAGACTAAATTACTAATTAAAATTATAAAAGCATACCTCGTTATCATAATCTACCATACTTTGAACCGATAATTTAAAGTCTGTTCAAAATCAAATGAACGACCTCATCACAATTATAAAAACGAAATATATTGAAGTAAAATACCTAAAAACCGATAACAATGCAATTATGAATGGGAACGACTCTACGAATAGATATAAAACTAACCACGTATTTTATAATTCTTTCGGATGAATATGTGCAACTCTAGAGGTTTCCAAAAGCAGTTAATTACATATAAAAAAGTCGGCTTTTAGTTGACGAACAATTTAGTACATGGGTAAATTAGGATGGAACGCTTATTCTCAACCGCTTACCTACTCGAAAACAAAATGAAAGTTAATTTTATAACATACGTTACCGATTAAGAAGACGTAAAGAAAGAATCAAACACGTACCCTTATAGATAAACCTTGAGGAACGAAAAATGAAGAAATATTCAAACTTATTTACCAACCTTAAATAAGGAGACCGACTGAAGAGTTTTACAAACCTATAAGATACCTAGGTTCTATATATTTTATCCTTAGATTACAAAAGCAGATGCTTAACGCTTATATAACTTCCTGGTGTTCAATTTTTTATAGGTACAGCAATCGCCTCTGAGGTATTATACGAAATTCCGGAGTAATTAAAATTCCGACCACCGGAAAATAATTATTCGAAGCGCTTGCGGCGAGATTACCCCAATTCAAATTTAACTGCACGGAAAAACACTGGGAAGTTTTATTTGGCAGGGGTAAGATATTATTATTTAACACCATCGTTATGAATACACAATTAGAACTGGTTATGATTTACATAATAGACTTCAAAACTTTATTTATACTATTATTAACTAATATAAACAAACTCCAAATTAAAATGCGAAATATTATCAAAAAACTTATCTGCTCCTTGGATAGCGTATCAGTACCGCTCTTTCTTAAGTTTGACCACTTATAGTTTTCCCTAAAACTATATATAATTCAAATCGTTTACCTAAAGTAACGGGAACTAAAAGATACTATACCGTAAATTTAAATACACGGCCGTAAAACGATTTTTACGACTCCTCTATATAAAGCGCTACATTAATGTACGAAAAAAAACGTCAAAAACCATCGAAAAGTTCTGTTACTATTAGTAGGTCTTTAGATATTTCAACCTTGTCGATTCTATTAGTAGTAGTAACAGTAGTATTTCGTGGTCAAATAGGGTATGTATTGTTCTAGGTTTGGCAGACCGCTAGCCGGTCTGTAAAGTAAGTTGTATGGCAAGTTGCTTGGCCCGTGCCCTAGTGTAAAGCGAGCGCATACTATACTTAAGTTTGCAGCTAAGACAGTAAGCCCGCCAACAATACACTTAACCTACAGTTCAATAATAGTCAACTTGACTGTAAGTAAAGTTGACTTGCTATACTGCCAAAATTATTGTTTTAATACTAACAGCTTTTTATTCTGTACGCGTACACTAGTTTAGTTAACCATTTTTTTCAGGGAACCGCCGAATTACCTTTTCGTTAACTAGCCAGACCCCTATCAATTTTAGTTTATTTCTACACGAAAGTTCATCCTTTTCGCCGTTAATTGCCACACGGCTCCAATTCCTACCTTCATCACTTCCCATATACAAGTCTTTCGCCACAGACTTACGTGTATTTGTTCATTGCTACCATCAAACTTTCTAATCTATTTGAGTAAAGTCGTTTTTCCACTTAAGGTAACCTACATAGGTTAGCTAAGCTACTCTTAGCGCTGTTATCCCTTTAGTACTACTGTTCAGTTAACTTACGTAAGTTAATTAGACTCGTATTAATCCTGATACCTCTTTAATACTGCTATCGCTTTACAACTATTAACTATCTTAACCAACATAGGTTAAGCTATCGTTCAATCTTACTTAAATAACGTGAATTTATCTACCCACTTCTACACTTAACTCAACTATACCATTTAAGGTCACCAATCTCATAGCAGTATTTTATTTCGCATTGAGGTAATTTGACCTTACTAGGTGGCCTGTCTACGTAGCACTTGAGACGTATAGTTGATATGTTACGATGTAAAAACCTTTCGAGGTTTTTTTTCAGTGATGCATTTATCATAACGTGGGCAAAATTATCTGTCCCATCAATTCACCGGAACTCCTCGATTTCATTGCCTTCATAGGCTTCGCGAAGTAATATCACGTCGATTATCACGTGTTTTTCACTGGTGGTTCCGAATTTTAAAAGGTATTCGAATAAACTCCTCGAATTAGTACAGATAATCATCGGAATAGAATACATCATGAAATAACTAGTAATGAAGTTGGAGGTTTCCCAAAATACTATTTCAACATCAAAGCTAGTTATCATAACGTAAAGCTTTTAAGCTAATACGCTCCGCGTAATCCCCTTACATTTAATAGAACCTTAATATATTAGCGTACCGATAATGCTAAACTAGTTATTCTTCCTTTCTTCATTAACTACGGTTTTCAGGAAAACGATTTTTAAAGGCAAGCCGGTGTTATTTTAAAAGAAATCATTCGTAAAAATGTTTAACTTAGCCTTCAACAAGTCCATCGGCACCATATTAAAATCTCGATTTAAATTCTATATCTACCACTTAATCCTCTTATTTAGCTGATCAAAGTCTTTATCAGTTATCTTTTGTGCCTATGCTGTTATCGATAAGTCGTATAATACTTTTGGTTGGCATGAGGTGGCAATATAGCTGCCACGGTTGCGTTATTTTAGATATTGTTAAGCCTTAGCCACATAACTCTTTTTTATTGTTTCTAAGTCAACGCCTTTACCCTTCTGATGAAAACTAAAGCCAATATCAACACTAAGCGTACGAATTGACAATTCATTAAAGTCAAGTTGGCGGCCTTTTGTAAAAGTCGTAACCGGATCACAATTCCAGTATTTGTAGTCCTCAATCACCTATTATTTCGAAATCATAAAGTTAGTAATGCCGACAAAAAGGGTATGGTTAATTTACATGCCTACTAAACCAAAGTCATCTTCTTACATTTCCAACTGATATGTGCTATACGTTCAAGACTTTATATCGAACCGTAACTTAAACTGCGATTAATGTTTTGGGACTCAAAAGACGCGTACTTCGTCTAATCTATACAATAGCTTGATATATCATATTACCGTCTTTTGAGGGTAAATGTTACGTAATTCCTGTAATAATTTTAGCAGGACGATTTGCTATAGATCAGTTGCTGACTACGTGTATATTTGCGTAATATCGTAGCTATTGAGTGTGAACTTACTTTAAGTTTTAGCTAACAAAATTATTGCTAAGACGATTATCAATCGTTAGCTAATCTTCTAAATTGTGTGAGACTTCGTGAGGATATAATATGTACCTTCATTACCCTATCCTTAAGCGATTAAACGTGACTTTTCGTATAGCCACCCCGTGGTCTTACCATTAACCTCGTAGATATTCTTCGACTTAAATATCGTAAAGTTTAGGTTTTAAAGGTTAAAGTCGACTTCCGATACGAATTGAACAACTCCTTGAGTTAGTAGGCCATTAATTTTAACCTTATTTCTTCTCTTAAAAGGTTCGCCAGGGGTTTTAATGATACCTTATATCTGAAGCTTTAATATTGAATCTTTAGTATTCTTTTCCCCTACTTATTCAACTTGTCTTATAGATAACGTCCGGTATATATTTCACGTCCTTAATATTCCTCTTTTTGGGGGATTGTCCGTGCACGCGGCATTTTATTAGCTTATGAACTATAGATAGCAAAGGCTTATATTAACTCGATCGTTTAACTTAAGGTTTTTAGTCGTCGGTTTCCCTAATATAAGGTTTAACCTAGGTAATCCGAAAGGTTACAGAGCCGTTAGTAGTTTTAATAACTACTTTGGAGTTTGCGATACTTAAGGTTTTGTATAGGCCCCTCTATTTGCCCGGCTTCCGCAATACGAGGACTTTATTCTATAATGGCAGAGAAAATATGTCGATTATTGTAAGGTCGTTCCTTTTATTAAAGGTATTGTTAACCTAACAGCGTACCGATTGCTTCACCAATTACTTTCATCCCTTACCATAGGCAATAAACTATTTTGAAGTATTTACTAATAGTGGATATTTACTTGGAAGAAGTGTATCCACTTCAAAAACTAATAAAGTTAACACCCAGCCTTTAAAGCCCACAATGTAATTCAGGTCCTTTACCACCATTTAAAGGCATGCTTTTGAATCTGTAAAGTTTCTAATCTCCAATTTAAGGATGTTATACGCTCTTCGAAGTAGTACATGAACTCTTGTAACCTTGTCAATACTCCAATAAGCTTTTACAAGCACCTATTTATATTGGATTCCTATTATCTTAGCATATTCTCGAAACTTAGGCGATGCAAATTCAGCGTTGATATCGTAGAATAGGACGTAAGATGAACCTAAGTACGTATTAATCCATAATATCCTTAATTTTGGACATTCATCCTTTACAAATTAAGACTTAAAAAACTTAGCATTGTAAAAGAAAGTTGCGGAGTAACTAATAAAAAATATAGGATTGTTATTCAGGCAAAATATATTAATTAAAATCTAGTAGTTCACGTCATTATCCTCTTTTAGTGTAAACTGAAATCTTTAAGAGGCTTGTGCATATGTTTAGCAATGGTAATGAAACTTTTCAATTGGTTCGAGCGTTGGTATAGTTGACATATATTGAATTCTTTTTATGTTGAACACCGTTACCTTTAGTTCTTAAAAATAAAATCACAAATACCCCCACTTAAAGGAGATCGGAACCCATTTGCCGTTCTTAAATAATTTGTTGGTGTTAACATTAATATTGACGTTAAGGATATTTATATTTTTCAATTAAAAATGGAAAGAGGTAGGGGACCTCAGGATATTCAACGTAATTAAATCCATAACAGTTTTAATTACCGTTATTTCTAATAATAATAGTTGCTTGCTTAGAGTGAAGATGACTTTAACCTTGCCAGAATTTTAAAGATTAATCATGGTAAAAGTAATACTTTCCGTTTTCAGTGCTATGTTCTACAAATACCCTCCTATAAAGTATCTCATTGCTCCTATATTTAGCATAATTACTTGAAACGTATGATTCACGTAACGATCACGAATTTTAAAGGTATATAAGGGGTCAGAGGTTTGGTTTGTGTATAGGTCGAGGTTTCTACTACTTAATCGGTATAGGAAGGCATGATCAGCTAGTTAATGGGTTGCGGCAGGGGTAATACAGTTATATTATATAACACGTTTAGGCAAAACTTCGTTATTAGCGTTCTCGATAACTTCAAAGTTTTCAATACAGCTAAAGTAAACTTTTTTAAAGGCAATAGGCTATTAAGTATAATATATTACCCATTACTTGGGGTGTTTAGCCGTAGGCTATCGTGTAAACTAGCAACCGGGCTTATCACAAATTCAACGTCTTTTGCCACTATTACGACGATAATTCTTACAATTAATAAACCCACTCGAGGCTTACATATATTGATAGCGCTAATAAGATTATTGTTCCCAGTCTAAAGATATTGGGCTGGATTTTAAACGCTACGACTGCCCGTACTAACGGTTTACATAATGTACCATAACGTGGTTATTTTCTTCCATATCTCGGTAGTGATTAGCTTAAGGGTACATACCTGGCGAGTTTGGTATACGCGCTATTACTGTGGTAAAAGAGGAGCTTAACTCGTTAATGGAAACCTTTGAAGGCGGTATTTAGGTATTATAAGACGTATTTAAAATCGTTAACACTCGTAACGATTGTCGTACCTGTTCGTGAAGTATAGTTTCGCTAACGTTGGCTTTCCCTATTTCTTGATAACACAATATCAATTTGTCAAGAATCTGGTTCAGCATATCTATTGGTGTTTTCTCCTTTTTGTTTCTCTCTATTATCTTAGTTTACCTTGTTGTAGCCCAGTTCGTATTGTATTGAGTAGGGTGAACTTCGTGTTCGAAGTGACTTTTTATATTATATAAACCTTGTAAAATGTGGTTGTTCGGGTTAGAAAACTTAGGTAATGATTTCTGACGTAACCTTATTAGGATTCTAGGAAATAATAAGTAAAAACCAGAGGGGGGAACCTTTATTCCCTTATTATAATTTAAAAAAGGTATAATATTCGTATTAAAAACATTAAAGAGCTTTTCATTATACTTTTCCGACGTTGTTTTAGATTTTGGAAAAGATCGTTAAAGGTTTGTAATCAATATTAAACATCCCAATAGGTTTTATAAATGGCTGCGATAATCGTCCTAATATTTAGTGGTGTTTCCTAGTAATTTAAGCCTTATTGCCTCCGAGCTCCAAATCTAAGGGTAATTGTCAGTCGCCTAGTTCGAGGAGTAAAGTCTTATGGTAGTACTTATAGTAAGTTTACGCATGTAGGTAAACCTTCAGTACTTTTAAAGGGGTTTACCAATTTTGATTGAAACGCTGGGGGGGTAGAAGCCTTGAGGTTGTAAGGATCTTAATAATTTTTCTTAATTTACTGGTAAAGAGTGCTAATTTTAATGCCATTTTCCGTGTTAGCAACTGCTTTTTCGCGTGCTTTACCTCTATCAAAAGTATACTCCACGTTATTACGTCAAGTTATAGGACTATTAAGTAGATTAATAGGTTCTATATGTTTAACACGTAAAATAGCTTAAATTAACGAGAGATTGAGAGGTTCTCTAGAACACGTATGGGGGCGTTAATACTCTTCAATTATTTTCCCTTCAGGGTGTGAGTCTTAAGAGTATTTTTTAAGTTGAACTAACTCTAACAAGGTTTCTGCCAGCCTAGTAAAGCTTTTATTTGAAACTTTAATCCCTCGTCGTTTAAGTGTTGCCATGAGTCTAGACTTAACGGTTTTTTAAATTTCATTCCATATGTTAACTGTCTAGTTATTTAAAAACTTGCGGTGCTTTCGAAAGGCGCGGTCAAGGTCTTTACCATTGTTATGTTACAGGATAAAATAGTCGAAGAAGTTGGGTAAGTGTTTTTCGGTTGAGTCTTCGTTAACGTTTTATCCCCCAAGATCGATATTATAGTGTTTAGTAAAAAGGTGTTCGAGAGCTTCGATTGATTTTTCTCTGGAATGGTCAGTAATGTCTTTAACTTGGGCGTTAATATTAACTATCTTAATGTTTTGGCTTGTGTAAGACGTATAAGGCAAGGGACTTAGTGATCCATAGACATAAAGTTGCGTATGAACTTGGTGACTTGGCGTTGAATTACACGATGTGACTTTCTCGACGCAACTTGACGATTCTTAGTATTATCGTTAAAAGTAGCTATTTTAACTTTTTAATTGACGTAGGTGAAGAGAAAAGAGTAATTTAGGGGCAAAGATCTAATTCAAAGGGTAAGGTCAGAGGTCGTTATTAGTTGAGGTTCAAGGCTAAAAGTTACAGGTTGTAGGATTTAGTCGTTTTTATAGTGGTAACACCTATAGTAGTACTAACTTAGTCGTTTGCTTATTTTCCGAACTTTACAACTTTTAATAGTTAATTTTAACGTTTTCAACAAGGATCTGTACAGAATTTTTGTGATTTTGATGGTTATACTGTCGTTACCTGCAAGCTCTCGTGAAAACCGACGAAACTTGAAAGTTTTTTTATATTTATTGCCGTGAAAACCGGCGCAATAGTACAAGCTTTCCGCAACAATATTTCCTCAACCTTAGCCGCCGTTGTAAATGTAAAGCGTAATTGGAAAATAGCCTTTTCTTTTACAAAGAAAATTTGTGCTTAACTTAATATAAACTGATTAGTATTGCTAGAACTTTAGACATTGTAATGTTATCGATTTGTTTGGTCGAAGTTAACAGTAGTATTACGTAGTTAAATGATGGATGTATTGTTTTAAGTTTTACAGCCGCTAGCCGGTCTATACAGTCAGTCTTATGGTCAGTTATTTGGCCTGTGACCTAGTGTGAAGCGCGCACATACTGAAGTTGACTTTGCAGCTAATACAGTAAGCCCGCCAACAATACACTTAACCTGCAGTTTAGTATAGTAAACTTTACTAGAAGTAAAGTTGACCAGCTACACTGCAAATATTACTATTACAACAGTTACGAATGTTTATTATATTTCCAATCCCTACAGTGATTTAAATTCAGCCTTGAAAACAACATAAATTTGAGTTCAAGGTCATTAAAAATATAATATAACTTAACAGCCAGTTAATGTTATATGCTGTCGATGCGACAACATAATTTCAGGCTGCGAAATTAGCGCGAAACGTTTTCGGTACTAATTACTAGAATACTTTAATAAATTGCTAATCATGTTATGGACTCATGTCATTGACCATTGAATCTGTAGGTTACGTGACTGTAAACGTAATAGGACATGCAGTACCCGGCCCAAGTCCAGTCCAGTCGCAGTCCGCAGGTAGCACGTGCGAGAGCATGTAATAGGCTGTGTACAAACTCTTCCCATAAGTCCTATACAAAAGACAACTATAGACTTTTCAAATTTTCCGCGTATACCGTAATAGTAAACCCCATTGGCACCTATTAGACTTACTATAGAAGGTCAGATTATAATATATTATTAAGTTTTTTTTCTTTTTTACAAAGAAATATCATTTATCATAGACGAGTTGATAAGAAACATCAATAATTTTACGCTATACTTTAGCGTTATTATAAAGGATGGGCTATTGCCAAATACCTCGTCCTATACCTTTATAAATATGCCTTCTATATTGCCAGATCTTATTTAGGCCGATATATCCCATTTAAAGAATATTACAAAGTATATAGGATTTGTTATGAAGTAAATATGATATCTTCATTAAACAACTTTTGTTTTAGACCTTATATCCGACTTTAGATAAGTTTTTATGAAGACTTGATTATTCGCTTATTACTTCATAGTAACTAGTATTGATTTTCCAACGTTTAGAGGTGGCCTAAAAAAATATACATAAATGTAATTCGACGGATTTTCGTTTATGTAAACAACGATACGTTAAAAAATCGAATTTATACTAAGGGCGAATGAGATATATATCGGGAAAGTTCAGTATACGTACCTTTACGTATAGGGTTGTTACACGCTGGCAGTAAAGCAAATTATTACGGTATACTATCAATCTGGCAGATACAAGGGTATGTAGGATATAAGTAAGTTTTTCGATTATATTAAGGCTGTTTTCACCAACCCTCCTCGCGCGTATAGATCTTTGGTAGAGTTGGGGGGATTTTTTATAAACAACAAAAACTTATAGGTACCGTTCGTTATTAGGTTCGAGGTATTTTTAGTTTAAGCGGGTGGATGAAATTAGTCTTCGGCCATTAAGTATAATTACCTAAGCTTTCGCGTATCATATCGTATTCGCGATAAATCTATTACAATGAGAGTTAGACGTATCGACTATATTGCGACTTCAATAAAGTACCGTAAATTCTTAAACGATTTAAAGTCCTAAAGGTTAAAGTAATATTGTGATTGATAATTATCATGAATTGTATAAATATAACGATCGGATGGAAATATAGTTATAACGGGAATCCATATCTTTTAAGTATTCTCGTTAATGGATTGCGGTAATCATGGCTAGTCATTTTAGTAAACCCGTTTGGTATACTTCTAGGATTAAAAAAGTAGGGCGACGTGGGTAACGGCGGAGAAACGCCGGGTTCAATAAGTTACTTTGCGTTGTTTACGTTGTAATTTACCGTATTATTATTGATTTAGTTACGTATTTCGCCCGGATTTACCCCCAACGTAGGTTTATATGGTCTAAGTTGAAAAAGTAAATAAAGGTTTTCAATTAACGACAATGGCGGAAGCCTGAATTATGAATATATTTTAGTTAAATCCTTACATGATTTTAATATTGGAATTGTATAGTCGAGTGAAATGGAATTTCAATTAATTAAAATACGTATAATCGAGTATTCATTCCTCACCACTATACTATTTAATAACATTTACTTTTTAGATGTTCAAGTTGATTTTAGTAGTAATTGATATTTTATTATGAATGAAGATTTAGTATAACAGTTAAAGTCAAAGTAAAATCAGTTATTATATCTTTGAAATTTAGGTTTGATATTAGTATTACAGCAGAATACTTGTATTACCTCAATATATAAACTTCGTATACATATTTATAAATGGTTTAACCTAATATCATTATATATTATATCGAGAATAACAAGAGATATGAATTTTGGAATATAATGAATACCAAATTATTAAATATTATTAAACGTTGTCGGTAATCGTTCAGTAGTTTATGAGTAAAGAGGACTAGTTATTAACATAATGATGGTAAATTCTAGGTTGGGGGATGTACGAGGCATTATAGGATGGGTTTTTATTAATTTAATAACCCAATTCCATCGTATTGTATCATGTACAGGAGATTAATCGTAATTGACTTGTGTTATAAGTTATTGTAAAATAACGCGGTTTTGTAATCGATGGCACTGATTAACAAAAAGAGGGACGAGTATTGATTACGTCTTTTACCCGAATTAGCAAAGTTCCGCGGGCTATTTCATGAAAAAAAGGTAATAAACTTACTCCCGCATGAGGGAAAATCCTATTACTCAATTTATGTTCAACCGAATAACAATAGAATTTTGTTGAAACGATCATGGTGACCATTATATTTAGTATTATGGGATAAACTTTTAGAATTTGAACCTTAGGTTACGGATTTGATAGATAAGGGATAAATTGTACGATTTTTTTTATCGCTTACGGTGTCGGTATTATTAAATTTAAAGCCGGAGATGGGGAGAGGTAACAGTTATATATAGATTACCGGGTTTTGAATACAAACACCGAATAAAATAGTCTTCCCTTACTTTTAATTAAGAAAACCTTCTGCGCGTCATCTAAATTGACGTGGTTTACGAAGTTAGATGTTCAAGCGACCTTTTATTGTATTTAGGTAATAGTTGGATAGGAAAAGTTAACGGTTTTTCGTATTCGTTTCGGTTTAATTTGGTTATTAGTTTAACTTTTTAGGTTGGTAAAAGTACTAGGAATGTTTTAACTGTATATTAATTTTATATTAACGAATAATTTGGATACGTTTGTTATAATTTACATGAATAACCTTCTAGTCTTTTTTTCAATACTCAATAGGGTTATATACCGAAAGTTCTTGTAGTTTTAGGACATTTTCGCGATACTAGGTTTAATTTCAACTTAAAAAATTTGGACTTTGCAATTGATGAGGTAAAATACCCTGGTTTTATTATAAAGATTAACCTAGGTATTCGAGCCAACGCCGAAAAAGCTTGGTTAATACGCGAATAGTAATTTTCACCTACCGTTCGAAAGGTTCAATTTTTTTAGGTTTTATTCACTTTTATCGAAAAGTTATTTGTCATTTTTCCAATCTAGTCAATTATCTCGTTCGATTTACGAAGTAGGAAATTCGTTATATTTAGACTAATCGAGAGAAATATGACTTCTAAACGATGATGATTAAACTCGTTACGGCTACAATTTTGGTATATTAGAATTTTAATCGGTGAACAGTCGTAAAACTATATTATTTGAACATAACATTAAAGGGGTATTTATCGTGAAGGGATAGAGATAACATTCTCAAGTTAGTGGCATATTATTTCTTATTATTAAAGAATACAAAGTATAATTGAACTATATACAATAAAAAGCTTTTTGCGGTGGTATTTCATTTGAAAGCGTACTCAATGAAAGTATGTAGTATTCGTACCCCGTTTACTATTCTGATGAATTATAAGGGATTAAAGTTTTTTTTTTCGCTACGTTTAATTTAAGAACGTTATATTCGATAGGCGAAGGTTTTTTCGTTGTTCCAATATTATTTAAGTAATGAACCTGCGACTTAAGTCGCACGTCCAAGTATATTAAGCCGAAAATTATAATATAATCCATACATTAAGGATTAAAGTAGGCGAGTTTTTCAAACTATTTTAATAGCTGTAACTAATATAATAACAATATTTGTATACATTGTAAATACGTATAAAGCGGTAAGATATAGAGATAACTTTTTAAAAGGAAAGTTTAGTTATTAGATTATGACAATATTCGCCGCGAAGAAGTATCGTAAAACCTCAAAACGTTAAAGGTAACGAAATCGTCTCGGGCCCGGTCTATGCCCGCGTCGCCGACTTTAGTGATATAGGGGGATACTAAAACGTCGACGGTAATAATACTATTTCGGGTTCGTCCCACGTTAGAATCACCGACTTCGTTAATACCAGGTAATTACCTTATTTTCGGACCGGGCGTTTTCGTCAAATTATAGCATTAATGTTGGTAGGGCTTCAGACATTACAATGTTGTCAATTCAATTGGTCGAAGTAAAAGTAGTATTGCGTGGTCAAGTGGAGGATGTATTGTTCTAGGTTTGGAAGACCGCTAGCCGGTCTGCACTGTAATTTGTAGGTCCAACTGCTTGGCTCATGCCCTGGTGTGAAGCGTGGTATACTATACTCAACTTATACCTAATACAGTTAGCCTATAGAAAACAATACACTTAAATTTCAGTTCAGTATAGTCAACATTACTGTAAGTAAAGTTGACCTACTGCATTGAAAACACTACTATTCCAATACTGGCGGCTTTTTAGTTTGTACGCGCACGCCAGTATGCTGAACCAATCTTTTCTGGTAAGCACTGAATAACGAGCTCGTTAACAAGCCAGATCCCTATCAATTTCAATTGACTTCCGCATTTAAATACGCTTATTTGTATGCACATAAACCCTAATTGCAGTTAATTGCTCCACTGCTATGAGGTCCACTTTTATCGACTTTCATAAAAAGTTTTTCCACCACAGACCTATGTGATCCTTGACTTTAACCGTGCCAATTAAACAAATTAACATCATTCCTCCCCTGGTAGTCTTTTAATTTGCCAGCATATTCCTAACTATCGCCATTTAACTTGAACTTGTCGGGCGGCATATGAACATCGCCTATAATATATATAGTCAGCCTATTGCTATTTACCAACCTTTTAAGGGCTTGTTTTAGCGATGCCTTTGTTATAGCATTAGTAGGATTGTCTTTGACGTTAATCCATTGGAACTCTTTAATTTCCCCCCCTTCATAGTTTTTACCAAGTGTTAATACGTCGATTATCAGGCGTTTTGCTCTAGTAGTTCCAAGTTTCCAAAGGCATTCGAACAGGTATCTCGAACCGGTATAAATAACTACTAGAATTTCAAGGATAATAAATGGGCTGGTAATAAAGTTAAGGGTTTCCTATAATATTATCCTCATATTTAAACTTATCATTATGCCATAAACTTGAAAAGTTAATATAATTTTCGTCATCTTTTTATATTTAATAAAGTTTTCGTGAATTAGGTTACAGATATTGCTAAATTTGGTGTCCGGCTTATTTTTATTAATAAAGATTATTAGAAATCCGATATGTGTAAAAAGTCAGTGTTATTTACAAAAGACTTATCTGTAAAGATTCTTAACTTTGCCTTTGAAAGATTGATTAAGACCATATTAATTCCTTGCTCCAGATTCCGCATTTACCACTTAATCATTTTATTTAGCCGGTTAAAATCCTTGTCAGTTTGATATTGCGTTTAAGCTATGATAGAAAGGTTGTAAAACACATTCAATGGATAAAAGTTGGCAATATAGTTGTCATGGGTTCGCTGTTTCAAGTACCGTTGGGCCTTGTCCATATCAGTCTTATCGATTATAGCCAAATTAATACCCTAGCCCTTCTGGCGAAATTTAAGGCCGTTATTAATACTAAATATTCGAATTGACAAATTATTAAAGTTAAGTTAACTAATCTCCGCTAATGTTGGTACCAGCTTATAATTACAAAACTTGGAGTCCTTACTCGCCTGTTGTTCTAATACCAAAAAACCAGCCGTTTTAACAAAAACTTTATCGTTAATTTACATACCTACTAAGCTAAAGTCCCTCTTTGCATTATTAATAAGCGCGGGTTATATATCAAAGATTTTATACCTAACCATAAATTGAAATGCGACAAATATATTAAAAATGACTAGAAACTTGCTTTACCTAATTCATATTATAGTATTATAAGTTCTATTACCTTCCCTGCAAGGTAAATAATACCTAATTTCTACGGCAACTTTAACAGTTTAATCTATTGTATATCTATTATTAATTACGTATAAGCCTACATTATATTATAACTATTAAGTATGAATTTACCTTATGTTTTAGCTAATAAATCATTGGCTAAAACAGCTATCAAACGTTGGCTAATTTTCTAAATTGTTGAGAACTACCTAAGAATCCTGTTTGTACCTTTATAACCATATTCTTAAGCGATTAGGCGTAACTGTTCGTACTGACGTCCCATAGTTTTACCCCTAACGTCGTAAATAACCTCGATTTAAAAATCGTAACGTTTGGGTTTGAAAGGTTAAAACCAATGTTAAATACGAATTGTATAACTCTTTGAGTTAGTAAGCCGTCAATATCGACCTTGTCGCTTTCCTTCAATGGTTTGACGAAAGTCTTAATAATTCCTTTTACTCGAAGCTTCAATATCAAGTCATCGTTATCCTTTTCTTTCCTACTAACCTAAGAAATATTATAAATACGGCTCGGTAAATATCCCTATTCTTTAACTTTCCTTCTGCTCGGGGGTGAACCACGTTGGGGGCGTTTCTTTGACTTATCAATAACGGGTAGAAAAAGGTTCGTATAACTTAGTTATTTGGTTTGAAGATCTTTATAGTTAATAGCTCTAATATAAGGATTAATCTATGTGACGCGAAAAGATATAGAACCGTTAGCAGTTTTAACAAATACTTTAAAGTTCACGATACTTAGGGATTTATATGGGCCCTCCCATTTACCCAGTTTCCAACATACGATGACTTTACTTTATAACGGCAAAGCAATCACGTCGATTATAATAAGGCCGTTCTTTATATTAAAGATATTATTAAACTGGCGGCGTGCCGATTCCCTTCGCAATTCCTTTAAAGCCTTAATATAGACCGCAACACGCTTTTAGGTACATGTTAATGGTGAAGATTCACTTGTCAAACGTAAATACGTTTAAAAAACCAATAGCGTTAGAACTAGGTCTCTAAGGCCTATAATATCATTTAGGCCCTTTACCGCCGTTAAAAAAAGTGCCTCCGGATCGGTAAAACTTTCAATTTTCAATTTAAGGATATTATAAGTTCGGCGAAATATGGTATATATCCTTTTAACATTTTTAATACTTCAGTAAGCTTTTATAGACACCTGTTTACATTAGATACTCATTATCATGGCATTTTATTAAAATTGCGCCGCCATAAAGTTAGTATCGGTATCGTAGACAACGATATGAGGTAAATCTTGATATGTGTTAATCCATAGCATCCTTAGTATTTTCCATGTATCCTTTGTTGAAAGAAGCTTTAGAATCCTAGTTTCGTAAAATGAGGTTGTAGAGTTAATAACGTGAAAAACAGGCTTATTGTTAAAGTTAAATATGTTAATAAAAACCTTGTAGCTCAAGTCTTTATTATATTTTAATGTAAATTTAGATGTTAGACGGGTTTAGGTATACGTTTCATAGTGGTAAAAAGGCTTTTCAATATAATTTAGGACCAAGTATTCTATATCTTGATTCCTTTCGGACTTTACGACTTTATATATCCTGTTAACGACCAGGTAATTAAAGCTTCAGTATAACTAACGTATTTCTGTCTCCGTTAGGTTTTATACCACTACTTGAAGACCTTTCCTATCAATCTCTAGATAACCCCACTTAAAGACAATGGAGAATCTTGAACCATTTTTAACCAACTCGTTTATATTAATGTCAATATTAACGCTAAGGGTATTTTTATGCTTTAAGCAAAAACAGGGAGTTGGGGATTAAAAGATATTAAACGTAATTGCTTTTACAACAGTTTGAATTACCATTATACCTTATAACAATAATTATTCTCCTGGTTTAATGCTAACTTTAGCCTTATTAATATCGTAACGATTAATTTTAGTAGCTTTGATATTTTCCTTTCGTAGTATTATATACTGCAATTGGTCTCCTATTAAGTATATTACTACTCATATATCCGATATAATACCTTAAAACGTGTAGTCCGTATGATAATCTCGAGGATTAAAAGTTCATAAGAATTAAAAGCTTAATTAGGAAAAAGATAAAGATCTTTACCACCTAAGCAGTATAGAAAATTATAGACGGTTAATTATTGGGCCCCACTAGGAGCAGTATCTTTGTATTACTCTATCTACTTAGGGGTATTGTTGTCGTTAATTTTTTCTTCGCCTTCAAAGTTTTACGATTTAATTTTAATGGTTCTATTTAAAAGTGGCAAGGTATTACATATAGTATCTCACTTTTTATTTTTTCTGGCCGGCTGGAGGGTGCCGAGTTAACTACTAGCCAAAATTTCCATAAATTCAATATGTTTTACTACTATTCCGACGTCAATATTCACGGTTAATAGGTCCGTTTCAATTTTAACTCTATTAGCGCCAACGTGTTTAGTGCCTCTAATTTAAAATCAATAAGTTGAACTTTAGATGTCAAAAACGCTAGTAGGCGTACTTGTGGTCGGCGTAGTTAGCTTTCGTAGGGTCTATTATATTCGCTTTAGGGAAGTTGCCGTCTTAAGGGTATATATACAACGAATTTGGTATACGCATCATTACAGTAGCAAAAGAAAAACGTAACTAGTTAAAAAGCCTTTATAGGTAGCATCTAAGCGATATAAAGTTTATTTAAACTCATCAACGTCCGTAACTACTACCAGTAACTGTTTGCGAAGTTTGGCTTCGCTATTATGAGTCCTTTCCATTGCTTTTTAACACAGCATTAACTTGTCAATTATCTAGTTCAATACATTTATTAATTTTTATTAATTTTTTTTTTTTACTATTATTGCTGCTCACCTAGTAGTAGCTCAGTTTTGGTAATATTAAGTAAGTTGAACTTCGTATTCGAAATAGCCTTTTATGTCATCGTAAGTCTCTCGAAACATCGTTATTCAGGTTAGGAAAGTTAGGTAATAATTCCTAGCGTACCTTATAAAAATTCCAGGAAATAATAAGTAAAAACTAATAGAGGGAACCTTCATTAACTTACAAATGTTTACAAATGGTATTATCTTCATATTGAAAAGGTTATAGAACTTCCAGTTATAATTATTTGCATTAATCCTGATTTTGGCAAAATCTATAAAGAGATTGTAATTAATATTAACCATTTTGACAGGTCTTGGTAACAAAAAGCGATAGTTATCACAGTTTTCATTAATAGTGTTTCCTAATTTTTCAAGTTTTAGGGACGCCGATATATAATGTTAAAGGTAATTGCTAGTCGTCTGGCCTAAGGGGTAAAGTCCCGTGGTAAAAACTGTAATAGGATCTTGCGTGTTGGAAAACCTTCCATGAAAAGGTTTTTCAAGGGTTTAACAATTTTTATTAAAGTTCTCAAAGGCACGAGTGACCTGAAAGTTGTAAAAGGCTTAACGATATTATTTAAATGATTGGTATAAAGCACCGACGTCAATTTCTCTGGCTACTTGGGCGGCTGCTTCTTTATGTGCTCTTCCGTCGCTAAAAACGTATTTCGAGTTGTCACGTAAAGGCGTTGGATTGACGAACAGGTTACCAGGTCTCTTATCATTAACGCGTGAAAAGGCTTAACTTAGTTAAGGGCAAAGGAGAGTTCTCTTAAATCGTGTATAAGGGCGGTAAATTTCCTTAACACACTTTCCTTTAGGGCTTAAATCCTAAGAATGTTTCTTAAACTAAGCTAAATTGAAGTGCTTCTATATAGGCATTATATTGTCTTACGCTAGTATATAGATCCCTTACCGTTAAAATTACACCTTAATTCACAACTTAATCTCTTTTTAGAGTAAGGTTTTCATATTAATAGTATAATCGTTAAAGAGGTTTCAAAAGTTGAAGAAAGCGTGGTTAGGGTTATTCATATTGCTATGTTTAATTATTTAATAGTCGACAAAGTTAATAAGGTGCTTTTTGGTCGAGTTTTCGTCAATATATTTCCCATATCTATATTTATCATATATCGTAGTAAAAAAAGGTCCAAGAGCGTTAATTCCTTTTTAAATATTTTAAATAAGTTCAATCTTAAGGACTAAGACGATGTCGGATTTGATAGGCAAGGGACTTGATGATTTGTGATGAGGAGACTTAGGGTTTTAACGTGAAGGTGCGAGGTAACTCGGAGATTTAGCGTGGATTCGCGTAATGTAGCTTTTTCGGTGCGACTTAACTATTCTTGGTGTTTTTGCTCAGGATAGCAATCTTAGCGATTGAATTGTTATGGGGAATGAAAAAAAAAAGGAAGTAGGAGCAAAGGTTTTGTGTAAAAGGTAAGGTCGAATGTTGTTTGTTATTGTTGGTGATAGGCTAAGGTTAAAGGTTGTAAGTCGTGGGTATTAGTTGTTTATGCAGTAGTAGCACCTATAGTTGTACAGACTTCGCCGTTTTCTAACTTGCCGATTTGAGACTTTTAGTGGTCTATCTCCACACTCTTGAAAAATGGATCCGTGAAGATTTCTTGGAGTTTTCAATAGCGATACCGTCGTTAACTCTGGTCTGACGTAAAGGCTAACGCAGTCCAAAGATATTATTTACGTACTGCTGTAAAAACTGACACAGTAGTAAAAGCCCTTCGTAAGAATCTTTCCTCTACCCTAACGATAATATAAAACGTAACAACCGAAAAGTAACTTCTTCTTTTACTTATCCAATCTATGCTTACCCCAATAAACACTAATCGGTGTTGGTAGAGCTTTAGACGTTGCAACGTTGTGATTAGATTGGTTGAAGGAACAGTAGTATTGCGTGATCAAGTGGTGGATGTATTGTTCTAGGTTTGGTAGACCGCTAGCCGGTTTGGACTATAATTTGTAGGGCCAATTTCTTGGCCCGTGACCTAGTGTGAAGTGTGGCATACTGTACTCGACTTACAACCAATGCAGTAAGCCCATACAAATAAAAAAAACTCAACTTGCAGTTCAGTATAGTCAACTTTACCATATGTAAAGTTGACCTACTGCCCTGAAAACAGTACTATTCCAACAACTAAGGTATAAAAAACGACCCATTATATATAATACGTTTACTAACGGTTACTAAAAGCGTTAAACTTTTTTTTGGAGGAAAAAGATGCTTGATATAAATTAAGAATTATAGGATCAACCCAAGTGGTATATTACGTTAGAATAACCGTTAATAAATATTAAATTAGAAATCACTAACGCCGAAAATCTTAAAATAGGATTACTAATAGATAATTATAGGTTTTCAAGGTAAAAACATTGTATTTCGAGTCCTTTAACGGGATTATTATTCAACAGGGATAGTCGTGAATATTCGACGCCAATATCGAATGTATACGTAATAAAACGATACGAAGCCTCGTCGCACCTTACGATAAAGCCCCCTTTAACCCGTTTTTATTCCAAATCATTATTAATCCTATAATTTCATCGATTTTATAATCAATTTATTAACTATCATTAATAGCCCTTAATACTTGTTAATTTTTACGAATCAACTATTTAAATTCATTCCACTTAAAGTTATATAATCTTTCATCACCAAAACGTATATTAAAAGATTTCAGGATATATGATAGCGATTTGATTGATACCCGGCTTCTATTATTAGCGATAGTGGTGTGGATGAGGTAAATAAATTTTGAAATATTTTGTGTTTTTTAATAGAAATTGATTAACCGTTATAGACAGCATACTAGAAATAAACGGACAACAGTACCAAACAAGTGAATTAAGAGATTTCAAAAGACTTACGAATAGTCTTTACCTTTTCGCAATTCAATTGGGTATTATATCTCCCCATTTATTAATATAGGTCAAATAATTGAGAGTCGACAATTATCGGATTTATTATAAATCGACTGGTTGATGGGTACGAAATATTCCCTATCTCTAAGGTTAATGGGAAAATCAAGTTATTGATTCATTAGGCGACATAAGTCTCCACCTTTTTAATATACATTCGAGAAGATAGGAGGTTGATTTAAACTATTATGAAATAAAAAAATAAGGAATAAAAATGACGGTAAACCATCGATGACGCCCGGCGAAACGATATAAAATAGGCGATTAAGATTAGTTTAACTTACGTAATATTGAAACTTATCGCTTCAATAACAACCTCAACTAATTATACAATTATTACCGGATCGTTGACGTTCCGAACCCGTTAAGTATTGTTTCAAATACTTTCAAAAAGTATTTTGTATTTCATACGAATTTAAATAAACGTACGGATACGGGTCCCTTTTCTTCATAAATCCTCCCCGATTTTAAACTAAAATTAGTCTTTATAACAAGCGATACAGGATAAGATATATACAAAAAAAAAAAAAATTTTAAGATAGTTACGTTCCAAAAAAGAAAAGGGACGTTATTCGTTATATATTAGTTAACTAGAAGGGTCAAAATAAGCCAAAGTAAAAGCAATGGAAAACTATCAGTATACGGTAGCTTTAAATAAATTTAAAGCTTAATAAGGGAACGTTAAACTTTATAATAACCCAATATTTTAAAGTCGACATCGACTATTTCCCAAATAACTTAGTTAGAGCAAATCGACTTTACCACAGTAATAATATCATTTTAATAGGAAAAGGGGAAAATTTGATAATATTATAATACAATACAACATCTAAGGTCGGATATAAATTGCCTGTTTTCTTTGGATAAATATCCGATCGCAAGGCCGCTTTTACTTTGAATTACCAAATTTCACCAATAAGTTATTGTTGTTATTATTATTATCCTAGTCTTCTCAATAGTAACGCCGTTAACGTTGAAAACCTTGTTTCAATTGGTTTCTAACGTAGGAAAAGATCTGTAAGAGCGGATGGCATAAGGCGAGGCTTGTATTAAGCGACATCAACTAGTATGGCTGATGAAAGGCGGGGCGAGTATTAAGCGAAGCTGATGATAACGAATAACGTTGGGTGGGGCGGGTTTTTTGTAAAGCTGACGACAGCAGATAACGTGGTGCGGAGTGTGGGAAACGGCCGTTACGGCGGAATATAAAAGACTAGAATATATTAATTTGTATTCAGGTGACGAGATTAGTACGGGCACGGTCGTTCACCCATTTACGTGCAGTTCGATCAATACGCATTTAGTAGAAGTTGATCAAAGGAATGCAAGTGAAGGATCGGCTTCTACGATTATATTTTTGATATTATTCATTACGTTTTATGTGCCGTAGCCTATGTTGATTATGAAAGATATAAATTACGTAATTATATCATTCCGCTTATGAGGGATAAGCCTACGCAAAGATATACAGAGAAAGTTCAAAAGTACTGGGATAAAGACGTTTCGTATTAAGGTACAGGCAACTGAAAGCGTTTTATTACGATAAATAGACGAAATGATCGATAGCGACAAAGACGTTTTAAAACATAACTAGACCTCAGCCAAGGCGTTATAATGAAAAAGGTGTTAATTTATATTACCGGGATAGAAAAGACGCTCTAGGTTTATGTAATATGATGGAGTCAGGTAAATTAATTTACTAATGTTAACAAACTAAACGTAAAACGCGTTTATAGTCCAGGCCATTAACTTAACCTTTACTGGCGAGGAATAAAATATGGTTATCGTCTTCGAAATTTACAATCAGTTACTGTAATAGTACGTGTAAGCAAAACGAAGCGGCAAGTAAATTTATCTTTTAGACATACTGTAAAAAGTATTTAATTTACGTCGGTTTTTTTGTATAATTAATTTTCAGGCACATTTGCTATATTCCTTCCGATAGATGTGATATTTTCATTGAAGGTAAATGATGATATAAATAAAAGTTATTTAGAAACTGAGAACATAATTAATATAGGATATATTAGCGTTTTTAACCTGTAATAGGAGGAGTTTATTTTCGTCTTCGTTGTCATTAAGTATAAAAAGGTCGCCTTAAACGCGAGGTGGTTATATTTTACAATCAATGGTAATATATTACGGTATGAAAGGGCGAAGTATTTTTAAAAAGTCTCATTATCGTTATTAGAGGCGTTAATAATAATATAACTTATGCTGAAACCGTTATTATTATTAACTATATTAAGAAGGCGAAGCTAATGGTATATAAAACGGTGACGGATAAATAAAGACTATAATAGGAATCAATGAAGACGGTTATAAATAAGATTAATAGAAAACGTGATAAGGATAAGTAGTGTAAGGGAAACTGACTAAGTAGGAAGGAAAGGGAAAAAGGTTTTATAAGTTAAGGTAAAGAACGTATTTATAAGTATAAGCAGATCGGAATCGGCAAAATCTATACGTTATACGGCACTTTAAGGGGCGCGTAATACGGTGACTCCGGCTTATAAAAGGAGCGCGTTTTATGGCGGCGGCTGCCTGGAGAAGGAGCGCATTATACGGAACCAGCGGCCTAGGGTTAAAGTAACATCTACGTTATACGGTATATTAAAAATCGCGTTATAGATCCGTTTTTACCTCACGTCCGACCCAAGTATTAGGCGAATACAGCCTATGCTTAGCTTTTAGCCGTCGGAATACCGTAGCCGTTACATCTTTTAATAAAATGAGGGGCATATTATAAACTTAGGTCATTTGCTATGAAGTCAATAGGTTACGTGACTATATACCTAATAAGATATGTAATACCTGGTCTGAATTTGCTCCGAGTGCGGTTGTCAAGCAGCACGTGCTAGAGCACGTAACAGGCTGTGTACGGACCATACCCATAAGTCCTTCATGAAGAACAACTGTAGCCTCTTCTAGTCTTCCGCTTTTACCACAACAGTAAACCCCATTTGGCACCTGCTTGGTTGACTATCGTAGGTCTAACTATAACAAATCGAACGATTATTTAAGGCCTCTAGACTAAATCACCGACGATATATGCATAGCTTTCTACTTAATGAAATAAAGTATTAAATCAAAAATTATCGGGTGTAAGTATAAAAAAATACTAATAAAGGCACCATAAGGTATGGGAAAGCATGAACAACACTATATACCACTTGAAAAAGCATATATAATACTATCCAAAAATGTAATTATAAGAAATTAATCCTACAAATAGCGACGAACACGGTAAATAAAATATACGGCTAGAGTAGGTTAATTCTAATACTCCTTATTTTGAATGCCTACCCTAGACTTAATATAGATTTAATACCATCTACAGCCCAGATATAAATTATAAATACAATAACTAATGCCATAGTAACATTAAGCTCCCCGTGGGCTAGAAACAATATTTCGAAAGTATTAGATATAAAAAAAAATCTGCGTAGAACAAACGTTTCAAATTTTTCATTACAATTGAAAAATTTGGATTACAAAACGAAAGACGAATAAATTAACCCTTTAGACAATTAACGGGTATAAGAGCTATGACGTACTAATAAACCTACCAAATGATACGATTCTTGTTCGTTACATATTAATACGCAAATATAAGAAAGAAATGGTAAACGATAACAGCCTGGAAATATTATCTAAAAAGTGGTACTATCAAACCTACTTTTACAACGACGAATTTAAACCGTCCCCTAATCTTATACACCACTTGAATACCCCTTTATAACCATTAACACCTAACGAAACCGACCTATCTAAACCAAAAAAAAAAAAAAAAAAAAAAAAACAATACCACGTCGCCAAGGATATCATTTTCACTCGAAAAATGAAAGATGTTTTAAAGCCTTTATTACGGGCTCTTTCATTCTTTGTAAGGAAACGGAAAACCGCGATTTGCGTATAAATCGCTGCCCAAAAAGCACTATAACCCTCCTAATAGCCCCTTGTAATAACTAGAACAAAAATAAATCACTAATTGAATCGAATAAAGCGGTTTTAACTTCAAAAGGTTTTAACTAACGGTTTATTTTATTTATAAAAGTTTTCCTACGCGTTTCATTCATGAATTAAAAAATAAGGCCGACAAGCCCTATGCAAAAGCCGCTTCATAATTAAGGAGAACGATAACACCAGCAAAGAAGATATTATAATGTAATCGCCTACTTTAAAAAAATATCGTTTAATTTTAACATTCATCGTCTCTTTGCATACACCCTATAACCTTTTTATCGAGCTTCATAATATCATTCAAGTTTATATATAGTCGGACAAACAGCTTTCACTATGAATCTATGTACATATACTATTATAGCTTCAAAAAAAATTACTCATCCAAAACAATTTTACGTATATTGAAATCGCTTTCTGAGTTAATAAAAGTAAGGCTGTATTAATATTCTACCCATTAAATATATCATATAAAGCGGTTCAAAATAGCTAATTCAATCTTCAGCCTATACATTTTAAGTTTAAAACCACGTTTTAAAGGGTTTACATCTACTATTATACAAACGGACGATATACTAGAGTTATATAATACGATGTTTTTCCTTATGGAGGAAAGGAAGCTTATGAAATCCGGCCTAATCACCCAACCAAAAGTATACCTAGTATAAAACCGAGTAATTGACTGCAAAAACGAAATTTAAAACTTAGTTTAAAAGTGAAAATTGAATGAATTTGCATTACAGAACCTAATAAACACGGAAGTAGTAAATAAATACAAATGTCAACGTATACGAAACTTTCAAATAATATTAATCACTTAGATGAAAGTAGTATTTCACCTTTTGGTCACCGTATAATACTAAAACGACCCTTCAGATAACGTATATAAAATGTTTAATAAACGTTTCGCATAGCGAATAAATAATCAAAAACGCGGTTGACAATTTGTGCTGCTCGATATATGTATAGTAAAGCTTTCTATTTTTACTAACAGTTTTTTTCGCGAATGATACAGATTGCAACTCGTAAGTAGGATTTTATTACATTTATGATAACTAAATACCTATCCACACGAGTTTACTTCTTTTGAAATATTATTTATTAAAGCTCAACAAAGTTTAAGAGGGTTATTCTAAGCGATTCAACTTAAAAAATTTACGGAATTGTTAGCGGATTGAACTTTGGAATCATTATAACAACAATCAACCAGATGATTATTTTAAACTGTAGTTTAAAACGTCTCCATTCAATAAACTACAATAATTTCCCCCCCTTTTACGAATATATTGTTCAGTCCGGTACCACGAATCAAAAGCGCTGTATAATCGATATTATTGCTTTACTCGAATCATACCGGCGCCGTAAAATGTGAAAAAAAACCGAAGTAAATTGACAGAAAGTTAAAAATGAAAAATACAATAATTGAATGCGCCCCAAAAAAGAGTTCAAAGTGTTCGTATTAATGAATTTGTTTTTATAAACGTTGTTAAAAAATTATAAAGACCCTAACATATCTAAGCAATGTATACCGTTCTTAACGTTTTATCGTCTTTTAATTTTAACATTTCTATTGCCGTGAAGACTTCATCTCGATTTATATTTACTATTTCCACCGCTTTCAACATATTATCACTTTTTTCCTAATACTTACGACTTTACTAAATAAAATACCCACTCTTTTCCCTAAAAATTCAACATTTTCGCTATTATTTTTTAAAAAGTAATTTCATCATTATATAACGAATGAACATTTAGCTGAATAAAACGAAATAATAAAAATAGTTAGCTAGTCTCTAATAAAGGTTGAAGGGGAGAGCGGCACCGCGTTTTTTGTCATCGTCTTCGTTATACATCTTCTCGCCATCTTTGCCGCCGCCATTACTACTAACGATGCCGAAATCACCGTTATCGACGCTGCTACAGATACCACCGAAACAAGGGCCCCGCATCTTAGGCTATATGTCCTTAAGCAAGGGCTCGGGGGGATCTTCACCCTCCTTATGACAACATACGATAACCTTATCGAACATACCTACGTAATATATTCGAAAGCTCGCCATTTAAGTAATTATAACTGTTGCTATCTCTCTCGACCACCAATTAACGTTTCCTCTTCCATTGATATAAGCTTATTTAAGCTATTCATAAAATGGATATTTTTAAAAAGCGCCTCAAATTATATATTCAAATAATAAGTTGTTATTAACCGCGATTGAAATTAGGGGTTAAATTAAAGTCGTTGTAAAAACGGGGGGCTTATACTAACGCCTTGGCTTTCGGCGCCAAAACCACCGAAACAGGGGCATATTCATTTCTAATCAACCTGTAAGAGTAATAACGTATCGACCAACCACTGATTAACGGAAATCTCTAATAAAACTACCCGCGGCTGCGAACGCGAAACGATAGGTGTATTTATTAACTGCTCGGTGAAGAGAACCCATAAAAGCCGTTTTAACGCTTCATATGCCAAAAAGACATTATGATGCACCTTGAAGATCAACGATTCGAGGAGATGTGCTAAGTCGACCGCCTTCAACTCTTTTACGAAAACTTTGAAATAATATAAATCAAGAGGGAAATTAATTATATGAACTGCATTACAGCTTCCTTTGGTTACATTTTAAATGATGGTGGGTAATTATTATAAGTAAAGGGGTTTTTACCCGTAACGAAAAGGTAAAGTTAATAACCTTTAAACCTCCTCTCCTTTCTCATTAAAGGGTAGGAGGAAAAGGGGTAGTGATCTTATTGGCGGTGGCGGCGACGAAATAGGATAAGAAAAACTTTAATTGACGACATATTATTTAACAAGATGGGTTTAGGGGAAACGTTAACGGTGGTGCAGTGGGCTACGACAACGAAAACCTCCTCGAGCTTACATTGCCATGTCAACTAGCGCCTAATTCAGCGGTTTCTACGTGTTAAATGATTCCAGAAACAGTCAAAATATAACTTTCGTTAAGTAACTTACACATACAAAGTGTACGAATAATTAAGTAAAAAAATAGTATGGGTATATATACGGCAATAAATTTCTTAGGGATTTACTGTGTAAAAGGGGGTGCATCCTTCAAAAAAAAAAAAAATTTACTTAAACGAATAACGATACATTTTTATATGAACCCCAAAATATCTCATACCTATAATGAAGCTACACATTAATCATTAAACTCTAGAAAATTAACAACAACAACGACATTAATTATTATACCATTATTAATGACTGAAACTTACTAAGGCCTCATTATAACCATTACCGCAGTTAAAACTACTAATCCACACCTTTATAATTTTATATCATAGCAACTATTATGGTTAAAACTACTCAACCAAAACTTACAAACTTGGGCTATAACCATATAATGAACAATTAGATAAATGATGTAATAAACTAAATAATTACTAGTAAATTACAAACACTAATTTTAACTATTAAATGACGCATACAAATTATTGCTACTGTATTACCGACATAAAATATATTCATTTCATTACGGATACGGGTCGCATTGAAAAGAAAAAGAGAAAGTTACCTATGTAAATATTATAATATATCTTTATAATTAATAAACTGCTACTTTACAGGTTACACATTTAAAAAATACATGGTAAAGTACCACTTTGTATAGTATATTTCTACGAAATTTCTAATAATGTGCCTATACCTAAAAGAAACATTAGTAAAGTGTACGGTAAAGTGCTACTATTAAGAAGGGAAATTAGTAAAGTGTATGGTAAAATGACACTGCCCAGGTGAAAACTTATACGCTGCTACTCAAGGCGTACACTCTCTGGATGCCTCTTCTCCCTTTGATCGACTTATCTTTGATATACGCCAATAATCTCTACCATTATTATTCTTTTCTTTACACTCACGTGAATAGGTTTCGACCTTACCGACAAAAACTAATATTTTACGAATGAAGACAAGATACCATTAACGACGAGGACGTCATCTTAATTACAAAACCCGGATACACTTTTAGTTTCG
Organism: Anisogramma anomala; assembly: GCA_038502455.1. Classification (NCBI taxonomy): domain Eukaryota; kingdom Fungi; phylum Ascomycota; class Sordariomycetes; order Diaporthales; family Gnomoniaceae; genus Anisogramma; species Anisogramma anomala. The sequence goes on along the minus strand of JASMMZ010000004.1, from coordinate 17,289,373 downwards.
TTAACCGTCTTTTGTACAATCGAAATGAAACTAGCCGTCAACAATTGGTACTTAGAAATACCATGATATAGGAATTACTCGTCGATGGTTACTATAAACTCTACGAATTTGGACCTAAACGTATAATGGCTATATTAAATAGACTTCACTTTCGATTTAAACTTAAATTTGTTAAGACTCATTATCAAGATTTCCTATGATATAGGGAAACTTAACAAAATTATCAAAATGCTGAAGGAATGTTAAAATTAATATAAACGCCTATGAAACCGATATGTACCATCTATATAGGTTTTATCGTATTCTGGACACCTGTTTTTTCTCTAGGCACAACGTAATATTTATGTGTAAAAAAACAATATGATATTATTATGCAGGTAATATACAAAACAATAAAGCAAACGATTTTTTTTTCAATATACATAACCAATATGGCTGTGAAATAAGCTGTTCTCTTTTTGAAGCATTTATTATTGTTCAATTATCCTTATCCCAAAGTAATATTCTTTAATATTATTTTTGATTTTTCATTTGAATTTTGGAGAAGGACTATGTAAACGCTTTAGAAGGAAATTAATAATGATAATAGCCCATTATCCTTAGGCTAATGATTAGTTTGTGAAAGAAAATCAAGCTGTTAAGCTGTCATTGCGTTACTACATAACTAAATACCTTAAATAACCATGGATCGAGTATATTCCAATATTATAATTGAACATTAATAACGTCTATTTTCGAATAATTCAAGCCAATACTTACGTATTCCTTTTAAACTTTAAGTTTCAATTACTGGTGAATTGCCTTATTCCATAAATACCTCGCCAATAAGCTGATATACGTGTTATGAGTGAACAATTAAGATGAGATGTTCAACTGACGATAAATATTATAATCTTAAAGACCAAAAATCGATACTATAAAAACTGCGAATAATATGATTTAGAGGCTTATAACCGAACTTAATTCAAAACGTAACTGAGTATATAAACGTTCCTGTCGCTAAAAAAATATTTTCTCGACTGAAACCGTTTAATATTATAGATGAGGTTAATAAACTCGTTTTTACTTTAGATTTTCATTCAAAAAACGTTTTTACAGCTAACATTTTATATCTGACACCTACTCGAGGTAATTTAACTTTGAAGCCAGTTCATTCGCCTCCTACTCCTATAAAATACGAAGGTAATAAGAATCGATGGGAAATTGAGAGTATATAAGACAAAAGGTATAATCGCCGCTGCTAAGTGGGTTAAAAAGTATAATATCTTATACTATAGGAAAGATATACAATACGAAAAGATGAATAGGTGAATTATAAGGACTTGGAATATGGCAAGGAATTGATTGAGGAGATGAAAAAGAAAATTGGATAATTTACGAAAATAATAGTAGCTTTCTTACGCATGTTACTTCTCGTGAGTACCCTTTCTCGTGAGAAGCTATTTTCACGAAACATGATGGAATTACCGGGTTTGCTTATAATGGAGACATCATGATTTTTGTCCCCTGGAATTTATTAGACCTAAGTAGAGCATCAATCCCCACCTGCCTTCTTTGCTATTATACTTACAAACCTGTTGCAATCGTTGCAGCTACAGAAACCCATACTTGGTTTCTTCATCCTTTAATACACTGGAAAATAACACCACCACCAACAAGTACCAACAAAGTCTGGAGAAATTCAATAACTAGTGGACTAGCGCTACCATCGCTAATTTAATATAACTATATTTAAAAATAGCGTTCAATGATTATATTGAGAAATATAGCGCCTCATTGCAAAGATTAGAAAAGCTCTTCGACTTTATTTACTTTCAGTATTATCCTCAACCAATATTTGGAAAACCTAATCTTATTCATTAAAAAATTATGATTTTCCAAAGATTTAATTACTTTTCACGTCTAAAATTGTTACGAGAATAAATTCGGTCATTTGAAAAATATCAATCAGGATTCTAAATATAAATATAGCTCGATAACTACTTTATCTTTTCAACAATATAAAACGAATATATTAATCGTACTTTCAAATTCGTCAAATATATACCCAATCATTATAATAATACTGCATGCAGTATAGTATATCAACTTTACTTACAGTAAAGTAGACTATAATGAACTGAAATTTGAGTGTATTGTTTTTCGTGGGCTTACTGTATTGGGTATAAGTTAATGACAGTACTCCATACTTCACACTAAGGTACGAGCCAAGAAATTGGCCATACAAATTACAGTGTATACCGATTAGTGGTCTGCTAAACTCAAAACATTATATCCACCAGTTAACTACGTAATACTACTGTTACTTCGACTAATCAAATCGACAACGTTACAACATCTAAAGCCTTACTAATAAGAATTAGTACTTATTAAATTAAGTATAAATTAGCTATTTAAAAGAAAAAGATACTTTTTAGTTCTTACGTTTAATATTATCGTTAGAGTTAAGGAAAAACTGTTATGAAAAGCTTTTACAAATTATGGCGGGTGTTACGGTAACAAGTTGAAAAGACTTTTAGGTTGCGGCGGTTTTAATGGCAATTGAGAGGTAAAAACGGTATCGCTATTAAAACCATTGAGAAAATTTTACAAATAATTTTTATACACGATAAATTTTTTTTTTTCAATTTCAGTAAATTAGCAAACGGTTAAAAATATACTATTACACGTACTTCTATCGTAAAACGAACTAAGTCTTATAACCAAATTAACAAATAACTGTTAATCTTTACTAATAATCACCTCTGAACTTACCCTTTATACCTGACCTTTGCCTTCACTTTACTTGTTTTTCATTTCCTATACGCCAACTTAATCGTTAAAATCGCTACTCTAGGAGAAAACATCAAGTCGAGATAAAAAAATCACGTCGCACGACCTCACGCCAAATTTCCAAGTCGCTAAATTTCTATTCGACTTCATGCCAAAACATCAAGTCCCCATGACCACGATTACTACGTACCTTACCTTACGCGATCCATATACGCTCGGATATTAAAATAGATTCCGTAAGCGCTTACTTGAAAACTATTACCGACCCCGCTTAAAAAGAAGCAATTAGGGCCCTCGGACTCCTTTTTAACAAGTATTACAACTATGAACTTCAAGGATGAAACGTTAATAAAAAAAATGAAAAAACATTTAAATAACTAGATTGACTATTGTATCGTTAATTAAAACAAAGATAGAAGTCATAACTGCGTAAATAATACTTTTTATAAATGTCGTAAATTTTTCGGCAAGTGAACTGTGAATATATAGGAAAAGAATTAAAAAGTATTAAGTTAATATCAATGAAAAAACTGAAAAAGCGAGGGTTTTTTATGCTAGAAATAATGACATTAAGTTAACAAAACCCTTTTTCGTCTTGTTTTAATTAATAGAGTATCTTTCAAATATAAACTGCAAGGGGGAAGATATTAAAAAGCCATAACACCTTGACACGTAATTTAAGAAACCTCTTGTATACTCCTATTTAAATTAAGCCTTGTTACCTATTAACAATAACAAACCTGTTAACCAATTCGATAGCCTAACAAATTTACGTGACAATGCGAAATACATTTTTAACGGTAGTTGAATACATAAATCAGCGGCCGCATATACGGTTAAAAGAATTAACGTCGGCACTTTATCCTAGTTAATTAAATATGATAGTTAAGTCTCTTAAAACCTCCAGGTTTTTATTACACTTTAAAATTTTAATTAAAATCGTTAAACCACTTAAAATCCTTTTTACGAAAGGTTTTCCTATGCGCGAAACCCTATCACAGGTCCTATTATAAGATTTTATCCTTCGAGCCAAGTCACTAGTAATTACCTTGAACACTGTACATCAAAGACTTCAAAACTTAAACTACCACGAAACACCACTAATAAAGATTAGAATAATTATCGCGACTTGCTATTAAAGTCTGTTAAAATAGTTGATATCAATTATAAGTTTGGTACAAACTTCGTTCAAATTAGATATAATATTAAAAATTAGAACAAAAAACCCTTCAACTTTTCAAAACGAAGATAATACCTTTTTCAAATATTTATAAGTAACTAGTGGTTCCCCATTTTGGTTTCACTTACTATTTTCCGGAATTCTTTTAAAGTACGCCAAAGATTATTACTTGAATTTCTAAACACGAGCTATCAGGTTTCGCTAAATTTATAACGGAATAAAGGGTTACTTTAATTATAAAGTCTATTCTACGTAATATTTTATAAATCCGGATATTAAGTGGTGAGTGATCATAATGATTCAGAAGGAAAAAGAGGAAATAATAATCAATTTGTTTAATTAGATGATTAACAGGTTACTGTTCTTTCATAAAGTAATAGGAAAGGCATACATTAATAAAGTTACACTTCCAAAGTAGGTGCAGGTAACAGTTACTAGCTTTAATGAGTTTAAATACGTTTTGTAAGGCCAAAATACTACTTACGAAGGTTTTTTTAACTGGTTACATTTTTCGTTCGCTACTATAATGATACATATGCCAAATTCACCGAGTATATACCCCTAAAACAGAAACTCCTTTCACGAAAATGAAAAAGGTTTTGCGTTACTTAATAACGTCGACCGTAAGAATAACTTTAAGCATTAAAAACGCCTAATGGCCTCAAACTAAAAACAGCAACAACTACTTTAACGTTAATAGGGTCAAGATCAAGACGGTTGATCTAACTGTAAAGATTATAGTAGCAATAGTAACAAAAGATATTGAATTTATAGTAAATATAGTTGTTAGTTAACTCGTTACCCCCCCACCGAGCGTGATAACAAAAAGGTAGTATATTATATTTAGTAAACTATTTGTTTCTAACGAGTTTACTTAAATCAAATAGCAAACTTCGAGAGCGTCGAGTCAATTCACGGCGATAATATCTTTAATCGGATTGAATGGAAAGAAAATACAGCTCTTAACGCGATTCAAAAATTAGCCAACTACGTTTTTTTATACCATTTACTTAATAAAAACACTTACTTTTACCTTAACCATGTATTTATCCCTATATACACCTTTAATCTCCGCGATTATTACGCGAACTACATGTTTTACGGTATTATGCCAAATACAAGGAAAATAAGGTACTTAATAGAAGACTATTCGTAAGACGTAGCATTATAGAAGGAAATTATTATAATTACTAATATCGATCGTTACGATGTTAGCAAAGCGAAAGTTGACTTAAGATCCGGCTAATAACTATAGTTATTAGGAGTAAGAGTAATTTTAACTATTTTAGGAGCGATTTCATTTTATAATTTCAAGTTTCTTACTCTCTTTTTCCTTTGTTTGTAGTTTATAAAGACTTTCGGTGTTAATATTAACGTTAACACAGACGAGCTAGTTAAAAACGGCCAGAGGTTTCCTTTCGCCTTTAAGTAGGGGTATCTATAGTTTTATCTTCAAGGACCTGAAGTAGTAGTATCAAGTCCAACGAAGCCGTATATATGTTAATTATACCAGTACTTTAACTACCCAACTGTTAATAGGCTTTATCAAGTCCTAAAATCCGTAATGTATAAAAATGTGGAATACCTTGCTCTTAAAGCCATAGAAAAGCTCTATTATTACTGCTAAACGTATAACCAAGCCCCTCGGTGATTTAAGTTTATATTAAGAAACAACAAAGATATCAATTATGTGGTCTTTGAAGATGTGTTTTACTTGGATAAAAAACCTCTCTTTGACGTCCTTTACTTCAGATTCTCCTTTTGTAAAGATAAGTTTAAACAGTCCTTTTCGATAAAGGATACGTAGGAAACATTAAGGACATTGTAAATTAATACGTACCAGGGACCATCTAGAATCGACGTTTATAATACCGGTACCAACTTTTCGGCGGCAAAGGTTTAGGAAGATTCCAAAATAATAGGTATTTAGTGTAAATAGGTACCTGTAGAGGCTCACTAGGGTATTATAAAGGTTAAAAAAGCGCATACATTACTTCTTCGAAAGTACAATTTTCTACGTTGGAAATTGGAAGTTTTACAGATCCGGAGCCACGTCTTTCAATAACGGTAAAGTTCTAAAAAGATATTATAGGCCATAACGGCCTAGTTCTAACACTATTGGTTTTCAAAGAGTACCTAGTCTTAACGAGTAAATCTCCACTTTTAATAAGTATTTAAATGCATTTTGAGGTTTACGACAAAGCTTTGAGAGAATTTCGAAGATAATTGGTATATTGTCAGGTTATTAATGCCCTTAACACTAGGAACATCGGTATAAAAATTAACTTATTTACTTTACCGTTATAAAGTAAAGTTTTCGTATAGCGGAAGCAGGGTAATTAAAAGAGCCCGTACAAAATCCTAAATATTATAATCTCCAAAATAGTTCTTTAAACTGCTAACGGTTTCAAATTTTTCCGAATTACCAAGGTTACGCCCTATATGAAAGCTACTAACGATAAAGACCCTTAAACCAAAAGACTAAGTTAATACGAATATCCTCTACCTATCATCTATAAGCCGATAAAACTTTGCTAAATCGGACGACCCCCGAATAAAAGAAACGTTAAAAATAAGAAATACACAGCGGGCTGTATTTAAAGTACTATTTAGGTAAGCAGGGAAAAGAATAACGAAGACTTAAACTAAAGCTTCAAATATAAAGGATTATTAATACCTCCGGCAAACCTTGTAGGGAAAGCGATAAGGTTAAGATTAACGGCTTACTAATTAGAAGGGTTATACAATTCGTACTGAAGTCCGATTTTAACCTTTAAAACCCAAATATCCCTATTTTTAAATCGAGTATTATTTACGAGGTTAAAGGAAAAATTAAGGGGCGACTGTAAGAAAAGTCACTTTAATCGTTTAAGAATATAGTGATGAAGGTAAAGACTGAATCCTTGCGTAATCGCTAACTATTGAGAAGATGAATTTTCTTTTGGCGGTCTTTTTAGCATTCAGTTTATTAATAAAACTAAGCGTAAGTTTACGTTTCATGACTGTAATATAACATCAGCTTATATGCAATTAGGAACGTATCTACAGCGGATTATATTACTGGAGTTACCGTAGTAACTATATATCATTTACCTTGTAAAACAACGAATATAATGTATTAAGCTACTATACAAACCAGGTAAAGTAAGTGAATATCAATTCCTAACCGATTAGTCGTGATATAAATTAAGGTAAGGTATAAAGTTTTTAATATACAACCCGTACTTACTGGTAATGCAAAAGCACGATTTCGGCCTAGTAGGTATACAAAGTAACCATACTATTTTCGTTAAAATGGAAAGTTTTAGGACATCGGAATAATAGGCGATTGAGGACGTTCACTTTTGAAATTACAATCCGATTAAGACGTTGGAGAAGGGCAGTTAACTTGACTTTGATGAATAGTCAATCCGCATACTTAGTGTTGATGCTGGCTTTAGCTTTCACCAAAAATAAAAATCAAACAGGGTACTATTTTGGACACGATTAAGAAGACCCACGTGGCTAAGGCCTGATGATACTTCAAATAACGTGTCCGTGGTAGGTTTATTTTTACCTTATGCCAACTGGAGGTATTATACTACCTATTCATCATGGTAAAAATATATGATATAACAGATAGGGATTTTAACCCGCTGAATATAAGGATCGAGTAATAAATACGAAACTTAAATCAAGTGATTAATATAACTCTAATCGATTTGTCGAAGGATAATTTCATAATATTTATGGATAGATTCTCCAGTAATAACACCAACCTGTTTTTATAGATCGGCTTTTTAATTACCTGTATTAACGAAGATAAGCGAAAAACCTAGGCTAGCATTATCGGCAACATAATATACTAGACTTTCGTAAAATATTATAGGATTATACGAAACGTGTTAGCTTCAAAGGTTTATGGTATAATAGCAGGTTCTCACATAGGCATATCAATACGCAAAACTCTTAACTTTATTAATATATAACTAAAGATTCCTTTTCTCCTGGTCGTAATTTGTACCAACTCGAAAAGCCTGTTCGGATGCCTTTTGAAGCTCGGAACCACTAGCGAGAAAAGCCAGATAATTGACGTAATAGAACTTCGTAAAGCCTACGAAAGGAGGGAAATTAAAAAGTTCCGGTGGATTAACGGCAAAGACAATTTTACTAATACTATAACGAAAGTATCGCCGAACAAGGCCCTGGAAAAATTTGTGGATAGTAATAAACTAACTATACGTATCGAGGGCTACGTTAATAATCTACCCGGAAAGCCCAGATTACGTGGCAGCAGTTAGGGATGTGTTAATAAGCTGGAAGACTGCCCAGGAGGTGGAAGTTACGATGGCGACTTGTTTAACTAGTACGGCTAAAGTAAAGGTTTGCAAAGGCTTATAGCTGAAAAACTTTTTGAAGGAGTAAATAAACTCGGATCTCGGAGCTACGGAGTAATTGAAGACGAATGAGGGTTAAAGAAAGTTCAATTGAGTGTAATTCGATATTAAGGTTAATTAAAATTAATAGGGATCTAGCCAGTTAACGAGGCTTTAGTTTAGCGCTCAACGTAAAAGTTTGGTTAGTCATACTGACGTGCGCGTACAAATTAAAAAGCTGCTAGTATTGAAACAGTATTATATGCAGTGTAGTAGGTGAAGTTTACTTACAGTAAAGTAGACTAAACTAAATTGAAAATTAGGTGTATTTTTTTGTGTGGGCTTATGGTATTGGATGTAAATCTCGTATAGTATACCATGTTCACATTAGGGCATGGGCCAAACCATTGGACAGGAAAATTACAGTGCAGACCGGCTAGCAGTCTGCCAAACCTAGAACAATACATTCTCCACTTGATCACGCAATACTACTGTAACTTCAACCAATTTAATGGATAACGTGGCAACGTCTCAAACACTACCAACACTAATAGGGTATCATAAACGATAACTATAAAAAATATTTCTTTAATATAGTACCCAAAATAATCTTGATAGAAAAGGTTTCGAAGAAAATATGGTGATATTTTCAAGATTTTGAATAGATAAAAAACAATGTCTGTTCGTAGGCATTTTATAAGTAAACTATTAAGATGAGATGTTCACTTGACAATAAATATTATAACCTTTTTATCACTAAAAATCGCTTTTTCTCGCCTGAAAACGTTTCGTATTATAAGTAAGGATAATGAACTCGTTTTTACTGTAGATGTTCATGATAATTTAAAATTTTATCCTAAAGTTAATATTTCATATCTGACACCTGTTCGGGATAGTTAAACTTTGAAGCCAGTTACTTTGTCCCTAACGCCAGTTAAATACAAACATGATAATAATGAACGGGAATCTAAAAGAATATTAAACAAAAGGTATGTTTGCTGCCACTGAATAGATTAACAAGTTTAATATATTGTACTATAGAAAGGATATACAACAAAAAACGACGAATAGATGAATCATGTGGACTTGGAATATTGCAAGGGATTAATTGAGGAGTTGCAAAAAATTGGGATAATTTCCGCAAATAATAATGGCTTTCTTACAAATATCAGTTCTCGTGAGTACTTGATATTTTAGCGGTTTCAATTATCTGGTTTCTAACACTACAATTTACAACAACTATACAGGAGTATGAAAATTCGCGGAATTGACAGTGAAACCTGAAGCAACAACAACTGTAGAATATGAAGTAACTTTTATAATATAGCATTAGTACGATATTGTTAAATTAGTTGGTATCCTGTTTACTGAAAGCCTCATTACTTTATCTGTTAATTCTTCAGCATTTTAAACGTACCCAAGACCTTTTCGAAGAACGTCTTATGAAGAATCCGATTACGTAATCTGAAATTAAAAAGTTCCGAAACCTTTTGTTGAAATACATCCGATTTGAACGCAGCATCCAAACCGTTCACAAACTTCAAAAACAGCGAAAACACGATATTTCGAGCGCTTATATAATTACTCCACGCCCCGAAAACAATATCCAAATCGTTAATTAAATACCATACGCCTAAAATACATTTTAAAACGCTCCGGCACATTTCGAAATCGCCAAACATAGCACCCGAAACACTTATTTCACCAAAACCCTACAACTTATTTCATATTCCACATACAAACCTTCACATATCCTTTCACCCGCTATTACTACCCAGTTCGTCTTCCCTCGTACGCACTGTATTACACCGCGTATTCAAATTCTTTATTTTCGACGTTTCAATTTGCGAACTATTTTACTAGTATAACTTCTACGAAGCACTAGATGACTAATTTAGGACGTTAGACTTATATATAATTACTTCTTATTTACATTTCATTTAAATTTCATTAATACTAGTAAACTCTAAACGCTTTCTTTCAATCGTTGAAATACGTTTCATTTGATTTCAATTCACATAATATTCGTTTTTTTTTTTCAACCGCTATATTTCGAATATTTTTATGTTACATTCTATTTTAAGATTTTTTTGGGTAATGAACCCTCGACGCCTGCAAACCTCAATTATTGCGCAGAATAATCCTTCTACCGCTCTGATAATTCTAATATACACTAAAAAGAACTTTGAAAGCGCTTGGTTACATTTCGCCCTTTTACCACTATAGCTTTACTAATAACAGTTCTGGAAAACACTAAAAAAATATGGATTATTGATTTGAAATACATCTTTTTCCCAAAATATCCTGAAAATATTAGATCTCAACTTATGGGATAGGAAAAACAAAGAAAAAAAGGTTTTTTAAACACGTTATAACGAAATTATTTCTAATATTCGTTATTACATGATTATTATATCGCTGGAACGTCGTCGACGTTGTCGCCAGCTTAAAAAGGGTGACTAATTATTTAAATAACCTAAATCGTATACAAAAAGTTGTTGGTTTCTCCTGCTCAAGTGTAATTCTAATACTATAAAACGCCATTTAAATATCCAACTTCGTAAATTATATAGATTTCGATACATACGTAAAGTTATTTTCATTAATCGTAAAGAAAAACAGTTTTAAATTATAATTTTATTTAAAACCCGGTAGTGCATATAAAACTATTATTCCTCCTTTCACTTAAAAATAAATAATACCGACGATATAATTGATAAGAAGCTAACTTAAACCTAAACTTTATCCATTGAATTCGTAATTTATCGTTAAATTTTAAAATATCAATTTCGTGATATTAAATATAATAACTCTTGAGGTTGTTTTGGTAAAAATTTATTTTTATTCGGTTTAATATATATAGAGTAATCGAGATTCCCATTATATAATAGTGAATCTATAACTTTATCCTTATTGGATAGGTTATAATAATAAGCTAATATTAGAGTAAAACGTAATTTATCCTTTTTTCTTAAACTGTAGTTACTGTCGTCATTTATAAAATCCGCGTTATTTCGTAAAAGCTTATAATATAAGTGATCCGAAGGGGGTATTCCGTACATGATATCTTTTAATATAAAAGTTACACTCAATCGAAGAAAACCGCATTTATTACGTTATATATTTTTTCCGTTTCAAGGTGTATTATTACTACATCGATAATTGAGACTCTTTAACTTTCAATAACTAGACGACTACCTTAAACGTTTTAGGTTACCGATCAATATTTTATCTAAGACATTCCAAAAATTATATTCCGAGTTGTTCCGCAAATAATTTATATCAATATTTGTTTCGACTAAATATTAATATTAATACGCAACTTGGTTATTTAGAAAATACTTTTTTTTGTTTTAACACTAACATCGTATCGAAATTTCGCGAATATTAAAGTCGAATTTACTTCATTTTGAAACTTTATGCTAAAACTTTACTTATAATATAATAATAACTATAATTAAAATCTATTTCAAAATTTAAAAAGTAAGTGTTATTCAAAGGAATGGGATATGGATTCGATCTTTATTTATATATTTTCAATTAAATCAAACGCCTTTAGATTTAAATTCGTAATTACGTCGTTAAGGTTATATTTCCTTTGAACGAAATTATGTGTAAAAGTTATGCTTTCCCTGTCGTCTTTAATAGAGAGTTTTCTTTACCTTTTCAACTCAAACCGTATATACCTGCATAAAAGGTCATCTCGGGTGAAAATCCAAATTACGTTAATAATAATCCGAAAATTTATAAGGTACGTAACGTTTCAAAGTAAACTTGTTTTAATGTTCCTTTACTATTGCTTACGTCTCCTTAAGTCCTTGGTTTTCAATTTAAGGACTTTTACTTAGCGGCGAATACACGGTATTTTTATAAGGCTATGATATAGTTCATCCAGCTAATACGCATCGTAATAAATTTATCGTGGGTATATAACGATATAAGAAAACGTAAATAATTACACTTCATAGACGAAAACCAATTTGAACCACCTACTTATGGTAAAAATATTTCGAACTTAATAACGAATAGTACCTATAAGCCCTTATTGTTTATTATTAAACCTTTAAATTCAACCAATTCTCTATTTACGCAGTAAAAGTTATTAAAGGATATTTCTATATAGTTGAAACCCCTTTTTATGTAATATATACTTTCTCCTCCTTCGATTTTATAGTACATCGTAATCGACTATTATACTGCCGCCGTACAATATCAATATATATAATGGAACGCGTACCGACCTTTTTGAATGAATATTCTATACGGTTTTAATTTCAATTTAATTTTTCAACGCTTCGTCTCCTATGTAAAAGCAGATCCGTTGAATTATAGTTTGTTATATCATTTTCGCCCGTTTTAAGCTGAGAAATCCTAACGTTCATCACGACCAATTCAGCTTAAAATTAATAAATTTTCATGACGACTTAAGCGAAGTTAAACGCTAAGTTTATTTAAAAGTCGATTGATCCGATTATTATAGTCATTTTATAGTCGACGTGATATAACTTATAGTATTTTGTAAAATAAGGAAATGGATTTGAATGAGCCTCGAAAAGGTTAAAAAAATATTTGTGAAGGTAAAGAACTAAGTATTCGCCGACGGCATATTCTGTATGATAACGTTAAAGTATTAAACCCGCATTATTAACGCTTGTTATCGATTGATTTATTATAAGTAACATTTTTTTCAAAAAAAATAAAAAAAGATTTTAATAGTATATAATAATTTGATTTACAACAATAAGCTACATAGGTACTAAATGGAATTTACTATTAAGGTACAAAGAAAAACTTAAAAAGGTTACTGCTACCTTATATATAAAACCTATAGGCAAAACTAGTACCTAGACCGTCACGTACCCTTACACGTGCCGTGTACGGATCGTGCCTAGCCTATACCTAGACCGTGTCCGGTTCGCACCCGGGTCGAGCTCAGACCTTGTATTGACCATTCAGTTGCGTGCACAATCACGTAACCAGAAGACTCAATAGACAATGGTCTGAGTCCATATCAGTTTGAAATACGCATGAAATGAAATGACCTGGAGATGACAGCTTCGAGAACAATGGAACGGAGATCGATATTGGAAACATATTAGGATGAAGCAGTAAAATTTATCTTCATTGGCTTTTAAAAGTTGAAAAGTTAACATATTAAAATATAAAATATTAAAAGCGTAAGGGTAAAATTTAAAATTTAAAAGGTTGGTGGTTAAGCAAAGGGGGAAACTTGAAGGATTATTATGAAATATGATGAAAAGTTTTGTTTGTGTATTTTATTCCTTCGTTCTTTGTATCTTTATTTTCGTTCGTAGGATTTTATTGTTTTAACTTTGTTCATTCGAATCTTTATAGTCAAATTAACTGTTGTTACATCAAAAGTGGTGATGTGTTATATCCAAGTTCGGCAGACCGATATTAAATCTATATAGTATTTTTATGGCTAACTGTTTTAACCCGTACCTCATTTTAGAATAAACAGCTATTGTATTTAACTTATAGTCCATACATTGAAATCCTATAAATTATCGGTAGTTTGCAGTTATTATAACTCATTGACTGTTACTATAGTTTATTTGGCTATATTATCATTATCTGTTATTTAAATATTGATGGCTTTTTATTTTGTGCCTGTAAGCTAACGTAGCTAGCTACCAATTGGTAGAAAATATTGAAATCTTTCTTCAATTTATAAGTTAGACCATTGTTAATTTCTGTTCATTTGAACAGAAATTAACATTAAACACAGCCCTTTATCACATATCTTCAATTCTTTTGTTCCTTCACTCCAATGTACAGGTTTTAGTCATAAACTTGTACGTATTACTCATTTCGTCAATTGCGTATTTTTTGCCCATAATTTCACCTATTGTTACCGTCACCATCGTTATCGTTATTGTAACCCCGGCAGTTTATTTTTAGTTTGCCCGGGTATCTCTATATCTTAACGTTACGTGTCGAGCAGTCTATGTAGCCTTCGATTCTCACGATTAACTTATTATTATTTACTAACCTTCTTAATTCTTGATTTCACGTAGCTCTAATCATAACATTAGCGGGGTTATTTTTGCCATTTATTTACCGGAATTCATAGCCTTCATGGGTTTTGTATGTTTTTTAACGCTATGATGTCTATCATTGGACTTTTTTCATTAGTTGTATGTCATAGGCGTATGCCTAAGCTAATGGTTACCAGGGATATAAGACTAATGGTTGCCATGCTCCAATAATGCTCCAGAGCCATTCGAAAGCATGCTCTAACCTGTCATATAACTGGGTCACTCCCTTTTCCATAACTATTTGAGAGCTCTTTAGCAGATGTTTCTTCTTTCTCTTTCAAAAACGATTATAAACAGTATCCGACTACCTTAAAGTAAACCTCTGGCTTAATACCTTCATACATAACTCTCGATATTTCTTCCGAGAGTGTTTTAACTGTTTATAAGTATTTATAACTCAAACCTATGTTTTTCGATATTTTGAACTTAAAACTCCCAATATTGGAACCAATTCTTCAACTTAAATATATATAATCAATTTCAAAACGCCTTAATGGTTTCATACGATCATTTAATTCTTAATACGAACGTTTTACTAAATCCTTACGTATAAAGCTCTTTTAACGGAACCAAATCGCTCGCAAATATGCCTCACATGTGAAATTACGTAATACTGATGTACTAACTACGTTTACGAATATAATCCAATAGTTTTAAAGCAGCTAGTATACCAATATTGTCGAAATAACCATCCCCCCTCTACCACTTCAACATGATTCCCGTTATACTATTTATAAATATCGTAATTACCACGTTGTTGTTCATTGGAGACCGCGCTGATTAACCTGATATCGATAATAGTTTGAATGACTTCATCGTCGATTATGATATCAGCATACCACTCAATACCCTGAGACGTTGAATCCCTAAACCTAAAATATTTCACTAATCAATTATGGTTTCTAGTGTCAAGTTACGTTTTTGGGTACGGAAAGGGACGATATTACATAAGAATTAAAAATTTATCAACATTAAAAAATAAATTTATATTATTTTAAGAAATTAGAGAGACCTATGAAAACCTTTATAAAGAGTTATTTTATCAATAGTAATGTCAGCGGTATCAACGACCCTAATACATTTATATTAATAATCTACGCGTATTATTACAACCAGAACACGACTAAAACTGTTAAAATACGGTATTATAATATGAAACAAAAGGTCCGTAATTGATTTTATGTTATTGAACGTTTAAAAGGTCTTTTTTTATAATGGTTAGCGGTATAGCCTGGATATCCGTTATTAAACTCCCTATTTTAATAAGGGACTATTGACGACACGCTAACTAACAATTTATTTCACCTCAACTTACTCGAAAGTTACAATAAGTAGTTTATTCAAGCCTCACTTATTGATAATCGATTTTACAACTTTTTAATTCGATATGGTAATGCCGAATACGTTAACGTTATGAATATAGAAAATAATATTTATAGCAAAAGTGATAACAAAAACATATCCGCCCGCAACAACAAAAGAAATGTTATTATAATTAACGAAAACACCTTTCGAAACGCTCTAAATCGGCGGGTTACCCAGGTCAACCACTCAGAACTTTTCCGTTGTAAAAACCTTAGTTTATGATTAAAATACGGTATAGATAGTTATTATATCCATTCCTACCCATTAAATCCAGCATAACTTCTGAAAGTCTTCGGTACCAAAGTTAAAGTAAATATTTACCTTAGCTTTGACAACGTTTTAATTAACCTTCAAAAAGAAAAAGCGTAAATTTCATATATAATCGTATAGAGAAATTGGAAATACTTTAATTATACCCGGTAATTCGACCTTAACTTTTAAATAGAATCCTATTAATAATGAATCGATTATGAATTTCAATTCAAAGAGTAAACATTTGAATAATGGTAGATTAAAAATATTTCAACGCCGAGAATAAATAATTTACCAATCGATCTAAGTTATCCCGTATTTTTATTTCATTCCAACGATTTAATAATAACACCCGCCACATCTTTCTAACCAGCCTACAACTTATTTCTTGAATAAAATTTATAAATACAAACTTCAATGAATAACGATATCAAATTCAAATGAAAATTATTCGATATTTATAATACAACATTATTCTAGGTAAATTTTCAATAACACAACGATGGGAATTTTTCGCTGTTTCGAAATGTTTATTACTTTTGGTAGGACTTACCTAATTAGTCTTTTGACTTTGCAATGTTTTCGATTTGATTAGTCGAAGTAACAGTAGTATTGCAGTGGTCACGTAATGAATCTCTTGTTCTAGGTTTGCCAGACAGCTTACCGATCTACACAATAATTTGTGTGGCTAATAACTTACCTCATTCCCTAATGTGAAGTGGATGTATACTATATTTGATTTGAAGCTCACATGATAGGCTTACGAAATGATATATTCACCTTACAGTTAATATAGTTAACTCTACTACAAATAAAATTGTTTTACTGTATTATTATTACTGTTTTTCCAACACTGGCGGCTTTTTGCTTTGTATGTGTACATTATTGTAGCCGACTAAACTCTTCCGGTTTTGACTAAATTAAATCATCGTCAATTGGCCAGGTCCCTGTTCATTCGAGTTGACTTTTGCATTCAAATAAACACTAATTATCCTTATTTCCATTACCGCTTCGAGTCTCGACTTCGCCAATTCCTGTACGCAAGTCTTCCACTATAGATTTACGTGTATTGACTCATTTCAGCCATTTGTTGTGTTAACCCACGTATATTCAGCCCTCTACCACTTTAGTTTACCTACGTAGGTTCATTAGGCTACTGTTACAATTTTTAATACTAACGTTCTTGATTAACGTGGGTTAAATTGCATATTAATTTTCTTTGACCCATATATTCTCATAAAGCTATTATTGACACATATTTCATCATACAACTCAAAAAATTCGCCATCTCTAACATAATTCTCCAGGCAATCCTGAAGTTTGCCAATATATTCTCGTCAGTTCACACGAACTTTAGCTATACCAGGTGGCCTGTTAACGAAGCGCTCGATACGTATAGGTAGATCATTGCTCTTCATAAACCCCTTAAGATCTTGATTGGATAATGGTTTCGTTGAATCAATAAAAATTATATTTACCATCGATTCATTGAAATTCCTCAGTTTTCTTGATTTTATGGGCTTTACGAAGTGCTATTACTTGAATATCAAACGTTTTTTATTAGTAATTCCAAGTTTTGAAAGGTATTGAAATTGGCTTTTCAAGTCGGTACAAATTTTTATCGGTATAAAGGGAATCTCTAACTAACTGATGACAATGTTCAAGGTTTACTAAAATTCTATACATATATTAAAGCAAGCTATCATACTGTAGAGCTTTCAAGCTCATATATTACGTATAATCTTCTGACAATGAGCAAATATTTAGTATATTTGATTATAGATTATGTTTAATTAGTCTTTTTGTTCATCGTTATTAGAGATAGTTTCTGGGGAACTTATTTATAAGGATAAATCGATATTATTTATGAAGAAGACGTCTGTAAAGAGTAATAATTCGGCCTTCGACAGGTTAATCAGTACTATATTAATCTTTCGGTTTAAGTTCTGTATTTACCATTCAAGTTTTTTTAACCAGTTAAAGTTTTTATTTGTTTGGTTTCACGTTTATATTGTAATCGATAGGTTATAAGAGGCTTTTATATAGTTTAATATGGCAATACATATGTCACGGGCGCATTATTTCAAGTACCATTAAGTTTTGGTTACGTTAGTCTTCTTAATTGTGACCAAATCTTCGCTTTAACCCTTTGGGAAACAATTAAAGTTAGTATTAATATTATGCATGCGTATTAACGATCTGTTAAAGTTAAATTCGTTACTTGTTACCAAAGTAGTATTGAGGTTATATTACCAAACTTTAAGTTTTTAATCTTTCGTCATTTCAATACTTTGAATCCGACCGTTTTGACGAAAAGGATATTGTTATTATATATACCTGTTGAGCTGGAGTTTTCCTTTTAAGTTACTAAAAAATACTGATCGTATATTGAAAATTTTATACCTAGTCATAATTTCAATGGTAATTGATGGGTTAGAAATTAATTAACGCTTGCATTACCATCACTGTAAGTTTTGTGGCACTTAATTCTTGTGGTACTTCCAATAATACGATCCATTGGAACTCGGTTGCTAACTACATATAGGCTTACATTATATCGCAGTTATTGAAGTTAGGCTTCCCTTAAATCTTAACTAACCAATTTATTGTTCAAAACTTACCAAACGCTAGTTGTTTTTCAAAATTTTCAGCGATTACATAAAAATTTAATGCTTATTTTCCTTATGGTATTCTTAAATAATTAGTAGTAACTTTTGGTAAAGCCCCTTCTTATTTTATATTTAATCTTTTATATTATCCTCAATATAAACATCGTAATATTCGGGTCATAAAGGTTAAAGTTGGAATTCGGTACGAATTGTACAACTTCTTGAGTTAGAACTCCATTTAAATTAACTTTAACGCTTTTCTTAAAAGATTTTCCGAAGATTTTGATGATATTGTTATCCGGAGTTTTAACGTTACGCTATCGTCATCATTTTGGTTTTTATTCATTTAAATTATATTATAAATAAGACCCGGTCTAATTTTTTGTCCTCGAAGGTTCTTCTCTTTTGTAATTGTTAGCGCCGGCGACATTTCAATTGTTTATAGATAATAGGTTCAAGAGGATAATATTTTCTTATTCGCTTAGTTTCAAGGATTTTATAAATATTATAAGTCGCTCTAATGTAAGGTTTAACTTAAGTGGCATGAAACGTCGTAAAGCCGTTAATAGTTTCAAGAAATACTTCAGGGTTAACAATATTTAGGGTTATGTATAAGTTATTCCGTTTACCTATCTCCAACAATACACGGAATTCATTTGGAATCGTTAAAGTAAAAACATCGTTTACCGTAAAGTCGTTTCTATTATTCAGGTTATTATTAAATTAACGCCGTACCGATTCCTTCGACAATTACTTCAATGTGTTTCTGTAAGCTACAAATTTCTTTTAAATACTTAATAATAGCGGAGATTTAATCTCTAGGCATGTATACGATTTAAGAACCAACATTGTTAATCCTAAGCCATCAAGGCTCACAGTGTTATTCATGACTTTTAACGTTATTTAAAAGCGTGTTCTTTGGTCAATAAAGTTTTTAATATTCAACGTAAGGATATTGTACTTTCGGCGAAGCTATAACTATGTCACTTCGACCTTTCCAATACTTTACTGAGCCTTAATAAATACCAGTTTGCACTTGATTCTCATTATCTTAGTATTTACCTAAAATTTCGCCGTTTCATAATCGTTATTGATATCGTAAACGACAATGTTTGAAATGCCCAAGTATATATTAATTTATAATATCCTTAAAGTTTTCCAAGTATCTTTTGCTAATTATAACATGAGAAATATGATTATATAAAAAGATGTTGTATAGTTGACAACGTAAACAATACGCATGATGTTCAAGTAAAAACGTTAATGAAGATTTGACAATTCAAGTACTTATAGTATATTAATGTAAATTCAAATTTTCGTGAAACTTGTTTATATCTTTCATAAATATAGTAAAGCTGTTTGATAGCTTTAAAAGCAAAGTATTCCATATTTTTATACATTACGAATTTCGGGACTTTATATTGTCTGTCAACGGTTGGAAAGGTAATACGCCGTTTCAGGATCATATTTTTAACTCAGTCAAATTAAACATCGGTACCTTCAGGTTTTAAAGATAAAACCAAAAATCCCCCAGATTAATGGAAAAGGGAAACCTTGAGCTGTTTTTAACCAGTTTATCTTTGTTAAAGTCAAAGTTAATGACAATGGTTTTAATGTCCTCCAAGTAAGGGATAAAAGGGGTAGACGACTTAAAGATATAGAAATTAATCAATCTAAAAACAATCCAATTCTTTTTTTTTAGTAACAATAATTATTCGTTTATTCCAAGTCAACTTTAGCTTCACTAGTATCTTAACCATTAATCCCTATAGAAATAGTGTTTTCCCTCTGTAATACTAAGTATTACTAATAACTTTTTGTTACGTATCTTATTGTCACTATATTTGGCTCAATACTTTAAAACATACGGTTCTCGTAACAATTGCGATGGTTAAATAAATACAAATAATGAGGGGTTTAATTAAGATAAAAGTAAATGTTTTCTCCATTTAATCGGTATAAAATATTATGTTTAGCTAGTTATGAGGCCGTATTGGGAGCAGTATATTTCTGCGATTTGATTAGTCGAAAAGTATCGACGTCGCGAAGAGTTTCTTGAATCTCTAAATTTATCATGTAATTCAAGTAATATTACTCAGAAACAATGAAGTACTAAATGTAATATATCACATATTTATTGTTATATTCAGACGAAGAGTAGCGATCTAACCAATATCTAGACTTGCTATAAATCTAATAGCTTTTATTATTACGACGATAATCATCATGGTTAGCAAATCCGTTGAAGTTTTTCCTTCATTAATATGAATCTAGTTATAGTTTCCAATCTGAAGTTATTGAACCAAGTTTTAAGTTTCAAGGTCGTTCCTACTTACATTTAACGTAATATGCTAATACATAGTCTTTTTTATTCACATCAAGAAAGTTATGCATTTAGGGGTATATATCAAACTAATTTATGGTTCATACTATTATAGTAACAAATGAAAACTTTAACTGATTCAAAAAGCCTTTACAAGTAGTGTCTAGGCGTTATAAGGCGTATTTAAAGTCGTTAATGCCTGTAATAGCTGCACTTACTTGATTTTGGAACGTGGCATTGCTATCGAAGGACTTCTGCATGGTTTGATGGTATAACATCAATTTATTAAACATTCAATTTAAAATATCTATCGGTAATATTTTGCAAAAGGTTGTCTGCGCGAATATAATTAGAATTTAATAATTCGGTTAACTTTCCTCTTAATATGAAGGGTTATTACCACCACAGATTATATGATAGGCCTTATAGTATTTCGAAAACTATTCTTTACTATTGTTTTTGGTAACGATTACATAATTTTTTTTAAATTGGTAAGGAGGCAATTTGTTTCTAAGAAACTTATCGAATAAAAGTACGAACTCTTTTAAGGTATCAGGGAGTTTATTATTATTAAAAACGAGTGGTTTCGAATGGAGTTTAGCATTAACGTCCTAGAGGGAGATGGTGGAAATTCGCGTAGTAATGGTTTGCTTTCTTCAGACTCTTTGAAATATGATATAGAAAGTAACAGTATAAATTCATTTAGTTTTTTTATATATTAGAGAAAACTTTAATTCTTATATGCTATTATTACCCGTTTGTTTTAAACATATCGTAGAAATAATAGTAATTATAGTAAATCTAAATAACTTTACTTATAGTAAAGTTAATCATACCAAATACAAGTTAAATGTATTTTTATATAGGCTTAATATATTTCCGGTAAGTAAAGTATAGTATAAGACTATTTCATATTAGGGTACGAAGAAAGCAATTGGCCATACAAATTACTGCGTAAATCGGCTAACGGTTTGCCAAATTAAAACAATAAATCTACCATTTAATCTCTATAATATTATAGCTATCTGAATCAATTGAATCGATAACTTTTCCATATCAAAAGGCTTGTAATATAGATCTTACCGACACTAATGAATGTTTATTAAGTCAAGTACGAATAAGTTAAGTATAAAAAGAAGTTATTTTCCGGTTACGGTTTATAAAAGAACGAAGTAAAGAAAAGAGTGTTACGAAAAGCCTTTTAGGATTATATCAGTTTTTACAATAAGAAGTAAAAATGACTCTTAGGTTATGTTGGTTTTTAGGAATGCTTAGAGGTAACGACGGTATAATTATCAAAAATATTAAAAATTTCTTCAAAAATTCTTTATTAGACAGCGATAACATTAAAGACAAAAAGTTTTAAATCGACAAATCATTGAATAATTAATTCAATACCATGAAGGGTATGAATTTCGCAAAAACGACTAAATTATACGTCAAATAACAATAACTTTCAATATTCGACCTTTACCAACAACAAACGACTTCCAACCTCTCTCTCTAAACTAAATCTTTGCCCCTATTTCAATCTTTTCGCTTGATCTACGACACTTCATTCGTTCAAATCGCGGATTCAAGCAAAAATATCGAAAATCAACAAATCGCGCTAAAATAATTATCAATACATAACTTTACGCTTAATTACCAAGTTCCCTTACCCGAAATACTAATTTTATCGCTTACAAAGTTCTAAATAACCTCGAAAAATAGCATAGCTACCATAAATATCAATTTTAAATACATTATCGAGCTTACCTAAAAAAAGGTGAAGAAATTCCGCGAAACTGTTTTTGCTAACTATTACGACGGATAGCTTTAAATTACTAATGTCAAAGAAACATTAACTTAGATACACCTAACCAATTTTTTTTATTTAGTATATACTTGACACGAAACGAAGCAAAAGTTGTGGCCATAGCGTTCGTAACTTTGAAAACTTTGCTAAGTTTTTTAATTACTCAATGATTAATGTATAAAAAAGTCAATTAATATAGGGTAAAAACAATATTAAAAAAGTTACTTACCATAATATTTACATCTTCGTAAAGATCATATCTACACAGGTAAAACCATTCTTCAAATTGGCTTAACGAAAAGACTTTTTTTAAATTCCTGATTTTTAAAACCCTCAAAGTAAAATCAAAAGAGTTAACGATCTTGAAAATCCTTATATGCGTTTTAGAGTACATTGGTTTGATCCCTCATGAAGTTATGCCTTTTTATTCTATAACAATTACAAGCCTTTCAATTTGCTTAGTATCTTAACTCCTTTATATAATAATATAAAATACGCATTTAACGGCATTAAAAGGTATAAATTCACGGCTACCAATGCGGAAAAATGAATTGTCGTCGGTGTTATTTGGTTAATCAAACATAATCTTCAAGTTATCCAAAACTCTTTCTACGGTTAAGTCCCTTTTACCCTTTATCCTTTTCATAAAAATCACCAAGTTCTTGAAAGCGAAGCTTTTTATAAGAAGTACACTTACAAGTGTGAGCCTATCACATATCTTATTATAAGTCGTTATTATTCGAGATATGCGACTGGAAATTACCACTAACACCGTGACTCGAAGGCATCAAGGCTTAAATTAACAGGAAACATTCATAATACTGGAGAAAACTATCACGACTTCCCTCCCATACTCGTTTAGATAGTTAACATTAGTTACAAGCTATTTACGAGTTTCTCTAATATTTGAAATAATGTATAAAGATATAACGGGAAGTCCTATAACTCTTTTAACATAAAGACGATGCGCTTCCTGAATATCTGCAAGTATATAGAGGTTTTTCCTTCTGGTTTTCACCTATGATTTCCCGAAATCCTAACATGGCACGCTAAATATCATTACCAACCTTTTTGATACAGTTAAAATCCTTTCTAGAAATTGCTAATAGCATGAAAACCTGTTTCGAATATGATATTTTACGAAAAGGATAAAGGGTAAAGTGAACTTAACCATAGAAAGAGTTTCGGAGAACTTATAATTTTTGTTCTATTAAACGAATAAAGCAGACGTTAATTCATTTTACCGCATTGATAGCCGCTACTTTATACCTTTTAACGTCGATAAAGGCGTACTTTGTGCTATTATATAGAGGTGTTGAGATTGTAAGAAAATTAACATTCGTTTTATTATTAACGTATAAAAAGTTATAACTTAATTAGAAATCAAACAAAGGTACCCCAAAACTCGTATCAAGGCGTTAAAAATCGTTAACGCCTTTGCCTTTATTTCGAGGGTTTTAAGAATTAGGATTTTAAAAGGGCCATTGCGTTAAACTAATTTAGAAACGGTTCTTATCGGTTCAAATAGGGTATTTTCGAAGATGTAAACACCATAGTAAGTAATTTTCTTTTTTTCACATAGCTTAAACTGCGTATTGAATGAATTCCTATATATTAAATATTTCGTCATTAAAAACTTATATTTTTTTTAAAAGTCACGAGCGCCGAAGCCGTAACTTCTCCTAAAATTTGCGTGAATTATATACTAATTAAATTTATTGGTTGGATATACCTAAGTCAAAGTCTTTTTAATATTAGTAATCTAATGCTATTCATTGTAATGGTTAGCTAAAACAGTTTTGAGAGCTTTTATTACATTTTTACAGGTAGGCTCAATAATGGCTTTAAAATTAATATTTTCCGTAACAATTTCAACTTTCTTGGTTATATAAAACTTTGTAGGTGATAGACTTGGTAATTTGGGTAGAAGAACTTGGTACTTAGGCGTAAAATTATGTAACGATTTTTTTTTGCTACGATTCGGCGATTTTCGGTATTTTTGCTTAAAGCCGCGATTTTGACAGATAAATTGTCGTAGGAAAGAGAAAGAATTAAAATAAAGGCCGAGCTTTAGTTTGGAAGGGGAGGTCGGAAGTCGTTTGTTGTTAGTAAAGATTGAAGATTGAAAGTTATAATTATTTAACATGTAATTTAATTGTTTTTATAGTATTAATACCAGTAATAGTACTTATTGAGTTGTTACACAACTTGTTAATTTAAAACTTTTCTCTTTTATTGTTAACTCTTTTTAAAAGGATTTTTTTTTAAAGATTTCGATAATAATACCGTTGTTACCTTTAAGCTTTCCTAAAAACCGACGTAACCTACAAGTCGTTTTTATTTATTATTGTAAAAACTGATGTAGTCTGGAAAAGCTTTTCGTAAAGATCTTTCCTTTACTTTGATCTTTTACAAAACGTACTCGAAAAGTAACCTTTTTTTTTACTTGGCTTATTCGTACTTAACCTAATAAGTATTGATTAGGGTCGGTAGGGTTTGCTTAATAGGCCTTTAGATGTGATAATGCTATCGATTCTATTAGTTGAAAAAAATTATAGTATTGCAATGGTTGAGTAGGGAATTTTTCATTTTAGGTTTGATAAACCGTTAACCGGTTTAAGTAGTCATTTGTATGGCTAATTGCTTAACTCGTACTTTAATGTAAAGTAGGCGTATACTGTACTTAACTTACAGTTAATACAGTAAGTTTACAGAACAATACATTTAACTTGTATTAAGTATAGTTAATTTTACTATAAGTAAAGTTGTTTCACTTTACTATAATTACTATTATTACTTCTTTAATTTGAAAACAAACAGGTAAGCATTGCATATAGGAACTAGAGTTCGAGATAATATACAAAAAGCCTAAATAAGTCGATACCGTCACTTTCCATACTATATTTCAAAAATTTCAAAGAAACTAAACCATTACTATTCGACTTGCCATCATTTTCCTCTAGGACGTCAATGCAATACTACATTCCAAACCACTCGTTTTTATTAACAATGAACTCCCTGATACCATAAAAGAGTTCACACTTTTATTCGATAAGCCCCTTAAAAACAAATTGCCTCCTTACGACTTTAAAACTGATTACAAAACCGTTACTAAAAACAATAGTGAAGGATAGTTTTTAGAAATTGTGGAAGGCCTATCATGTAATATGTTGAGGAATCACCCTTTATATTAAAAGAACCGTGAACCAAATTATTAAATCCAAATTATATTCGCGCAAACAACCATTTAAAAAATATCCCGTTTTTTCGTTAAAAAAACTAAAAGTTAATTACGCTTTTATGTAGACTACCACAAACCTAGTTCTATTATAAACTAAAACCGTTACCTCATTTCCCTCGCTAAAATAACGCTGGCAAATATCACTCAAACTAAATGGTTTTTTTCTTTTTAAAAACAATACTATGGCCGGAAAGAGCCCCTTATCGAGGTGCACTATCTGCTGCGAAATATTCCTGTAGACACCGGCGGTGTGGATCGCAGCGTGTGTCCTGTATAGGTATATATGGCTAATAGAACCCTGCTCCATCCACCCGATCAGAACCTTAGGGTGCCTCGCAGTTCAAAGACCTGTAGGTTAAAGGGCTGTAGCCCTAGTCTGACACTACAAAAGTGACGGCTTAATCCCCGCCCAGCACCTACTTAGGTCGAAGATATTACTGTAAAAGCCTCCAATTAGGGCTATGTAAAGCTAGTAATAATATAAAATAAAACCTTATATAATAGGGTATTAATGTAGTCTAGATGTATGGAGACGCATTATGGCCCGTACATAAGTATGTGCGTATACCTATATATGAGGGTATATATTTTTTATCGTAGTGATACTTGGCCAAAAGATCCCCATACCCAGAATGATCCGAATATTAAGTCTTTATACAAAAGTGGAACCCTTGATTTCATCTACCACTTACCCTAAACCTTCTCGTTAATAAAAAATCGCGTATATACCAATATATATCTAGTCCCCCTATTTTTTATATAATTAGCGTCTTAAACCCATACGTTATATTCCCTAACGAGTTTCAAGCCTATATTAATGTAAATCAATAGGTTCGCCTCTTTAAAACCAGTTTATACGTATAACGCGTCGCCGGGTCTGCTTGTTTACCCCATCGCTTTATTCTACCTCCCTTATACGGGCTAAGTGTACCTATTCTTAAACCTTTTCATTTACCCTTTCCTCCCCCCTTCCCCTCACGCCGTTATCACTTCACGCTCCCTTTAGCCTTACGGGATACAGCCCTACACAAGCTATATACGATCGCTTTTAACTAGGGCATCCGACGGCGTATACGTTGGAGAAGGAGGCATAGACATACGGTGCGCCCGCTACGCTTATAAAAGAGCTTAGTATTGCGTACGGAGTAAAAATAAAAAACGAATATTAATTATTGTTTACGGTAGTAACGAAGCATCAAGATGGGTACGTCCCCATCGCCGCCAGCACCACAAGGCCTTTAATCGTTTACCACATCGCCCTCGCCATAAAATCGTCATTCGGACGTTTCCCCGCCTTACGGCACCCGCTTTGCATCGCCATGAAGGCGGACGAAAAAAAAGAGACTTAGGCGGCAACCGCGGCGTTAATAGGTCGGCGGGCTCACAACCCCGTCCAAGGGGAGGCTAACGGCGACGACAAAGACAATGGTTTTAACAACGGCAACACGGGCTTTATCGCTAACGAGCTTGTTTTCGCCGCCTTCGTTGCCTCACTCACCTCCTCCCTTAACTCTAAGCCTATCCCCGCCCCCATTACGTTCCTAAACCTTATCTCTTTCTGAGGAAAGAGTGGCGGCCGTAAGGTGGCAGCTGTAAAGGCTCCGGTAGTAACGGTGGTAAAGCTACTGGATGAATAGGTCGTCGGTTATAGTTTGTATATAGGATTTAACCGACGTATTAAAAACCTAAATAGCGTTAACGGGCGTAAAATCCTATTCGTTACCGGCGGGAGGTTAACGTAACCTATTTAACTTAAAATATTTTAGTTTTCACTTTCTTAGGCCAAATATGCTGTAATATAAACAAATACGTGGAAATTCGTATGGTCAGCTAAAACCTTATATATATAGTCTTTATATAAAGATTTATTTAAGGTTTTTTTAGGAGGTCGTAGTCACTATTCCCAAACTTTAATGAATGCTGGGCAATATATAAAATTAAAAACGTCCCGTTCCCCATTATATTGGGAGTAATATTTGTCGAGATTCTGCAGTCGAAATTGTCGGTGGAAGTACGTTAAGTCCCTGTACCCGTGTCTTATAATTAGGAAACGGTATAAAAAAAGTCGTGCGAGTAATAATGCGGAAAGGGCGAGGCCGGTTTACTTTAACTTTCGGTATTTTAAGCCGGGCTTCATCGAATACATATAGCCATATCGTTTATACTATAGGGATAATTTCTCCTTTTACCGGCTATACCACTCCCATTTAACCCTTTTTAGGTGTGTTTTTAGACAGGACATTACTCCGCTTGAGAAGGGCCTGTAATCTTCTTCTTGGGGCAAGGAAAATATAGCGTTAATATTCGCTGGCCTATCTACGACCTCGTGTCAACCGATACCCATATGCCTTAGGCACCATCGTACTGTATCCCGGTCCGTGTGGGACTCAGCTGCCGTGTTAAATTCCCTGAAAGTACATTGCGACGAGGTGGCTGAGTTTCCCTTTAGGCTCCATATTATAGAGATATTATTGACGCACATTGTGATTTCGCTCATCGCGGTGCAAGCGAAACTAAATAGTTTATCAAATTGTGTTGAAAATTGGGTTTTAGCAATTTTATACCAAAAAAAGAAACGACAAGAAAACTACGTTTCACAAACTTTTTGAACTTTTCAATTTTCTACTGAGCTCTTTAGGTCTTTTTAATACACTAGCTACCTTTTAACTATATATCAATAATTCATTACACATTTTTCTCAACATTTTTCATTCTGCTTACCTCCACAATAATTTAATATATTTCAATAACACCTGAAATAATTCTAAAACCTAGGTGGAATAAGTTTTAATGTCTCTAAGATTGTGAATTTTAACTTCAACATACTCAAATATAAATTTAACATCTAAAAAACTTAATACCTGGAGTTCGCTTGCAAAGTAAAAGTCGACGTACGTATAAACCTGGAAAAGATTCGCGTTATCCGGGAATAAATGGATTTTACATTTATAATGAAAATACGAACTTTATTTAGACTCATTAAATTGGACTTGCAATTCATTCACGACTGTTTTACAATTGTTAAACCCTTAGTTCGAGAACCTAAAAATGGTACCGTTTTTCGTCAAAACAATGAGAAAAAAGCTCCTTTCAAACGACTTAAAATATACTTCCTTTCAAAAGCCGTTCTCATTTAGTGGGATCATGACTACAAACCCTTTTTAAAATCCAACTACCCCAATCAAACATTAAAAGACTCTTTACTTTAATGTAATGATTACGATAATCTAAGCCTGACAACGTATTACTCTCGGTACTTATCGTTTATAAATTACAATTATGTAATCAATGACAAGGAATGACTTAAAAGCATAAAATGCTTAAGAACATAAGATGCCACGCTCTGGGGTACGGCTCATTGATTTACTATTTATACGAACCAAAACAACTTAAAATACTTCATAATTACTGGTCGACTTTCTAAACAACGAATTCGTTAGTTGAAACTATTTTTCCCATTTCACTTTAAACTAATTTACAATAAAAGTGACAATTACATATAACCCGATACACTATCGAGACGAAACCAGGAAATTTTTCAAAGGCTTCCCAACTCCCACTATTTAGGCCGTGAACTATAACTTTTATGCCTCGAATAAGTTACTTCTCAATTACTCCTATGTTTATACTTTTTTTTGGCCAACTGTCTCTAACGAGTTTACTTCGAAATATCTGGAAATTTTCACACACATCGACCTTTGAAATAATTAAAACGCCGCTATTACTTACAATACCACTTATTACTACCTAAAACGCACAATATATAGAGGCAACCAGAGTTTTACTATTAAAATTCCTATTGACGATAACCAAATACATCA
Source organism: Anisogramma anomala (assembly GCA_038502455.1). Taxonomy (NCBI): domain Eukaryota; kingdom Fungi; phylum Ascomycota; class Sordariomycetes; order Diaporthales; family Gnomoniaceae; genus Anisogramma; species Anisogramma anomala. Next base: position 17,259,598 of record JASMMZ010000004.1, on the reverse strand, counting down.
ATTATTAATTTCAAAATATTTAATAAACGACGATGACATTTTACAATTCCGTAACCGTATTTAAATATCTGTTTACAAATCACTTACTATCACGTTTACTTAAACTATTAACGATTGGCTTTTTACTAACCACTCGGGTTACAACGATTCTATCGCTATCCTGTCTACAAATACTTTGAACCCGAGTTACACCGAACGATCCGATGCTTTTTTCGAATTTATAATATTTGTAAAAGTACTATATATGGGAAACATCGTCGAAAAAGACCTTTTAAACCCCCGCCAATATCTGAACGGATTTGAAACTAGCTATTCATTGACTTTATAATCGATCTATTTTAAAAACGTACCAGGAACATATGTTACCTTGTAATCATTTCAAAACGTTTACGTGAAAGTATTACTTTTAAGGTACTAATTACTACAAACTATGAAACTTACTTCAAACGGTTTTTAAACTGCTATTGAAGATTTCACGAGTTTTCTTGTATATATATTTATCATCAAAATTTAAATGAAACACAGAAGTCGTCAATAAAAACTTTACAACTTGATAGGTATGAGATAATAGATAACTACCGCATTACAACCCGGGAAAAAACGATATCACCTAACATATAAACTAAAATGTCTTAACGTACCTTTAATTCCTTATCGTTTAACTTAACTGGATTAAAGCCTCTTATTAACTAATGAACGATTAGCGTTAAATAACAAAAATAAAACAATTATCATTATAAACACGTTTTTTTATACCATATAGATACCACGTCAACTTAATACAACCCATTCAACGTTTACTCTTTTTAATCACAAAGATACGTATTAGGGTTTAAAACTTCGTCCCACGTATCTGCAACGATAGAGAATTCCCACAAACCGTAATAACAGCTATATAACAACGTATAAAAAAAGTCTATAACAAATTAAGCTTACTTCAAGAACGGTTCCGGGTCGGTAGTATTGTTTTACTTCTTTTTCCAAAGGTCAAAGTAAATGAATTTTCCAAACATTTAAAATTACCCAATATTAAATACTATGTCACCCGTATTATTAGTTCTCATATTATCGAAGTTAATATTCCAATAAGAAAAAAACACCCCCAATTTTATTTAAATCAATTAATCCGAACTGTTTGCAACCCGCTTACAAGCCAAAAGGTCCGAAACTGACAGCGACCTATTATCAAAATTATTGATAATAATAGCGAAACTATATCGAAATATCACATCGAAAGTATTTTAAAAGCTAGAAACAAACTTAAAGTCAAATACCCCCAATTCAGCAACCTTTTAATATGACAAGTTTCAGGGAAATAAGTTAATTATATATATGTATCTTAAAAGCTAGTCTAAAACTTTTTAAATATCACAGTCTTCGACGATTTAGAATCTCTTTACGACTCAACCGTATATAACGACGGGCTTTTTCGTTGATCCCTCAAATAAGTTTAAATGAATTTCACTCAACGTCACCAAATTACTTAAAAGACGATATATTACGGATACTGAATTCATAAAATCCGATATAGTAGGGATACTGAATACGTAATAGCTTATATATTACGGATACTAAATATATAATAAATTTACATGTATGCTATTACTAGAACTGCAACTATTTAATTATATCCTCATAAATTTCATCCTCAGAATTTTCCTCTAAGCTATCATTGACTGAAAACTTCTCAACCATATTAACTAACTTATCAAATTTACCATTGATGCAATCGAACTTGCTATTGGTATTTTAATCAACTTTTATTTACTACTTGATTGCATCCAACTAAACTCCCTACCTGTTCGTTAACCGCAACGCTCACAATAATTACTGTTATGGTCCGATATACAAAGATATACCAATTAGGTACTAAATGGTGTTACTAATTGAGGTACTAAGGAAGAATAAAGGAGTCTACCGAGATTATCCGTACAGGACTTGTGTGCATGGTCCGTATATAGTCCATTATTTATCCTAAAAAATAAAGTTTTCGATCCTTACTTGAACCACGCCTATTGCGGGTATTACATATCCCGTTACATGTATAGCTTCATAACCTATAAACTTCATAGCTAATAGCTTAAGTCGATAATATCCTCCCTCTCTCCACTCTTTCAAAGATTGCAAAACCTACGGTATTACACCGGTTAAAAATTCAAATACGAATCGTATTCGTATAGAGTGCGGACCAGGTACAAGCTGAATGCGGGTCGTGTAAGATTATTGTTAAATTATAATTACATCGTATAACGAGCCTTATAATACGCCGTATAACGCGTTATATAATGTATAAATCTTGCCGATCCTAGGCCGTTTGCGTTATATAACGCGTTTTGTAACATATCGTACAATATATAAATTTTACTGATCTCAGGTAATCTACATATATAAAAACGTTCCCTACCATAACTCGTTACTCCTTTTTATTTTCTTTTTTTATTTAATCAATCTTCTCTACTCTAAATATTTCCATCAATTTACTTTTAATTATCTTAAGATTTAACCGTTCCCTTTAATCTTCATTGTTACTTTTTTCGAAGACGTTTCCTTAATAATAATTCCTTTTTAATATGACCGACGTTTTTAATAACTTTTTCATAAAATAAATAGCTGCCTAGGCTCTTGATAACAATAATAGGACCTCTATAAAATATGCCATCCATTTGTATACGAATGTTCCTTCCGTTTATTAGGTTATAAAATCTCTTTGCGTTATACTTGACTTTTTCGTACTTAGTAATAACTAGAATAACGCAAAACTTCCCCCTAAATAAATTAACGATATCTATGTATCATAATTCGATTGGCTGCTGAATTTCGAAATATTTTGAATTTTCGGTCGTATTTATCGCGCCTAGGAATAACGGGTCTGGTATAAGGTATACATCAAAGTAAATTCAAAAATAATACATGAATGACGTGAATATATATGAACCCTTTTTATAATACGTTTAGAAAACGAATTTTTGAATATTTCTCTCTGTTTATTTTTTTTACGATAGTAATTAGTCAAAGCTTCACAGAATAACGTTTGTTTCATGTTACCTATCCGTTAGCATCAAGGTCACATTCCAGGTTATAAACTTTTGTTTATTTCAATAATTTCCGAATAAGTTCATTAATTTATTTACTTTTGCGATATTACCTGTGTTTAATTCATTTTAACCGTTTCAGTTATATCAGTTACAAGGTCTTAATTTATATGCTCTCAGCCCGTTATCATCCCTACTTCATAGTTATTTGGAACATCTCCGTTTCCATTTTGCATCTTTTATAATCGTATATCGTTTGTTAAACGTATCCTCAACCGTAATGTTTTCGTAATAGTTTATATTAATACCCGATATAAGCCTTTTCATGATTTTACAAATTGTAAAAATAATGTAACTACCTAAATCATATTTTTCGTAATCAATATTAATTACTGTTTAGAAAATGTAATCAATGATATATAATGCTTAATAGAAAAAAACCTTTATTTGTTCGTGTTCTATTCATTAAATTAATATAGGAACTTATGAACGAATTTTATCAAAATCGTATTAAAAATCGGATTCTCGTCGAATACTTAGTTAGGGCGTAAGCGGATGTGTGACGATCCCTTATTTCTTTCTTAAAGGAACGTTTTCCTCATTCCGCTTCGCGTTATCCGCCCTTATCGACGTTTTCGAACGTTTGTCTATCCCTGAACTATGGGTATCTATTAAATTTATCCAAATACCGCCCCGCTTTACGTTATCAGATCTCGTTATCGTCTTTTAATACCCGCTCTTCCTTACGATGTTCGCTTTCATCGGTGTTTTCCAACGTCCTGGGTTCAGTATAATAAAGGCCTTGATGTTACTACTGCTACCACTTCAATAATGAGGAGTATTTTAATGATATGTTTTGGGTAAAGTTTCAATATATTTTTAATAGAAGTTTCCTTATAGTTAGATAAATATTCGAGGAAGCTGGGTAGTATATACCCGACTTCATTTCTTGAATCATTATATATTAAACATGAATTTTATCCAATTTTCATTAATAAGATGCTATTTTTGGAGTAAAAGAGACTTTTTCGATATAAATTTAGTATTATGTATCCGGTGTCGACAATGAAACATCGGGTCATCAATTAATCGTATGTCCTATTCCTATGACTCGAATTTATCTAAAATTATGATACATTTATCATTATTAACAACTTTTACTAAAAATTCATTATATCCCTTTTATTTAACCAAGATTCAACGGATATTATTCCTATCTGTTTTTATAATTCAAATATTCTCAACTTCAAACTCCTTGAATATACCATTTTCCATATTATCCGCAACAAAAATTAGGCACAAACGGATATTAGAGGAAACATACAGGGAAAGGGGGTTTGTAGCGGAAGATTGAGACAAATTTACGTAAAGTATAGTATATTAAATAAAGATAGTTAAAACTATATTTGACGAATTCGAAACATTTACTATATGGTATTAATTATAAAGTTCGACAAATTTTATATTTCGATATTTGGTGTTAATATTACCCAAATTCAGTTGAAAATCATTGTCTATTTTAAATTTCCCCGCCGGAAGTCGTAAAGACTTACCACTTTTATTATTCATCATTAAATGTATGCTTTAATCTTCCAAGCTAATTTTGTATTCTCTTGTAAGTATATAAAAAACGTAATGTATTGTTCCCTCGAATTAGGCATCTATTCGTATATTTATTTACTTCAGGAATAGGTAATTTTTTGTAGATATTGATTAATCAAATGGGGAAGAACCTGCCAACTGTCAACTTCCAGTTATTTAATAAAATTTATTGAATTGAAAGGTATCATACTTAGTTTAATTAAGAAAAAACGATGATAATCCGTAGATACTTTTGAACCTCATAATCTACTTACTTGATATTTCCGTCTGTTAATCAGTGATATTATATTGATAAATGTTAATTAATTTATGATGAAGTATATATCGTTGTTTGAAAAACGATTACTTAATATAAGACTCAATCGTTAATCATGGATGTGAGAAATCTATAAAATCGGTATACTACATCCCAAAAGCGTTATAATACACCTCAGCAATTATAAAACGCATTATCAATAGCTAAGACAATTTAGAAATTCAATTTGTAATAATCCAAAAATATTGTAGACTATTAATAGTAGCCAGCAAATTTAATATAAAGTTGATTGAAATGTTAGATTAATAATGATTTGAAATAGGAAAGGTTTCTAGTAGGTATTGTTGTGAGGTACAACGAGGTTTTGTATCGTTATACTATTAATATATTAGATTTAAGCGCTAAGTCTCAACGATTATCCCAGTTGAATAGTAGTCCCGTTGGAGGATTTAATATAAAACGTTTTTACCTAAATTTTTTATAATAGGCGAGTCGTATATATATTGCTCAATTTTCGTCGTTAGGGGTTCTCAACTTATCAATTACCAATGGACTCGGTGATGTATTATCCCCTTCAGGTCGATATTTTGATTCTCAATTTATATCGAATATCCGATTGTAACCGAAAAACATTTAACGTTTTCGGTAATCGTTAATAATCGAATCGTTTACGATCATTTTTACGTTATATCCTGGTATTACGACCTTATTAAGGAACCCAGCCCGAAAATAAGGTAATCTACCAATGTTACAGAAGTCAACAGTATTAACGCAGACTGAGTCTAAAACTATTTTGTAACAATTAACGTCTGGTTGAATGTCGGTTCGCTTGTTAAGCGTATGTTATCGCAATCTGATAATCAGATTTCAGTTTCAATGGATTTATAAGTATACCTTATTGAAATATACATTGCGACAATATACGAATTTATGGTTGTCAAATTTAATATGGTTATAAAAATGGGTTGGAAAACTCATATACAGTGTTATTCAATTTCGTATTGTTTTCTTAACCGACAAATCAATGCATTCGATCGAGTACTTTAAGTTACAAGCCGGTAATATCAATCACACGAAAACGAAAAAAAAAAATGAAAAATTCGACGAAACGTTTGTAACGTTTCGAAATCAAATAGGATAAAGAAAAAAAATCGAATTTCGTTTAATTTGTTAAAATAGTGAACGTGATTCAATCATCACGTAATTCCAATAAACCCGCATCGAAACATGATTTTATTGCTAATATCGTTTGGTTTTAAATAGTGTAATTATATTTCGCGTCCGATAATTATGCTGCATAATATATAACCAGTTTAAAGATATGGTTTTTATACTTTTAAAAAGGTAATTTTTCAATGATTTCCTCGAGTAATTCATTTCCACTATCATTAGGCGGTCGAGGTTTTAATATATGAAAATTGGTGACAAAATTAATGCTTATTTTGACGTTAGAAAAAAAAATTCCTTGTCATCCGTCTAAACCGATCGGGTTTTTTATTTCATCAATCTGATAAGGCAATTAATCATTCATGAATTTCTTGATAAAGTTTCGGTAACAGTTCGTAAACGATCAAAATATGTCAATCTTCCCAATTATATGGGAATATTTCAATTTACGAACGACTCGGATTATCCCTGGAATCGACCCAAATACCTATATAGACCGTTATGAAAAAACTAAGGTATTTTGTTTGTTTTATTACTAAATTGAATTTCCTTGAATGAAAATTCAACACGGTGTCGTAAAGGCGTTTTTAAGTTACTTAAACCCTTATTATATAGTTCTGTTATCGGTAAGGTCGAAAAACTTTACCTTCACAAGAAATAAGTATTCAGAAAAGTAATCGTTAGATTGGTATAGTTGTAGTAAATGTGATAGATCCAACGAAGAAGCATCCAGAGGTATACGCTACAGGTGAGGGTTCATAAGCCCTGACCCAGAGCGCACTACTCTAGACAGCTTCACGCATTACTGTTCGGTCTGGTATAGCTATTTCAAACTGATCCGTGTATTGCCGTTCTGTTTAGTATAGCTATTCCAACCCGATCTATACATAATACACTTTATATATTATAGGAGTATAGCCTGCAGCGTAACACGTAATCGTGTACTTTATAGGAATACACCCTATAATTCAATACATTGCCACTAGGCCTATGTATATTATTTATAATGATATATAGTAATATTTATGTAGGCAATTTATCTTTCCCTTATATATATCGTACTTATAGCTTATCAGTAATAGTGTAATTGTAGTTGCGAAGGTTTTATGTTAGTAGGTTTTCTAATAATAGTGTTATGTGTAAGGGTTTAAATTAGCAAGTTCAGTTAAAATTAGGAAGGTTTAACTGTAGTATTAATTGTAATTCGGGTTTGGTTAATATAGCTAAATAGGAGGGGTATAGTTGGTAAAAACGCCTTTCATGGTTTTTGACAAGAGTAATTACGTAGGGGGAATTACGTAAGGATAATTACGTTGGGGTAATTATGTAATTACGTATTAAGTTGGTATAAAAAGATGTATCGCTATCGGTTTAGGCAGAACCTTTTCCTTTCTTTTTTAAAAGCTCATAAACTAAGCCGATATAAGTTATTATTTTAATTCAACCTCTATTTTACTTCATTTAGTAAATCGTTGGAATAGGTAGGTTAATTATTTAACACCTATATTTTAATCTTTTCTTCAAATAAATGCCGCGTAAAAATAGAATAGTAAGGCACCGTTTGGCGCGAGAGAGTCAGCGTATTACAGCCGCTGCTGCCACTATTAGTTCGTCCTTATCGGGTATAATCTCGTCAATTACAGCTACTTCGCCCGCTGCCGCCACATCGTCCAGCTTCGCTGCCGCCGCTTTGTCCTCTTTTACCGCCACCACTACCCCCCTAAGCCCTACCGCTGCCGCCGCCTCGCCCCTTCTCGCCGCCGCGGTTACGACCCCCCCCTTTCCCTCCTTTCCCTCCCCTTTTCACAGCTTCTAAATGAAAAAAAAAAGGGCTCCTAAGATTACAAGCCATACCTTTTCCTTACGGGTTAAAACCCCATGATTTGTAGGGCCCATTTCATGCCGTAAATGTAGCCTGGCGCAATTACACTAAGGTTCGTATATCCCAAATTCGTCCGTTCGTATACCTTTAATGTCCAAGTTTTTAAATAAAAAATACGAAGCGGATTTTTTTCGCTGCTTCGAATATCTTATCGATAAGGTACGGCGCAAGGCCTTCTTAACGCGTAAAGTGTTCAAGCGACGTACCTGTATCCATAGTTTTGAGCCGTTAATAGATACGCCTTACATATCGTATATCGCGTCCGCGATTGCGGGTAAATCCGTTGACGTTTACGACGAAAACAGAGATTGTTTGGCCTATTACCATCATTATAAACAGATTAATAAATTTTATACCCCCGTTCTGATAATCTAAAAACCCTAAACCGAAGTTATATTACGCGCCCGCCGGCTTCTTAATAAGTTTTACCCGAATTTAAAAAATATTTTTTAATAGAAATATACCGTTAGGACGTTTCAAAAAACAATCGCAATCGTAAATAACTAAAACAAGCCGCTACTAATCAATAATAAGCGTTAACCGGCGGTTTAGGGAAACAGCAGCCGCAATCGCCGCTTGAAAACGAGGCCTACATATATATTACGCAGGTAGTTTAACTCCATTATCTTATATCGCCATAAGAATGGTAATCCCCCCTTTACGCCTTTATATAAAGGTATGATCAACAGGACGTAAGGCCATATCCTCGATAGCGTTAATAATGTTGATAACTATGATAACGGTAACGTTAATACAAAGGGGAAGAACGACTGGGAGAACGGTAAGGATGCGATGACGTCGCTCTTTCCTGTTAGTAATACATAAATACCATTTGGGCCAAGCCTATATACCAGGCTATAGTATAGTACGATATGCAATAATATTATGGACTTGTATAAAACAATAATTTCAAAATAATAAATATAATTTAAATTATGAAATGAAAGAAACGACGAACAGTAAAATATAAATTAGGACCAAAGTTTATAGGGTAAAGTTTACTAATATGTGGGGGTGGCGCGAAATGTTACAACCGAACAGAAAAAGAAATAAACTAACAGTAAATTCTGTCGGGTCTCAGTGTATAAAACAAAACGTAATAAAATACTAGGAATGGCGCGATATGGTAGATTGAAACAAAGAAAAAATCGGAAATCAGCGCGAATAATATTATACGAGCCGATCCAAATTAGCGAAAATTGCTATAATAATTTATGAGGATCCTAAAACCTTCTTAACAACCCTAAAAAATAGTGTAATTGTTGATATAAGCATTTCCAACGCTCTGTTCGGTATAGCCTTAGTTATTGTATCTGCTAAGTTGGATTTTCCATCGATTCACCTTATTTACTCGATTTCACGCCGTTTATATAACTCGCGTAAAGCTATAATGTCGATTATTAAACGTTTTTTGTTTGTAATACCCGATTTAACCAGGAACTTATAAAGCGAAAAACAGTTAGTAAACACGATAAAAGGGATAAAACGTAAGTTAACGTTAAAAACAATTATCTGAACCGTTATTATTATAATATTATATAAATTCAAACCCTATTTATGTTATAGATTTTAAAAACCAGCATCTTTCCCTTAATCCTTTTACATTAATTAAAGATTTATTAAGTAATATTTTTACGAAACGTAAAATCTATTCGAGCTGGTATTTCTTTATCGAGGATTAAATCGAAGCTTTTTGTAAGTTTTAGTCGTTATTATGAGTAGAAAAAGCTGTTAGTAAAAACAGAAAGTTTTATAATATATATATATAGCAGTATAAATTATAAACCGCGTTTTGGATTATAAATTTGTTATAAAAGAAGTTTGTTAAACGTTTTACATATATCTTCTCTCGGGGTGGTTTAGTATTACGCGACGACCGAATATTTAAATGTTGTCTTAATTATACTATAAAGGTAACCCAAACGCCACGTATGTGTTAATATCCATATTAGACGATCTGTTTTATGTTATCCCAAACAATGAATGTACTATCATCCTACTTTCATTTTTAAGTAAGGTTTAAAATACCGTTTCGAAAAGTAAAAGTAAAGTTATTCAAATCAATCACGTGGTTTTCCGTTAGATACGTTTTGAATTTCGCTTTGAAACTGACCTCTAAAAGTTTCCTCTCTTTAGATACAGAAAAATAAGTGGTAATTAACGTTAAATTATCGTCCGTTAACATACCTGTCAGTGTAAAATCCTCCGAACGGGGTGTCGATATTAACAAACACGGGTCGAAGGTAAAGTTAGTTATTTCGAGTGTTTTTTTATAATGCATTTAATTGATATTATACCAAAAAATACCGGCTTTAAAAAAGCCGTAAAGTCGTTTTATAACGAGTAAAACTTTTTGGAACGAGTGTAATTACCTAAATTCTTTTGGTATGTCGGCTACATTCGTTGTTTCAATCGCTCCTTAAATTATGTATATACCTGTATTTTATCTCGAAGTTTGTTATGAAATTTATATAGTATGTTAAGGGAGAACGCGAGTATAAAAATCAGGCGATAACTAGCTCGTTGTAATATGGGCGATTAGGTTATAATATCCTTTTTAACTTCATCATTATATCTTTCAACGATTAGGCGGGGTTTTTCGTGATTTTTTCCGGTTTTATCCTGAATTTCATAGATAAGGTGAGTTAAAAAGATCTTTTAATTGCCGTCAATATCCGGATAAAAGCGTTCAAAACGAAATACGTTTTGGTCGATTAAAGCCAAAATTTCCATTTGGGTAAATTGTTCCAATGGGGTACCTGTGGTGATGATAATATCTTCGTAACGAGATTTTCGGTTTAATTCGCAATTTACCATTTCCTTTCACGTGGCCAAAGAGTCCATAGCATAGTTCGTAGAGCGTTGTCTGGTTTTCAAGCCGAGGGAGCGCCTTCAGTGGCGAGGTTTTGGTAGTATTAGTATAAACGTATCGCTTTTATCTGGAGGAGTCGGGCTGGAATCGTGTTTCGGGAGTGAAACTAAAGATGGGATCGGTTTGAATTCGGTATTTTAAGAGGTATCTCGTTAACAGTTTTTTTAGCCTTACGGTTTGAGGCGTTCTTTCCCCCCTTTTGCCACCTCGCTTTTATATTATCGAAGCATTATCTATCGAAAGGAACTTATACAATTCGTTGAATTAACGATTATATTATGATTTTAAACACGTTATTTCTTTCACGGTTAGTCTAGCTATCCTTCATTTTCCAAACCAAAACTATATATTATAATGGTAAATCCAGAACTCCAGTTTTACGTAAACCATTTCTTATAACCAACGCTCTCAGTAGGTTGTTTTTCGCCTTTAGAAAGCGTAATGCCGCTATAGACTTCGCTATAACATTGGAATTTTATACTGTAAACAATAATGATACAGAGTTTGAATGGATTTTCGTATAGGCATTGAAAAAACAAAGAGCTTGAAAAAAATCCTATTTAGGTTAGAAATGTTATCAACAGCGTTAATTATTATCTAAAAGATAAATTTCTCATAATCAATTCCCTTTAATAATTTCGACAATACTATGTACGCTATTTTTAATAATCAGTCGTATTATTCACATTTTCCAATACCCTTTAAGGATTTTATTAATATATACTTTTATTCGTGGCCGACTATCCGAGCCCTCATACGCTACTTATTATAAATATAAGCTATACCAACGTCGTACGTAATTTAGTTTAAAGACCCAAGGTAAACGTTTGACTAATAGTTAACGAAAGGGTTCCAATAGTTTGTAGCGAAAGCGTTCCATGTAAATTTGACCACACAAAGTAGTATTACCGTGTCTACAGCGTAAAGAACTAATTAGCTATTGAAATATATAATATTAATAATCATTTCATAATTGAAGTCCATATTGTTTTAAAAACGGAACTTGAATCGTCGTCAATCCTATAGGTGTAACTAACACTTATAACAAAACTTGTCGATAGCTATAAATACGTTTTTTCTTTTATCTGTATAGCTTACGGCATGGTACAGGCATTAAAGGCGTTTTGTAACCGGTTATTTAAATCTTCGATATGAAGCCCGTGAATTTAGTTAATTTAAGTAAACATCTTTAATTATAAATGCTTCGAGAAACAACTATAAGTAACCGAATTTAAGCCGGAGTAGTATGGATACACTATCGGAAACACAGATTAGTTGATTAGTCATATTTAGGACCTTAATTCCGAATTTATTGATATTAGCTAATCAAAATAGGCAAGGTTTTCTTAAGTCTATTACGTAATATTTAACCGATTCGAAACGTGTATTTATAACGACCGTTCCGAATGATAACTTTTTACTTTTACTTGATAGGATTTTTGGGTGTTTTCCTATTTGGTTTAACTAAAACTTCGGAAACTTCGCCGTATTCGCTTCAAATTGCCGCTTTCCAGCCAATAAGAATTTCGGTTAAGTTAGTATTAGGTATGATACCTTAAAACCTATTTTCATATCTATTAAAAGCGTAAATTACGACGCTTTATAAATGTTTAACATTTCGTTTACGTGATCCAAGCCTATAATATGTATAAAACAGGTGTCCTATAAGCCGGCGAAGAGACGGTAGGCGGTCTTATCATCGTAAGTTAACAGGTATGTATTATTATATTTAATGTCGTCTTTTCCGGATATTATTTCGTAAGGGTAAACGTCGAATCCGTCATCTGCTTCTTCGCACTCGGTTACGTACATCGTACAATTAGCTGTTATCCAATATTCAATAAAAAATCGACTCAAGATTTTCGTTTAATTTCAATTAACTCGTAAACAAGGTGGTTCATAAACTAACAGCCGATTTTTCCGTATACAATATACCGTTTTTTTTAAATCCGCGGAGCTTCGTATGCCTTTTCGCAAGTATTACTATAACCCCGGTACGTTTCGCCTATTTCCGAACGAAATTTCCTATCCCCTATTATTAGGGGTTTCTCCTTAATACATGTACTTTAGGAGTTCATTTTACCTTAGGCAAACTTTAAATTTTCGATTCAAAACGTAATAAATAGTTTCGACGAGGTTTACTTTGGTAATTTGTCCTTCGATTCTATTCTTATTGGTTACAAATATCAATCCGAAGCTCGCTTACCGACGTATAATGGTCTTGAATGATATTTCAAAGCTGATACACAATGTCTTTAAATTCTTTTCTAATTTACAAAGTGTAAGGTCAAAATCTGGGTTTCCGCGAAAACCTTTTATAATGATTTAAACAAATAGTTTCTTACCGTTATATTCCGCTCTAAAACTCATTTAAAACTTTCAGAACTCAGCCAATAGAATGGTAAGGGTTTCCTATAGGTTTTTTTCGGCGTTTTTCAACTGGTTTTTCATGGATTTCTAGGTAATTGAATTTAAATTCATGTGGTAGAGTTTGAAATTAATTTATATATTAAAATCGAATTTTAAGCGGTTATAAGAATCCAGGAATAAATTTTACCATATTAAATGATATATATATTACTCCTTAACTAAACAGAAAAGTTTCCTTGATAAAATACTATAAAACTGAAATTGCTTAATGTCTCACTTCTTACACGTATTAAGCATTGAGCGTATTTTATTCTTAAGTAGGCCGTATTTCTCTTGGTTATAATTATTATCCCTATCTCATAAACTAATAAAGTTGGTTAACTTTGTAAGGTCGTTCTTATTTATAGGAAAGCAGTACGATAAGAGGTTGCGATAAGGGTTGTGGTTAGCGGGCATTGATCCGTAAAGCACGTATTGACTTTTTACGCCGTTTATCAATTCCTGAAGCGGGTTGTTTTTTATATTTTTACCGATCCATGTATAATTGATTGGACTGTTTTCGGTGTTTCGACCGCTCCTGTTATAGCCAAACGGGTTATTTCCATTGTTTGGAAAGCGGTTAGGTATTTGTTTCTTTTACATAATTTATACCGATGTAAAATATGTATTATACCTATATAATAAATAAGGATTATAGTCGTTTTTCTCCCTTATAAACTTTACTCCTAACTTGGGTAACGGGTACAGGATTATGTATTCTTACGCCTCGTCCGCGTCATTTTAATAACAGTCTTTTTCACTTCGTAAAGTAACACCTTTTGACAAATTCCGTTAAATACAAATATTCATTCTCCTATTCCGGTACATCAATAAATTGCTTCATTTCGAATGGAGATTTTACAAAGCGGCTTTTCCTACCCCCTAGGGTGTCAATACTTTTAATTTATAGTTGGATCTGTAAGGTTTTAGTAACGGAAGGATTTACTATTTATTACATAAAAAACGTCCAGATTAGATTCTTTTTATAAAAATGATTTAATAAGTTATGTCTTTGAATTTTCTCCTTTAATAATGGAATATTACGGCTAAGATATATATATTTTCTATATAGGGTTTTAGTTTTTTAACTGGGTAATCAATAATATTGTCACAAAAGCCCAAGTAGATTTCGAAAATTATAGCTTTTCTTATTCCCATATATTCGACGAAACGGTCGAAGTAAGTATTAGTCTCCTCTAATATTATTAGTTTTTAGGACCATAGATGCAAATATCTCGAGGCCTTTAGGGATAGTAGTTTTTATACGTACTTGGTATATTGTAACGGTTTAAACTGTTAATTACGGGATGTAATTGGATTAAGATGCTTATAAACAGTAAACGTAAAGTATAGTAGGAATGAAAGTGATTAAAATAAGGCTTATTAACGTTTATGAATGTAAATAAATTTAAAATAAAACGTAAATGAAACGTAACTATGAACTAGTTAAACGTTTTAAATTAGTTTTGATAATGCTTGATAACGCTATAGTAACTAAGTAATTAGGAAAATTCAAAAGTTATAAGTACTAAACTTAAAATACATGAGGCGAACATAAGAACACTTAAAACATATAGGGAGGACGTAAAAAAGGTGGTTAGGGTAAAGGGAGTATAATTATGAAATCCTATATTTAAATCGTATCCGGTAATCGGTCTGTATTAGAGTGTTGTAACCGAACTTAATAAAGTAAACAGTTTGGTTACTTTGTATGTAACCGCTTTTGCTAAAGCGATCGGTTCGAATGGGTGTATCGTAACCGCTTTTAAATTGAGGAAGCGGTTTATATTCTATTTTCGTAACCGCTCCTATGTTTGGCGAGCCGTTTAAATTGTCGAAAATTGGATAGATTTCAACTAAGAGTTCCAAAACTTAGTGGTTTTGGCTTACGTAACCGTATACGTGAGAGGATCCTTCCGAAAAGTACTCGGGTACGTTAAAACGCTCAATTAGAGTAAATAGTGGCGTAACGTGACTTTTAGTAACTAGAGCGCCAAATAAGGGTTGATAATATCGTATTAAAGTTATTTTTTTGAAAGTTACTTAATCATTATAATCTGTGTATACATCGACGTATAATCATCATAAAAGTAAACGTTTAAAGCATAAATAATCAAAACCGTTATAATATCCCGTTATAAGTATTTTACTTATATTTGTCTTTTCTTTCCTAACCTATCTATAGTTGACCGTATCGGATACTAATTAGTATTGGTGAGGTTTAGAACCTTTGTTTTTACGTAAAATAAGGTATTTAGAAAAGCAATCATTAAATTAGTATAATTATAGTAAAGATAATAGATGCAACGAAGATCCATCCAGAAGTGTACGCTATAGATAAGGGCTTATAAGCCTTCGCCCAAAGCGTACCACTTTAGACCGCTTTACGTATTGCCGTTCGGTCTGGTATAGCTATTACAAACCGTTCCATGCTTTGCCGTTCGGTTTGGTATAGCTATTCCAGACCGATCGATGCATAATACACTTTGCGTCTTGCAAAAGTGCAGCCTACAGCGTGACAATTGATCGTGCACTCTGCAAGAGTGCACTCTACAATACAGTGCACTACCACTAGGCCTATGTATACTATCTATGAGGGTGTAGAGTAATATCTACACCTGTTTAATACCGAGTAAAATCTATTTAAATAAGCCGTAATAAAATCGATGAAAATACCGGGTATTGCATAATTGATATAACTGTTGGTAGGCTTTAGACGTTGTAATATTGTCGATTCGATTGGTCTTCAAAGTAAGAGTAGTATTGCGTGGTCAGATGGTGAATGTATTGTTCTAGGTTTGGCAGACCGCTAGCCGGTCTACACTATAATTTGTATAGCTAATTGCTTGGCCCGTGTCCTAGAGTGAAGTGCAGCGTATTGCACTCGACTTATATCCAATGCGGTAAGTCCGTACAAAGCAATACACTTTCAGTACAGTTAACTGTAATGTAAGTATAGTTGACCTACTGCAATGCATGCAATGTTATTCCAACAATAACATTAAGACGTTAGCTTTTTCGTTTTCTAGAAAGGGGTAATAAACCATTTGAATGAGTCGAAACGAATATGACAAGTCATTAATTCCTTTTATTTAGGTATAACCCGAAATATGATAAAAAGGGACTCGAATGTTAAGTTTGATAAGCTATATGAATTTGAATAATTCGTATAGGGTTTTTCAATAAAGGGTAAGAAAAAAAGACTTTGCTTGATAAATTCATTTGAAACCCAGTAATCGACCAAAAATCGCTATATCCACTCCGATTTAGAAATTAATAAAACGGGTGTTGCGGTTGAATAAGAACTTGTTTATATATAACCTTTATTTATTAATACGGTTACCTAACACCGAAAATCGAAGGATTGAATTTGTAATATCGAGTATAACGACTCCAACAATCTATCTACCCAAATTCTTCGTTTTTTTAGTATAATATAAATATAATGGTTGAGTTTACCCTGATACAAGGGACAAGTCGATACCTTTTTCTCATTAAATAAAATACAAAACTCCGCTAATTCGGGCAGAAAAAATAATCAGTTTTTCTTCTTTTTTATTACCGTGAGAGCCATCGATTATAAAATAATTGTTTTTTCGTAAAAGTTTGTTTAGTTTCCAAAACTATCTACGACTGATCCCTTGTATATTACATCGCAAGTCAAAACAGAGTCACTAATTTATTAAAAATAGCTTTTGTTAGAATAGTATTAAATGAAATGCAGTAGATCAACTTTATCTACAGTAAAGTTGACTATACTAAACTGCTAGTTAAGTGTATTGTTTGTAGAGACTTACCGCATTGGATGTAAGTCGAGTGCAGTACGCTGCACATCACTCTAGGGTACGGGCCTAGCAATTAGCTATACAAATTACAGTACAGACGGGATAGCGGTCTTCCAAACCAAGAACAATACATATACTACTTGACTAATGCAATACACCTGTTACTTCGAAGACCAATCGAATCGATAACGTTGCAACGTCTAAAAGCCTATTGATAGGCAAGGCCTACCGACAACTTTTATAATATTCTAAATATCCACCCACTTAGAATGTAATGTTGTTATATAGAGTACTAATCCTTCCTAGTTATTAAGTATTAAACGATTTTGGTTAAATTTTAAAGGTACCTGTTGGTATTATATCTAGAGTATATGAAAATTACTTCCTGCATTGTTTCGGAAATAATGTATATTAATATCGGCTTCAACTATTTATTAATATTTACGCGAAATTTAGGTATATATATCGTTCATATATTTTTTGGTAGCCCAAATATCATGTTCACATTTTAGAGGATATATTGGCTAAATTTGATTTATTTGAAACCTTTATATTAAAATATCATTCGTAATATAATAATAATCATGATCAAAATCGACTTAAGTGTTTAAAAAGTTAGTGTTCTTAAGAAGTATAAGGAAATGGAATGCATCTTTCTTTATACCTGTTTTAATTAAACTAAGCGCCTATTTACTCGATTTTACAACTATGTTGGTAAAGTTGTAAAACTTTTAAACAAGATTACGCTTAGGAGCTAGGCTTCCCCCCCCCGCCTATAATAGGGAATTTACTTTTATCTTTTAAACTTTAACCATATATACCTACCTCAGTGGAAAAATCGGGCGTAATTCATAACCCAATTCAAAGTAATTAAAAAATTTATAACGTAGGCAATGTCCAACAACCTACCTGGCTTAACGTTTCTCTACTATTACCTACGTCACCCTACGTTTTTGATTTTAGGCTTATATTAAATAGGCTCATTGGGGTGGTCGACAGCAATAACAACAGCCTTTTGATAAGGATATTAAAATGAAGTAAACCCCGGTTAAACTGTCCTCTATTCGGTCGCGATATTTCAACGAAACCTGAGGATTATCAATTAAAACATGATTCGAAATTTATAGACTTTAACCTATTAACAGATTTACAATATTTTGCGTAAGCCGCGATGTAATGAATACGGTGATATTTTATCGTAATGACTTCGTTTCGGATAAAAGAGGAGATATGGAAACCAAGTTCATTGTATTTAACTGTTAAATGTTAGTTTATACCGCTTATTATGACTAATAACGTTTCGAATTCAATAAAGTACTGTGTTTACAAGTTTTTATCGCTTATATACAAACCTTTTAATTCGACTAACACTTAATCCGCGTGGTAAATATTGTTGAAACCGCTTTGATATAATTGAAGGACTTGTCCGTATTATATGGTCACTTATAGCCCCCAGTTTTATAATACGCCATAATAGCTAGTTGAATGAACGGTATATAATAACCTTCTACGTCAAAGACCGCGTATTGGCCTTTTAAAATCTACATTTCATCCGAATTGAATATGAATTTCAATGTTTTATACGTCGCCGTTTCAATAAACCCAAATTTATCAAATTATAGCTAATCGTATCATTTTCGTCTATTTGAAAACCTTGATAAACTAGATCAAATGGTCATTCAATAGGCTGTAATTTATTCAGTTTTAGTAATGACCTAGTAAAAATGGGAAGTGAAAAATTATGTAATTATTGGGCCGAACACAGAAATAGATTAAATAAGTTATTATATTTACTTTAACGTAAACGCGATATATCTTACAACGTTTTATAAACAACATATATTGGCTTAAGTCGGTCTCGATTGATTACAAATATATCTATAAGAGTGGAGGACTACTTATTCACCAACAGTTGAGTTTTATTGGTAGTGTAGAAGCGTAATGCGAATTTTTTTATATTTTATATATATTCGTTTATTATGAAGAGTATCCCTTCAGAAATCAAAATGAATAATAATTATATATAACGGTCTGACTAACCAAGATATACTAAATAAGTGTGAAATGGTATTAGAAATTAAATTATTAAGCAAAAAAAGAGTAATTTGTAAAGGCCTTTAGTGTAGGACTCAAGTGTATGGTTCTTTCATTGTCCGGTATATAAACTTATACGTGACATCCTCGGACCGCACTCAGACTGCGCCTGAGCTGGGTACTTCATATCCCATTACCTACACAGTCCCGTAACTTATAGACTCAATATCCATTAGTCCGAGTCCATAATATTTACCAATATATTTATTTACCTTTAAACTACGCTCTTCGTTGAACAACTGTCTGGCACAAAGGCCACCAAAATAAACGCACGTAAGGGAAACCAAACTGATACCACCCAGTATATCCACCTTGTACTGCGTAATCTGACGTACCCTCATTATCTTTGTTACGACTATCACGTAAATTTATACGTTATTCAACCGCTTGTTAACACTTAGAGTATGGCATACAAATAACAATAACAAAATAAACTTATTTCAACATTAGGCGTTAAATACCAAAAAGGCCTTAGATAACTCCTAAACTCACTCGTTTATATCCAAATTAAAATCTAAAAGAGTGAATATATAGCGGAAGCTAGAGCTAATCTTCCTATTAAAGTATAAACAATATCTAAAGCTGATACCTAACTTATTATTAACAATTTTTCAGCCGTTACTCGTATTAATATTCACCTTCAATCTTTTAACAAATCTTTTGCGAGTCCTAAACTATTCTATACACATACTCGAAACATACTTATTCTCGAATACCGTTTAGTTACATCTTCATGAAACGAATCGTAAAGAACTATATACTCGTTATTGACGTCCCAACCACCTCAAAAAAAAAATTACTAACGCCTCTAATAACTTTGTTAATATTGGTGGTAAGGTAAATTATTATTATGAATACTAATCTTTCGGTCATATGAAAAGTTTTCCGTTTCACTTAACGAAATAAACACGTGCTATAATAAGGATGTTATACTACTAATAGGAAAATGTAATTATAAAAAACTAAGTTTCATATTTTTAAGGGGGGCTTATAGAACTATTTATAGAAAAAGCAATAGGGACGCTGATACAAACGCCTTCTCTCAGTACTAAACCGTTCGATAACTGAAACCTTCCACATGATACCACGGCATTCCAAACCAATATGAAACAGTTATCATGTACTTTCTATACCTTTATAATTCGCCCACACCTTCTACCACCTTTTATACTAGGGAAAAGGGAGTAAACCTGAGTATAATATTGCAAGCTAATAACTGAGCTAATATTTACCAGAAATCTAACCCTGATGACTGCCATACTCCAACAATGCTCTAAAGCTACTTAGAAGTATGTCTTTATCTGTCACGTAACCGGGTCACCCCCTCTTCTGTAGCTCCATAATAGCTTCTTCGCAGGGGTTTCTCTTTCTTCCTTATCAAGGATTATAAATAGTAATCGATCATCTTAATTCATAGCTCTAAGCTGGTTCCTTCATATTTTGACTAAATTAGATAGGTATTTGTAAAAGCTTAGAAAGTCTGGACACATAACCAAAGCTATGAGAGGCAATCCTAACTATTGGGTAATAATTCTTAATGTGTCGTTAATTAACATACCAATATTAAAGTTTGTTATTATATCTTGAATGATTAATATGAACAAATTTTGTGTTACGCGTTTTTATTTGATGGATATCTAGTATATAAGGTTGCCAGTGGTTGTAAATTTATCATTAGACTTATACTCGTTAGCGCGCATTATGAGGAATATCATTAGATATATAAGGTTTGTACTATTAGTGAATAACTTGTTCGTAAGTATTATTATATTTGCCATCATTAAATTTACCGGAATCATATTAATTCATCTTCAACATTTTTTTTTGTATCAAATTATTCTTTAACCTATTGAAGGTCTTTTCTTATGAATCATGAGATTATACCATGATCGATAAGTCCTACAATACATCTGGTTAGCATAATATAACAATGTAGGCTGAACAGGCTTTTTAATTTAGTTATCGTTGTAATTTTGCCTTGTTGGCTTTGTTAATTGTTCCTAGACCTATGGCTTGCTCTTATTGGTGTACGCTAATGTGCATATCACGTATTTAGTTGTCCATCATAACATTATAAATACAGATCACCGATTTATTAAAGTTAAACTATATGCCTTTGACCAACATTTTCATCGGCGTATGAATTTAAAGACCGACCTTTTCAATGGCATGCAAATTTACCGTTATAAGTTTAGTGTTTTCGAGGAAAATGGTATCGTTATTTTATATGTTTACGATACTAAAGTCTTCTAATTACGGAATTAATACACAAGAGTCTAATACTGAAGTGGTGATATCCACCACCCTATTTCTAAAGCATTTTTTGCACTTGAAAAACCAATAAATATCTATTTCAGCTAATTCGTATAAAGATTTCATTAAAAGTATCACCGTACCGGCCGGAAATTTATGTTTTAGTTTCTTTCAGAAAATACAACTTCCGAATTTCCAAATTTAAATCACTCTTATAGGTAGGTTATTTAAATAACCTTATATACTTAACTCGCTCTTGATAAATATCGCGTAAAAACAGGTTTATTAAACACTGTTTAACGTGGGAGCGTAAACAAAACAGGTTTCTGCCGTCGTCTTGCGTCGCGCTTCCGCTACCCCTACTTCCAGATTTACTTCATTGGGTAATACCTCGTTCATTCCAAACTTTTACTTTACCTCATCCCCCGCCGCCGCCACCGACTACGCCGCCACCCTATCTCCCCTTTTCTCCTTTTCCCCTCCTTCGCCTAACCTTTAAGGGAGAAAGAGAAAGACTTTAAAGGTTATAAATCTTATTCCTTCCTTACAGGTAAAAATTTCATTATCCATAAAAGCAACCCCCCCTCCACCCGCCTTTATAAACTTAACTTAACGGAATTATAACGTAGTACATATTGTTAATCCTCCTCGTATATTACGTTATATTAATATCTTTATAAATAAGGTCACCGAAGCCAGCCTTGTATGTTCACTCTTGTTACAGCTTACTAAGGTATGTTACGAGGCTTTTATAACGTATAAAGCGTTAAAAAAGCGTATTCGGATCCGTAATTCCGGGCCGTTAATAGATACACCTTACGTGCCATATATCATATTCGCGGCCGCACGTGAATCTATTAGTAATTAATATTAAATCGGGGGTCGGTCAGCTTAGTACCACCGTTACAAACGAACTAGTAATGGATACGCCCTTATTTCAATAATTCCAAGACCGTAATCCAAAGCCGTGTTACGTGCCCACCGTCTTTACGGTAAGTTTACTTTAAACTGATAATTTCAATAACGAATAGAGAATGCCTTAATTGCATAAATATATCGGACGAAACGGTTTTTGAAAAAACGATATTTTCTAAATAATTAAAATAAGCCAATATTGATTATTAATTGGCGTGAACCTGTGGATTAAGCAAACGGCAACCGTTATTTTCGTTTAAGAACGTGGCTTACGTATATATTCCGTTGGCGAATTTAACGAAGTTATCACGCGTCGTCGTAACAAACGTGAAAACTACTCCACATTATTACCCAAAGTCATACAACTTAAAGCGCGGGGCTACACCTTTGAAAACGTCGGTAATGTTTCCGATGGAGTTAATAGCGGTAACAACAATACTAAGGGTGAATGCGGTGAGGAGGATGATAAAAATACGGCGCCACCCCTTTCTTTTCCTTTTAATAGCAATTAATTGATTTTTTTCTATAGTTAAGCTAGCATGCCTGGCTATAATATAGTTTGTTACATAGTAGAATATTCGATTTTTAATTAAGCTTGGTAACTTATAAAATTAATAAATAATGAATAATATATTGAATTTATTTTTGAATCGATAAATAGAAGTGTTACCATCCTAAAAGCGATTCAAATAATAAATTGCAATAGAAAGAATCCGTAAAATCAATATAAATGAAGGATTTCAATCGGTGTTAAACGTGGGAAATGGTATATAAAACGGATTCTAAACGAAAAATAATGTGGAAAACGGTATAAATAGTTGATTCGAACCGCGTGAAATGTTAACAGTATATACGTATAACAGATGGAAAGTATAAAATATAACGCGTAGAATATTTAACCTTGATAAAATCGCTAAACCTTTTCAATAATACTAACTAAAAGAGTACTTGTTAATACGAGCGCCTTTAATACCCAGTTTTGTGCGCTTTTAGTGATGATATTGATAGGGTTTAACATTCCATTCATTTATCTTTTTTTTAAAAAATTTTGCGGTGTTTATTCAATTCATGTAAACTGATAATATCGATTATAAAACGTGTTTATTTGTAATGATGAATTTAATAAGATAATTTTTAGGGTAGGAAAAATTGGAATAAACGATTAAAATGAGAGTTTTCAAATTATGGTCTAAAATAATCATTTGGACTATTATCATTAAAGTGATTTCGGGGTCGAAAACTTCAACTATATCGTAAATCTTTAAAGTCAAAACGTTTTGAGTAACCTATTTGCATTTAGTAAAGCTTTAATAAATGATGTTTTTACGAAAATTAAATCCGTTTAAGGTTGGTATTTCGTTACCGACGATTAAAACGAATTATATTTATAAGTTGTAATAGGTATTATTAGGGAAATAACTGTTTAGAAAAATGAAGATTTTTATACTACGTTTATTAAACGATATAAATTGTGAACCGCGTTTTGAATTGTATATTTCTTTCTTAGGCGTTTATTCAACTTTTTACATGCGTTATTCAAAAAGCTAGTTAGAAATTCTGCGACAACCGATGCGTTCAATACCTTTTATGGTTATATAACTAATAATACCCAAACGGTATGTACGTATTAATATTAGTATTTGTTGGCTCATTTAGTGTTATCCAAATTAACAAGGGCAACTTTATCTAATTATCCTCTCTACTCAAGGTTTAGAATACCGTTTTGAAAAGAAATCATGGTGCCGTTAAAGTTGAACATATGGTTTTCCGTCAGGTACATATAGGGTTTTGCATTTAAATCCGCCACCGAAATCTTTTTCTTTTCAGTTACGGAAAACTAACCATTGTTCAACATTAGCTTATTCTTCTTGTATATACCTTTAACGATAAATTCTTTAAAATGTCTTGTGAAAACTAGTCGATACGGATCAAAGATCGAATTAACTATTTTGAACTGTTTCTTATATTACCTTTGATAAGCGCTATACTGATATTTACTAACCTTGAAAAATCAGTAAAGTGGGTTTATAATATACAAAATGGTTTCGAGTAAATAATACTTTCTGAGTTCCGTAGGTATATAGATGTCAATCCGGCGTTTAAGCCGCTTTTCCAATTATATATAAGTTAATTTAATATTTCAAACTGAACATGAAGGTTATAGGGCGTAGATAAAGAGGCAGCGAATGCTAAAATGAAACGATGACTTTCCCTTTACAATGTGAGCGATGAATTTATGATTCCTTTTTTACCAGCGTCATCGTACTCTACAATTGTAAAACAGCTTTCTCTCCAAAATTTATAGGCTCTTTTATATTTCGTAAACTAAACGTATGGGAAAAATTTTGTGAATGTTATAACTCGTTAATTTAAACTTCACAAAACCAAAAACACCTGATTCGATTAAATTAGTGATTTACGTTTAGGTAAATCATTTAAACAAAGTACTTGGAATGATAATAATATTTTTTCGGCGAAACTTAATATTTAATTTCCGGTCCGCCTTTTTTCTTAACGTAATATAGAAGTCTATAACGAAGGAGTTAAAACGTCTTTTATTTTTAAAGGGTGATAGGCGCCTTCAGCGACGTTTTACTAATTCCGATCATATTTTGAGGCCGGTTTCATAAAGTAATAAAGGTTTAAATGTAGTATTGGAAGAGTATATGAAATCCGGGGGCGGCTTGGATTCGTGATCCTAAAGGTAAATTTGTCGGTATTATGAATGAGGATATAACTTTAAGCCGTTTTCGTTTACCTTTTTCCTTTTGTCTTTCTATACCATTAAATATATTAATTAACTTTTATAGTTTGGCAAATTTATAAGTATATCGTAGTCTGACATCAATAAATCCTTTAATGTCCAATTTATTCGTCTTTCTTTCTCTAAACCAAGATTTTAGATTATAATGGTAGGTTGAAAACGCTAGTTTTACATGGGCTGTTTCTCATAGCCGATTCTTTCGAAATATTGTTTCTAGCCCGTAAGGAACGTAATATTGATATGTATTTTACTACAACATTCGCTATTTACATCGTACTAACGAAAGGACTCAGTTTATATAAACATTGGGGTAAACACCAAAAATAAGGAGTATTCGAATAAACATGTTCGGGCCGGATATATTATTTTTGACGTTAACCTCCATTTTTAGGATTAATGCCTTAACACCAATTCCCTTTGACTTTAGCGATAATGCTATATATTTTTTCTTCGGAATTTTGTCATACCGTAGAGACTTTTTAAAAAAATTCATTACTTTTAACTGAATTTATTCTCATTCACTATTATCGATTCTAGTCTTAGTATTCTATTTAGTTGAGTTGAAAGCCGTGTATACGTCTTAGAAAGATTCTTCCAAAGGTTTCAAATAAATGTTTAACTAATGTTTTATCAAAACGTTCCAATAATACGTAACGAAAGCGCTCCGCGTAAATTTCGCAACCTAAAACAATGTGATCACGTCGACAACTTGTAACATTATCTCGCCTTCGAATTATATTATGTCTAATTAAATCGTATTTGAAATTTATATATTCCTCAAAGCGGAACTTAAACCGTCGTAAATCTTACCATTACAGTTGACATTGGTAATGAAATTTTTTATCATATTTTAATGCTTTTTTCCGCATATGAATATATGATACAACGTGAAATAACTGTAAAATTAATTTCGGAATGAAATATTCGAACCGGCGGTACAATATTTTCAATTTCGGTTTCGTTAGGTAAACGGTTTTCATTATACGTATTTTGGGAAGAATATGTAAGTATTCAAACTTAAGGTAGAGCGTCACGGACACGCTATACGAAATACAGATGATTGAATGATTTATCTTACGAACCTTGATTCCAGACTTTCTGATATTCATTAAGAATAATAGGAATAACGTTTTAAAATATATTATATGAAACTTAACTGATTCAAGTCGTCTTTTCATAACAACCGTAATAGATAGCGACAATTTAACTTTATTGAAAGAAACTTCTCGGCACTCTCCAATTCGTAAAATGAAAATTTCGGAAATTTCGCAACAATTGTTTCAAATTATTATTTTCCGGCGATGGATTCTTTAATTACGCCGGTATTGAGCATGATGCCCCGAAATTCATTAACTTACCTGTTAAAAAGCCTAAATTAAGACGTCATATATTCGTTTCATACTCTTTTTTCGCAATCCAAGCCTATATTATATAAAAAAGAGGCGTTTTATTAGCTTTCAACAATTCTTTAGATGATTACATCATTTCGGGCGGTCAAGTAAGCATCATCTTCCACGATGTCTTCTTTTTTAATGGTATACTCGTAGAGATAAACGTTAAGTTCATCCTTTACACCTTCTTATTCAGCTTTGTACATTGCAAAAAATATTTTATATTCGTTATTTAATTGGCAACTAACTTAAAACTAGCTTTCAATTCGTATTTATTCGTATACTAGGTAATTGGTAAATGAAATGCCGATATTATAATATATAATTCAATGTTTTTGAAAATTTATAAAGCTTTATATACTTTTTCGTAGGTATTATTAAATACGTGGTAAATTCCATACTTAGGTATTAAGTTGTTTTCGTTAATAATTACTTCATCTTCTATTTTTGTAACTTTCTCCCTGATTTTTCTCGTTCCGCTAGCCGTATTCAAGGCGTTTATTTTATTTTGGCTATACTTCAAATCGTCGGTTTACAACGTGGTAAATTGTTTTGGCAATGTGTAGATTGGTTATTTGGCCTGAAGCTTTTATCCTTCGGGTTATAAAAATTAACACGAAACTTATTTCACAGTGTATCAAAGTTTTGAACAAGGTATTATGGTTTGCATAAAAAGTATTTGGTTTTTTTCTTGACTTATAAAACATAAGATCTAAATTTAGGTTTCTAAGGCATACTTTTATAAAAATTTGAATAAACAGTTTGTCTCATTTATATTTTAGTTTCAAGGCCGTTTAACATTTGCAGAACTTCGTTAATAAAACGGTAAGTACTTTTCATGGTGTTTTATCAACGTTTCTACGTTAATTTCTTACAAAGTTTTGAAAATATTCATCTAACCCTCATCGTAAAGTTTGTCAGTCATTTACGTATCTAAGTATATTTTTAGACGGTTATAATACTCTTTAAATATATCCATTCATATCAAGTGATTTATATACTACTTTCTAACTTACCTCAATATAATATCGGGTAAAATAATATGCAATTGTAATTGCTTAATATCTAGTTTTCTTTGTATGCATGTAGCATTACACGTATTTTATTATCTAAAACACCGTATGACTCGCCGTTATAATTCTCTTCCTCATCCCAGAACTTGAAGAAGTTGGTAAGTTTTGTTAAGTTACTTCTATTGGTGCAAAAATGGTATAGTAGGAAGTTTTGGTAGTGGCTGTAGTTAGTAGATATTAGTTTATAAGGTTCGTTTTATTGTTTTATATTATATATGGTATTTTCAGATGGGTCTTTTCATTTATTAGGCCGCTATCATTTCGTTAAAGCGGATTATTTATTATATTCGGAGAGTAATTTTTTCTCTATATGATTAAAAGGTACGTTATGGTAAGGATCTGTACTCGACCAACTTATAAATAATTTCTTTAACTTTTACCGTCTTTTTATTCATTTCTATCACTCTTTTTTCACTTTGCGCCATGTATTTAGTCTTACTAAACGATCCACTACTTATATTTACGAAGTTCTCTTTTTGTTTTGGTTTTGTATCGTTTATTTCAAAAGGGCAGCTTTGGTGTTTTCCCAATGAATGTCGTTTTATGAATTTCATGTTCATTACTTTATCGGTGGGCTATTATAGCAATTAAGCCTGGATGTTGTTAATACTTCTTTTACAATACGACTATTATTTCTACCGGTTGCATTAATATCTTGACTTCGTAATTATTTACGTATTATTTTGAAGATTATAAAGTTTATTGTTCCTGATGTCCATAACATTTAATTTTCAAAGTCCCCTTTAAAATCATTCAATACATCTCGTATTTCAATTTCTCCATCGTAATAGTTAAAAATTATGTTTATGATATATATATTCATCGGAAGAAGGTTTAAATTCCTCATTGAAACTTCGATCTTGCTATCCCACAACTTAAGGTCTAAGTGTTTTAAAAAGCTTTTCAAAAGATATATCTTGAAATAATTAGTTAACATATTTTTTAACTTTTTTTTATGTTTTTGGTGTTGGAGCTGTCTTTGTAAGAATTCGAAGAATTTTGAAATGGTTGGATGGTTGAATTGAACGTATAACGGAAATGTTAAAGCGGTTTAAAAATGGTTTTTACGTTGTAAATAGAATCGTGATTCGTTTATGATATAGTTTTTAAACAAATTTGGTTTAAATGAAAGAGTATAATATATAAAATTAAAATGAATAAAATACAGTTAATCGTATGGAGTAAGGCGTTTTAACTCTTGTTAACGTTAACGAAGTTCAAATATAATGTAAATAAACTTAAATATAAGTTTGTTGGGCGTTTTAAATTAGCTATTGAGCGCTTTACAATTGTTGGACTAGTTAAGCCACTAATAAACAAAAACGTCATAAATAATGAATTCGAAAAAACTATATACTTCTACATTAATAAAAAACCAAAGAAGGGAAAAATAGGGATAGGAAAAATGAATATTTTAAGGAGGTAATATATAAAGCTCGGTATATGTTTAGTAAACGGTTCGGATATCGTATTTTAACCGCTTTTTAGTTTTGTAAACCGGTTGGATATTGTATCTCAGCTGATATTAAGGCTTGTAAGCTGTTTAGATATTATATTTTAATTACTTTCGAAATGCATGAATATTTTAGATATAGTATTTAAATCAGATAGGTATTAATGAAGTGTTTCAAAAATTATTGGTTTAACTTACGTAACCTGATATGCAATAAAACGCATCTTCAACCTTAAATCAACTTTATTGGCATGGGTGCAGGGACCACCTTGTCAAGGAGGGCGGGCAGCCTACGCTGGAAATCCTAACAGTTCCCAGTTTCGTGAAAAAAATTCAGGTCCAGCCGCTCTCAACATCATCACTTCATATAAATCTCATTCCACCACAACATATTTAATCGGCTTTACCACCACTTGAATATTTTCCGGAGACCCCCTTTTGGCTATAAAGATCGTCATCGGCCTGGCTCACTGCCCGCATAGCATTGCATTCAGAGAATTGCCTTCACAACCAGCGATTTTGTCCTTCGTTACTTGTGCCAACGTATCCCTCTAGGCTTATTCTTACACTGTAAATTTCAATACAAGTTTGATTTCTGTCTCGTTTTAAGGTTTTAAATTGATACTTTATAAGCGCTCGAAATTAACGACTCGATTTATTTATTTATCTTTTTATCTTTAAGTCATCGCTACCGATACTAGCGCCTCGCTTATTTAGTGGAGCCTTTAAACTTGGACTTGAATTTCAATAAAATTAAAAGTTTGATTCCTTTAGCGCCTTAAGGTCTTGAAGAAAAACCTTTATTATAAGCGCTCGCACTTGATGGTTTTATTTATTTATTTATCTATTTATGTTCGAGCCGTCGCCACCTTCACCGGCGCTCCACCCGTTTAGCGGGGTCTTCGACTATAGCTTGGATGCATTTCTTTGGCTGTCTATATAATACTTTCCACGATAAACTACCAGCTGATTATTGTATCCTTTTTACGACTCTTTACACTTTTTGAGTTTGTGGTCTGTAGCAAAAAGTTGGCTCAGGTCGTGACTTTTTCACCGAATTGTAAAGTAAGTCCTTTATCTAGTTATGAAGTATATCTTTCCCACTGTGACAGGCTGTCAACAAAGATATATGTGTTTTACAGGTCCTTTAATTTTTTAGGACCGCCGACAGATCCTTTGTAATGATCACACTAAATACCCGTGAGTATGTAGAAGGTGTCAGAGGGTTTATGTTAACAGTAAGGTAGCAGAGGTAACAAAAGGTGCAATATCAAGACTGTGTTCGTGCGAGTGATGATCAGAAGCAGTGAGGCTATTCAGGGTAGACTGAATACTTAGATTGACAACTGAAGAGCTATGAAGGAAATACTATCTATCTTGGTAATGAAAGTGTCCTTATATATCCGCGCCTTCATACGTCTTCAGTGTAGGCTCGACTGGCTCGATACCGAGTCCATCGAGTCTCACACCATGCTGACCCTAACCCTTGTGTACGGTGTGTCTGTTGTGGATCCCTGGTGCCTGCCGAGAGGCTGTGTCCAACCGATTTCCTTTGTTATCTGCTGCGGGGCCGCCGCTGGTGCGCCCTGCAGATGTTGGGTCATAACATCCTTGATACGAGTAGACGTCGAATGGAGACTGAAATGGCCGTGTAATATGGCCTAGATAAGACTGCAGTTTTCATGACCGTATATTACGGGTCTTCAAAATATGGGGTTACCTAATGGCCTTAATTAAAAGGCTGGCTTAAGGTTCGATTTCTGTTTTTTTTTTTTTTTTTTGCTTTTCCGTTCCTTGAATAAATGTTATAACTTTGGATTTTTCTTTACAAGTATATTTGGTTTAAATCCTTATTCGATACACATAGTGGTGCCTAACCTCCTCAATGTGGAAAGTTGACAAACCTATAAAAATATGGTTCATGTTTTTAATATCACTGAATTTGTAGTACACAGTGAGGATCAATATGGTTGATTATAAGACCCCAACGACATTTAACATATACGTAGAATACATTGCCCGAAAATTGGCAACAGGTGTACAGGATTAGGTTTTCAACCTTATGTATTTATTTAGTTAAGGATATATCTTCTTTCTATTCTACGGATTATACATTATATTTTGAAAGCAATAAGAATTTTGGAACAGGGTGGCTGTTGTGGGTATGAACAATTCAATTGCGAGCCTTCCCGTAGGTATATGTATGTATTTCACATGATCGAACGTCACACTATACTAGTTATATAGTTGGTACTGCCAAGTGATAGTAAATCCAAATATATATATTTATACAGTAAAACGCTTTTGAAGAAATTCACGGGTACATATAAAAAGTGAAAACAAGCTGTCGGATAGCGTAACGAGGCTTTTAATAATGAAAATACCAATCGAGTAAATAATACCGTACTAAAATTATCTTGTGGAAAGTTATCCAGATTTTATAGCCTTTTTACTTTTTGGGTTTCAACAGCGTATCCACGTATTTCCATAATCCCGTATGGTTTTTAAAAATTCCAGTGTTTCAATATGGATAATTGGAACCACCATAGCATCCTGTTTTAGGTATTTGACTTAGATTTATCGTATACTTTGGAATTTATTGATAATCCAACTAGTTGATTCCTAATTAATATCAGTAAGTTTTTTATCTATTGACTTAAACGTAGAAAATGGAAAGGTAATCGTGAAAATTAATACATATCTAAGTATTAAAATAAAATTGAAAGGAAGAGTGGTATCTAAAAAGTATACGCTACCGGTAAAATATTATAACCTCTTACCTAGGTAATGGTACTTTTCTATAAAATTTGCTAATATCCCATTTAGGTAGTGGTATTTTACCATATATTTTTTGAAATACCACTTTGAATCAGTGGCACACTACTAAGTACCTTACAGAAATATACCTTACAAAACAGTATGTTATCATACACTCTCCAAAGATACAATTTACAATGTAGGCGCTTACTAATTATGAAGATAAATAGTAATATTCATATAGATAATCTTGTTTTTTTCTCAATTACAGTCTGTATTTGTAACACAATAATTATAATTGATTTGTAACATAATTTGAATTTGTAGTTATGAAATAATACTATGATTTATAATGTAGTTTATATCCGTAATTTAGTTATGATAACAGAATTTGTACTGCAGTAAATCTTAAAAAGCATGATTAGTAGTTCTCACCGCGGTAATAATTATGGTAAATCCTTAATTAGTTTAAGCAATCGGTAATGATATAGTTTTCGATCATTAAAAGGGTGTCATTACATAAGTGATATGAAGATATAATTACGTTAGTATCTTAAGTGATGGTAGGCCTTAGACTTTGCAACGTTGTTGATTCGATTGGTCCTCGAAGTAACAGTAGTATTGCGAGGTCAGATGGTGGATGTATTGTTCTAGGTTTGGCAGACCGCTAGCCAGTCTTCACTGTAATTTGTATGGCTAATTGCTTGGCCCATGCCCTAGAGTGAAGTGTAGTGTACTTCACTCGACTTGCACCCAATACGGTAAGCTCGCACAAAGCAATACACTCAACTTACAGTATAGTCAACTTCACTGTAAGTAAAGTTGACCTACTGCACTGCATGTAGTATTATTCCAACACTAGCGGCTTTTTAGTTGATACGCGCACGCCAGTGTAACTAACCAATCTTTTTCGGTTACCATTAAATTAATTCCTCGTTAAATAGCTTAATCCCTGTGAATTCCAGTTAATTCTCATACGAAATTACACCCAATTGCATACAAATTAACCCCAATTAACCTTAATTACTCCGTTACCCCGAGGTCTGAATTTGTTAACTCTCACAAAAGGTTCTTTCGCCACAGACCTTTATAAGCCTTCACTTTAACCGTGCCACTCAAATATATCGCCGTTATTAATATCTTGGCAGTCCTTTTAGTTTTCTGGTACACTCCTGTTCACTGTTACGTGATCCAGTCTTTTCAGGAGGTTTATTAACGTAGCGCTCGATTTGTATATTCAGTCTATTACTATTCAGAGGCCTTTCAAGGGCTTCATTGGGCGATACCTTCATTATAAATTTATCGGGGTGGTCTTTACCATCGATTTATCGAAATTTATCAATTTCTCTCCATTTTTAGGCATGACGGAATACTATCATATTAATCATCAGGCGTTTTTATATAGCGATCACGAATTTCGATATATATTTGAAGAGAATCTTCGAGTCGGTATAAATTTCCACTGAGATAGGAGGAATCTTAAGCTACCTTGTAATAATGTTAAAAGTTTCCCATAATTCCATGCTTTTGTCGAAGTCTGCTATCATACCATGAACCTTTAAAGCTAATACGCTTTTTATAATCATTTTATAATTAATAGATGTTTAGCAGATTAGATTGTCGATAATGTTAAATTGGTTCCATTACCTGTTTTTATAAAAATGGCTATGAAAAATCCGTTTGATAAAATAAGTTGGAATTATTTTCGAATTACCCATCCGTAAAGACTATTAACTTGGTCGTTAAAAGGTTGATTAGAACTATATTAATCCCGCGGTCCAAGTTCTGCATCTATCACTTAAACATTTTATTTAGCCGGTGAAAGTCCTTATCCGTTAGCGTTTACACTTTCACCGTAATAGATAAATCGTAAAAGGCGTTCAGTTGGTATAAGATAGCAATATAGCTACACTAAGCACGCTACTCCAGGTACCATTAAGCCCTAGCCTCGTTATTCTTATTAATTGTAATTAAAATAACACCTTAGCCTATTTGGCGAAAGCTAATGCCGGCATTAATATCAAATATACGGATTAACGATTTATTAAAATCTAGTTAAGTGTTTTCTATTAAATTCGTTACCGGCTTTTAATTTCAGAACTTAAAGTCCTTGATCTTTTACTGTTTCAATACCATAAAGCCAGTCGTTCCGACGAAAAGAGTATCGTTAGTTTACCTGTATATTATGCCGAAGTCCTTTTCTTATGTAACTAGTAGGTACGGGTTATATATTGAGAATTTTATCGTCAGCCTTTATTTCAAGTACGACTGGAAGGTTAAAAACCAGTGGACGCCTATTTTAGCTAATCCGTATAATAACTTGATATAACGTATTACCATGCCTAAAGTGTAAATCGTAAGGGGTTCCCATGGTTGTTTTGGTAATATAATCCCATTATAGATCTGTTTCTAACTAAGTATAGGCTTATGTTATATTACTGCTATTAAGGGTTAACTTGCCTTTAGTCTCAATTATTAAACTTACAGTTAAAACGACTATTAAGAGTTGGTTGATTTTTTGAATTGTTGACGACTATATAAGGATTTCGGTATGAATGTAATTACCGTATCTTGAAACGATTAAACGTAATTTTTTCGTACGGCCGCCCCGTGGTTTTGCCTTTAATTTTGTAAATAATCCTTAACTTGAAAATCATTACGTTTGAGTTTTGCAAATTAAAGTAGGTTTTCGGTACTAATTGTATACCTTCTCTAGTTAATAGGCCGTTAATTTAGACCTTATTACTTTTTTTATTCGATGCTCTAATACTAGGTCTTCTTTATCCTTTTCTTTCCTACTTACTCAAGCAGTATTATGAATACACGCTGGTATGTACTTCTCCTTCTTAATGTTTTTCTTTTTCAGGGGTCGTTCGTATCGACAACGTTTTTTCGGTTTGTCGATAACGGGTAGAGGAGGTTCGTGTTACTTCAGTTTTTTTTTAAAAAAAGGGCTTAAGGGTTTTTATCTTTGGTACCCCTAATATATGGCTTAAATTAAGTAATTCTAAAAGAAACGAAACTATTAGCAGTTTTAATAACTACTTTATCATTTGCGATACATAATATCTTATATAGGACTTTTCATTCACCCGGCTTCTACCATAAAAGGACTTTACTTTATAACGGAAAAGAAAACAAGTCGATTATTAAAGGGACTTTTTTAGTGTTAAGGGCGTTATTAACCTGGCGGTGTGCCGATTTTCTTCACAATTCCCTCAAAGCTTTGTTGTATGCTGTAGCACATTTTTAAGTACTTGCTGAGGGGGGAGATTTACTCGTTAGGCGTAGGTACGTTTCGATGACTAGAAGCGTTAGTATTAAGCCGTTAGAGCTTATAGTGTCGTTAAAGATTTTTTACTACTATCTGTAGGCGTGCCTCCGAATCTGTAAAACTTTCAATTTTTAACGTAAGGATATTATACGTTCGGCGAAGTAGGGCGTATACCCTCTTAACATTTTCAATACTTTATTAAGCTTTTATAGGTACTGATAGCATGTAGAATTGATATGCATGCCAAGCATGACTTATACTAGGGAAATAGCTATCTACTGTCATGGGAGGGATATTTAAAGGGTAAAGGGGTACCCGCAGAAACTAGCCGAACTAAAAACAACAATGTAAATACAACTATCTACCCCTCTAAATACCTCCCCTTGAAAATCCCGTTTCAACTGTAGTTATCTGGTGACCTGTACAAAAGTCTTTTACTCTACAACTATCCTGATTCGAAGTCAGACCTTAACCACAGAACGAGGACGAGAACGATACAATACGAGTACTAGACAGAACGAGAACGATATGAGTACGAGTACGAGATGAGTACGAGACAAAATGAGGACGAGGAAGATACAATACTAGTACAAGGCGAATGCGAAACGAGTATGAGGTAAGGATGAGACGAGTACAAGGCAAGGACGAGTACAAAATCAAGAACAAAACCCCTACACACTTTACGGTCAACACAAACTAGCTATATAAGAACTGGAACGATAAAAAATAGAAAAACAAACAAAGGATAAATTATCTTAATACGTAAACATTATCCGATAATTTCGACTACTAAACACATACATTATATTAAGAGATTTCATTATCTTAAAAGAGGAGTGATATTAAATAAATACAATTATTATACATATATCACCTTTTAAAATAAGTTTAATATGAATATTCGCCGGATAATCTGTGTAAAGTGCGAATAACTATATTAAAGATGTGAAGACTGCAGCAGATACCGAATCCTAAAACGACACTCTCGTCGAAAATATTTAAAAAAAGTTATTTTAGAACGGGATTTAGAGAATATGCGGTAAAATGGTACTGTAATATATTAGAAAAAAAAATAGTTGGATTAATTTAAAACACTTTTTAAAACTTGTTTCCAGTCTCGTCCGATAACGATTAGTAAACAAGTGATAGTTAAAGTAAACTCGTTCAGGAGACGTGCCTACGAAATACTGGTCAAGTACGTAAAGAAGGCACATAAATTCGCCATATAATGCCTTTATATACTATAAATGAAATTTCAAAATAGATTTTTGACTCCCCTTATAGATAACGGCTGGAATCACGATATAATTTTGTCAACGAAAGTCACTAACCCTTTAGTTTTAAAAGACCTTATAAATTAAAACGGAATGTATAAAAACGAGTTTATCTACGATGTCGTGTAGGAGATATCAATCGCAGTAACTGTGGTTCCTGGACGTAATAACAACTATTTTTTCTTGTGAAAAGAAAAACCAAATGATACTTCAAAGTACCTAATGGAAAGAGTACTCACCAAAAGAATTATATAGTCAATGTAAAAATAGATGGGTAAGCTAAATCCTTAGGATAAAGTAGGAAACTCTCCCTATAACTTACAAAACACTTACGGTTATTACAATTTTTATTAACCCTACTTTTAACCCATTCCGTAAACGACGATGGGAAACTCGAAAAACTTATACCAAATTCAAAATGAAGTAGGTAACGGTTAATAATAATAGTAAAAATGAATATAAAACAACGAATAAATACGTGTTAACTGCGGAAACATGTATAAAATATATCACAGATTTTATGACCGTCTTTACCCCCAGTAGCTATGGGTAAAAACGTATAAAATACGAAATATGGCATTGGCGGGGCGCGAAATCCTCAAGAAATTGAAAATGGAAATTAAAGTGAACGTAAAGATATGCGAGCTATTATTAAGGGAATTAATTAATAGAACCGAGTACTAGGACTTTTACCTTGCTTTTAATATTTATCTTTTTTATCTGGAAAACTTAAATACAAAGGGAGTTAATGTAAAAGACTCCTGTACTAAGTTGGGAAAACGTTAATATACTTGTAAGGATAAAGGGAAAGGCAAATAAGGCGAATATATTACCTCTTCAATGGCTGCCGAATGTTGTAATACTAGAATTACGAGGAATGTAAACCTATACGCTCGAATTAAAGACGAGTAGAGAGGTTTATCCAATACTCGTTCAAGATCAAACTCCCCTCATCCTCGAATATTATAATTTTAAACCCTCCTGTCAATAGCTTAGGCCGATAAAGAACGGTTTTACAAAAAGCTTTCCCAGTTTGATATCGTTCTAAAGAGGAAGTACGGAGCAAATATCAGGGAAATAAAAGAAGATACCATACGTATTCGAATATTTTAGTTAGCCTTAAGAAACGATTTAACCTCATAAGTACCCTACGAGAAATTTAAATTCAGATGAAATTCGAGCAGTTATTAAATTATAGTACTGTATTTCGTAAATAGATGGCAAGAATATGTGGTTTAGATACAGTTCTACAGGCGAAAACAGGGAGAAAAACCGCGAGGAAGAAACGAAAACGTATAGTATCCATGTATTTGGTAATGATAACAGTTGTAAAAGATCGTGTCAAACCATATACTATAAGAACCCAACTCGAATATTTTTAAGGTAATACCTATTATTTTACATTAATAAGTATTTAATAAATAACGGTTTTTTGGTTAAATTTATTACGCAAGATACGGTTGCTCGTATTAGCATTGCCATTTAGATAACCGACAAACTAACAAAATTTACGATACCTAATAAAAGTTGTACAACATTAATAACCTACGTGTTATTTCCTTATGTTTTTAGTAATATCATATTTTGAATTTACGTATTTGTTACAGCCAATTATTTATTATTCGACTTCTTACAAAGTCATAATTAACTTGTTCGCAACTTAACTGTTAATAATCATGCTGGAAATTTCCTTGCACTTATAGCCGAAAGTGGAAACTTATTCGTTGTACCTGTGAAACGATGTGTAAAATTATTGCCTGTTAATGTTTAGACAGCTTATATAAACCGTCATTTAAACGATAATAAACACTAGATAGATAAGTCGAATATAAAAAACGAGGGAGAAATGTCAGAATCAAACTTAAAGGACAAGAACACTAGCGACGATAACGAGGACTAAGAGTTGAATAAAGACGATGTTAAATGTTTACGAAAACCGAACAAGCTTATCTATGTTACAAACTATGCGTAATAATAAGGGAAACACCGAAACTAGGGGGGGACTTATATCTGGGAGAGGTTATTCGGCAACCGAAAAACCTAGGAAATATTTGTATTTATAAACAAGTGCGTTTTTTGATATTTGAATTATACCAGAAATGTCGGTAGAGTCTCAAGCTTATAATATTCACGAGAACATAAGGTCTTTGAAG
This sequence comes from Anisogramma anomala, assembly GCA_038502455.1. Taxonomy (NCBI): domain Eukaryota; kingdom Fungi; phylum Ascomycota; class Sordariomycetes; order Diaporthales; family Gnomoniaceae; genus Anisogramma; species Anisogramma anomala. Next base: position 17,221,192 of record JASMMZ010000004.1, on the reverse strand, counting down.
AGTAATCAGAATGATTAGTAATTGTAGTATAAAGTAAGATAAGATATGTGTAGATCTAAGAAGAAGCATCCAGAGGTGTACGTTACAGGTGAAGGCTTATAAGCCCTCGCACAGAGCGTACCACTCTGGAATACCTGCTTCTAGATCGCTCCATGTATTAGAGTATAATCTGCAGCGTGTCATGTTATCATATACTCTGAAAGAGTACAGCCTGTAGCATGAAACGTGATCATGTCATGCTTTAGGAGTGTACCTTACAGCGTAATGTACTGCTACCTAAATATACTATCTATGAAGATATATAATAGTATCCACAAGTAACGAACGAAAACGAAATGGAAAGGAACGAGAGCGAGATAGAAACATATGAGAACGAAACGAAGATAAAAATAGTAATTACGAGACGAAATCAACGAATGGGAAGAAACATGAGAAAAGCCATTACGTTTAACGAAATAAAGGAGTTACTTACTGAAGAACATCTCAATGTCGTTAATTGTTGATTTTTTTTTCTTGTCTCGTGTACGTCAATTTAGCATTTATGACTAAAAGGAGAAACTAAACTTTTTAATTGTTTTGCGTTATTATTGTTGTATGCCGAACTGATAATTTTTAATTATAACGGGAAAACTAATTCGGAATTGGACTGAGGAAATAACGATATTCTGGCGTTGCGAGCGCTAAGTGGTGAACAAAGATCTTGTATTTTAAATCTTCATCGTTGTTTAATATAAATTTCAATTTTTGAAGGGCTTGTGTATGCATTTAGTCGTAGTAGCAAAGCTTTTTAATAGCTTTTACTGTAAAGTCTTTCATATCATTACATCATACGGATGTTAGGACTTTATAGAGCTTATTAACGAGTGGATGGTTAAAACGCCGGTAATGTTAACGTATCTCCGGCTTTATGAAGTGTAATACCACTGCTTTTGGGTCTTAAAAATAAAATCATAAGTGTTTTTACTTAAAGGAAAGTGTAAACCTTTAGCCGTTTTTAAATAGTTCGTCTGCTTTAGCATCAACATTAACGCTAAGAGTTTTTATATCCTTTGAATAAAAAAGGAAAGGGGTAGGTGACGTAAGGATGTGGAACGTAATTACTTTTATAATAGTTTAAATTACTGTTATCTATAGTAACGATAAATTTTCTCCCGAGTTCAAGCCTACTTCAGCCTTGCCGGCATCGTGACGATTTATTTCAGTAGTTATAGTGCTTTCGTTCCCCAATATCACATATTACGAGTAACCTCCTATTAAATATCTTATTGCCCTTATGTTTGGAATAATACCCTAAAACATATGGTCCGTGTAACAATTACGGAGATTAAAGGTGTATAAGGGGTTGTAGGCTTCATTAAGACAAAGGTAGGGGTTCTATCATCTAAATGGTATAGAAAGGCGTGGTCGGTTGATTACTAGGCTGTATTAAAAGTAGAATTTTCGTACTACTTAATTTGTTTCGTAACGTTTACATAATTCATTGGCTTATCGCCTTTAACGTTTATAATTTAATTTAAGTAATCTCATTTCGAAGCAGTAGATTTTTAGGCCTAAATATTAAATTTTCCGGTTAATATACTTAGCGAAGGGGTGTTGAATTAACTAGTAGCTAAACATGTTACAAATTTAATATCTTTCGGTATTATTACGATGATAGTACTTACGGTTAATAGGTTCGCTTGAATTTTATTAACGTTAATATAATTGTTGTTATTAGTTTAAGGTTAAGGTTGATAGGGAAAACTTTAAACGTTATGGGCGTTCGTATTTACAATCGACATAGTTAGTTACCGTAATGTTTTTTTTATCCTCGTTAATAAAGTAGTTAATTTAGGAGTATATATTCAACGAGTTTAGTGTACGCGCTATTACCGTGGTAAGCTAGGAATGTAACTGGTTAAAAAACCTTTGTAAATAGCATCTAGGCGTTGTAAAGCGTATTCGAACTCGTTGACACCCGTAATTTCTGCCTGTACTGGTTCGCGAAGTGTAGCTTGGCTAACGTGAGCTTTCTCTATTCCTTTTTAGTATGACATTAACTTATTAAATATTTAATTAAACATATCCATTGGTGTTTCCTCCTTTTTCCTTCTTCGTTATTATTATAATTCACCGTATTATAGCCTGGTTTATCTTGTATTACGTGAGGTAAACGTTATATTTGAAGTAACCTTTTATACCATCGTAGGTTTCGCGAAACGTAATTACTTAAGTCATGAAGGTTGAGTAGTAATCCTTAGCAAGTTCTGTAAAGAATTCGGGAAAAAATAAGTAAAAAATAAAAGGAGGAACCTTTATCCACTTATAAATATTTGAAAAGAGCATTATCTTGGTGTTAAGGAGGTTATAAGGCTTCCTGTAATACTTTTTTATATCATCACAGATCTTGGCAAAATTCTTTATGAGCTTGTAGTTAATGTTAATCATTTTGATAGGGCTTTTAGGAATGTTGCGATAATCATCCTAGCCGTGAGTGGTGTTTCCTAGCAGTTTAAGCCTTAGAGATTTCGAGGTATGGTGTTAGGGGTAATTTCCGGTCGCTTGGTTCGAGTGGTAAAGTCCTATGGTAGGACCTGTAGGGGGCTTCAGTTGAGGTCTCGTCAACATCCGAAACCCAGAGTTATTGGTCGTAGTGGTTAATGAAAACTGATTCGAAGGCTTCAACTTTCTTTATGTACTCCTTACTTGTAGCCATCTTGACAGTTTGGCTTGTGAAAGACATGTAGGGTGGGGAACTTGGTGATCTTAGCGTGAAGTCGCGTGTGAACTTGATGATTTGGCGTAGAGTTGCATGACGTGGCTTTCTTGGCATGATTTAGCGATTTTCGGTGTTTTCGCTCAGAGCAGCAAACTAAACAATTGAGGTGATGTGGGGAGTGAAAAAGAGTAAAGTAGGGGCAAAAGTTCAATGTAAAGGGTGAGGTTAGAGGTAGTTAGTTATTGAAGGTTGTAGGTAAAGAGCGAAGGTTGTTTATTGTAGATCGTAAGACTTAGTCGTTTTTACATTAGTAGCACCTGTAGTAGTACTGACTCAAACATTTGCCAACTTACCGAACTTTGAGACTTCAGATAGTTAATATTAACTTCTTTAAGAAGGATTAATGAAGATTTCTTGGTATTGTCGATAAAAATACCGTTGCTACCTCTAAGTTGCTGTGAAAACCAACGTAAAATATAAGTTTTTTCTACTTACTTCCGTAAAAACCGACGTAGCAGTAGAGGCCCTACGTAAGAATCTTTCCTTTACCCCAGCAGTCGTTTAACTTAGAGAGTAACCGAAAAGTAGCTTCTTCGTCTACTTAGCTTATATGTTCTTAATCTAATAAGCTGATAAGCACTAATTAGTATTGGTAGGTCTTAGAAGTTTCAACGGTGTCGATTCGATTGGTCTTCGAAGTAACAGTAATATTGCAATAGTCAGATGGTGACTATATTGTTCTAGGTTTGGCAAACCGCTAGCTGGTTTGAACTGTAATTTGTATAGTCAATTGCTTGGCTCGTGCCCTGGAGTGAAGTGCAGCGTACTACATTCGCCTTACATACACTCAATACGGTAAGTCCGTACAAAGAAATATACCCAACTTGCAGTACAGTCAATTTTACTGTAAGGAAAGTTGACCTACTACACTGAATGTAGTGCTATTTTAACAATAAGGCTGTAATTAAGTAATAGTAATTGCGATATTACGTATTTTAGTGCTAATATAAAAAGATATATCACCATCAGTCATAGTAAAACTCATTTTTTTTTCTGCTTGTAACAACGTATACCCTTTCTTAATATAAATCACAAATAGTTTAAGTAGCTTATACCAACGTTATCCACTATCTATACTACTCATTGAAAACCGTTCCTATAGGCACGTTACTTAATCAACCTTTGTATTAATCTTACCCTAAATAAATGCCACGTAAAAACTGTTTTTAAGCGCAATTTAATGCGGAAACGTAAATGTAAGTAGGTTTTCGCCGCTGTTGCACACTGTGCCATCTCCATCCCTACCCCCAACCCTGTTTTATCGAGTAATACCTCGTTAGTTTCGGCTTTCCTTTTCACCGCATCCACCACCATCGTCGCTATCAATGCCGCTACCCTCATTACCCTCTTTTCCCCCTTCCTTTCCCCCCCCAACCCCCTAGGTGAAAACCTTATTACTCGTAAAAGCTACCCCCCCCCCTCTTTCATCGCAATCGTATCCTAACAAAGTTATAAATTAATTTATATTGTTTATCTTCCCCGTATATTACGTCACATTCATATCCATATGGATGAGGTGGCAAAAGCTAACCTCGTACGCCACCTCGAGTTGCGGTTCGTTGAAGTAAGTCGTAAAGTCTTTTTAATACGTAAAATGTTAAAAAGGCGTATACAGGTCTGTAGTTACAGGACGTGAATAAATACGTTTCACGTACAGTATATCGCTTTCGTGGCCGCGTGTAAATCTATCAATGATTATCACTTAAGTGGGGGTCTATCAGCCTGTTATTGCTATAATGAACGGATTAATAACGGATACGCTATTATTTTGACAGTCTTAGGTCCATAGGCAGAACTCGTAGTACTCACCCGCAATTTTTACTGTAAATCGACTTCAAATTCATAATCATAGTTGGAAATGAAAATCGCTTACTGGTATAAATATACCGTTTGAAACGCTATTAAAATCAATTTTTTTTATAGATAACTCAAATAAGCTAATATAAATTATTGATGGGCGTCAACCAGCGGACTGAAAAGTCCATAACCGTCATTTCCACTTAAATACGGGGCCTACGAATATATTATACAAGCTCATTCGACGACGTTATGGTATATCGTCGTAAAGAGGATGAAGACCTTCCCGAGCCGCTACCTAAAGATATAAAACCTAAGACGCGGGACCATACCTCTGGTAACTCTGGTAACGGCGTCAATAGAGGTAATAGCGGAAACACCAACACTATGGGGAAGGGTGGCGAAAATGATAGTAAGGACGTGATGCTACCCTCTCACTGTCACTTTAATGGCAATTAACTACTTATTTTTATAACCAGGCCGACGCGTCCGACCATAGTACAATTCGTTATTCATTAATACAATGACTTTTTGACAAAGGCTCCTCACGTTAATGATGAATAAATGATGATTAAAATTGAAAAAGTTAGAAATTATGAATTAAAGAAAAACATTATGTTAAGAGTAGTATAAATAGTCAATTCAAGGAAAAAGAATCTGTAAAAGCGGTTGAATGAAATATTCATATCGTAATGAAACGTGGAAAGCGGTACTGATAGAGGATTCAAACTGACAAAAAATGTAAAAAGTGTTATAAATGACGAATTAGAACAGCGAAAAATATTCAATGCTGAATAAACGTACAAACTAAAAGGGGAGCATCAAACATTAAACATAAAATATTTCTACTAAATTAAGTCATAAAATTTTTTTAATAACACTAACGAAAAATATACTTATTCACAAAAACGCTTCCAATAACATGTTTAGGACGCCCTTATTTATTACACCCATAAGGTTTAACTTTCTGTTACTCCATTTTATTCCCTTAATTTAGCGACGTTAATATAATTCGTATCAATCTAGAATATTATTTATAAAACGTTCTTCGTTGATAATACTAATTTTAATAAGGTATTCATAAAAAGAATCAGTGTCAAGAATTTAAAAAAGGGGTTTTAAGTCAAGAGTTCTAACGATCATTCGGACCGTTATCGTTATAATAATTACAGAGTTAAAGCCTCCCACTATAACATAAAATTTCAAAGTCAAAACGCTTAGTACAACCTACTTACACTTAGTTAAGTTCAAATAAATAATATTTTTATAAATCGTAAATCCATATCAGTCTGGTATTTCGTTATCTAAAATGAAAAATAATTCTATTTATAAGCCACAATCGGTATTATTAACGAAAGAACCGTTAATAAGAATAAAAGTTAAAATGTTCGTATATCTAACAGCATAAATTGTAATTCGTGTTTTCAATTTTGTATTTACCATATAAAGTGTTTATGAAACGTTTTACATGCCTTATTCGAAAATTAGGTTTTACATTTCGCGGCGATTCAAAGGTTAAATACTGCTTTCGACTATATGACTAATACAACTTAAGCTCTATGTACGTATTAATATATGTATTTGGCAGCTCATTTAGCATTATTTATTTACCCTTTTTGGGTGAGGTTTAAAATTACATTCAAAAAAGTGTTTGTCGTGTCATAAAAGTCGATTATATGGTCCTTCTGTTGGAAAAGCAGTGAAATGTAGTATAGCCAAGTAAACTTTACTGAAAGTAAAGTTAATTGTACGTATTTCAAATTGACTGTAGTTTGTGGAATTTGAATAGACTACACTGAAAGTGAAGTGCAATAAGTGCCCACTTCAAGTTGTGGCACATGCCAAAGAGTTTGACCATACAAGTTAGTGTGCAGACCGGCTGGCAGTCTGCGAAACTTAGAACCTACAACTAAAGTACTTTATAACATCAATATAGTTCCAGTTACTTCGATGACAGAGATTCGAATCGACTACTTTATCACTATAAAGACCTACTAATACCAATAAATTCTTATTAGGTTTAGCATAGATTGGCTAAATAAAAGAAAAAGCTGCTTTCTAGTTTCGTTTTACGTCAAACGACTGCTAATGTTAGAGGAAAAGTTTTTATGAAGGGACCCTATAAGTTGTATCAGTTTTACGCCGTTGTAAGTAGGGGAGGTTTATAGGCTATGTCAGTTATTCGCAGTAGTCCATAAGTAGGCAAAAGTATCGCTACTAAAAGCACTAAGACATCTTTATTAATCCTTTTTAAAGGCATTAAGATTAACTGCCTAGAAGTTATAGTGATTACTAAGTCAACAAGTTGGCAAAGGTCTAATTCAGTACTTTTGCGGCTATTGATATTACGGTTATTACTACTACAAATCGTAAAAACGGCTAAGTCTTACAACGTTAAACATATACCAAATTTAATGGTAAACTTACAACCTATCATTCTACACCACTCTTTTTCCCCTACAACCCTTAATCTTCGTTAAGATGGCTTTCAAAAGCACAGGAATTGCTGCCGTTATCAACCCTGCTTGAAAAAAAAACGATTATCGCCCTCGGCATCACTTTTGAGAAACACTACAGTAAAGATCTTTAGTTTATTAAACCTACGAATTGTTTTTAGTTCAGTACCTTATCAATGCCATCAGCTTATACATTTTTAATTCAGACCCTATTGAAATTGTTCGACACCTATTAGCATATAACAACTTCCATAAATACTTTGGGGAATGGAACCTGATTAGGAGAAAGATGGTAAACAAACACGTTGAAGTCAGGCTAAAAACTAAACTCGCTAACCAAAGACTTGACCTCCCAGTCAAAAAAAGGGAAAAGGGTAAACCTGACCAACGTATTTTACGAATGCGCTACTAATAAAGATCTTTACTAAATCTTTAAGACCAAAAGAAAAGGTATTGTTAGCAATAGTATCTATTAGTTCCCCTATACATAATTATAAGAACCTACCCAAGCCTAAATGAGTTCTTCAAACCCTTTTACGTGAAATCAACAGTCCAATGCCATTAGCCGTAAAGAATTAATTAACCTACGGGATGCAAGCCCTTAAGTTTATTAGTTAATTAAGAACGTACATTGACGTATCCCTTAACACTCAGAAAATTAGTACTAAATTCGCGGAAACCCTTAAGCTTTCCCCCCCTAAACTCTTCAATACGTTTGGTTTTAATAATAAAATTAAGGGTGAATTGATTTTACCTGTGAACCGATTATGGGCACGACTACTGGTGTTTTCCCTTTAAACTCGGCTAAAGATAACTATTCTGCCCACTAATACCAACCCTAGTACCAGCCGCGGGATTCGAAGGGTTCCTACGACCAATATATCAATCTTCCCCTTCGAAACGTCCCTATAGTGAATATAGATTACGCGGCAATCACTACGTTCGTTAAGATTCGGGGAGAAAAGAAAAAATTATAATGGTAAGCCATACAACCTCCTCGACGTCAAGATACGCCCGTTCTTTAATATTCGCCGCCATATAAGATCTAAACTACAAGGTTTTCACTCGCTGTTTCATAATATTCTCATCGGTTAAGTCGAGGATTACTACCTCCAATACCTAACGAATTACCCCTCTTTCCGTAAAATCCACGATACCCTAAATGATTACTTCAAATATAATGTCAATATTACCTAATACTATAACAATTGGAGTATTATTAAGTATTCTTACATATTAAATCATAAAAACCAGTCAGAAAATAAAATAAGTCTCCTTAATTAAATGTTTGATAGGCAAATGTATTGCTAACAAGCAATGGAAAACATGGGAGATAGTGAAGGCATTTTACGTTAGCAAGTTCGGCAGGTCGTTTCGGGTCATAAGGAGTTTGAATACGACCTCCAGTACCCAGATGCCACCTGCAAAGGATTCTTTAGCCAACTGCGTTCCTCTTTAGCTACCGTAACAGCTTGAATCTTCGGCTCGACTAGTATATACCCTTAAGCTCCTGAATTTAGTAATGATGAATAAAACCCTTTCTACATATATGACATTGATGGGAAGTACGGAAGGCCCGGCTAATACGGCTAACAAAAGGCCCAAACCTGGGGAATGGACGACGGAAAAGGTTATTCCTTTTTACCAAGGTTCTTAAGTCAGCTAAACAGATATATTTCAAATACAAAGAGATATTAAATTTGCGGTAAGCAAGGCTACTAATCAATTCTACACATTATTCTCAAGCGTAAAGACAAAAAAATAAAGTACCTAATATAGTTCCCCTTCACTCCTATTAATAATTACATTCATATCGTCGAAAACCGTTAAGATATTAATGTTAAAAGGGGAAAAACAAGCCCAAGGCTATCGACTGGTATAAAGATATTGATACTAGCCTAAAAGTAACTAAATAACTCTTTAAACACGCCTTCCAGTACCTCCTAACAAGTAAAGACCCCTAACACCAATATAACGATGAAATCACTGGTCCTATAAACCTCTTTACGATTCAAGACCATTATGTAAAGAAAGTCTTTTAAGGTATTATGTCGGATATGGCAATAGCACAGTAATTAACAAAAGGTTATTTGTAATATGTCGCATTACAAAGGGATACTAATACTGCTACAAAACTTAACTACATGGACGTTGATAAAGCTAAAGTTGACTTTGAATTTAGAAAAAAGCTATCTTTACTAGGATCGACAATGGTCAAGACTATTATTAGTCATATTTTTTTTCCATATTGTAATGATCACACTAAATACCCGTGAGTATATAGATGGTGTCAGAGGGGTTATATTATTAAGAAGATAGCAGAGATACTGAGTGAACAATATCGCAACCGTGAAAGTAATGATCAAAAGCCGTGAGACTATTTAGATGTATAGACTGAATAGTTACATTGACAACTGAAGAGCTATGAAGGAAATGATATCTATGCGATGATAACCGTGTCCTTTTATCTTATGGCCTTCTTATCAGCTTTAGTATTGGATCGTTTGGATCGCCTTGCCATTCTAGCGATCCATCGGCTAACCCTAACCCTGGGTTGCTTATATAAGAGATGTTCCCCGCTTGATGTGTTAGACATCAGGCTCTTAATGGCATAGCCAACCGCTGGCCTATTTTATGACCTGCAGTTGGTCCTTAGGTCATAACACATATCTTAAAATCCCTTAATCGCTTGCGTCTTTGCCTGAAGTATAAAAAAAGCCTCGAAGTTAACGTTAATACTCAGACTAATGAACTAATAAAAGTTAAAGGCGGCAAAAGGTTTTTACCTAACTTTAAATATAGTAACCTTTATTTTCACCTTTAAGAGCAATAACTAGTGGTGTTATACCTAACAGAATCGGAACTTCGTTAACTGTATCGTAAATTTAACCATATGGTGACTGACAGGTTTTACAAGGTTTACAAGGCATCTAGTTACGAAGATATAGACCTATTAGAATTAAAGGTAATTAAACGATTTTACCACCACTTTGAAACACACTCTTAAACCCCTTTAAGGTTTAAGTTTTCGTTAAAGGAAAATTGAGACTCTAATTTTCAAGTATTCATAAACATGTTTTACCTAGACGATATGTTAATATTATACGTTATGGATTCCTCTACGGATTTTTATGACTTCAAGTTCCCTATGACTATTACGGGAGGGAAAACATAGAAAGTACTACGAACTTTATAAATTAACACATATTTCGGGCTACCAAACGTACTAGTCCACGATACCGGTACCAACTTTATAGCGATAAAGTTTTAAGTTAACGTTAAGTTGATTAGAATTGAGTACAAATAGATTCCTATTAAGGCCCACTGGAGTATTGGCAAGGTTGAAAGGGCATAAGATCTCATGTATAAGGCTTACAAAATATCTTTACACTAGAAATCAAAAGCTTTATAAGCTGAAAAACACACGACTTTACGTAGCAATAAAGGGCCTTACCGATTTTATTGACCCCAACAGACGGACTTATACCAACTCCACCGGCATTTTTAATCTACCTAAGTATTATAATTAAGTCGCTACTATCGTCAAATACCTAAAAACTTGCTGTGGCACATAGTAAATCTTTAAGGGAACTGAAGAAGGAATCGATATGCCGCTAGGGTAACGATACCCTTAATACCAAAAACGGACCATAGATAACAAACGTTATATACCTTCCCCTTTAAAATAAAGTTCTCATGTGACGCGAGCCATGCAAATGTGATACGCAGTATAAGATTTTAATTATTACCAACCCAAATATAGTCGTTCAAACTGTTAACGGCCCTATCACTTTCCGATCTTTATTAGTAGAGCTATACAAAAAACCCCTTGAATCCGATTAAGATTCTGATTTCTATAACCTCCGAGCCGAAATAATTAGCCAATATAACCCTTCCGAGCCGATAGTTAACAAGCTACTTGAACGCTAACAGCGTAGAAGACTACTCGAAAGGAGGATATACACTAAAAAGGAGGATGAAGACGGGGAATATAATCCTTCCAGGGAAAATACAACAGCGTATGTATCTTAAAGGAAAAAATCTGATAAAGAATTTACTTTCAAATTACGTAACGAAAGTATTATTAACATATTGGGTAAGCCATTTGAAGAAAGCGACTAAGTGGAGATTAACGGCCTTTTTTTAAGAAGAATTATATAATTTGTATCATTAACGTAGTTCAAAGGTTATGTTGTCACAATCTTTAAATTAAAGATAATTTATGAGGTTAGGAGGATGACTAAAGATTAGCCATACGAAAAGTTACAACTGATTGCTTAAGGATACAGTCATAATTGTACCGACTAAATTCTTAATTAATAGCTTATAATCCAGAATATTAGCTAAAATTTAATTGTTGTAATTACTTCTAGATTAACTTCTAGCATAAGAGGTTAGTCCATACTAAATAGCTGGGATATCACGCAAGTTTACACGTAATCCGCCACTAATTGACAGCAGATAATACTGCTAGAGCTTCCGAAAAAACGAAGAAATAGGTTTCCGGCCGCCACGGTAATATATTATATTAAACCTCTATTAAAATTGACCGAAGTAGGCATATACTAGTCTTTTACGTACAAGGCGTACTTTAAAAACTGGCTAAGTATAAATTTTTCAACATTTAACCCATACTTTTCAATTACAAAGAGTAAAGACTTTAGTATCGTAGATATATGAACAAACGATACCTTTTCCCTAGGAAATACTGGGTTTGTGGTGGTGTTAAAGCGTGCAATCAAAAATTTAAGCCTATAAAAATTCGAGCTAATAGAAACGTTATTTAAAGCTATACAACTTAATTTTAATAGATCATTAATTAGTATCGATGGTATTAAGGCTGAAAACGGCACTTATATTAGGCTGAGCTAAAAAGGGCAAGCTATAAGCCTAACTATTATCGATAAGGCTGAAAGGGCAAAATTACTGAAGTACATGAAGCAAATGGCCCATAAGGCCTACATCGCTACGCTATATTAACTGGAGGTATTATACAACCTTTTTATTGCGTCACAAATACAGGATCCACAGGATGAAAACTATAATAAGTTAAACAAGCAGATTTAGTAGTAAATAGACCACGTAAAAAGAGGAATTAATATTATCTTGGTAAATCTGATAAAAACGAAGCAAATGATCTTTACGGACAGGTTATTTTCTAACAATACTAACCTTATATCTTTAATTGGATTACTCATAATACTCGTTAACAAGGAAATATTGAAAGGAAAATTCACAATTACTTGAAAACTTATATACGGGGCATTTATCAAATACAAAAGTATAACCTAAAGCGTATTAGCTTTAAAAGTATACACTATAATGGAGGGCTTAACATCGATATGATGACTAACGGTATATTAAGGATTACTAACAAATAGCTAAAGCTGTCTCCAATACCTGTGGTAGTCTATACTAACTCCTGGAGCCTTTATGAATCCCTATGAAAGCTGGGTACGACTAATAAAAAACGTTTAATGATAAACGTTATAGCTTTAAGGGGGGTATACGAAGCCCGGTAAATCTTTAAGTTCCGGTGGATCAGCCAATAAGATAACTCCGCTAACGCTATAACCAAATCTACATCTAATAATGCACTGGAAAGATTTTTACACAGTAATACATTAACTATACGAATCAAGGGTTACGTGTATCACTGGGTACATAACGTGAAGGAATATGGTTACTCTAACAAACCTAAAGACAGTTAGGACAGTAACGTTAAGGAAAAAGGTAGTAATAGCCGTAGTTTAAACTACTGGAAAAAGCTACGAAATTGGTGGCGTACCTAACTTACATTGCTCTATGGCGAAAGATCTGTTCACGGGACATGAGGAATAAAGACCTTGAAGGAGCGGAGTAAAAGGGCTAAAAAAAAGCTGTAATCAATGTAAATTTCAGTACAGATTTATTAAAATTAACCGGGATTTCACTTGTTGTAAGTTTGTAGATTAAAAAGGGATTTCAGAGGTTCACACCAACTAATAGCACGCTATATCAATATACAGACACAAAATAAAAAGCCGCCATAATTGGAATAGAAGTTAAATACATTACAGCCAAGTTAACTTTACTCCAAGTGAAGTTGATTATACGTACTGAAAATTGACTGTAGTTTGAAGGGTTTAAATAAACTATACTACAAGTGCAGTTCAATAGGTACCCACTTCAAATCGAGGTATAGGCCAAAGCGTTTGTCCATACAAATTAGTATTCATACCGGCTAGCGGTCTGCCAAACCTGGAACCTACAACTAAATTACTTTATAATATCAATGCAGCACCAGTTACTTCGACCACAGTGATTCGAATCAACTACTTTACAACAATAAAGTCCTACCAACACCTTCGTCAAATACGTCTTAGGTTTGGCTTTTAAGACAGCCTTCGAATTTTTTTCTCTTCAGCTACGAACAACAAAACTGTATTTAATGTTAACGTGTTATTTATATATATATTTGTAAACGAAAAACGATTAAAAGTTCTATTAAAACCAGGAGACGTGAGTCGAAAGGCGAGTTGGCTATTTCGAATCATTTTTATAATGACTTTAATAGATGTTATACTAGTATATAATAACCTTATCGAATCTGTAACGAGGTTTCATAATACGTAAAATCGTTTCGGGTAAATAGTATTTTCAGATTCCTGTAAGTATAATAGCATAAATACAGCGTTTAAACCGCCCTTTAGACTGTATATAAGCTTGTATAATATTGTAAAGATTTGTATGAAAGCTATAAGGCGAATATAAAAAGGAGGCTAACACTGAAATTAAATGATAACATAGAATTTATAATATGAGCCATTAGGTTATAATATTTTTTATCGGAATTATCGTTTTTTCGAACTATAAGGTGGATTTTTTATAGGGTTGGTCAGCCTTTTTCTTTAATTTTAAACGAAATGTATAGAAAAATTATAAGTATTATTAATCGTTCATTTTAACATTTTAAAGCGAAAAAAGCCTTATTTGATTGAATAGTGATTTCCATCTATATAAAGTATTTGAATAGAGTACCTGGAGTAGTAATAATCACTTATCAGAGAAGCTTCAAATTTAATTCCCGGTGTATTATTTCATTTTATGCAATACGAAAGTTTGAAACAAAGGCGTTAAAACGTTATTTTAAAACATATTACGCGCCTTTAGCGACGCGGTATTGGTTTCATTAGTATAAGCGAGCTAGTTTCGTATAGTGTTAAAGGTTCAAATGTAATATTTTGGGGGTATATAGGATGCGGGGGCGGTTTAGATTCGTTATTATCAAAGTGGCGTTATTGGTATTATTACTTAAATTACGACTACGGATCGATTTCGTCTGCTTTATCCCTTTCTATTCCTATACTATTATCTAGTGAAATAAATCTGTACCTTTTGGTAAATTTATTAGAATATTATTGCCTTTGAATTTGTTCATTCTCCAACGTTCAATCTTTCTGTCCTTCTTTCTCCAAACCATGACTTTGAATTATAGTAGTAGGTTTAAAACACCAATTCTAAGCGGGCCGTTTCTCGTGGTTAATAATTTGAAAATATTATTTCAAGCCCATAGAGAATTTCATACTGTTATAACATTTACCACAGTATTCGCTTTTTGTATTACAGCTAGCGACGGTATTGAATTTGTATTAACCTTAGGGTAAACACCTCAAATAAGAAGTATTAAAATAAAAACATTCGGGCCAGATAAATTATTTATAGCGTTAACCACTATTTATAAGATTAATTGCTTGGAATAAATATCCTTTCATTCTTTCAATAATACTTTTTACACTTGCATAAGCGGTTTATAATATCTTTTAAACTTTCTAGTTCCCCATAGTACTTTTAGCGGTATTTGTTTACACTTACTACTAATGATTCTAACTTTGGTATACAATTCAATTGAGTCTAGAACCATACCAACTTCGTAGGTAATTTAGTCGGAAGTCCTAAATAAATATTGAACTATTAATTTATCAAAACGATTTTTCCATTCGTAACGTAAGTGTTATACGTAAATTTCGCGGCCTAAAACAATGTTAAAACGTCGATAATATATATTAATTACTAGTTGTTGAGGTATATCATATGTTGAATTAATTTGTAATAGAAGTTTATATCGTTTTGAAGGCGGAATTTAAACCATCGTAAGGCTTATAAGAATGACTAATACTTGTGACAATTTTTTAATAACTTTAAACGTTCTCTTTCTTATTTTAATGTGTCTTAAAATGTAGCGCAGTAGTGAAAGACGTTTTGCCGATGAGCATCTAAACCGGTGGTATAATATCCTTAGTTTTAACTAGATTAGGTAAACGGCTTTATTTATACGTGTTGTATGGAAAATTCATAAGTAGTTATACTTAATACAAAGCGGTACTTGCGGATATACCATTCAAATCGCGGATAAATTAGTTGGTCGTTTTTCGTAACTCGATTTCGAGTTCATTAATATCAATTAACAATAATAGGAATAACGTTTTAAAATCTATTACGTAAATCTTAACCGGTCCCAATCGTGTGTTCATCACGAACGTATTAAGAGACGACGTTTCACCTTTACCAAATAAACCTTTCTGGTACTTTTTTATTCGATTGAGTTAAAATTTCGGAAATTTCGCCGAGAATGTTTCGAATTTTATTTTCCGTTAGTCGATATTTAAGTTGCGCTAATATTTGGTATAAGGCCGTGAAATATATTGCCATACCTGTTAAACAGTGTAAATTGCGACGATATATATGCGTTTACCACGCCATTTTCATAATCTAGCCCTACATTATATAGAAAAGAGGCGTCTTGTAAGCTAGCAAAAATTCGTTCAGCGGTTTCGTTATCTTGAGAGTTTAGGTAAACATAATCTTCCTTGAAGTATTCCTCTTTAAAAGTGTACTCGTAGGGGTTGGCGTCAAGTTTATTATTTTTTTATTTACATTCCACTATGTACGTTACAAAATTAGCTTATATATTGCCTATGAGTTAATAATTAGCTTAATACTATCGTTTTATTCAAATTCGTTTATATACCGAATGATTGGTAAATTAATAACTGACCTTACTGTATTTAATATGACGGTTTTGGAATCATATAAAACGCCGTATACTTTTTCGTAAGTATTGTTATATAAGTGGTCAACTGCGTACTTATAATAAGATAGTTTTCTTTAATGATTATTTTATTTTCGGTTTTTGAAGCTTCGTCGTTAACATTCCTCGTTTTGGTAACTATATTTCAGGTACTCTTCCATTTCAGGTACACTTTAAATATCCGGTTATTCACGTAGTAAATCACTTTAACGAGGTTTTTGCTTGTAATTCAACCCTAGATTTTAATACTTTTAGTTACCAATACTGACAATATGTTAACTTAACGTCGTATCAAAGTTTGCAATACGCTTTTGAATATTTTATAGAAAGTTCCTAAGTTTTTCCGATTAAAATAACGTAATACTAAAATCTAAATTTTCTTGGTATACTGTTTTTACTATTGAAACATATAATTCGTCTTCATTATATTTTAGTTCAAAGATGGCCTTAGATTACCAGAATCTTATTAACAAAGCAATATATCATTTTCAAAGGGTTTCATTAGCATTTTTATACTAATTTCGTATAGAGTCGTAAGTGATATAAATTGAATTCTTATTGTGAAATTCGTAATTTATGTACATATCGACGTATGTTGTTATACTAATTTAATACTTTAAAAATGTATATGTATATGTCAAGTAACACCTTTACCACTCTTAATTTTTCCCAAAAAGCGTACCGGATAAAAAAATGTAAAATTTCAAAGGTTCAATATCGAGTTTTTTTACACGTATTTAATATTACACGTATTTTATTATGAAAACGTTATACGGTTCTTCGTTATAATTACATTTTTATCCTATATTCTAGAGAAGTTAGTAATTTTATGAAGTTACTTTTCTTAGTAAAAAAAACGGTATTGTAAAAGGTATCGATAGAGGTTGTGTTTAATTGGTATTCATCTGTAAGGTTTATATTATTGTTTTGTATTATATATAGTATTTCTGGGCGGACCGTTTTCCTTACTCGGGCCGCTTTTATTTCAGCAAAACGGGTTATCAATTATATACAGGGGGTAGGTTTATCTATATCTCTATTTGAAAGTACTGTTAGATAAGGGTCTATATTCGATCTGAATTGGAAATGATCTCTATATCTCTTCTTCCTCTTTTATTCATTCCTTCAACTCCATCTATACATTACGGCATATATTTAGCCTAGCTAAGAACCTTACTACTTACGTTTACGTATTCTTCTCCCGTTACTTATCTATTATTTCTATTATTCAGTTTTAGAGGTTTTTAACCAATATTCCTTCATAAATTTCACGTCCATTATTTCATCGTTGATTCATTTTAGTATTAAAGTCACTTGGGTCGTTAATTATAATGTTTTCATCAAAGGGTAATTATTACCATCGCTTTTTTCAATGCCTTTACTTCGTAGTTATTTATGTAGTATTTTTAAAATTATAGCTTTTACCATACGACATATTTCCGGCGTTCAATCCACAAAGTTCTCCCTAAAATCGATGAACGAATATCTTATATTCATATAGTCATAATAATTGTGAAAAAATAATTATAATATATGTGTTTTCTGTAAAAGGGTCTAAATTCTACGTTGAAGTTTTGATTTTACTATATAGAAATTGAGGTCCAAGTGTTTAAATGAATGGTGAAACAATATATATTCAAACAAATAATCGATATCTTCGTTGGCCCGATTTAAGGTTATTAGTGCTGGAGCCATATTTGTAAAAATACGAAGTATAATAAAGAGATTAAGAGGTTATATTATACGTATACTGGAATTATAAGAACGATAAAGGTTTTAGTGGTGCCTAATAAATGGGATTAGTATCCGTTTAAAATATGGTATTTTCAAAGGTTCACTTTAAATAAAAACTTATAATATGTAAAATAAAAATAGATGAAATACATTAAAACCTAGAAAGTTAAGCATTTTGACACTTGCTAACACAAATGGAATTTCAATATAATGTAAATAAACCGTATTTGAAAGATAATTGAACGGTTTAAACTATCCCTTCAATGTTTTACAAATTCTATATTAGCTAAACGGTTTGTAATATCAAGCTTCGTTAATAATAAAATTGAATAAGCGATGTGTTTTGTGGTAAATTAAGAAAGGTGAACAGGGGAAAGATAGTGATAGGAAAAAAAAAATATTCAAAGGAAGTAGTATATAAGATTCGGTATACGTTTAGTTAACGGTTTAAATATCGTGTCCTAACTATTTTGAAGTTTTTTAAACGTGTTGAATACCGTATCCTAGCCGATACTATGGTTTATAAGCGGTTTGTATACTGTTTTTTAGCCGTTTCCGAGGTTCAAAAGCGATTTGGATACAAAGTTTAAATACGATTGGTTTAACGAAGGGTTCCGAAACTTATTAATTCGGCTAAAATTACCTCATATGTAATGCAAGGATTTTCAAAAAGTATCCGGATACGTTTAAGACGCTAAAACAAATTGACAGATAACGTAATGGAGCTTTTAGTAAATAAAGAACTAACCGAAATAATAATATCATACTGAATTCATCCTTTTTAAAGTCACTACAAATATTATAGTTTTTCTACGCTTCGGATTTTAAAACTGTACACGCATATTACTACACTACCGTATAGTTCTCATAAATCTTAATATTAAAATACGAATAGTTAGGATCGTTATAACATCCCTCTATAGGTATTTATCTTAAGTTTGCCTTTTCATTTTCTAAACTGTTTGTAGTCAACCTAGTCCGCTACTAATGAGTGTCGGTAAAGTTTTGTCCTATTTACGTAAACGTAAAGAGTAGAAAAGTAATCTTAAATATATATATATATATTGAAGTAGTCAAATAAATTGAAGGGGAAAAGAATAATCCAGAGAGTGCACACCGCGGGTAAGAGGTTATAACTTCAAGTCTAGGCAGTATCAATCTACCATATACTCTGCTAATCTTTTTTTTGGATAGTGGCACTCTATCGTATACTCTGCAAATGCCACTTCTAGGAAGTGGCACGCTATCATGTACTCTGCAGGAATACATCTTGTAGAGTGGCATGTTACCATGTAATCTACAAATATGCACTCTGCAGTGTGGCAGCTTACTAACTATAGATATATATGGTAATAGCAACAATTATTATTGTTATTATTATTACTATTATTACTATTATTACTATTATTACTATTATTATTATTATTATTATTATTATTATTAT
>JASMMZ010000004.1:17080359-17201878 GCA_038502455.1 Anisogramma anomala | reverse complement strand
TTCTTCTTCTTCTTCTTCTTCTTCTTCTTCTTCTTCTTCTTCTTCTTCTTCTTCTTCTTCTTCTTCTTCTTCTTCTTCTTCTTATTCTTCTTCTTATTCTTCTTCTTATTATTCTTCTTCTTATTATTATTATTCTTCTTCTTATTCTTCTTATTATTCTTCTTATTATTCTTCTTATTATTCTTCTTATTATTCTTCTTATTCTTCTTTTTATTCTTATTCTTATTATTATTCTTATTATTATTCTTATTATTATTCTTATTATTATTATTATTATTATTATTTTATACATACTCTATATATCATTATTATATATATTAAATGTATAACGGGATTAAAAAGTTGATAAAAAAATCTGCAAGTTTTTTCCCTATTCACGTGAACGTAAAAGAGTAGCAGATCCATCATAAACATTGGTATTATAATAGTAAAGATAAAGCTATCGAAAGGAGAAGAGGCATTCGGAGAGTGCACGCCACGTGTGAGAGGTTATAAACCTCTCATCCGGGCAGTAGCACTCTGCCATGAACTCTGCCAATCTTCTTTTTGGGAAGTGGCACTCTACCGTGCACTCTGTAAATACCACTTCCAGCCAGTGGCACGCTTTCATGCACTCTGCAGGAATGCACCTTGCAGAGTGGTACGTTTCCGTACACTTCTGCATGAGTGCATTCCGCACCGCGGCTACTTACACACTATAGGGATATATTTATATGTATCCACATGAACACTTTTAGCCAATTGAGATGATAAAGAAGCTTACATATACTATTTGTACTCATTTCGTCATTACTTTACTATTTACGTTATAGTTTGGCACACTTTAGATATAACGAGGTAATAAAATGTTGGGTGTTATTATGCCGATTATTTATAAAAATTTAAAGTATATTTTCATTTCTTGGGTATATTATTCGTATAGCAATCAATTACGCCAAAATCTCACATAGTTATTTATAATTATTGGATTTGGTTTACGCAAGTGATATTATTTTGAACCGAAATACCAAGTTTTTTCGCGCTTTGAAACAAGTTTTTTGACAAGGATTTAGTATCAAATTTCGTTTAATAATTGAGTATTTTATTCACAAAAACAAAGATTCTAGAAGAAAATATTTAGTCTTTGACGTCGTATAACGCTATTATATTGTTAAGTATTTACAATAAATGTAACTTGATGTTTTTTTCGTCGTTTTAATTCAATATTCATAACGCTTATTTGGATATTACTGATATTAACCTTTATGAATATTTATTTGGTTTTAAATTACGAGTTTCTACGAAAAGAAAATTAATTTTACTCTATCTGAAAAATAAACCAAAGTCCCTACTGTAAGGAAATATTTTTTGATAATCGTGAATTTAACATAAACGTCATTATTTCCGTAGTAAAACGTTATTATAAAAAAATTATGATTAAACGGAATTTCACGTGGGTAATTGTATTTAATTTTGAGTTGACAAAGTTTATAAACCTTTGTATCGATTCTGGAAATGATTATCCTTACGTCCAACCCCTTTTATTATGGTAAATCGTATGAGAAAACTAACTTATAAATTCGATATCCCCCCTAATTTTCGAATTTATCTTACCGTTAATAATCAATATTGAAAGTTTTACAATTAATTCAAAAACAATTTTTTGTCCGCATATATTGGCCATAAGAATGGGTGCGATGAGAAAAAAGCATTAGAGGAAAACGAATGAAAAATCGATAAAATTAAGTCCAAACCTGAAGCTTATCGTTATTAAATGTGTTATTAAATTTAATATCAAGTTCGTTAGAAATGATATTTACTACAAAGAATTAATGGAAGGCTGTCAAAAATTTTGATTATTATAAGGATTTCATTTAAGAATACAAAAAGTCTGCGAAAAGGTTGTATTATAAAAGGGTTGTCTTACGAGAATCGCATCTCATGCCTCGCTTCTCGCTTTTCGCGTCTTGCGTCTTATGTCTCGCGTCTCGCTTCTCACATCTCGCATCTCGCGTCTTATGTTTCGCGTCTTTCTTCTCGCTTCTCGCGTTTTACATCTCGCGTCTCGCTTCTCGAATCGCGCTTCTTGCATCTCATGTCTCGCGTCTCGCTTCTTACATCCTTGCTTCTATCATGTATGTTATTTAATTAGGACATTTCCTTTTTTCCCCCGGATTTATTGAACTTAAATGGGGTATACGTACATGATGAAGGAAAGTGGGAAGGCACGTACCCATACCTATATATTGTACAATCTCAGCAATTGCTAGGCTTCTAGTTCTAGCAAGTTTATGCCTCTTTCATTGTCATAATACTAGACTGTTTCAAAATTATATTGCCTCTCTACAATGCTACTAATAGTTTATTAATATACTGATTTCGAAGCTTCTTATTATATTTTGAACCTCTGATATTGATATGTTTCGTATTCTACGCTTATATTTAACGGAAGTTAAAGCTATAGGGCTACCGGTAATCATAAATTATTCATCCAACTTATTTTGGTTACTAGTTATTATAAAAACCCTTATTTTCCTAAAAAAGTTCGTATTATTTGTGAAAAAAATATTTTGTAAAAATCACGTACTTTTCCTTCGTTAACTTCATCGATATTATATTAATACCTTTACCCAAATTTTTCATTTTCTACTAGATTCGCTTGTCCAACCTGTGCAAGTCTTCATCTTATAATCCTTAACCTTATGCCGTAATCGACAGATTATAATGTATCTGGTTGGTATCGGGTAGCGATATTGGCCGTTAGTACTCTTTTCTCCAGGTATCGTTATGTTTTTACCACGTTGATTTTACTGATTTTCGCCAAGCTTATAGTTTGGCCCTTTGAATGTAGGTCAATGTCTTTATTATGCATATCGTTAATGTCATGGATCGGGATCAAAGATCCATTAAAGTCAAATTCTATATTTTAGCCAATATTTTCATCGGTTTATACCTTAGAGACCTAGCTTCTTACTAGAATATTATTGTACCGCCACAAACCAAAAGATTCCCAAGGAAAGTATATCATTGATTGATATGTTGATGAGGCCAACGTCCTCCCCTTATGTAACTATCTAATAAAAGTTAAATGTTAACGTTTTTATACATGATCTATGTATTAAGCGTAATGATTACTATTGAAATTAATAAATACTTGCATATATTAATCCGTAAAGAGGTTTAACGTATCTTATTACCGTTTGAAAAGTAAATTTAGGTATTAGTTCTTAGGAAGTTTTAATAAAATAATTTGTTCAAGATTTGTCGTGGATTGCGTATACGTATACTTCATGTTAAAGTTGTTCAAGGTAAACTTGCCGTTTTCGTCAATAGTTATACTAGCAAAGATTGTGACGATGAAACTCTACCTAATTTTCTAGGTCATAGGAGATCAAATGAGAACTCAGTCTTTACCTTTATCAACATATTTTTGAGCTATTAACTTTGATTTCTCGTGTGACTCATCTGTAGTCATACATTTAACTTTGTGGGTTATCTTTTACTTGAATATCATAATGTTTTCATCTTTGAATTACGTTCAAGATACAAGTTTAACGACTTCAAGTGTAAGGCATTCGTCGATTTTAACTTGGTTGTTTTTCTTAGAAGATTCATCTGGTATATTAACAATGCTTTTAACTTGCAACTTCAAAGCAAGGTTTCTATCAAACTTCTCCTTTTAAGATACCTGAGTCTTTATATCTTCTTTTCCAAGCTTTTAATTTCTATTTTCGTTCCTTTCTTAATGTGCATTATTCTCTTTAATGGTCTTTCACGTCATCGACTTTTTAGCGGCTTGTTATTAATCGGCTCAGAAAGATTATATAGGCTTATCTAATTATCTCAATGAATTTGGATTTAAGTTTCATTGAATTTGAAACGTGTTTTGTATAGTTTAGCTTACTTAATACTGAAAGTGACGGGACCGATAACGGGTTTCACTTTTAAGTTTTGGTTAGTCATTCTTCATATCTTATATGATTTATCTTATCTGCTTAGCTTTTGTAACGTGAATATTTCACTTCAAAAAGGTAAATATAATACGTTTATTATCGATAGCCCGTTCCTGGTGCTAAGGTTATCGTTCATTTGCTGACGTGTTGATTCTTTGATTAATTTATTCAAGGTTTAGATATATATTATAAACTACTTTTGAGTGTTTAAAGACGAAGGCGATTCACGCGTCATATTTTGGTACGCTCTAAATACCATCAAATTTACTAGGTGACCATTAGAACCAAAAGTTTGTTAGGACCTTTTACTAATAGCAGAAAATGAACCTTCAACATTATGATATTATTAATCAATAAAGTAGTAATATTATAGAACTATTTCAAAAGTGCGTAAGTTTTTTCAACCTTAACAATATTATAATTAACCTCAACGAGGATTTATTTATACTTAATTCTCATAGGCTTGATATCAGCTTAAAATTTCATCGTATTAAAGTTAGTACCAACATCGTGAATAAGTATATATATGGGTTATAGTTACGTGTTAATCAACAAAGTATGTGATGCTTCTCATATTTGAATCTTTGTAAAGGTCTCAAGTAATTTAGCATCATAAAACGCAGCTAGATAGTTAACAACATAGAGTAGAAGATCTCCGTTCGAGTATATCATATTAATGAAGACTTCAAAATTGAGATCTTGGTCGTCTTTAACGGTTACTTAAATTTAAAGGGGTTCAGATGTTTGTATATTCGTTAATACAAAGCCTTTTAATTACCTTTAGCGTTTGTCAGTTCATAGATTTATAGATTACCGCCTTAAAGACTTTATACAGCCTATTACTTGCCTGATAGTTAAAACCGTTGATATTGGTTACGAAATTCGGAATCTAAGTAATTTAATACGATTACTTTTGACTTTTGAGTTTAAAATCGAAAGTGATCGTATTTCAAAATAAATGAAATTCGCTAGCCATTACGTTTGTCTAATTTGTATGTTGAAACATCGATTTCGACGCCGAGGTTTTTTAGGTTTTGAAGTTAGCAAAGAAAGAAAGTAAAAGATTATAAGATGTTAAAAATAACCAGCCCAATAACTATTATTACTATCGTTGATTCTGATTGAAAAAAAGTCTTTTGCAAATCCAAGGCTAATTTTCAGCCTAATGTACATCTATATAATTAAGTTTCGTAACAATCTTAATATCATTTTATTAAACGAGATATTAAGAATCACTTTCTATTATGTACTGTATTACTCCAGTATTTGGCATAATATCTTGAAAGACTTACTTTTCATAACAATCGCAAATAGTAAACTAACAAGAATATAAGGTTAGAGTTTTTATGATTGTTATTTCAATGATAAGGATCAATCTCTATTGAACTGTATAAAAAGGCGTGGTTAACTAGTTATTACGTGTATTTTGAACTAATACCAGGATCTTCATATTAGCCAATTATCTTAGGCTTTCGTTTTTCATCTTATGCTTTAATATCTTGAAAGTTTATAACGCATTGAACGTAAAGCTATTTAAGAATAAAGGAGTATTAAGTACAATATATCACCTATTTCTTTTCGCGTTTGGTAATAGTACAACTTGTTGACTAGCAACCTTTTTTTCCGAAGATTGAACACCTTTTGACATTTTGAGAGAATTTATGTAATTTACTAAAGACATTAAAGAAAGGAAACATCCTCCTCTTTATAGCCTCAAAAGTTATACTTTCAGGTTAAGAACTTTAATTAATCGTATAATCTAGGCCTGCTATGCTTGCAGTTAATATAGTACGTAAATACTAGGTTTTTATTGCTGTTGTTAAAGTCTTGAATCTAGAGATACATATTAATCGAGTTCAATGTCCATGTTATTATAGTTGCAAACAAAGACTTCAATTGGCGAATAAAAAACTTTACAAGTGGAATTAAGATACTTGGAGGTCTATTCAAACTTTTTGTAGCCTATAATGGTTTAGCGAACTTGTTGGCATAGTGTGTTTTCGCCAGCTCCCATATTTCTTATAGTCTGATGGTAAAATATTAACCTGTTATTTATATATTTAAAAGAAGTCTCTTTTGCATTTCGACTTTTTTTGTAATCCAATATTTAGGACCATTCAATAATATTCAAATTTGTGTAATATTACATAAGGTTAAAGTTATGTTCAAAATGATCTTTGAGGCTATAGTAGATCTCTTGAAACGATGAGCAATTCGTGAAGTACCGGAACTAGTAATTTTCGATTTGACTGGAAAAGATATTGGGAAATAACGAGTGCGAACCCGATAGTCCAATTTTTATTTGATGGCAAATGTTAATGAATGGGGGTTATTTAACGTCGAGGAGTTTGTATGCCTTACCGTTATACCTTCTTTTCCCTCCCCAAATTCTGACGAAAGTTATGATTGTTATATAATCCATATTAAGCATGGGAATATCTCGAGGAGGAAGAGTGATGTATAGGTTATAAAGACCCTTTGCATCTTTCAACTAGTGGTGTTGAAGCAGGTATTAGTATTGATGGGTAGGATGGTTACCTTTGTTAAAGTTTGGAGGGAAGAAACTAGTGGTTGTTCCTATAGTAAACTTGATTATAAAGCCGTTCTTTGTTTTGTATCTGGTTTTATTAAAGTATTTTGACGGTAAGTTCACTGTTTTTTCATGTGAAAGTAAAATAGTAGAAGAGTAATCGTAAAGATTGGTATTGTAGTAGTAAAGATAATATGATGTAGAAGAGGTATTCGGAAAGTGCACGCCACAAATAAGAGCTTAGAAGCTCTCACCCAGAGCGTGCCATTCTGCGAACGTCCCTTTTAGACCGCGCCACCCATGATGCACTCTGAAAGTGCAGCCTGCAGCATGACACGTTATCGTATACGCTGCAGGAATGCACCTTGCAACGTGATAAATTGCCACCTAGGTATACTAACTATAGTGATATATAATAATATCCACAGATTTGCTGAAATTAAATGTATTAGAGAATTCCAGTATTGTTATAAGGTATTTTATAATAGTTCAATTAGTGTTGGAAGGGTTTTTTTAAGGTTTTTACTGAATTGATTGGTGTATCTAAGGGTGACGTTAGGCTTCGATATTTGCCACGAATAGGTTAATTATTTATTAACGTCGCCAGTAAAGTAGCCAGCAATATCTACACATTGTTGTTATTGGTTAGGAGGGTTTGAAAATTCATCTGGGCTTGGACTAGGATTTTTGAATGCGTGTGAGTGTGTTAAGAGATACTATTACCAACGATATCTTTTTCCTTAGCTTTATTCTACTGAGGGTCTTGATTTGTTACACATTTGTAGAGTACGTTTTCTAGATTGCCTTCTTTCCGTTTCCTCTTAGAGAGGTCGACACCTCAATTAAATAACTTAATATTTATCCTTATTTTAACTTGTTCATCTTCTTTCATATGTTTAAGATTCAGCCTCTAAACTACTTTTGAAAGTCATAAAATGTCATAGATTTTTTATTAGTTCCGGTGGGGTCTAAGTTAAGCACAAAGAAAACGATTACATTGGTACAGAACTTATAGATTAAGTTTTTACCGGCGTTTATAAATTAGAGGTTGTTAGCGTAATGTTTGTGGAAGATGATATTGAGAACCTTGATCGTTTCCTTCTTGGTGGAGTCGGCAACTTTATTAATTTCAACGTCTTCAAAACCCATTTTAACAAATATTGAAAAGTATAGAGGGAAAACAAATTGGTGTAAGAGGACAGGTTATAGGTTTTTCTTTGTTTGAAATCATTGTGTCTAATTGAAGGTCGTGTAACTTGATCGTTTTTTCTATTTGAAATTTGTAATAGTAGTATCCATAATAGTATTTACTTAGCCATTGCTTAACTTCAATAATTTGACGATATTCGGAACTTTTAAGCGGTCAATCTCAACGCTTTTACCACTGGTTCCATGAAAATTTCTTGGTATTTACAATGATGATACCTTTGCTACTCCTAAATTACTGTTGAAACTAAAGTAATTTAGAAGTTCTCCTTACTTTACTCGCGCATCAACTGATATAGTGTTGCAGGAGCACTCCGCAATCATCCTTTTTACCTAACCTTAATAAAGTGTAACAACCGGAAAGTAGCCTTTTATTTTACGTAGCTTATCTGTTCTTATTCTTATAATCATTCATTAGTATTATTAAGCCTTTATTATTGTAATGTAGTTCAATCTAATATCTGGTCGAAGTAACTGATGTATTGCATTGAAAGTAGAGATGTGTTACTTCTAAGTTAATTATGTTGACTACAAGTTAATTTCGTTGACTAAAAATTGATTTAAATGTAGTTCCAAATTCAATTTGGAGTACGGGCCAAACACTGGCCCATACAAACTAGTTTGTAAACCGGCTAGAGGTCTATTGAACTTAGAAACAATACCTTACTACTTTCAATACAACATACCAGTTATTTCTACGTTTTATTTAAACAAACTACATTATAAAGAATATGATATACGAACACTTATTATTTTGATATGGATAACTGTTACGAACTAACGTATTTATTAACTTTTTGAAATAGTCATTCATAATATATCTTATATTGAGTGAGGTAAAACATGAATGCAACGATTTATTGAAACAATATTCATTTGAAATATGTTTTATTACGTATAAATACTGAAATAATCATCAATATTCATTATACAAATGCTGTTAAAACTAAAATTTAAAGCTTTAGATGGTAAAATTCCATATTTGGTTCTATAATTGTAACTATAATCGTTGGATCTATTATTTTCCATATATTTGCAGCTTATACCCCCCTTCTTTCCCTTTTAAATACATTGAAAAATCTTGAAGTACATGTTCATACATAAACTGATGAACCAAAAAAAGTAATATCCTCAAGTTCCTATTGAGTTGAAACTGGGCATAATTATGATTTCATATTTAAGGAATAAAAGTTGCAATGTTAATCCTGAAGGAAACGGGGTTTTGTTGATTATAATGAGTATTTAATTACCTCAGAGTATGTATTATCTTATTAGTTGGAATATTAACGTTAACGCCGTGTTTTTCAATATCTTCAAGTCAAAGGAGAAAGTGGGTAAGAGATTCTAAGATGTGGAAAATAATAGGGCCAACAATAATCTTTACTATCGTCGATCCCAGTAAAGATAGCTCTTTTCCAAAGCCGAAGCTAACCTTAACTTTACTAACGTCCGCGAAGTTAAGTTTCGTAACATAATTAATATCTCTTCATAACGCGACGTATTACGAATAGCCTCCAGTAAAGTATCGTATCACCCTTGTATCCGGTATAATCCCTTAAAATATTTATTTCGCGGACCGGTTTTAAATCGTAAAAAGGTATATAAAGCTAGGTTTTTTTATCTTTATAACGGTGATAGGGTATTTTACTTATAAGGCGGTACAAAAAGGTGTAATTGGTTTATAATTACGTAGCTTTCGGGCTAATATCAGTGCTAGTATTGTCGTACTAGTCGATAAACTTTGGGTTATTTTCCTTCTCTTTATTATTAATTTATTGAAACTGTAAAACTTACTCGATATAATCCCAGTTCAAGGTAAAAGGAAACTAAATATAATATATTACCTACTTTACCTCGCGTTCTACGACAACATAACGTATTAACCATTAGCCTTATTGACCGAGAATCTAACATCTTTTAACGCGTGGAATAGATTTTTTTCAATTTGCTGAAGAACCTTTAAAAAAACGGAATACCCTCCTCTATAAGTAGAGGTCCAGACTTTTTGTTAGCCGTATTAGCTAGACAATACATACTATCAATTATTGTAAACGAATTAAAAGGGTTTTCTTCGTTACTAAATTCCGGAGCTTATAGGTCTATACCAATCGATCCGAAAATTGGAACATTCACGGTAGCCAACGAAAAACGCAATTAACTAAAAAAATCATTTATAGGTAACATCAGGTCATTACAAGGCGTATTCGAACGTTTTGTAACCTGTAACTACTAGCTGGACCTGCTGGCTCAAGGTTCTTTCACTAACTCCCACGATCCCCATTACCTATTAGCAAAACATTAGCCTGTCAAATATATAATTCAGAAGGTTTATTATACTTTTCGATTCTTTCTTATAATTCAATATATAAGATTACTTAATAATATTCCAATCCGTATAATACTAGGTAAGGTTAATATCTTATTCGAAATAACCTTTTATACCATCTTATATTTCACGAAAAATGCTACAATTTGTTAGGTATTTGGAGGTAATAGTCCTCAGCTTAGCCGGTACAAATACTAGGAAATAACAAAGAAAATTCTATCAACTTAACTTTTATTTGGCGGAAAATATTAAAGAATAAACACAACTTAATGTCAAGAAGGTTATATGGCTTGCCGTTATACTTCTCTTTTTCTCCTTAGACTTTAACGAACGTAATGATTGCTGTACACTCCGTATCCTCCATAAAAACGTATTGAGGGGGTGGTGTAATATACTGGTCGTAAGGACATTTTTTACTTAACCGGGAAAAAGACTAGAGTTGCTACTAATATTAGTGGGCAGGATAATTACTCTTCGCTGAATTTAGAGGGAAAAAGCCAGTGGTCGTGCCTATAATAAGCTCGCATGTAAAGCCGGTTCTTCCTTAATTTGGCTGCTGAAACTATATGTGTTAAAAAGCGAAGGAGAAGTGAGCCTAATAGTTTCCATCGCAGGGTGGTTAGCGATAATACTTTTAGTGTTAAGGGGTTCAGCGAGGTTTCTATTTAATTGACTGGTAGATTTAAAGGCTTAAGGGGTATAGATCCATCGATCCCTCGAGTTTGCTTGTTTAGGCTTAGGTAAATCCTTACGAATGTATATGTGGGCGTTAAGGATTACTTCTGCTAGTAATCCATATTCCCTCATTTTCCTAAATTCATTATAGGTTTTCATGCGTAACGTACTCGTAAAGTACGTCAACGAGATTTCCGGTTTTACCGACCTTTAAAGGTATTAAAATCCATCCTCTACATAAGTCAGCCCTTAACTTGACTTTAACTAACTTCTTTATCTTTTTCCATATATCCAAGCTCCAGTCCATAAAAAAATCTATATAATAGAAAGAATCTTTAACGTTTGTATCTTAATCGTTATAGGCGACGTCGAGTATAAAATGGCTGATTTAGTTAGTAAAGTACTCGAGGGTAAAGTTTTCGTCCGCTTCCTTAATTCAGAAGTCTTTATTGTAGTGCTTCGCGAAGGTGATACCGAGATTTTATTTTCCTTTTTTCGTTCGAGGTCGGTAATAACTTCAAAGTAAACACTTACGGTAGACATCTTGAAGTCTCGGCTTATATAGGGCTTGGTGATGGGCTTGATGATTCGTGAGCATATGGACTTGACGTTTCTACATAAATTCGCGCGACATGGTTTTCTCGGCGCGACTTGGTATTTTCGCTCGTATTTTTGCTTCGAGTAGCGAACTTAACGATTAACTTGGCGTAAGGAAGAAAAAGAGTAAAATAAGAAAAGATTTGGTGGAGGAGGTAAAGTCGAAGGTCATTATTGGTAGTGGAGGTTATTTGTTATTAGTCGTAAAGACTTAGTCGTTTTTCTGCAATAGCAGCAGCACCCACAGTAGTACTAACTTAGCCGTTTGCCAACTTACCGTACGTTAAGACTTCTGAAAGTCAATCTCAACATCTTCAAGAAAAATCTGTGAAGATTTCTTGGTATTTTAAATAATGGCAATAGCGTTGCCACTTTCATATATCTGTAAATAGCAGACGCACTAAGAAATTTTTCTTTTAACTACCTGTAAGTAGAAAACTTAGCTTCAGGGCCCTTCGTAAGAATATTCCCTCTACCTTACGCAATTGCAAAGTGTAACCGGAAAATAGCTTCTTCTTCTACTTAGCCAATCTTTGCTTAACCTAATAAGCACTGATCAGTGTTGGTAGGTCTTCATCATTGCAACGTGGTTGATTAGAATCATTGTAGTCGAAGTAACTGGTGCTGCGTTGATAATGTTGATTGATGTATGAGTTCTAAATTTTAGCAGACCGCTAGCCGATCTGCAAACTAATTTGTATGGCCAAACGCTTTGACCTGTGCCTTACTTTATAGTGGGTACATACTGCACTGCACTTGCAGTGCAATCACACAAACTGCAGTCAATTTTCAATACGTACAATAAACCTTACAGCAAGTAAAGTTGGCTTGACTGTACGGCACTTGACTGCTACTCCAACATTTACGTTAATAATTTCTAATTATGAGCCGTAATTCAAAATCCATTGAAACCTTGTGAATTTACATCGGAGAGCATTTGAAGTTCAAAGACCTAGGAGACGTAAAGCACTTTATATGTATATTCATCTTAAATAATAGGAATAAATATAGGATTATATTGGCACAAGATTTGTACATTTCAAGGGGTTTGAACTATAAAATAGAGGAATGATGCAGACGGCTTGCTAACATCTCTATTGCAACTGGATTACTCGTCCATGCTATACCATATGAAGATCAGGCTACTATACAACAAACTAAAATGCATTTGTTAGATATTAGGGCTTTAGGCTATACTACATGCTAAATTAGACCGTAAATCATCTTTTTCATATCAATAATATCACACTTTTGCGACAATCTTTCATGTAAAAACATCACACTTATCAGTTACACCTTTAGATACTTTAAACCGTACAACAATTACGGGTAATAAGTGGGTGGTAAAGAAATATTAGTAAGTCCGTATTGATGCAATTCAAACTTTAATCTAAATCACCATAGATACTTCTACAAGCTTGAAATTAAAGACTGATACAATTCTGACTAGAAGGAAAACAAGGCCATTGTATAGTTTACCTATAGATATATAGTTTTAATTGTTAGTGGTGTACTTAACGGAGTATCCAAATGAGGATTCAAAACATGCCTCTTTTCTGTGGATACTAAAAACATAGCAGTAATAAGGGTTACTTGAAAAACCTTTTGAATAACGAACTTGTTGATAAAGCTACAAATTCCTATCATCGTTACAATATACCACGATAATAAGCGAGCTATTAAGTCAACTAGGAACCCTGAGTTTTACTAACGAATTTAACAAATACCCTTTCAAAACAATTCATAAGAGATAAAGTGAAAGTTAATATAATATTAATCAAATTGATTTTTACGGATAAAAAACTAGCTGAAATATTGATAAAGCTATTGCCGAAGGCAAAATATGAAGTGATAATGAAACGGCTTAGATTAGTTAATCTAAATTTAGATTAATGTTATGTTTTATAAACTGTTATGCTCCAAGGTATCTTGTATATTATTATATATATGAAATCTTGGAGTGGTATTGATGTAAATTTTGTGATATTGACAAAAAAACGTACTGCAGTGACAATCGGTTCAAATTGGACTACATAGGTCTTTTTTCTTTTTGTATCTACCAACCTTCTTTTTTCCATAGTACATTTCCTTTACAATACCCTTTATCTTTTTATTTTTATTTCTACTTCTATCTTTTTTCTAAGTGGAAAATACCCCTTGATAGGTTGTGTTGAAAATACAATAGGTACAATCACTTCATACATACTATACAACAAGTCTAATTAGTACTTGGCATTACCACAAGTACTTGACACGTCTTCACACAAATGATGAGGTATTCAACTCAAGATAATGACATCTACTAAAGGCTCTAGTATTTACTAATACAAGTACTAGTATTCACTAGTGCGGAGGATTAGTCAGCTGGAAGCCAGTTGCCTACACTAGTATTTATTAGTACAGAAGAACTAGTATTTAGTAGTATAAACTAGTATTGACTAGTATAGAGTCTTGACCTTTGATCGAGATTTCTTTGAGGATACGCTTAATTATATATCAAGCACTTCCCTTCATGTATATTCTATAATACTTGAATCTGCGAGCCTCCACAATAACTTCTTGTGTAGTACCTACAACCCAATCGTTCATGATTTTCTGACCTTCCGTATAACATAGATGACATCATATAAAAATCCTCTGATAAAAAAGTCTCGATATCATGAATCATTATACTAAGACGATTTCCTGATATAACATTCTCAAATCGATTTTTTATTTGTTCATGAAATGGCGACATCAAAGAGACATATTAAAACGAAAATATATTATACAAAAATGAAAATAAATATTAACACCCTAGATGGATGTATACTTTGGTTTGGGTAGTGTAAATAAAGAAGTTTGATATTAAGTCGTCATTTAACATAAGTGTTAAAAGAATCAAAAGTTGGTTAAGTAAATGTTTTAAATACAACGATAGAAGAGAAATTGATTTTTTGCACATGCAAAGTAATTTGATTAATATTATGAACATAATTGAAGAAGTAAAACATACCCTGTTTTTTCGTCCAAAATCAATTACAAAGTTAAAAGTAAGATTATAGATAAGCCTTACGAAAATTGAAGGTTGATCATTTAAACATATAGTAATGAAAAAAAGAATCAAATAGCTATTTAATCGCGTACGATTTAAAATATCAGCCAATAGTTAATCTTCGTCATCGCGGTTAATTTAACTATTGACATAAATGTTGGGGTTCTTTTTGGTTGACCTTTATCGTTGAAACGTAGTCGATTCGAATCTCTGGTCGAAATAACTGGTGTTTTGTATTTAAAGTGGTAATGCGTTAATTTTAAGTTTGGTAGATCGCTAGACGGTCTATCCACTAATTTGTATGGTTAATTTCTTGGCACGTATCATACTCTTAATTGGGCACCTACTGTACTTGAGTTGTAGTCAACCTATACATATTATATTTAACTTGCAGCTTGTAGAATCAATTCGCAGTTGGTGTAGTCAATTTGACTGTACTTCAATTGACTGCTGTTTCAATACCAGCGACTTTTTCTCTTTGTTTTGCATACTTCATTGGTGTCAACCACTAATTTTTGGTAATTCCCGAAGTTGCTACCAACTCCGTCAGCAAAACCCCTGTTAATTCCAGCTTGTTTTGCACCTAAATTAACTTCAATTGCAGTCATTTACCCTCAAATCCCATGCATGAACTTCCTCAACTCCTAAATACAATTTTTTTGCCATAGATATGCATATGTTACAAACTTATACGCCACTCATTTCGTGACTTTTGTCTGTGGTTTTGATTACACTTTTTTTTTATTTTATCAACTTAGCAGTAATCTAGTTTCACATGGTATTCATGTTATTTTATATTACGCGTTAGGCGGTTGACGTAGCTCTCGATCAGTAGGGTATGTCTATCATTATTTATTAATTTTTCTTGGGGGTCATTGGGTGTGGCTTGGCTCACATCGTCGGCGGGATCATTTTTGAGGCTGATTTACCTATATTCATTCATCTCTAGTCGATAGAACTTGCCTAATAGGCCTTTGGACATTGCAATGTTGTCTATTAGAGTCGTGTTTGCTGTAACAATAGTATTATATGGTCGAGTGGTGAATGTATCATTCTAAGTTTAGTTGACCGTTAGCCGGTACGTACACTAATTTTT
Source organism: Anisogramma anomala (assembly GCA_038502455.1). Lineage (NCBI taxonomy): Eukaryota > Fungi > Ascomycota > Sordariomycetes > Diaporthales > Gnomoniaceae > Anisogramma > Anisogramma anomala. The sequence goes on along the minus strand of JASMMZ010000004.1, from coordinate 17,186,482 downwards.
ATATCTAATTGCTTGGCTCGCACCCTAGTGTAAAGTAGGTGTATACTGCATTTAATTTTATAGTAAACCCACAGAACAATTCACACAACTGACAGTTAATATAATCAACTTACGTTGACTCAATACACTGCAATTATTATTATTTCAACATTGGCGGCTTCTTGTTTTGTCTGTGCTCGCTAGTGTGATCGATCAATTATTTTCGGTAACTTTTGAAGTGCCTCCTCGTCAACCAGCCCAACCCCAATCAATTCCACAGTCAAATTGATCCCAATCGCCTTCTTTTGCCTTAAGGTTCCGAATTCCAACTTCATCAACTTCCACAAACTGGTCTTCCGACACAAACTTATGTAAACCTCCAACTTAAGCGAGCCAATCAATCAAGTCGCCGGTTTTCTTTCTTTAGTAGTCTTCTACTTTGATAAGGTACCCCTGCATCTCTCTCTGTTTACTGTTATAGAAATTAACCTCATTAGGTATCGTTTTAACGTACTCCTCAATACGTATAATTCGCAAGTTACTAATAATATACTTTTTCTGGACATTATTTGGTAACGATTTCATTATAATATCAGCAAGATCATCTTTTTCATTAATCAATCTAAACTATCTCATCTTAATGCCTTTATAGGCGTTACAAAGTGTTATCACGTGAATTATTAGGCGTTTTTCGCTGGTTATTTCGAAATTATAAAGATATTCAAATAGACTCTTTAAGTCGATAAAAATCCCAACTGGGATAAGTGAAACCTTTAATTACCTAGTAATGATATTGAGGGATTTCCATATTTCTATACCTAAATCTAAGCCGACTATTATTCTATAGACCTCTAAAGTTAACAAACTTCGAGTAATCATTTTGTATTCAATGAAGGATTGATGAGTGAGATTTCCGATGATTTTAAACTGATTTTCTCATAATATATCCTTATTAATGATCTTTATGTAAATGATGATTTATAACAATAATTCTGTGTTATTTATACAAGAACCATCTATTAAATTTATGTATTTATCTTTCTATAAGCTAACCATGACCATGTTGATCCCTTGATCTAAGATTTTTATTCACCAATTCAAATTTTTATTTAACCAGTCGTAATCTTTATCTGTCAGATTTTGAATTTAGGCCGTAATCGAAAGATCATAAAAAGCCTCCGGTTGATATAAGGTGGCGATATAGTTGCTTTGTGCGCGCTATTTCAAATATTTTGAAGTGTTAGCTACATCAATCTTGTGAATTGTAGCTATGCGATCAACTCAACCATTTGAAAAAAAGTTAAGGTAAATGTTAAAATCGTTAATACTATTTGTGGGAATTAACAATCCGTTAAATTTTAAATGTTTGTATCGAAGTTACTGCACAAGAAGATATTTCGTACACTTGCAAATTCAAATATTCTATAATATACATAGAGGACTTGATATATGATCAAGTGTATGCTTATAGAGATCTCCATCAAAGGTCGACACTCCATACTAGTTACTACTATTGTATAATAGTAAATACTAGTTATTTTATACTAGTAAGTACTGCTCTAGGCAGCATCTCCGTGCTGATTCTCTGTATTAGTTCAATACTAGTACTTATACGAGTAAATAATAACAGCCCTTCGAGATATCTACATCTCCGGTGAATTCCTTATCCTTCGGTGTTGACAGGTTGGGTATTTGAAGTTGTACCATGTACTAACTAGCTATGTTTTGGCCTTATTATTGAGTACGTGTTAAGTGACTATAGCTCTTGTATTTTTATACACCCCTTTAAAAGGTATTGTTTACTTAGAAATATGAAGGAAAAAAAGAGAAGGAGAAAACGAAAAGGTTAAGGGTAAAGTGAAGGAAGTATAGTGGGAAAAAGGAGAAAGTTGGTAAATACAAAAAAAAAGATGACCTGTATAATTTAATTTAAACCAACGATCTTTATCGTTTCTTTTTTATAAATACTGTAATGATCACAATAAATACCCGTGAGTATATGGAAGGTGTCAGAGGGTTTATGTTATCTAGAAAGTAGCACAGGTGCTGAGTGAACAATATAGAAACTGTGCAAGTAATGATCAAAAGCCGTGACGCTATTTAGATGTGTAGACTGAATACTTAGATTGATAACTAAAGAACTATCCAATGAAGCTACCTAACGTGGTGATGACCATGTCCTTATATCTAGTTCCTTTATTTAACGTGATGGCGTGGGATATGTTGGATATGTGCGCGATCCAACATATCCAGACTGGATCATTTGGATATGTAGTATATGCAACATATCCAGTCTCCAGATCTCGGTTTACCGAGTGGGTTCCTAACAACCCTAACTCTGGGGGTTCTGTGGGACCAGATGCTTGCCGTCAGGCTGTTTCCAACTGATTTCCTTCATTAGTGCAGTGGGCCACTGCTAGTGTGACCTGCAGCTGTTGGATCATAACAAATACCCAAAATTATTCCCCCAAAGCAATTTACTATTACATACCTATAATAACATAAGGTAATTGAAATATAAATGTTTATAAAGCATACCATGAACTTAAACTTAGGCTATTAAAACTGAGCTATTATATTAATACTTCGTATTTTACCCTCAGCAACAACTTTATACATCCATTTGCGAATTAGTTTTTTTTAAAAAAGCCTATTTAGTTTTTATCACACCACATTTTACTTTATCTCTTACCATGCCTTCTTTAAGGGGTATATATTGAATTCGTGATTGATATCTATGGGTTTGAACTAATTTGATAACTGATTCATTATTATAATATATCATAATAATAATAGGAAAATATAGCTTTATGAACAAGTTACCTATCTAAAGGGTGTTTTAAATTACCCTTATTACAGCAAAGCCTTCAATATTCATAAAAAATAGATATAAATTAAATTTTTGTTTCCATACCGAGTTTTTCTAATCGCGACAGTTAATGTATATTACGTTATTAAAATTTAACCCTTTAAATTTAAATAAATTCAATAACGTGCTTGATCCTTTAACCATAATGTTAAATCTTGCTGAAGTTCGTAAAAGGAGGCTAATATTGAAAGAAAACATGGTTTACTGTAAAATTAAAACCCATATTGTTTTCTTCTAAATATTATAAAGAATCTCTTATCATGTTTAGGATTTTCATTAATCTTGTTTTTTAAAATCCTTGTTCAGAATTAGCCGAATCAACATTGATTAAATCGATATTTTATTTATTGAAAGTAACAAACGTGAAGAGGATCCTTTACGTATAAAACCTTACCACAATAATAAAGTTTTTAATATAGTCAGTACTATATTTTATTTCAACATTTTTATTACGATTTCAACTTTATTTTTTTAGATTTAACCTTTGAAGTTAGTTTTAACCTTGGTAACCTTTCTTACGATTGAGATATAACGTTTAATGTCCATTTTCATTGCTTTGAAATCCTTGAAGAAGAATAAGCACTGTATTTTACTATAAAAAGCTTTTTTATTGTAGTGAGCACTTGAGTAGTCCAAAATTTACTTTATAATTAATTATTTTTTTACGTACTCATTAGAAGAATACGCAGGATTTTATTATTATTAATGATAGAAGTCTTAAATAAACCTTCCGGTTAGTTATTTACTGTCTTCATTTTTATTTACCGAATACTTATTCTTTACTAATTGTTTGACCCTTTTCTGACAGTGTTATAAGAGATATGAACCTCGATGACTTTAATATATTTCCTCTTTATAATAGACTTACAGCATCTAATAATCATCCTTTAAGGATAGTTATTCTAAACGTGCTAACGATTTTCCTTATCGAGTTACCCGGTCGGTTTAGTAGGTAAATCTCGAAAAATATGCCTAGACTTTGTTATATTAGAAACCTGCCATGAATCTGATTTTAGTTTTTCTTATTAAATTAGCTTTATAAACCATTTACTCGTATTATAAATGGTATACCAAAGATAACGGTAAAGATAAACGTAAAGTTAAACTTAACGGTAGGTAAATAACCTTCACTTCCTTTAATTTATCTTAAAAGTCTTCATATAGCGTAGTATACTAAATATTTATTTTTTATTTACCGTTTAGTTAGTTATATCAATAGACACTTAAAATATGTCGGGTTATAGTAATATAATACCTTTTATATAATAGTACGAATCTTTATCCTTTTCGAAATCACCTTTTTAAAGAGTTTAAAATCCAGTTTGCTTTAGAACTGTTTAAAGAAAAAAGAAATTAAAAGTAAATACATGGTTAATAAATATTCTCCCAAATGAAAACTTAATAATCTTATTATCTCCGTCGAAAATGAAATTGTTTATAGTATACTCAAGACGTTTAATAATTTTTTTAAGTATACAATAAACGAAATTTTATCTATTACCAAGGAATATAACAACTATGTTATAATCATGAACGCTATTATTAAACTTGGTAATAATCAAGTCACTGTATCCATCTTTTAAGTTAGTAATAATTTTCAAGAAAGTCATTCATAGTTTAAATAAACCTTTTTTTCTGTGGGGTTCCGTATTTAATTATTGTTTATTATCAAGTACTTTTAGGAACCTTATAGGGAATAGGTAAGGTCGAAAGGTTTCTCGTTTTAATACCTTATAAATCCGTACCATAATCAAAGTAATGCATTCTCTAACTTAATGGTAATATAACCAAACCAAATAAATTGAAAGAAGGTATCGAGAAACTTGATAGAAATCCTGACGAAAGAATTAAAATGAAACTAATATATAATAACCAGTACAGAATTAAAGTTGTTGTTTATGGTAGCAACTATTTGTAAAGTTTCTATATGAACTAAAAATAGATCTTTAACCTCAATACTTGAGTTGTAACGCTTTAATAATCAAATTAAATTTCTAATGAAATTTGAGTAATGAAATCTGTTTTGAAAGGTGTGGGTATTATAATTATTATTTTTATTAAACTTAATTAATATTTGAAATATTGTTTACCTCATAGGTTAAATAGCAATACCACTTATCCGAAACCTAGGGAAACGATTGCCCTATCTCTTGGAATGACAAACGATCTCCAGTCAGTGAAAATATATTGAAATATATTTGAATTACCGTTAATAAAGTGATGAAACTAGAGTTTATGAGAGAGAAAAAAAATTATCATGGTATAGAAGAAACCGGGAAACATATGAAATTTAAAGTTAAGTTTTGATAACTTGAAGTTGAAAGTGAAGCTCATTCGGAAATATTACCTGCTTTTGATATAGCTTTTAATTAATCGGTTAAGCGGACTAACGTACCAAGTAGAGCCTTTAATATGAAGAGTAAAGACTTTATCGTTAAAATTAGATCTTTTAACATTGAAAGTGGATACCTTAATGCGGTTATACTAGTGTAAAATGCGGATCTTAATAAGCTAAAATTCTTAGTGTAAGGTTATACACAGAATTGTATAAAATAGTCTAGTTAAATTGAATATTTAATTACGTAATTATAGGTAATGATATTATGAAATCATAATGTTATAAGTAGAGGTTGAATTTTACATTACCGCTGTTCAGTGCGAGAATATCCACTTCTTTATCTTCTCAATATATTTACTAGTATTCAAAGACGGTAAATTTAGGGGTAATACGTGACAAATTTGTATGAAGTAGCCTGTATATATGGTTGTAATGAAATGTTTTCTAAATTAAATGATATTTGAATTATGATAAACAGGCTGCTTATTTTTTTGGTTTTCCTTAAAGGACTGAATTGAACGTGTTCTTTTTCTCGTTGAACTTGGTTTCTGTTTTGTAAAGCTAATTATAATTTCCGTAATATGATGGCAACGTCTTTTTCCAATGCACTTTTTGTTCAGTTCGTTCAAACTAGAATTTTGGGCTTAACTTAGGTTAAAAATTAAAATCAATACTTGATATTTTTAATCTAATTGCCTTCATTGACCTAAAGTTTTTGTTATATTTAAATAATGTTATAAAAACCCACGGGGAAAGAGTATAAATAGTACATGGAGGTAAGGTCTGTACTATATATATTTACGTAAAGGTGAAGGTAAAACATCATTTTTTATTTTCAATGATAAATAAACAACAAGCAGAAGAGTAATCCAAAAAGTGTAAGTTTCAGGGACGATTTTATAAGCTTTCAGTGGAAGCGTAGCACTTGACAATATACTTTACTCATGTCTTTTTTGGTAATGACACGTCATTATGTGCTTTATAAAATTATTCCTCATAATATAACACGTTATTGTCCACTTTATAAGGGTATATCTTGCTACGTAGATGTTACTGTATACTCTATAAAATTGTACCTTGTAACGTGACTGCTTATTAATTATGGAGATATGTAATTATATCAACATAAATAATATTTCTTTCAATACGTTTCGTATCCGTAATTTAATAGCCATGATATAGTTTGTTTGAATCCTAATTGATAGTTGGATAATAATTGTATTTTATATTATCAATAGTTCAATGTTGTTATAAATAGTTTTAATAACGACAGTTGTTGTAATTTAATTTTTTGAGGCTTTAGTTGATTCATATGGATAATATTGTAATTGGTGGTGGTAATATTATAAGTTTTAAAACGTTAGTTGGAAAGGTTATTGATCCTTATAAGGGGATCATTGTCATGGTGTAATTCTCGTTATTACTTATTTCAAGTTTAATATGAAAAGATGTATCGTTATTGATTTAGGTCAAACTTCTTTTTTTTTACTCTTTTAACGACGTTCCTTTAATTATAAAGTAAGTTTTCAATTAACTAAACGGTATATATACGCCTAAACTATTGTACTAATTAGCTATTTGAACCGTTTGTATAAGTTGGTTACTTAATTAATACCACGTTTTCATTATCCCTTTCAATAGATATCACGTAACAAAAAGTTTTAATTGCGTTGTTTGGTACGTCAACGTAAACGCGAAAAAGCCGTTGTTGCCGCCGCCCGCCACCAGCTTAACCCTAAGCCTTATAATTTTGGAAGGCTGTTATTGATCCTTACTTCTATTCTTTTCTCCTCCGTTGCGTCTGCCGCCTAAATCTTTACTTTATTTCGTTTTCCTTCATCTTTTACCATCGATTAAGCTTTTACCCCTTTTTGTTTTCCTCCTTTCCTCTTTTCCCCTTTTTCCACCACCACCTAATAAGAAACGAATGGTTTTAAAATCATCAACCTTTTCTTTTCGCTGGAGTTGGAAACCATGTTACCTATGACGATATTCCAATTCTGTAACCGTAATATCGTTAAATTATAACGCGGTTTATATTATTTTCCTTTCTTTAACGTGTATTATATCAATAGTCCGTAAAGAAGGTTAAAGCGGCGGAATACGCACGAAGTTTTTAATAACGGCTCGCGAGTGTACGTCGAACACCCTTTTTAACGCGTAACATATTAAATCAACGTATCTGAGTTCACGTCCCCGTACCGTTAATAAATACAGCTTATATTCCGTACGTTATTTCCGCGGCAGCTGGTAAATTAATTAACGATTACCGTTAAACTAGGGGTCGATTAGTTTATTATTACTGTTACAATCGGACTAATAACGAATAAGCCGCCGTTCTAGTTGCTTTAAAACCCTGAACTGAGGCCCTATTAAGCGTTTGCTATCTTTGTGGTAAATACCTTACTCCTTATATTTGTGATCCTAATTACGACTTATAATTATCTATTATTTCAATGTTCCATTGAAGGCTTTCCTGAAAAAAATGACCACTTTTAAAATATTTAAAGTAAGCTAAATATTGGAATATTAGTAGTTTCAATGCAATAGGTCAACTTTACTTATAGTAAAGTTGACTATACTGACGGCAAGTTGAGTGTATTGTTTTATGTGGACTTACTGTATTTAACTTTAGGTTAAGTGCTGTATGACCCCACTTCAAGCTAGCGCACAGGCCAAGAAATTGGCCATACAAATAACGATGCAGACTGGCTAGCGGTCTGTCAAACCTAGAACAATACATACACCGTTTGATCACGCAATACTACTGTTACTACAACCAATCGAATCGACAACGTTGCAATGTCTAAAGCTCTACCAGTACTGATCAGTGCTTATTGGATTAGGCATGGATGAGCTAAGTAAAATAAAAGGCTATTTTCAGGTTTTACGCTATACTTTATCAACAGGGTAGAGGAAAGATTTTTGCGAAGAGCCTTTACTACCGTATTAGTCTTTGCGTTAGTCTTTATGGCAGACTGGAGGTAGCGACGGCATCGCTATTGATAACACTAAGTTTTTTACAAACATTCTTTTTAAGGACGTTGAAATTAACTGTTAGAAGTCTCAAAATTCGGTAAGTTGGAAAACGGATAAGTTAGTACTACTATGAGTACTATTACTGTAAGAATGACGCCTAAGTCCTACGACCAAAACAACAAACAACCTTTGCCCTTTACCAATAACAAACCAATTTCAACCTTACCCTTTAGTCCAAACCCCTACCCCTACTTTACTCTTTTTATTTATTTTACGTTAATTTAATAGTTAAGTTCGCTGCTTTAAACAGAAAGACCAAAAATCGTTAAATCGTGCCAAGAGAGCTACGTCACGCAACCTAACGCCAAATCGCCAAGTTCCCACGCGACTTTACGCGAAAATACCAAGCCTCTACTCCCAAAGATCACTAAGTTCCTCGTGATATATGTCCTACACAAGCCATCACACCAAGATTCTTAAATTCAATATTTGCTTTAACGAAATCACTGACTCCGTCAGCAAAAAGGAAATTAAGGCTTTTAGACACATATTTACCAAGTATTATAACCATGATTTTTGGGGATAAAACGTTAATTAAAACCTTATTGACAAATATTTAACTAACTTCATCAGCTATTATATCGTTAAAGGAAATAATACTGACGACTATAACTACACCTTTCGTTCATTTCATAATCTTTTTAATATTTAGACTATTGATTAAGAAACACTAACATAAAAATAGCCTAACTTAAGGCTTAAATCGAAACTTAAATAACAAGGAAACTATGTAATAATATAAGGTATTACAATGTTGGCATAAAACTCTTCGACCTCGCTTATCTTAAAGATTACCTTTAAGACTTACACTCCAAGAGAAAGGGTATTGACACACCTTAAAACGCTTTCACGCAATTTAAAAGATCATCCCTACGTCCTTAGCTAAGTTAAACATTTTTATGTTTGAGCGATAAAGAATCTGTTGACCTGTTCGGTAGTTATGTACCTCTACATAATAGCTTAGAGTACGCACTTAGTGGCGGCAGAGCACGTAAAGTATCAGCTACTAACGCGACTAAGGGTATTAAAGTTAGTGCTTTACAACAGTTAATTAAGCAAAATCGTTAAGTCCCTTAAAGACTCTAAGCCTCTATTTCTCCCTGGTCCTTTAATAACCAAGTCCTTTAAAGCCCTTCTTACAGCAGGTTTACCTTTACGTGTAAGCTTATTACAGGTCCTACCATAGGAGTTTACCCTTCAGGTTAAGTGATTCGTAATTACCCTTAATACCATGCCTCACCGGCACAATGATTTAAATTACCAGGAAACACTAACGAAAACAAGGATAACTATCACACCCAACCCCTAGAGCCTATTCAAATTATTCATATTAACTACAAACTTCATATAGACTTTACTAAGATTTGTAACGATGTAAAAAAGTATAACGGAAAGCTATATAAATTTTTCAACACGAAAATAATACCTTTCATGAATATTTGTTATTGGAAAGAGGTTCCTATTTTTTGTTTTTACTTGCAATTTCCCGAAATTTTCATAAGGCATACTAGGGACTACTAACTATCCTTCTTGACCCAAATAACTACTTTTTGCGAAGTTGACAATATGATAAAAAGCTACTTCAAATACGACGTTCAACTTACCTAATATTATACAAACTAAGAAATTACATGATAGACTATAGTGATAACGAAAATAAAAGAGGAGGAGATACCAATAAATATGCTTACTCAGATGTTCAACAAGTTGATGTTATGCTAATAAATAATAGGGAAAGCCTATACTAGAGAAGCTATACTTGGCGAACAGGTACGAGCAGCAGTTACGGGTGTTAGCAAGTTTAAATATGCTTTATAATGCCTAAATACCACCTAGGAAGACTTTTTTAGCTAACTACATTTCTCTTTTACAACTATAATAACGCGTATATCAAAATCGCTCGGGATATACCCCTAAGCCGACAATTTCCTTAACGTATATAAAAATGACCTTGTGGTGGTTAATTATGTTAACCGCAAATACGAATACGAGCGCTTTTAATACCTAAGGTTTAGCAAATCTACTATAGACTAAAGGCAATATTTATGATAACTCCAACAAAATTAAAAAGAACAGGTTAACCGTAAATACTATCGTTGTGATAGTGGTAAAAGATGTTGAATCTGTGGTAAATCTAGCCATTAGTTAATTTGACACCTCTTCATCTAGCAAAATGATAAAAAAGGTAATATAATACATCTAGTATCCTACCACTTTTAAATAATTACTTAAGTCGAATTGTAGACTGCGAAAGAAACGAACTAATTGACAACGATAATACCACTAAGTAAATCGAATAACATAAAAATACTAATTTAGACACGGCTTAATAATTAGCCGACCACGCTTTCCTATACCGTTTAGATGGTGAAAATCCTCACCTTTACGCTGACCAAACTCCTAACTCATTACACACCTTCAATCTTCGTAATCGTTACGCGGACCATATGTTTCAAGGTATTAAACCAAATATAAGGGTAATAAGGTACGTGATGGCATGATATGAGAAATACGTAGCATTACGGAAAGAAAGAACTACAACTACAAAAATCGATCGTCGCGATACTAGTAAGACGAAAATTTGTTTCAGACCAAGCGAGCAACGATCGTTACCAGAGACAACAGTAATTTAAACTATTATTGAATCGATTTCATTTCATATCCTCAAGTCTCTTAACCTTGACTTTTTAATTTAAAGAAAATTAAATCACTTAGCGTTAACATTAATGTCAATGCCGATGAGCTGTTTAAAAACGGATAGAAATTTTCCTTCGCCTTTCAATTGAAGTATCTATAATTTTATCTACAAGCCTTAAAACAGCGTTGTTAAACCTAAAGAATCTGGAGATCCGTTAATTGAATCGATATTTTGGTTACCTAGTCATTAATAGGCTATAGAAAGCTCCAAGTCCGTAAGGTATAAAGATATGAAATACGTTGCCCTGAAAGGTATCAACTTAAGTAACAAGCCTATTTTTACGTCGATAATTTCGTAATTTTATTTTTACAAAGTTAAGTTTTTGAAATTCCTTTTGGCTAAGGATGCGAGGAAAGCGTTTAGGATATTATTGATTAATACGTATTGAGATCTACATAACGTCGTTATCGATGATGCTTGGATTAACTTTACGGCGGTAAAGTTTTAAAAATATGTTAAAATAATGGGTATTTAATGTAAAAATTGTTTTTAATAGCTCATTAAAACATTGAAAAGGCACAATCTTTACTTTGCCGAACGTATAATATCTTTATAATATAAATTGAAAGTTTTACAGATCTCGAGGAATGACTTTAAATGGCAATGAAAGATTTAAATAACACTGTAGTCCCTAACAGCCTAGTTTTAACGCTATAGGTTTTGAAAGCGTACCTATGACTAACCAGTAAATCTTCGCTATTAGCAAATACTCAAAACCGACTTGTAACCTACGGCAAATCTTTAAAAACATTACGAAAGGAATCGATATGCCGTCAAGTCAAAAACGCTTTTAACATTGAAAACGTGCCTATCATAATCGACTTATGTACTTTTCCGTTACAAAGTAAATTCCTTGTAAAGCGGGAGCCGTGCAAATAAAAGGGTCAATACAAAACCTTCAGTATCAGTAACTTTAAAGTACTTATCCAAATTACTAACGGTTTTATATCTTTTGATACCACTTAAGTTAAGCGTTATATTAAAGTTCTTCAGGATAAAAATCAATGATTTAAATGACAAAATTAATGCAAACCTTCTTTACCCGTTATCGACATGCTAATAAAATGTCTCCGACGTGGACGACCCTCAAAAAAGAGAAACGTTAAAGAGGAAGAATACATACCGGACCGCATTTAAAATACTGTTTAGGTGAGTAGAAAAGAGAATGATAACGAAGACTTGGTACTAAAGTTTGAAACTAAAGGTACTATTAAAACTTTCGGTAAACTTTTTTAGAATAGTGAAAAAGTGGGAATTGAAGGACTATTAACTCAAGAAGTTGAATAATTTGTTCTGAAGGTCAATTTGAACTTTTAAAACTGAAATTTTACGATTTTCAAATAGAAGATTATTTACAATACTAAGGGTCAAACCATTGGGCAGCCGTACGAAAAATCACGCCTAATAGTTTAAGTATATAATAATAAAAGAAAAGGATCAATTTTTACGTCATCGTTAACAATTCGAAAAATCACTTAACTTTTGGTGGTCGTTTTAACACCAAGTTTATTAACAATAATGAAAGGTAAGTTTACGTTGAATGGCTAAAATATAACGTAAACCAATACTTAATTAATAACTAACCTATGGCGAACCGTACTATTAATACCACTACCGAAATTACAGCCTATCAACCTTTTAAGAACAGTATTAAGATATATTAAATCTTTATACGAACCAGTAAAATTAGGCTTTCACTTGTTTTTAATTTACTAATTGTATTTATAATTAGGATTCGGTATAAAATCTTTAATATACAACTCTTATTTGTTAATAACTCAGGAGATAAACATTAGCTTAAAAGGTATGTAAATTAACGATATCCTTTTCGGCGGAATGGCTACCTTGATAGTATTAGAATAACAAACGATTCAAAAATCCAAGATCTGAAATTACAAGCCGGTAACGACGTTGGTAAAGAGTCATTAACTTAACTTAAACAGATCGATAATCGGTATATTTAGTGTTAATATTATTATTCATTTGTTCTAAAAGGGCAAGGGCACCAATTTGTCCAAAATAGACAAAGTTGACATAGCTCAAGCCTAGCTATACCTGAAATAGCGTACCTATAGCAGATATATTACTACCTTATATTAAATGATGGCTTTGAACGGCCTTTTGTTTTTATCGAGGCGTAAATAAAAAATCAAACAGATAACTACTAAAACAAGATTGTTAAAAGTCTTAAATGGAAGATATGGAATTTGAACTCAAAAATTAAGAGAATCCTAATCGATTTATCGAAGGTAAAGTAAAAAATTTTTATGGATATGGTTTTCGTAAATAGCACCGATATTTCTTAATGAATAGGGATTTTAATAACCCTGGTTAATGAATATAAGCAGAAAAATCAATTTAATATTATCTATAGCTTTTTTTTTGAATATTCGTTAAATTTAAAAGGATTATACTATACGTATTGGCTTTCAAAGTTTACTTTTTAATGAGAAACTTCAAAATAGTTATTATACTAATGGAAAACCTTAACGATATTACTAGGTAATTAAAGATTCCTTCAATCCCGGTGTTAATTTATATCGATTCAATAATTTTATTCGAATTCCTTTCGAAATTCGGAACTAATAGCGAAAAACGCCCAATAATCCACGTTATATCATTCCACGAGGTTTACAAAGGGAATGAAACTAAAGACTTCCAATTGATTAATTGAAAAGACAATCCTACTGATACCATAACGAGGGTATTACATAATAAAGACCTTAAAAGGTTTGGATACAATAATATGCTAATTATATTTATGGAGGCTAATACTAATAAGTCACCGTGCAATCCTAAGTCATGTAACGGTGGTTATAATATAATAGCAAATTGGAAGAATATCAGGTGATCAACGATGTGAATTTATTTAATTGGCGCGTCTAAAGTCAAGGACTATATAGCTTTTCTGCAGAAGGACATTTTGTGAAAGTCGATAAATTCCGACCTTAGAGACGTAGAGCAACTGACGGCTATTGAGATCAATTCGCATACAAATGGCTGCATTCCAATACAGAGGTCAATTGAAATTAACAAGGATCTATCCGGTTGATGAGGCTGCAATTTAGTATTTACCGTGAAAGATTAGTCAACTATACTGGCGTACGCGCCCAAACTAAAAAGCCGCCAGTATTGGAATAGTAGTATTTACAGTTTAGTAGATCGACTTTACTTATAGTAAAGTTGACTATACTAACTGCAAGTTAAGTGTATTGTTTTTTGTGTGCCTACAGTATTAAAATGTACGTCAAGTGTAGTATAGCCCCACTTTAAACTATGACACAAACCAAGCCATAGGCCAAACAAATTACATTATAGACCGGCAAGCAGTATACCAAACCTAAAATAATACATATTCTACTTGACCACGAAATAGTACTATTACTTCGACCAATCAAATTGACAACATTTCAACGTCTAAAGTCCTACCAACATCGAAGTTAATTAATATTAAACATTAACCAGCTACTTATGGAAATAATTACGGTTATTATAGCCTAAAAGGCATACTTATGTATATATTACATAGATGAGTTCGATGATGCTATGAATAGTTATTGTAAAAAAATGTAAAAACCCTTTACACCTTTGGCTAAAGGGGATATAACTTGAAATAGGGGGGTTTCTATTAGTAATAACATTAATAAAGGCCTCAACGGTAATGGTAATAGTAATGTTAGCAATGATGGTAGCGATGGTGACGATAATATCGACGACGACGACAGTGAGAAGAAGAATGAATAGGAAGAGACAAAAGAAAAATCAATATAGCCTTCGCTTTCCCTTTACTTTTGGAGAATAATAAGTTCTATATTTCCATATTCATTGGCTTATCCCACTTTATTAAAGATAATTATGAATTAATACAATTATTTTTAAGGATAACCGTGAAGTAAATGATAAATATGAAAAGTAAAAATATGAAATATTTTAACAAAGTCATTAATAGTAAAAAGGAAATTTAAAAATATATTCAAAACATAATAAACAGTAAATGTAAAAAGAAATAGTGCATTATGAGCGTCGTTAATAAATATTTCAAAACAAAAGTAATAAGTACGAAATATGAAACGTTCAATTAGGATAAAATTGTATAACCCTCCTACCAAAGTTAATTGAACAATGTATATACATATAAATGCCTTTAATACTCTATTAGAGGCTCCCGTGGTTATTATATCCATTAGGTTGAACCTTTCATTAATATAGTTCGTTTTTTTAATTTCGCGACGTTTTTAAGAATAGTACAAGGATATAATATCGATGATGAAGCATTTTTCATTTATAGCGCCTAATAAAACGAAAATTTATCAAGCTGGAAGAAATAAATATAAATCAATAAAGGGAAGTATTTTAAGTTATGGTTTAAAATGATTATCTGAACTATTTTCTCTATAATAATATCGAACTCGAATTTTCAATTATACTATATATTTTCGTAGCTAGAACATTACAGATAAACCGTTCATATTTTGTTAAGCTTATATGGATAATAATTATATGAAAGGTAAATTAGTTCCGGGTCGATATTATATTGCGTAAATGAATTGAACACTTCATTAATAAGCTATAATAGGTATTATTCTCAATGAAATCATTAATAACCATGAAAAGCTTAACTATATAGATATTGAACGGTATAAAGCGTATGCCATGTTTCGGAATATTTGTTCACTACGAGATTCATTTATTAAAAGTTTTATATTTATTATCTGAACGGTTCATATGATCATATGTAATGATAAAAAGGTAAAATGCTGCCTCTCACTATGTAACCGACGTAATTCAATTTCCACGTGTTCGTTGATATTTTTATTAGTAAACCTATATCGCGTTAGTAACATTGATAAGAGTAACCCTATTTTATTACCCTTTTATTATAATATTTAAAGTATTGTTCCGAATTGCCATTATTATATCTTAAAAATTTGTTTGGCATTCTTTTGACAGGTTTTAGTTGTTTTTCACTTTCAGGCCGCCCACTTAAAGTTTACTTTTTTATGTAGTAAGAAGAAACGCGCTAAATGACATTAAAGTATTATCCTTTATAATTTAATAAGTCTTAATCCTTCGGAATATAATATTGAAACTTATAAATTCAAGTAGAACGTTGAATGAACTATTTTGATGTGCTTTGCATAATATATTAAGTAAGTTTTCTACTAGTATACTCGAACTTCAACAAGTATTTATAATAGTTTGATCATACGAAGGATCGTCCCAAGTAAATGTTATTTGGTAAACTTTACAGATATATAGGTTTCAATACGTCGTTTCAAATGTTCTTTAAATTATATCAAAACTTGTAAAATATTACGAATGTTAAAGTTAGGGTCGTGAGGAGTATATACAAACTCAATAATCGCTAAAATCAAATAATAATTCGTTTGTTATAAAGTAGGCAATGAAGTTACAATATTTTTCTTTTTAACGTTATTATACCGATTCATTGAAAAGCAATTATTTAATACAGCTATATGTTCTTGTCTTTTACTTTATAAACTAAACTGGGGTTAAAAACCTTCAAGTCACTATAAATCATTATGTTCAACCCTTGAAAGCGGAAAATACCTTATTAGATAGAAATGGAAATTTTGTTATATGTAAATTTCTTGAAAAGGTTATCCGACTTCATAATTATCCACTTACGACGAAGTTTTATATTTAACTTAACGTTTTCCATTTCGTATTTATCAATAAAAAAAATCTTAAAAAAGGCCTTGAAATGTTTTTGATTTTTTTAAGTTAAACGGATACACTCGGCGGCGTAATATCGGTTTCATTTATATAAAGTAGCCGGCGTCCCAGGGTAAAGAGTTGTATGAAGGAGTATTTGAAAAATACTTAAATTTCGGGGGAAATTTACTTTAACAATTTTAGAATTAGCGTTATTAATTTTACTATTCGGATTACGGTTTCTTGCCTTTGTTATTTAAGTTTTACGTTTTATATTTTTCTATCATCGTTGCATAGAATGAATCTATACTATTTAGCAAGTTTATAAGAATATAGTATTTCTTCAACCCGTTAGTACTTTAAAGTCTAGTCTATTTATCATTCGTTTTTTAAACATGGGCTTTAAATAATGATAATATATTCAAACCGCGAGTTTCACGTGAGTCGTTTTTCATTACCAATACCATTGAATTATTACTTCTAACCCGTAGAAAACGCAAGGTTGTCATAGGATTCCGTACAGAATTCGCTTTTCATATCATTATCAGTAATGTTAAAAAATTTATATAAACTCTGAAAGAAACATTAAAAATGAAGTGTATTGAGAGCAGGCTATTCGAGTTAAAAATATTGTTTACGGCGCTTAATTTTAGTCATAAGATTGATTCCGCAGTATTAATAAATATTTTATTGGATAATATCGTATATTAATCTTTAAAGCGCTCCGTAATATTGTTCGTGGGTTTTGATACCTGGAGGCGCTTTTACCAGTATTAACCTATACTTACATGTGGTAATTTGAGCCTCGGTTTTCCATTCAGTCGAGTCGAAAGTCATATTTATATCGCAAGTAATTCAATACACAGATTTAAAATTATTGTTCGTTTAACGGTTTATTGAAACGTCATAATTATCCGTAACAAAAGAACTTCACATAAATTTCACGGCTTAAAATAATACTACTGCATAGACAATGTATAGGATGAATTAAACTCTAGGGTATATTATATGAACAATAACTTCGTAGTTAAGATTCAAATCGTTTTATAGGCATAATTTAAACTGTTGTAAAGTTGACAAGTATCATTGGCAGTCGTCATAAAATTTCTCTATCGCTTTTAATACTCTCTTTCGTACATTTATGTATCCCATAGTATAAAGGACTTGTAAACAACGCTTTATAGCCGGATATCTAAATTGTTTGCATAATATCCGTATTTTTGGCATATGAAATAAACAGTTTTAATTATATAAACTTTCGGAAAAATTTATAAGTATTCAAGTTCCAAAGGAAATGATATAAATACACTATTTAAAGCGAGGATACGTCAATTGGTCATATTCCGAACCTTTATTTTAAGTTTATTTATATTAAAGAATAATAGGAAAAATAAAGTTTCAAATTCTATGACGTAAAATTTAACTTGGCAGAATTTCGTATTTAAAACGATTATGTGGAGTAATGACGCCTCATCTTTCTTAACAAAAACTTCCCGGTATCATATTATTTGGGTAAATGAAAATTTAGAAAAATTCGGCGTGAAAAAAGCGAATCATTGTTTTCCAGTGGTCAATATTTTTGCCTTACCGGTGTTTAAAATAATCCCTTATGGTAGGTTGTTAAACCTAATAACTAATATAAATTAATACGTTATTTAGGTATTTAATACGTCGGTTCCATTATTGAGGCCTACATTATATAAAGAAGAATTTTACAAGCCTATATATCCTCTTGAGTATAAAATCAGCTTCCATTAGGTACTCAGGTAGATAATCGGTTTCAAATGGTTTTTTAACCCAAATTTATTCGTATACCGGATAATTAATCGATTAAGAATCGACCTTATTATATATGATATATGGTTCGAAAAACCTGTAAAACCATTTATACCTTTATATAGGTATGGTAATTGTTGGTAAGATCTCAAGCTTATAATATTCATGTAGACATAAGGTCTTCGAAGAGTCATCAGAATGATTGGTAATTGTAGTATAAAGTAAGATGATCATAATTTAAGAAGAAACATCTAGAGATGTGCGTTACAGGTGAGGTCTTATAAGCCCTCACCCAGAACGTACCACTCTTAAATAATTGCTTCTAGACTTCTCTATGCATGAGAATATAATCAGCAGCGTATTATGTTATCATATACTCTGCAAGAGTATATCCTGTAGCATGACACGTGATAGTGTTATGCTACAGGGGTGCACCTTACGGTGTAATGTACTGCCACCTAAATATACGATCTATCAAGGTATATAATAATATCCACAGTAATATGCGTGATAAGTTTCTTATTCAATTATAAAAGCGTCTTCTTTAATAATTACTCATTTTTTTAGTTGCTAGAGCTCCTTTTTTAGTATTTTTCACTTCAATAACAGTATTTTAGGCGTTCATATTTTTTATATCGCATATATTTCAAATATTTCAGAAATTTTCGGTTCAAAACAAAATAAATCATTTCAGCGAAGGTTATAAAAATAATTTACCAGCTCTTTTCTTTAGTGTTTTCGGCTATGAATACTAATCATAAACTCGTTTCTCATAGTATCAAGGCATATCGTAACAATTTAAATTTTCCATGAAACACTTCCAAATTTTTCATTTGGGGAAATAATGTGAAGATGAAGTTTAGATTTAAATGATATGCTTTTGAAACTATCTTTATCAATAATTTGTCGCCTTTATTTTTTGGTTTATGGGTAACTTAATACATTAGAATCTTCGCTCATTGGAAGATAAATAATTTTTATAAGTTTTAATCGGTGTTTTGAATTTAATTTTCTACTATTTTCCAAATAATTCCCGTTTCATTATAATTTTAAATTTCGTAATTATATATATATATTGATATACCATTTAAAATGGTCATAATATTCTGTATTTCTATTCTATTACGTTAATTAGTCATTCAATCACTTTATATCTTACTTAATTCGTACCTTGGACAAAATTAAAAGAAATGAGAAAGATTGCATATTCAATTTTTATAAATATTTAATATTATACGGATTTTGTTATCTAGGATATCGTAAAATTCGCCATTAACATTTTCGTCTATATCTAATAGAATAACGAAATTCTTCAACTTTATAAAATCACTCCTTTTAGTGGAGAATCGGTTTGAATAAAGGTTACGGTAAAACTCGTGATTTATAGGTATTAAATCATAAGTCTAGTATTATCATTTTACTCATTTTATCTCGTTTTTGAAAACGCCGTTTTCCTTTTAAAGTGTGCTTTTGTTCCGGCCGAAAAAGACGATCATTTCATTTGGAAAGTAATTTAGTCTATATTTTTCTCTAAAGGTGCGTTTTGAGAAGGGTTTATATCCGATCCAAATAGTCAATAAGCTTTATAAACCTTCTTTCTTTCCGTAAATTTCCTAAGCTTCTTTAACTCTTCGCGGGACGCGTTTAATCTTTCGAAACGTTTGAGACTCTATGTACGTAAAGTATTGAAAATTCTTTTCCATATTATTCTAATAATTTGTTTTTTTACGTTCTGCCAACCAATATCGTCTTACTCAATTTATCAATAACATTTTTAATGTCTCGAATTTGATATTTCATCGAATTCATTTTTAGCAAAAACGGTCTTACAATATGGCCGTTTTTGTTATATGGGGTATTAATTCATATACTTTATATTTATATCCGTAATACTTTTGGAATTCAATTTCATACCGTATACCATATTTCCGAAATCTAATTGGAAAACCCTTTTTTGAAATTAGCGAATATTTAGAAGGCGTATACCTTCTTTTTGCCAATACATAAAAATCACGTTTATAACGTACGTATTAGCCGCCTAAAGATTTAAAGTTTCACCGGTATTTTGAAAAACATTATCCCATATTTTTAGGTTAATAAACTGTAAACCACTTTTTCGAAGCGTTATTTATTCGAATATCAAGTTTATATAATCTTTAGAAATAGCTAAACTTATTACGGGTCATATCAAAAGAGCTACTTCATCGTATATGTAGAGTTAATACAAAAAAAGCGAAGTAAGGTTTTTCGTTACACGCTTGAAATATCATGTTTAAGAAGGGTACCAAATCAAAACGATATAAAATAAGGTATAACTCACAAATCAATTATAAATTAAATACTTTAATGGGGTATAAATGAAGATTTTAGAGTTTCAGAGTTTTAATGAATATGAATAAGGAATTATTATTCCCTAATTAAGATATTTAAAAAAATCGTTCAGCGTTTCAAAAATGTTATATTAGTTCAATAACTGGTAATATTAATATCGTATATAATAATTCAGATAACAAGTTAAATTTAAGACGAATGGTGACAAATTATACGAAGTAATTTCAATAGGGAAAGAAAATTAGGGAAATATGTTTTTAAATATTGGAATAATGTGTAAAGTAAAGTTGTAATAATATGGTAAACTGTTCGAATATTATATTTAGCGTTCACGAGATGTGTCAAAGCGTTCAGAAACGTATTTTCAGGGCTTAAAGTAATTGTAGGAGCGACCTAAGAGTAACATTTTAACCGCTCCCGAAATTTATTCAACCTATTACAATATTATGTTAAACGTTTCTCCGAATTACCGAAGCATCGTGAAAATTATTTCAAATGCCGTTCAAAATTACCGGAGCGTTTTGAAAGTTGTCTTTGGATACGTCCTAAATAAATGTTTCTAGGATGTTTTTTAAAAAGTGCCCAAATACTTCTAAAAGTCCAACCAAGTGAACGGATGGTTTAATAAAGCTTTTAACAGTTAAAAGAAATTAATCGAGTGAATAACTTCGTATTAAAGATATTCTTTGTAAATTGTCTTTTTTTAGGGTCTTCTACCTTTGTGTATATTTTTCGTAAAACGTAATATTAAAGAGCAAAATAATTAGAACCTATATAGTATCTTTTTTATATGTATTTAATTAAAGTTCGCATTTTTTTCTAAACTGTTTATAATTAACGTAGTCGGTTACTAATTGGTATACGTAAGGTTTGTACCATATAAGATAATGTAAAGATTAAGGTAAAAGATAGTTGTATATTAATTATGATGAATGGATGAAATAGAAAGAAGGTATCCGGAGTGTATATGTTTTAGATTAGATTTTATAAGCTTTTACCCGGAACGTGGTATTTTACCATATACTTTACCAATGTTTTTTCTTATTAGTGACACGTTATTATGAATTTTATATGAGTGTACCCTGTAATATGACATATTATCGTACCCATTGTAAGGGTGCATTTTACAACGTGGCACGTTATTATACACTTTGTATAAGCTTAGACTACAACGTAACAGCTTACTAACTATAAGGATATATGATTATATCTGCAGTATATGAAATGAGCCTTTTTAAAAGGTCATTAATAGTGGATCGGCTTAAAACCTTAAAATATGCCAATGGACTTTAAAAAAGCTTACACAATATTTTAATACGTATAATGATGGCTAGAAATTCTAATGTGATGGAAAGAGAAATTATCTGGTAATACCGTATCCCGGTACGTATAGTTTTAAAAGTTTTTGTAAAAATTCAGTAGATAGGTGTAAAAAGGTAAACGTAGTGCTTTTTTGAAAAATCTATACTGAATTCAATATTATAAATATTCTCCAAGATATTAAAATAGTTGTCACTAATGATCCATCTTTTTATTTCTATTAACTATAAGTTTATATTCGTAAAGGCTAACTTATTAAAGTTTTGCAATAATTGTAATGTAGGCTTTTGTAATTGACTTTTTTCTTAACGTTAAAAAAAGGTTTCCCCCCCCCCCCCACTTTCTTCATCAGTTTGATAATACCTATCGATTTATATAGTTACATCTTCGCCAACTAGGAACTCTTAATCGTCTTTTAAGCTTAGATATCAATTTATTTTGTAAATTGAAATCTAATTAGAGTTGTTTCCGTTCCGAGTGGTCTAAATCATAGGTAAAACTAGCTTTTACCTCTTTATCAACAGGATTATTAATACTAACGGCTTAAATTTTTATTTAACTTTATCTCTACCTGTATTATTAGATATCTTTCGCTTTTTTCTCAATAATACCTTAGGGTTTAAAGTACTTAAGACAATAGGAGTAGCTTTAGAGCGTAAGAATCGAAGGGATGGGGATTTATCCGAAGGAGTAGAAGAACCTAAAGGTTTGAAGGGGCCGGAGGTAATAATAGTCCTTTGGGGAAATGATCATTATCACTGGTACTTCCATAAGATAGCCTTGGGGCCAGAAACAAGCTACGTTTTAAAGATGTTAAAGGGGTATCTTTAAAGTTATTACAAGGCATTGAAGAAGTAGATATTTCAATTTGTGAGATAGGAAGTGTATTTGAAGAAATTCAGTAAAATCAAATGGTACAGCACCATCGTATTGATAATGTGGCGAAGGTACTATGTAAGAAAATATTGTATAGGCTTAAATATTAGAGCAATATAGAATTAATATATATAACTTGCTATATAATCAAGTGTATCCTTATATAGACCTCGATCAAAGGTCTAGACTCCATACTAGTGAATACTAGTGTATAGTAGTAAATACTAATTCCTCTATACTATTAAGTACTAGTTCAGGCAACTTCTCTATACTGATCCTCTGTACTAGTCAATACTAGTATTTTCACTAGTAAATACTAGTGCTCCTTAGAGATATCTACATCTGCAGTTAATTCCTCATCCTTTGGTTTTGTGAGGCTCAATACTTGAAGTTGTACTAAGTACTGACTGTGACTGTTGTGTCTCTATTGTTGAGTGTGTGATGAGTGAGTATACCTGTTGTATTTCAATAGTTTTCCCTTCTCCAAGGTCGAAAGCAGCTTGTAATTCCAGAACTTTAAGTTTTTAATCACACATTATTCCGATTTCATAAAGCTATTAATTTCAATGAAAAAAGTATCGTCGATTTAGATACCCAATAAGCCAAAATTTCCATTTTTCCTCATTGATGAAATACGGGTTGTAAGGGAAATAATTCATGCCCGGCCTCTATTTGAAATAGGATTGGTATATACAAAAAAATGTCTGATTTTTCCAATCAGTATAGTGACTTCATGTATCGTATAACCGTACCCAGAGGGTGTTCTTTATGAAATTTTTATATTAATTCAACAAAACGATTTTTTATATATTTCTTAGGAACTACATATACTCTTGGGTAATATTATAGTTATTAAGAGTGAACTTACCATGATTTAAGCCAAAAACTTTCTACCAATATAACTACTAAATACTATCCAATCTTTCAAATTATTAGCGATTACGTGAAAATCTAGTCTATACTTCTAGCATGATATCTTTAAACTATTGAACGTAACTTTTTGTATAGTTTCCCTATCATCTTACCTTTAATTTTATATATCATTTTCGACTTGGAAATGTTAACATTTGAGTTATAAAGGCCGATGTAGCGTTTGGGCATAGATTATACAATTATTCTAGTAAGAAGTCCATTAATCTTAACCTTATCGCTTTTTCCACAGGTCTTGCCAAAGGCTTTAATGATTCCTTATACCAGGCGCTTCATAAACAAAGTTTAATTATAGTCCTCTGTTCTATTAACTTAAATAATATTATAGTCTCGGCTCGATGTGTTTTTATCTTTCTTAATAGGCTCCAGAGTCGACGATTTAATGGCGTTTCTATTATTAGAGAAGAAAAAAAAATATTATACAATTCGCTTGGATTAACGAGTTTCATTGTTGTCGTTTTCATCGCTGTTAATTTCCCTAATATTGGGTTTAACCTAAATTATACGAAACGATATATAATGAGCAATAGTTTTAATAATTACTTAAAGATTAAAGATACTTAAAATCTTAAAAGAGCCATCTTATCTGCTTGGATTTTTCCATATGGGTATTTTACTTTGCAAAGGAAAAAGCAGTCAAGCTATTGTTTTGAGGCAATATCGGATATTCATGGCATGATTCACCTAACACCGTGCCAATTGCTTCCATAGTTCCTAAAAAGCAATACTATACGTCACAGCTATTTGCCAAGTAATGACCAATAATGGATATTCAATTGTTAAACTAAAATATACTTTAAAGATTAGTAACGTGGTTACCAAGCCATTAAGACCTACAATATCGTTAAATCCCTTCACCGTTATTTAGAAACGTGCCTTTGAATTAGTAAAACATCAGATCTCCAATGTAAAGATATTATATACTTTACAAAGTAGTACGTTTTTCACTTCAACTTTCCCAATACTTGATTAAAGCTTAATAAATACAAAACTACACAAACAAGATACCGTACATTTTGCCATCAGTTTAAAACTCTAACGCCGTAAATTTGATACCGTTATCGTGACAAATGATCTGGTAAACAAAAATATGTGTTGAACTATAATATTTTCAGTGTTTCTCACGTATTCCTAGCTATGAAACATGAAAAAAAAAATTACTTCATGAAAATAGACTGCTAGACTTGTAATATAAAAACAAATATGGTATCCAAGTTAAACACGTTGATGAAAATCTAGTGTTTGAATTTTTTATTATTTTGCAATAAAGATTCATATATTTGGAGGGCTTGAATACACGTTTAGTTCCAACCAAAAGGCTTCTTAATAAATTTATCATCTAGGTATTTGACATCGTTATTCCCTTTAAACTCAAAGTATTTATACAGCTTATTGATACTTAGGTAATTAAAACGCCGGAATAATTAACACATCTTTGACTTTGTCAAATTCAACACCGTTAATTCTCGGATTTGAAGATGAAATCAAAGGTGCCCTCGCTTATAGTTGAGAGAGAACCTCTTGCCGTTACTAATTAATTTGTCAACATTAACAACAACGTTAACGCCGAGAATCTTCATATATTTCAAGCCAAGAATAAAGAGGGTAAGGGACTCATAGATATGAAAATGAATTATCATATTAATATTTTAATAGTTTTCAATATCAGTAAAGATATTTATTCGCTTAGTTCGAAATTAACTTCAGCTTTGTTAGCATTTTGACCATTAATCTCCTTAATAATAATACTTTCTTGTCGTAGCACTAAATACTACGAACAGCTATCTATTAAGTATCTCACTATTTTTATATCTAGAATAATACCTTAAAATGTATATTTCGCATTACGATCGAAAAGTTTGAAAGTATGTAATAGGTTAGGTACTTAATCTTTAAGGGAAATCTATGTTCTTTTGCCATTCAAATTTTATAGGAAGTCGTAGTAGACTAATTACTAATATATATTAAAAGCAATATCTTGATGCTACGTGATTTTATTTAACATGTCGTTGATTTTAAAAACTCGTTACTGTCGCAATCTACAATATAATCCAAATAGTTATAGCCGGCAGCAATAAGGTATTGGGTATAATACATCACCTGTTATTTAAAGCGTTCAACCAAAGGTTGACAAGTTATTCAATAATTGGGTTTTTTCTATATTCATTACTTTTGGTAACTATCATAATAACAATTTTTGCGGTTAGTAGGTTCGCTAAAATTTTGGATCCATTATTGAGGCCAATTTGTTCATGGTTTTTGATTTAAAATCCTTTTACCTTAGACCAGATCATTAACCTTACGAATTTTCATATTTACAATTAATGAAATATATTATCATACAGTCATCTTTATCACAATCACAGAATTTATTAACCTAAGAATATATATAAACCGAATTTATTGTATAGCTTATTATAATTGTTGGCGATGACATTAATTAGCTACAAAAGGCCTTTACATGTAGTATCTGAGCGTTGTAAGGCGTTCTAGAACTCGTTTACACCTATAACAACTACTTATACCTACTTACAAAGTACAACATCGCTGACCAAGGCTTTTCCTATCATTTACTAGCATATCATTAACTTATTAAATATCTGGTTTAGCATATATATTTGTGTTTCCTCTTTTGTCTTCCTGTCCATTATCATTGTTGAAATCGTCATATTTCAATCCGTATAATATTACGTCAGGTATACGTCGTACTTGAGGTGGCTTTTTATAAAATCTTAAATCTCCTAGAAAGTCTTTGCCATCGTTAAAAATGTTAGGTAATAATCATTGTCGTAACTAATAAGAATTTTAGGAAATATTAAGTAAAAACCTAAAAAAAGACTTTTGTTCACTTACAAATGTTGAGGAAAGGCATTATCTTCGTGTCAAATAGTTTACAGAATTTGCCATTATAGTTTATGTCATTCCAAATCTTGGTAAAAACCGTAGAATTTATAATTGATATTAAACACTTTAAAAAAACTTGGTAGAGGAAATAAAATAATTACTCCAATCGTCAATAGTGTTTACTAACGTCAACTTATGTCTTAGAACCTTTAATTTGCGATAATAAAGGTAGTTGTCAGTCGTTTGACCGGAGGGGTAAAGTTCTATAGTAGGATTTATAGTGGGCTTTCGGGTATAGGCGTATTTTCCATAGAAAGTTTCGCTTTATGGAACTTGATGATTTTGAGGGGATTCCTAAGGAATCTAGGTAGTTCGACAATAGTAAATAAATATTTAAAGGGTAATGGAAATTCAACGATCGTAAAAAGGATTTTGAAAGACTTGACGGTTCTATTTAATTAATCTATGGATAACGCCAAATTTCATTCATATTTCCGTATTTGCGACCGTTACTTCACGTACTTTATCGCCGTCGAACGCATACTCCGCGTTGTTACAGGTAGTTGCTAGTATGATAAGAAAATCAATAGGTTTTGAATTATCGGCATGTGAAAATTCAGTCATCATGAGAATATTAAGGGTTTAATTCAATTGAGAATGCAGGGGTGGTCCCCTTAAACTTGTATAAGGGTGTTAA
Source organism: Anisogramma anomala (assembly GCA_038502455.1). Classification (NCBI taxonomy): domain Eukaryota; kingdom Fungi; phylum Ascomycota; class Sordariomycetes; order Diaporthales; family Gnomoniaceae; genus Anisogramma; species Anisogramma anomala. The sequence continues at coordinate 17,159,109 of JASMMZ010000004.1, read as the reverse complement.
AAACTCATTAACGCCTTTATCTTTTCCTCTTTATTTTTGAGAATTTTGATTTTAAAGGGTATCTTTACATTCATACAGTTTGAAGAAGGGTTTTGCCAATTCTAATGAGGTCTTTTCTAAAACGTAAGTACTATGTCAAGTAACATTTTTCTTCAATTTGACCTTAACTATACGTTGAATAATCTTCTCCATATCAATTGTCCAATAATTAAAATACTAACAAAAGTTTTGGAAAACGCGAGCACTACGTCCAAATTCTTTACCTAGTTCTGCGTCAAAGATATCTTATCCAACTTAATTTGTTAGGTCTTCCCCAATTAATAACTGAGCCACATTATTGATTCAAAACTTTTCATTGTAATAGTGGTCAGGACTAATTCCAAAAGCCTTCATCACCTTAATATATCTTTAACTGAAATCCATCTCAAAGTTATAGCTCGCAAGTTCAAGTTAATTTAGGCAATGGAAGAACATGGTAGTTTGGTTGGGGGAATTTGGTAATTTGAAAACGTGAGTACTTAGTGACGTAGCGTGTGATCCCGCGTTGTAAATTTCTAAATACAACTTAACGATTTCTGGAGTTTTCGCCCGGTGTAACGATTTTTACCATTATCGATTTCGTAATATATGGAGAAGTGAAAAAAGGGTGTAAAAAGAGAAAAATTGGTGTAAATGGAAAAGTTTAGTATAAAAAGTAATACTAAATGTTGTTTGCTATTGTTATTTATGGTTAAAAGTTGAAGGCCATAAAACATAGTTTTTTTCAGAGTAGCAATAACTGTAATAATAGTTTCTTATTAATACTACCTTAAGCGTTAGCGAACTAAACGATCTTTGAGACTTTCGACGGTTAATATCAACGTTTGTCATTAAAAATAACCCGTAAATGTTTTTGGTGTTTTCGATAACGATACTGTTGCCTCCTTTAGGCTACTGTAAAAACCGAGGTATTCTAGAAGTCTTGTTTACTTCAATACGGGAAAACCAACACAGTTTGTAAAGTCCTTTCAGAAAATTCATTCCTATTTCTTAGTCTTTTATAAAACTTAAACGGAAAGAAACTTCTTCTTTTATCATACCAATCTGTATTTAATCTAATAAACACCGATTATTGTTTATAAGACTTACCCGAAAAGCTTTTAAACGTTTCGATGTTGTCGATTCGAGAAGTGGTCGAAATAATAGTAGTATTACGTAGTCAAGTAGTGGATGTATGATTATAGAATTTGCAGACCGCCAGCCGGTCTGCATACTAATTTGTATGGATAATTTATTGGCTTATAAACAAGTGTAAAGTGGGTGCATAATGTACTTAACTTTACGGTGGACCCACTAAACAATACAATCAACTTACAATTAGGACAGTCAACTTACGTTGACTGACTTCACCGCAGTTACTAGTGTTACAACATCTCTCAAGTTTAGTATGCTTCTTTCAAAGCCATTGGGATTATTATCTAACGTATTTCATTGGTCTTGCCTAGTTTGAAAATGCATATGTATAGGTCTCGGAAGTCAATAAATGTGATTATTGGTATGGGAGGCAGTCCTGGTTATTATATGATAATTATTAAGGTGTCTTAAGTTATTATAACGATATCAAAATCACTTATTATTCCGTAAATCATTTATATTCAACATATATTGAGTATATAATATTGCTCGTGATCGTAAAATTCCTACTGAAAATTATTCTTGTTAACTAGTGTGTCAAAAAATTGAATTTACGATATAATGTCGATGTTTTTCTTAGAAAGCCGTCTTTCAAGATTATTAACTTTGTCTTTATTAAATTTACCTATACTGTATCAATACCTACATTCTAATTACGAATGGATCATTCAATATAATTTCTTGAATTAGGAATTTTTGAATATTACGAATTTTTAATCTGTGCCGGGACCTATAAATTGTAAGATGCTTTTATTCGGTATTACGTGGCGATATAGAATATTTATGTCCTTTGTTTAAGGTATCATTATAGTTTCATTTTTTCAGTTTTGTTTATTTTTATTAGGCTTGTATCTCGCTCTTTTTGACGTAAATTGGGCTACATATTACGGATGTCTTTAATATCAATGGTACGGATTCACGATCTGTTGAAGTTGGGTTGTATATCCTTAGCCAAATTTTTATTCGGTTTGTATTTTTCAAGGTGTAAATCATAGATAACACATTATTTTGTTATAATTAACCAAAAGTTCTCACATAAGATTGTGTCAATAGTTTGTATACCCGAGGTATAGAAATTTTCACTCGGTGTAATTAATATATAAAGTAAAACGTTAATATATTTATACCCAATTCATTCTTGAAGTACATTGGATATGTCAAAAATCAATACACGTTTGTTTCGGTAAATTCTCATAGAAATTTATCGTTTGTTGTAATAGCAGTCAATTCCAGTACAGCCAAGTCAACTATATTTACAGTTAGTTTATCGTACTGATTACAATTTAACTGTATTTTGTGGGATTGAATTTATTGACTGCAAGTCAAGTATAGTACGTATCTACTTCAGACAAGAGCACTTTCCAATCAATTGGCCATATAAATCAATGTTCCGACAGTCTAGCGTTCTAATAAACTTAAAATTAATACATCTTCAATTTCAATTAAATACCTGATACTTCGACTGCAGATTCGAATCGAATATATTACAACGATAAAGTCCTATCAACGCTGATCATTTCATATCAAGTTAAGCACAGATAAGGTAGGTAGAACAATAAGTTACTTTCCGGTTGTTATGCTTTGTTTGGGCAAGGTAAAATATGTATTTTTGCGAATTATTCTTTAAGCTGTGCAGTTATTCGCGGCAGCAAGTAGAAAGAGCGTATATACTATGTAGTTGTTCAAGACAGTCTATTAATGGCGACGGTATCTCCAGTATTATCGAAAACACTAGTAAATCTTCTTTGAATCAGTTTTGAAAGCGTTGAGATTGACTGTTTAAAAGTCTCAAGACCGTCAAATTTCCAAAGTTGACAAACAGCTAAATCATTACTTTTGTAGGTACTGTTACTACAAATCACATATCAAAAATTACTAAGTCCCACACTTTTAACTACAAATAACAAATTGATCGGTCAATGACCTAAAACTCATCTTCCTACATCAGTTGTTTTCCTATCCACTATTCAATCTTTATTTAAATATCTAACATAAACTCCAAAATCGATATCGTTACTTATATTGAATGAAAGAAAGAAATGAATAACCTAATATTGGCGTTGGTTGAACATTTCAACAATAACTTATGGTAAAAAAATGTTCAGGAAGAATTTATTATCGAGTACCTAACGAACAATATTTAGTCACCAATCCTTAATTTTCACCCTACTGGGCTTAATAAAAATCCTGTTGTTTTAAACAATTTTTAGGAATAGTTTAGCGAATAGACTTTACATATATGAAATTCGAATGATAGGTTACTTGAGACTGTGATCAATACTGAATTTCATAATTTCAGGGTCGAACTCCTTGCGTGGAAAGGGAAAGAGGGTAAACTGGGGCACATATTATACGAACACGCAATGGATAAAGATCCTTGGTAAATAAATTAATATTATAGTAAAGTTATTGTTAGCGATAGTATCCACTAACGCCCTCCTATCTATAGCTACTAATATGGAAGCGTCGCTGTCAATGACGTCAGCGTCGATAAAAAATTAATCAACACAAACATGGTAAGTCTTGAGGCTTACGGTAATTTTAAAATCCTTTACACCAATCCTGAAATATACCAGTGAAATAAATAAAAAACTCATTAAAAAACACTCAAAACCAATTAAACCATTATCAAGTTTACGGAAATTTCTAAGTAATCCAATTAGTTTCGTTTATCCAAATACGTTAAAGAATCCAGAATAAAGAATGAATTGTTTTACGTGCAAACCTTCTGTAGGCACTATCATTTTATTTTTTACTTGAAATATTTTTCAAGGTAACTATCCTATCTACTAACATAAACCCTCATATTACCAGTCTAGAAATCTAAAGGGTTTCTATGGCCAGTAAATCACTTTTTCCTTTCGAATTATTCCTATAGTGGATGCGAATTGCGCGGCAAATACTACTTTTGTTAAGATTTAGGGAGGAAATGAAAAGTATGATGGTAAGCCGCACAACCTCCTAGAAATTAAATCACGACGGTTTTCTAATATTTGCTGCCATATGGAAATTAAGTTTTCAAGCTATTACTTGCTGTTTCCAGGATTATCACCGGCTAAACCTAGGATTATTACCTCTGGTATTTAATGAAGTCGTGGTCATTTTTAACGATTGATGACTGTTATACAAGAATATTTCTTACACGGCGTTGATTTTACCTTATACTATATGAATTTAAATATAATTTATAGGTTTTATGTTATATTACAAAAAAAGTCGGAAAACAAGTTGAATATCCTTAATTAAATGCTTCACAAGTTGAGAATTTTGTAGCAGGTAATGGGAAATAAGAGAGCTTTCAAAGAAATACTCAACCCGCAAATCCATTAAATCATTACAAAACATGAAAAATTTGAATCCGCCTTACAATGTTGTAAAGCCACTTGTAAAGACTTTTTTTGGCTGGTGTGAGATTTTGTTTACGATTATTATAATGCAGGTATCAAGCTCGACTGCTATGTATCCATTAATTTTCGAATTCAACGACAAAAATAAAAACCTTACCTATATATATTACATCGATCATAAGTTTGGTAAGCCCAGGTAATATTATTAACCAAAAGCACGAATTTGGAAGTCCAACTTCCGAGTCACATAAAGAGGAGAATATTATTCTTTTTCAAGATTTTTAAGTTTATTATATATGTTTCTTCAAAACCATAAAAAGTGAAAGATTTTTGGTAAATAAGGATTTTATTAAACATATCATATTAAAACTAGACCCGAATTGAATCAGGTGATAACCTATACTGAATATTCTTACACTTTTGACTAAAGATACATCAAACAAGTTATAAACTTTGAAAGCACGAGGGTATAAAATCATTAAAATGAGTCTATGGCTATTCAATAGCATCAAAATAGAATAATGAGATTGGAGGTAATGTAATAATTGACCGATTGAGTTTCTTTTATCGCTTCATAGGTGAAAAGGCTTCTTATTATTATGATAATAATAAAGACTCTAGCCCTAAACAATTGTTTATTATTAGGAATTCTTATTAGGAGTAAGTCTAACAAAGTATTGTGCCATATACTGTAGCAATTGGGTACTAAATAGGAGGTTATTCGTATTATATTATATTTTCAAAAGATATTGATATTGTTACGAAACTGGATTATACGGATACTGGTAAATCTAGAGTTATCTTTAGCCTTAAAAAAAACTTTCTTTAGTACGATCGACGACTATAACAATAATAGTTGGGCCTATTTTTTTGAAAAATCTTGACATCCCCTTACCCCCTTCTTTTTTTGCTTTGCAAGCATGAAAAACCTCCATATTAACGTCGATACTTAAACTGACAAATTAGTTAAAGGTAATGGTAACATATTTAAATTCATTTTAAAATTTAGATACTTATGGTTTCATCATTGAGGGTTAGAGGTAGTGGTATTGAATTTAACGTAGTAATAATTTCGTCAATTATATCTACGGATTATTTATCTGGCGACTCATAAACTTTACAAAGTTTTTAAGTAAGTGATTTACATCAATGTAGACTAATCAACTCTGGAGGTAATAAAACGGCTTTGCTATTTTTATCAAACACATTTGAAACCCATTTTACGATTTGAATTTACTTTGAAAGGAAACGAATGTTTCAACTTTACGGTTTTTATTAATATGGTTTTCTTGGATAGTTACCCAATATTTAACTTTATAAATTCTCTCATAGCGTTTTCTAGTGTTTAACGTTTCAAAATGATTACGTCGAAAGAAATATGATAGGTATTGCGCAATTAGTGGATTGAAACGTATTTGGTAACCCATAATATAATAGTTTAGGATACCTTTATTAAACTTTGGGAATGAAGTTTTAAGCTAATGTTTAATATATAAGGATCTGGTATAAATAAGGTTTCTTTAAGATCTACTGAGATATTAATAAGGTCACAAAAGCTTACGTACTCTTGTAAAAGGTTTACGATATATTTTCTTTGAAGATCGGTAGTTTTTTTCTGTTTATAGGTATGGTTGTAAATGGAAGTAACAGGATTCTACTATTTCGATATTATTATTCTTATAAATTTTATACCAATTTTATTAGTATTAAAAGCGTAACTAGGTATAAAAATGAAATCGCTATTATTGTTAAATACCCAGAAGCAGGATATAACACGAAGAAAATTATTGAAGTAACCAAGTAAGGAATAGGTACACCAGAAAATTAATAATGCCTTGAATATTAAAAACTAACTATCAGCAATAAACGTGCTACCTTTGCTCTTTTAAAGCGATGTCCTTATTTAAAAAGCGCCAGATGGATAATGAACATCTTATAATATATGAAGAATCGTACATTGAAACGTAATGTTGAAAATCACTAACGATTCCATCATTTTCCGCATTATGTAGGTTAAATAGTATAAATAAACCCTTATGCCAATGACCATACTTAAGCCTAAGAACCTCGAATCAAGGAAATGAGCTAATATAAACTGTTTAACCCGATTATTTACAAGCCAATAGAACATCCACAGCGTTAAAAAAAACTTTGGAGAATAATATATACCGAATAGAATAACAGTTATAAGAACTACAAGAGCGGGAAAGCATATATAAAGACTTTTGTAATTTAGAAAAAAAGTTTGATGGGGACCTGGATTTTGAGTTACGAGTTAAGGGCATCATCAACACACTGAATAAACCTCTTAAAGAAAGCGATCGATTAAAAATCAACCGCCTCCTTATACGGTGATTTTTTTAAGTTTTGCCATTAGCATACTTTAAAGGGTAAGTTGTTACGATTTCGAAATCTAGAATGATTTACGAGGTTGGGTGCAAGACTATGGATCGGCTATACGAAAAATTACAGTTAATTGTTTAAGAATACGGTAATAAAGAATGAAACTGTATTTTTACTTAATCGCCTACTATTCAGAATATTAGCTTATGTTCAATCTTCGTAATTTCTACCAGTTTAACTTTGGCGCAAACGGTCAGTTCTCCATTAACAGCGGTGATATTATGTAAACATACACATTGTTTCCCAAAAATCTTCAATGAATTATACTATTTAAATTACTGAAGGAGTTAAGGGATAGTTTATTTTCCGGAACAGTAATATGATACCTCACACTTTTGTACGAACTAGCTAAAATAGGAGTCTAGTAGATTTCAACGTACTAAAGCATTTAGGAATCGATTGTTTTTTTTTTTTTTTTTTTTTTTTGGATTCTCTATAACTGGGCAGAGCCACTTTTTATGGTGCATTAACTGCTACGAAATATTCCTGTAGATACCGGCGGGGTGTGACGTAAGGCGTACTCTGTACAAGCATGTAAACCTAGTAGGACCTCGCGTTATTCACTCGATCTAGACTTTGGGGTGTCCCGCAATCCAAAGACCCGTAGGTGTAACGCCTCCAGCACTAATCTGACATCGCTATAATGCCGGCTTAGTCCTCACCCCGCGTTTACTTACGCCGTGAATATAAATACGCGGGTCTTTTAATAAGACCTTATAAAGTTTATAATAACATAAAATAATGCCAATATAATAGAGTACTAATAAACTCGGAACGCGTGGGAGAGCGTTAGGGCACGTAGGTAAACAAGGGTACGTTCCTAAATATAAATTCAACTAACCCTTATTGTGATAATATCTAGTGAAAGGATCCTTACGTACGGGATAATACGAACGTTAAGTCACTACTTCAAAGAGGAACCCTTTATTTAATTTATCTTTAACCCTAAACCCTTTTATTAATAACAAATCGTTTATTTATCAATATGTATACAATTTCTTTCATTTCCGTATAATTAGTGTTTTTAGCCCTTACTTTATACTTTTTAACGATATCAAGACCTATATTAACGTAAATTAATAACTCCCCCGCGTAAAAACCGGTTTTTACGCACGGTGTGTCATAGAGCTCGCTTACCTACTTCTCCGCGATTTCCTACTACCCCTATGTAAACCACGCGCACCCGCCCCCAAACCTTTCTCCCTTCCCCATCTTTCCCTCCCTCCCCTTACTACCTTGACCCGCCTCCTATAACTTTACGGGTTACGGCCTTATACTGGTTATATCTGGTAGTTTCTAGCTAAAGCTTTTAATAAAGTACACGTCGGAAAAAAATACCCAAACATTCGGTACACCTATAACGTTTGTAAAATGTTCTAATATGAGGCATAGATTGAAATGAAAAAGCGAATGACAATCATTATCTGCCGATAGTAATAAAACGTAAAATCGATTACTTTCCTATCGGCGCCAACGACACGGGGCCCCTCGTCCCCTACCACATTGCCCTCGCCCTAAAAGCGTCGACCGGGCGTCTTAACATCCTGCGACGCCTGCTTCACGCCGCTGTCGAGGCGGCCGAAGGCTGCGCAACGCAAGGGGCGGCCGCGGCTTTAATAGGTTAGCGGACCCCCACCTCCGCCTAAAAGGGGGCTAATAGTAAGGACTTAGACGACGGTTCTAATAACAGTGATAATACGGGCTTCATCGCTAACGAACCCGTCTCCGCTGTCCCCGTCCCTTCGATCGCCCCCCCCCCTTTACCACCAAGCCTACCTTCATCCCTAGCCCATCCCCCAACCCTATCCTTCCCCGCGAATAGAACCTCACCCAAAAGGCAATATCCATAAAAAACCTTAATAATAGTGGTATTAGAGCAATTAATGAAATAGGATGGTGTTTGTAATATAGATATAGAATATAACCAGCGGGCTAAAGATGTAAATATTGTCGGCGGACGTAAAACCGTATTTGTTACCGGCGAGCGTTAAACGAAGCTTGAATAAATTTAAATATCTCGATTTTTAATTACTTAGATAAAGTAAGCCGTAGTATATAAAAAGACCCGGAAATTCGTAGGGTTTTCCAGAACCTTATAAATATAAACCTTTTGTGTTTTCCTGTTTGAAGTTTTTTAGGTGAGCGTAATTATAATTTCTATAATTGGATTAAATCCGGATGATAGATTAAATAGGAAACTCCCTATTCCCTATTTTACTGGGGGTAACGTCTGTCAGCATTTAACAGAAGAAATTGTTGGTTGTAGAACGCGAAATCCCTATACTCGTACCTTATAGTTAGAAAACAGTATAGGAAAAGTCGAACGAACGGTAATACAAAAAGGTAAAAACAGGTCTATTTAGTTTTTCCATATTTTAAACCGGGCTTAATCGAATACGTAAGGCTTTATCATTTATACTATATGGAAATATTCTTCTTTCACTGATTATATTGCTTCCGTTCAACCGGTTTCAATATATCTTTGAATAAGACTTTATTTCGCCTATAAAAAGTCTATTATCTACGTCTAAAGATAAAATTAACCTAGCGCCAATGTCCGTCAATCTATCCGCGACTTTGTTTTCTCCGATACCTATATCCCTAAAGCACCAATATTCTATAACCCGGTTCTTATAAAACTAGGCTACTGTAAGGAATTCCGTAAAAGCCTATTACTATAAAATAGCCCGATTTCCCTTTAATACTTATATTATTAAGGTATTATTGATGTATATTATAATTTGCATTATCGTAGTATATATAATTACCCATCAGCCGCGGAATATATTTACGATGTTAACGTCGAAAACGTATATCATATAGTATTACCTTTCAAATCCTTTGGTAACCTTATAGCCGTTCCAAAAAACCGCAAATCCATACCTAACGTATAGTTACCCATCTACCACTTATTCGAAATAGTGGATAAAAACGATAATATAATCGTTTCTTAAGTTCAAGTATTATATTTTAACGTAAAATAGCTATATTTTCTCTGGTAAATTCGTTGATAAATGGTTTTAAGGATCCGAATCTATACCCGGAGGTCATTAATATGAGCCGTAAAAACCTAAAGAAATTTTTGTTAGCCGCTAATGGCTTAGATGAGGGCTTATTCGCCGGGCGCCTTCAGTTAATACGAAAGGTTACCCTTTTCTTGCGGAAACGTCGTAAACCCTACGTGCCGCCTATATCCTAACAAAAAACCGTATTCCTTTTTTAATAGAATCTCAAATGCCGGCCGGAGGGGCGGTCGGTAAGTGTAGTAGTTTTATAAGTCAAATCCAGTTACTCACGTTAATAATACATAGGGTAAACGGGTGCTAGACATCGAAGAATTTGAAGCTGTACGTGAAACGGAGGTGCTATTACTCGAATACAACCCTACCGAAAGGTATACTAGCATCCCTAAGAGCAGTAAAATTAAATAAATTTTTATATAACAAGGCGACCACCCGCGCCGCGACGTCTAACAAGATCGGAATCTGGTCTTCGAAAGCTTATTACCGTCGGCCGTAATACCAGCTTTCGGCGTAATATATAAATATAGGTATAATAACAACGATAATAGCCGTCTGTAATAAGTATAACGAGGGCCCGTATATTCTTCGTAAAAGTTATTAATAATATTGAACGACCTTCAAAACCTTCGTTTTACGTTCCCCAAAGTAAACACTTTTTAATAAAGATTTATCGAGCCAAAACGTTAATTATAGTATACTTAGGTATCTAATATTGGAAAAATGTTAATAACAAAATAAACTGAATTTAACTTCGTATCAATATATTAGTCACCCCGTTTTACTATATCTGTAAATCTCCAACATCCGGTAATTTAAAGCAGTTTAAACTTCTCCGATACAAATATAAGCTTATTCTCAGCTACCTACCGGTTAACTTCTTTTAGGTCGATTTAGAAACCTTTCGCGTTTCGTTTTAAAAAGTTAAATATCCTTAAAAAAAGTACGTCGTTAGTGTATGTGAAAAAATACCTTGATCATACCCTAATATCGTTCTTTATATAAATTATATAAAGAATCGAGGAGACAAAAAGACTTCAGGAATCCAGTATTACGATTTAAAAAATATGTAATCGCTGATTATTGTTATACTTTTACCATCCTATTAATAAAAAAAACTTCAACTAAGGTAAAAAAGCTTCAGTAAGACCTTAAACGAGTTTTCTTTTAAATTTAGCGATTACGTGATGGTATATTGAAATCCAGTTATATTTTTCGTAATAAAATCGATACGATCTTTCCTTCGACGAGTACAAATATAATATCGTAAATAAAATATGTAACCAAGTCGGACATAAACCGCTTAGGTATCCTTCCTCCGTATTAAGGGTTAATAAAACTCCGTATAATAAAATACTATAAAATACTCCGGATTACGATATACCTCTACTATCATAGGTAAAATTACATGCGATCCCCAAACTTTAGTATTATAAATACCTTAAATTACCGCTATAACTATAAAATGATGCCCCATCATAATTATTTGTCATGAAATACTGGAAGATCTCTTGTTATTACATTTCAATACGCTTTAATTAAAAGGATTATAATATCGTACAGTCTTATAAAGGTTTTATGTACTTTTATATTATTACGGCGAACCTTTTCTTCTCATATATTAAACTAATAAGGGAAAAAACCCTCGACCTTCATGCTGGTGTCCAAAAGGTTGTAGGGATATCATCGTTGGGGAAAACCTAGTAAAAACATCGTTTTATAACATTGAACATTACTAAAAAATGTCGAAAATAAGGCGGCTTTCGGATTTAAATAGAAAATCTCACAATAGCGAAGGTAACTTATACCAGTTTAATATACTGTAAACCTTTTTGAAGTTCGTGGCGTTATCGAGTTTGGTTTTTTAAAGGCCGGCTATGGCTCATTATACTTCGGCAAAGTTTTAGTAGTTGATAAACCTTATACCGCGTGGCTAAACCGTGTCCATTCGCTTTATACATAAACTTAACCGGTTTAAATTTATGGTCCACCACTTTATAACCTTAACGTATACCGTAACGGGCCCGTCGACGGCGTATATGACGTCTTTGAGCAGCCGGGCAAAAGCCCTCACCAATTCGTATATCTTCTCAATGTCTTGAATATCTTCAACAATTAATAAGAACTCTAATCCAACTATAATCAAATCCCCGAACCTAAGAAGGTTTGTTTCCTTGATTCGTACACGTAAAGCAAAAAAAGAGTATGATTCCTATAATCAAAATAAGTAAAAAAACCTAATAATCTGATCCGTAATATAAACTAAAGTTATACCGCTATTACAGCCTTAATAGTATTAATAAAGGTAAGGTTAAAAACTTTGTTAAGCTGATATATAAAAACTCTTACCTTTCCGTTAAAGTTTATACCTATCGCAAAGGCTGAGTTACTTAAAATGCGTCCCACGCAAACTTTCTTTAGGCTGGGCTTTATCTGGCTATACGTGAGGTTAAAGTCCCCTCCCGAGATACTTTATATTCCTGGTAACCAGGCATATACTTTATCCAAAACGTCGTTAGAAAACTGGCCCCTATAAACGTAAGTTATATTGTATTCGTTAATACGTCACCATAAAAAGTCTCGTCTGGAGCTCGAACGCATTTAAATAATTTTAAGGCCCGCTTTTCTCCAGACGTACGAAAGGACGTGTAACCGAATTGCCAACAACAACTCGCGCTGGATTTTCCAATTAAAAAAATTTCGGGAAAAAAAGTCGAACGCCGGATAATGTTATATAAAGCCTTATCCGTTATCCTTTTTACGGTACTACGGTTTTTATACGTTAATAATACTTATTCCCTCGTCCGCGTACCTTATAAAAAGATCACAATAGGCGGATATCAATTTTCTTACCTTTACTCATATAATTGTAAACTCCGTATTTAACTTTGGCGTTCGACAACGTCTTATAACCCTTTATATAGTCTTCAAAAACCTATTTTTCCTTTTTTAACATTGGTATTAATTAAGCCCGAGAGTAATAGGGGTTTTAATTATGTCATAAATTTTATTTGGGGGGATACGGGTTGTATCCGGTTAATTGGAAGTAATGTTAGGAAGAGGAAGAAAATCGGCTTTTGGTATAGAATTAACCGAGTGAAATATAAAATAGTCGCCCCCATACGCGGTCTTGTCCCCTTGAATATAGCCGTCGCAAATATCTATTATTAAAGGTTTTGTCTTCTTACTACTGCTGTTAATAACCTTGAAGGTTTTTAAGTTTAAGGGACTAGACGTAGGCCTTATTCCTGATTTAACGGCCGGCTAAGAACCGAATTTACCAGGTATAACGGTAGCCGAATGGTTTCCGGAAAGAGTAGCTAACGTGTTATTCGTAAAAAGGAAACCGTGTAACACGGCCGCGTTAGATAAAGCGTCTCCAATATCGCTATAGGTCATTCCGCGTATAGGTGTCGTAAGGTGTACCAAAGCCTTTTCAACAAATTACTATCATATACTAATGTAAAAGAGTTTCGCTATTCGGTTCTTGTTAATTAGCTGTAAATTTATTTTGCTAAGGCCGGCGATGGAAACTATTAAACTAATATTTTCGTAATCACCATCGTATTATACTAAGTCCGGTTAAGGTATTTCATCCTTTTTAACTAAAACCTCGAAATACGGATATACCTTTCGCTCTCCCGTTTTAAAACCTTGGGCAGCCCTTGTCAGCAAATGAATACAGCCTATAATAATTTTATCACGAAGACGAAATTATATACGACCCATATACGTAGTTTTTACAGGTACAACGAACTTGGGATATCGTATAAGGCGAATATAACGTAAATTAATATACTATTATAAATTTCTTTTGTCTTAAAATTATAATTAATAGAGTTTATAAATTCCTCTCGACCGTGAGTTAATACCTAAAAAACGCAAAAATTTGGAGGAGTTGTAAAAAGAATATAATTCGGGTTACTAATCATAAATTAATATCCTATCTGTTTATTAATAAGTATACGTTAACTAATACTATTTTAGCCTAAATCTAAATCTTATTTTTTACGACTTTTGGAATATCGACTCGATTAGGTACTTTAGAAAGAGAGAGTAGATAACACGGGGGATCATTTTTACCGTATACGTATTTTATGTTAAAAAAAACGTAGTAAAGGTCCCATTAAACAAATATAATAGGACCGTAAAATATGTTCGAAAAAAAATTCTTTTGGTTTCAAATATTAATGTAATGGATCGCATACCTTTAAGGGTCCTATCCGCCGATTTTTTAAAAGTTGATTCTAGTTACATTCGCTTAATATGTATATATCGGAGGGAAAACCTCTTTACATTCTGTTTTAATCCCTCTAAAACCTTAATAAGAACCCTTATATCCCTTTTCTTTTACCTCCTTAAATAAGGCTACTCGTTACCTGTAATAATATTTCGAAAAATCATGTATAAGGGTTAATTTACCCCTATTATAAATTAAGGTCTTTTCAGCTCTAAGGAAGACAGAAGTCCTATCGCGTCCTGTTCCAGCGATCTTCGTTAACGATGGGGGGGGCTTCGTACTTTTTGTCACCAGGCTTATTAGTTATAATGTAACGGTTGTATATACGCCGTGAAAAAGCGAGGGTGAGGGCGAAAATAGGATCTTTAAAAGGGATCCCCGTACCTATTCGCACTGGGTAAAACCGAATGGGGTCTTAAACTTCGTTTCTGGTTTACCAGTTCGTATCATCCGACGCCTGTCTATAAGTCGATCGATAACGTGCGTTGCGATACATAATGCCAACACGCGATACTCCATAAAGATGGGCCTGTTAAAACGTATAACGAAGGTGTTAATAGCCTATTTTTAGGCCTTATACACGGATTCTTAGACCTCGAGGTCGCGTCTCTATACATCGAAAGCCTTGTATAGGGATTCAGCATTAAAACTATGAGTACTGTACGTAGCTACATCCTTCTTCGCCGGAGGCGAGCTAGTTGTCTAGCGCTTCTGCACAGGCGCTTAAGTACTTTGCAAAGTTCGAGCGTCCTTTGCAGGCGGGCTAACGTCGTGTGTGGTTGGTTGAGCCCCTTTTCCATTGGCCATAGAATGGCTTATTGTATTGATTTTTCGGTACGATATTAAATAATCATATATACATCTGGTGGCAGCTCTAGAAAATATGGGGGCTGCCTAAGAATCCGTCGGAAAGTATGGAATGGATTGAATATGAAGACTTAGGTATCGTTAGTACATAAATGAATAATCCACCATCTTATGAAACCATTGGTGCTATAGAAACGAATGAAAGTATTATTGAGAGTAAATGTTTTTCAAAGTACGAATCAATGAAAATATTAGCTAAGGGTATATAACTTAACTTTAACGGATCGTTACTTCGTATTTATAATGTTAATGATATGTGTAATATATTGGTAAGTCTTTATTGTTGGAACCTAGTCGATTCGAATCGTGGTAGAAGTATCTGAAATATTGTATTGAAAGTAAGGATCTGTTGATTCTAAGTTTCATAGACATCTAGCCAGTGTACACACTAATTTATATAACTATTTTCTTTGGCCCATGCTGCAAGCTTAAGTAGGTACCTATTACATTGACTTGCACTCAATATAGTCAAATTCCACAAAGTACAGTTAATTTTGAGTTGGTATATTTAACTTACTGTCAACATAGTAAACTTAATTTTACTGCGATTGACTGCTATTTAAACATTAGAAACTTCTAGTCTTTATAAATTTACCCCAGTGTGTTCAATAATGTACTTGTGGTAAGCCTTAAACTTCCCAATTTACATACCAGACCCCTATCACTTCCAGTCAATTTGCACTGAAACTGACACCAATTACAGCCCTTTACCCTCCATTTCCAAATCCTTCGTTTTTCAATACCCGAATACAAATTTTTCACTACAAACTTATATACATAAAAACTTTATATTCTACCAATTAGATCCCCTTTTCTAATCAATAAAAGCATACTTTTCTTATAATTTACTACTTCCATTATTTTTATTACTCTAGTAGTCTTCTAGTTTTCCAGCGAGTTCTTATTCCTCAAAATCACGTGTAGTATGGTTTATGTAACTTTCGATTCGTTTAATTAGCGTATTACTATCCACAATTCTTTTTAAGGCGCTATTAGTCGTAACCTTGGTTATAGAGTTTGCTGGGTTGTTGTTGCCATTGATTTAATGAAACCTATTGATTTCCTGAGTTGTATATACTCTTCCTCAAGTGATTATGTTTATTATCAGACGTTTTCCATGAATCGTACCCAACTTCAACAAGTTTTTGTAAAGGTTTCCGTAGTTTATACATATAACCACAGGTATCAAAGGTAATTTCAGTTATTTGATAATAATCTTTAGCGTATTATTAATCATTATACCGATATCGAAGCATGTTATTATACTGTAAAACTCTAATACTAGCACGTTTCTTATTATAAGTTTACATTTTATAAACGTCCAGTGTATGAGATAGCATGTAATTGTAAATCTTTTGTCAGACTTTTCCTTATCAACGAGTATTATAAGTAATTCGATTTAATATGTGAGGTTAATATTATTTGCAAAGGAGCTGTCTAAAAATATTATTAACTTCGTGATCGTTACGTTTACCGGAATTATATTAATATTTTTTTCCTCATTGCTCATTTACCATTTAATCATTCTATTCAACCTGTTTCAATCCTCTTTTTATGGGTTGAGGACTTATTCCGAGACGAAAGGGCATACAATGCGTTTAATTAGTATAATGTCACGATATAAGTTCTATAAGCCCTTTAATTTAAGTATCGTTGTGATTTTACCTTATCTGTTTTTCTGATCATTATCAAGTGAGTGCCTTACTATTTTCAACATTACTTGGAATCTATGTTATGTATATCATCAACACGATAAATACGGATTGAAGATCTATTAAAGTTAAGATATATGCCCCTGGCTAATATATTAATAGGCTTCCACTTGCAAAGTCCTAACCGTTGAATATTACGCTATGTAGATACTATATACCTAATATTATCAATGAAAAATGTATCGTTAATTTACATGTAGACTACAAAATATTATTTCCTATGTAATCGAAAGATTCGCGTCGAACGTAAAAATCTTTATACCTAGCCTATTTCTAAAAAAAGGTCAATATATTAAAACCCTATAAAGATTTATTTCAGCTAATTCATATAGAAATTCATATTATATTTTAATTAAACTAGCCTAAAAATTTTTTTTTTCTACAGTTCTGATATCATAATTCGTTCAAGATTCGTATTAAATCATTTGTTTGTTTAGGTAATATTATGCCCATTCAATGTAAAATCGCCGCTTACGCTGGTAGTCAAATTGGAAATAATCGTGACAATTAAATGCTAATTAATATTTTTTACTATAAGCGATGAAGTGAGGATCTATTTTTTTATCTCTATCACCGTATCCTCAAAAGATCAACTGTGAACTTTCATAAGGTTGGTTCCTTGTTTCACTTTGAATCTCATAAATTACCCTCGACTTGAAAATTATAACGTATTTTTCTTTAATTTGTGCCAATAACACTAGTTAAATTACTCTTCGTATAAAAAGGCTATCGATCTTCACTCGTTCTACTTATTCAAGAAGTCTATCTAATGTATTGATAATTTCTTGAACTTGTTTCTTAAAGGCAAGGTCTCTATAAACCTTTCTTTTTAAAACACTCATACCGTTATTTCTACCTTCACAAGCGTATAATCCTTGCCTCAATTCTTCTCTTTAATGTATATTCATCTTTGAAATGGTCTTCCTCGCCATCGGCAATCTATCAACTTATCAAGGATTGAGTTGGGGGAGTTATATTATTGAATGCCCTCGACTCGAATGTTTTCGATTGAAAAATATTCATTGGATCTAAAACGTCCTTTATACTGCTTACTCTATATGATATGGAAAGTTGCGGAACCTTTAGAAAATTCAATCAGTACGTTGAGGTTAGCTATACTTAATATCTTGTGAAGTTCATCATATCTACCTAACTTTTTTCAGGTAAAAACTTTATTTTAAAAAAGAAAAAACAGCACGTCTGTTGTCGATAGTTCATTCCTAATATGAAGAGCATTATTGATTTGGCGGCGTACCAATTCCATTCTAAATTCCTTTAAAGCTTTACTATATATTGTAGACTATCTTTAAGTATTTGACGATAGTAGCGATTTAATATTAATACGTAACTACACTCTAAATATCGATAGAATTGGTATAAAACCCTCAAGGTTAACAATATTTTTAAAACTTTTCACAGCTATTTATAGCCGTGTTTCTTGATTTATAAAGCTGCTTATTTCAAAGGTAAGGATATCTTAAGTAATTCGTAAAAATGCATAAGTTTTTGAGATCTCACTAATAGCGCAATGAGATTTAAAAAAGATTCATTTGTATTAAATTCGAATCAAATTATAATTATATTGAAATTTCATCGTAATACGATTAGTATTGGTATTGAAAAGTCTTGAATTTGTTGGTTCCAAATACGTATCGATTTACAAAATACATAATATATTCTGTATTACCTTCTTCATAACAGTCTTAACAATCTTAGTACCATGGACCACTTTAGAAAAGTTAACCACTTAACATACAAGCTTACCATCTAAGTAAAACATACCGATAAAAACTTCCAAGATGGAATTTGAATTCTCCTTTAACGTAAAACTAAAATTTAATCAGGGTTAGCGATATATTTGGCAGTAATGGAAAATCCGTTAAATGACCTATAACTTTAACATGTATACATTTTTATAACCAGCCGTCTTAAATATTTTGTATAGATCTTTGACTGCCGTTTAATTGAAACTTTAATACAATCAACACATTTTCAACCTCATTGAATTGAACACCATAGCCTTTTTCGTCTAAAAAAGAATCAAAGGTATCCACATTTCAAATTTAATAGAAACTGTTAGTTAGACTTCATTTTGATTAATTCGTTAATTGAAATATCGATATTAACACCAAGGGTTTTTATGTCGCGAAAAGAAAGGAGAAAGGGGGTAGGAGATCTCAATATCTGAAGAATAATAGGTTTAAGGCCATAACAATAGTTGTTCATCCTAACGAATAGAGTTTTTTTTATAGCTAACTTAACCTTAGCTTTCCCGGAATTCGTATAGTTAAGTTTTGTAACAATATTTGTATCCTGTCGGAACGCAACGTATTACGAATAATCTCCTGCGAAATACTATATTGTCCCAGTTTCTGGTAGGATACCTTAAAATATTTTTTCATCGTAACAATGACAAATGGTAAATATATACGTGTATTTGAAATTTAAGCTATTATGTTGAAAATATGGGGTTTGAATTATTAAGCAGTATAAAATTATGTAGTCGGTCAAGTATTACGTTGTTTTCGAGTCGGCGCAAATATTTTTACACTAGTTAATAACTTCAAAATTTTCCTTGCATTTCTCTATTTCAACTTTATATATTATGACGTATTTAATATATTCGAACAGAAAAGTGGAAGGATATTAAATATGATATATCACCTATTTTGATTCGCGTTTTGCAATAATATAACGTATTAACCAACAACCTTATTTGCCGAAGATCTAACAATTTTTGGTATTTCGGCAGAATTCGCGTAATTAGCTTAGATATTTGAACGATAAGAAATACTGTCCTCCCTTTTACAAATCTCAACGGTAATACTTCTAGTTCAGTTCTTTGTATCAATCCAATTAACTGATTCTAGCATATTATTAGTTAATATAATATATGTAACAGATATCTTTATCATATTTACTAAACATTCATATTTGGGAGTATGTACCAGTCGAATTTGGCACCCGTGCCATCACGGTTGCTAAAAAAAACCAAAATTAGTTCAAAAAATCCTTCATAAGTAACTTTTGAGTATTCTAAGGTATATTCAAGCTTTTTATAGGCCATGACAGCTTGGCAGACCTGCTAGAGTAGTATATCTTCCCCAACTTCTACATTTGTCATTGCTTCTTAACAAAATATTGGCTTATTAAACATCAAATTAAGGGGTCCAATTATAATTTCTGACTTTTCAATATAGTGTAATATGTGTAACCACTTGATAATGTATTAGTACGTATAATACTAGGCAATACAGACATCATATTTAAAGTAGCCATTAAAATTATCCTGAATCTTTTAGAACGGCAAATGATTCGTTAAATATCGGAAGTAATAGTTTTGGCTTGGATGGTAAGGATAATCGGATATAACGAATAAAATTCTGTTGATTCAATATTATTCTAGCGGTAAATGTTGAAAAACAGGGGGAAATTAACGTCGAAACAATTATATGGCTTACTGTTACAATTCTTCTTTTTTTTCTCTAGATCTTCACAAAAGTTTTGATTGCTATGAAATACGTTTCCACTATAAGGACATTTTGAAAAGAAAAAGTGATGTATAATTCTTAAAAATTCTTTGGATATTTCGACCAATATTGCTAGTATAATTATTAGTATTACCAAGCAAAATAGTTACTTCTGGTAGAATTGAAAAGGAAAAAGCTACTGGTTTTACCTATTTTAATCTCTCTTGTGAAGCCGATTTTTCCTTAGTTAGTTTGTTAAATATGAACGTATTAAGATATTAAACGGTTACCATAAGTAATTGAAAGATTGTTGTGGGGGATTGATGAATTATATTTTTAATATTGAAAGGTTCGTCGAGGTTTTTATTAAATCAATTTGTGGATTTTAGGTCAATTATGGGCTTAAAAACTTGCTATACGTAGATTAATTGATTCGTTTAAGATAGTGGTTTAATAAAATCAGTTTATGGAACTTATTTAGGTTTGGGTGTACCTTTGGAACGTATTTATGGGCGTTATGGAATGTTATTATTAACGATATCTTTACTATTATCATTATATATCTATTAATATTTCACATTAGTGGCACATTCTTAGATTATTTCAGATGAGTTACCGTTTTTTCAACCTTCAATGGTATTGAAATTCCTCAGTTATGTAGGTAGGCTTTTGGTTTTAGCTGAACCAACTTTTCGGTCTTTTTATAGATACTTCGAGTCTATTTTGAAAAATAAAATCAATATAATCGAACGGGGATTTCCTACCAAATTTTCAATTATAATAATTGATGTCAAGTATGAAGTGTCTCGCGTAGTTAGTGAAATGTTTGATGGTAGAGCTTTTGTTAATTTCTATGATTCCTAGGATATTATTGAAGTACTTAACGAAGGTGCTTCCGAGTGTCTTAATGACTTCGTTTTCAACATGATCGGCAATGGTATTAATTTCAACGTGTTTTAAAGCCATTAAAACGAGGATGGAAATGTAAAAAGGGAAAAAAAGTTGTATGGAACAGTGGTTCGTAAGTTGTTTGCCCTCAAAGTTAGTGTTTGTTTCCAAAAAACGTAGGATCTAATCGTTTTTCTATTTAAAATTTCTAATAGTCGCACCCAAAATAGTAGTAATAACTTGGCTATTTTTCAATTTAACAATATTCAAGACTTTCAAGAGGTGAATCTCAAAGCTTCCAAAACTGGTTCAATGAGAATTTTTTAGTGTTTCCAATAGTAATGAAGATACCATCGACACCTTTAATTATTTATGAATAGAAAACGTACTTGAAAGTATTTTTTTGCTACCTGTGAAAACCAGAAGTAATTGCATAACCCTTCGAAAGAATCATTCATTTACCTTACACAATTGCAAAATATAACCATCAAGTAGCCTTTTCTTTTACATATTTTATATGTGCTAAATCTCATAAGTATTAATTAGTATTAGTAGGAATTTATCATTGAAACTTAGTCGATTCGAATCGTGGTCAAAGTAACTGGTATACTGCATTGAAAGTTGTGATCTGTTACTTCTAACTTTGGCAGACCGCTAGCTGGTCTTCATGCTAATGTGTATGACCATTTGCTTGGGCCTGTTCCTCTAACTAAAGTTGGAACCTAATGCATTGACTTGCACTCAATGCAGTCAAATCCCAAAAACTACAGTCAATTAGCAGTTAGTACAATCCACTAAATATAAGTATAGTTGACTTGTTTCTACTGCCGTTGACTTCTTTTACAATATAATATGTATTTCAAGTTACGTTAAAAAGGGTAAGTTATAGGCTTCGCGAAAATTAGAAAAATCTACGTAGTATAACCACATCAATACCTGGAATGGAAAGCTCTAATAGCTTATATCATCAGGTCATACCAACCGGAAGAATTTTATAATTTTTCGATTATGGTGTAAGTTTAGAATCCATGAATAAAAATTTTCATATTTTAAATAAAAGTATTTAGTGGAAAATGAATAATTCGTATACAGGTATCAATATCTTATCAATGAACATAACGACCGCGAAATTGAGAATTTTTTCAAATAGCTTTTTTTACAAATAATACTAACCTTATATTGTAAATGAGATTCCTTAAAATACGTGTTAATCAGAAAAGGTTTAATAGTAAGTTTACGACTACCAGTAACAAAGTATACGATATGTTTTTGAAATGTAAATATATAATACAAAACGTATTCATATATACGACTTATAGTATAATACTAGGCTTTAATATCTGCAAAGTAACTAGCGACACATTAAAAATCAATCCTAAATGGTTTTTATTTCGTTCAATACTTGTAGTTGTGTATAAAAACTCTTGGAACCTTGATAAGTGCTTATTAAAATTGGGTATAATTAATACAAAATAGTTAATAATAAATTTCATGAATTTAAAAGCGGTATGAAAACGAGAAAATCAATAATTTCCGGTTAGTGAACAACAAAAAAAAACTCCGCTAACTCTATAACTAAAGTCATACCCAACGGTTCCTTAAAAAGGTTGTATAGTAATATAATAACCGTACGGATCGAAAGTTTTGTGGACCGTCCGATATATGACGCGGAAAAACAGTGATATCGTAACAAATTGAAGGAGTGTTAAGGTAACAGTAGTAATGTTTAAAAAAATATTCTCTGGCCTACTGGCAAAAAAAATAAGTAATTAGTGGCGTATAGGTTTATAATGTGTATAAGTTTATGGTGAAATACTAGCATACAGGAGTTTAACAAATCGGGACTCGGGATTATGGGGGAAATGGCTATGATGACACTCATTTTGGCAGTGAACTGATTGTTATTAATAGGAGTCTAGTATGCGAATTGAAAACAGAGTTTAAGACTTACCGAAAATAAGTTATTAGCCATATTGACGCATGCAGACATAAAAGGAAGAAGCTACAATTGTTAAAACAGCAGTTAATTGAAGTACAATCAAGTTACCTATACTGATAGTGAGTAGATTGTACCGACTGCAATTGGACTATTGTTTATGGGATAAATTTTATGAACGGTAAATTTAGTACAGTATTTATCCACTTCAGACTAGAATACGAGCCACGGAATCGGCAATACAAATTAGTATGCAGATCGGCTAGTGGTCTGCCAAACTTAGAAGTTGCAGATTACATCTTTTAATGAAATACTAGTTACTTCTACCTGAGACTCGAATGAACTACGTTGCACCAATAAATACATACCACCAACGTATTATATTACCATCATAGTAGTAAAATTATCTCTTAATTGTTTCGGTATTTTTAGTAATACAATTCTTTGAAAACTTGTAATGAATTACTTTTATATTTTCGGAATTTTACTATCGTGAAAGTTGAATTTACGGCTTGAGTTAACATTTTATCTGGCTGAATTATGACTATCAAACGTTAGTTAATCTTCAAGATTGTAGGCAATTACGTAAGCATTTAGCTTTTACTTTAATTAGAGTATTTTTGAACGATTACTTTTGATTTTTTGTACGCCCAATCCGTTGTTTCGTTTTGAAGGTTGCGTATTATCCTTGATTTGACGATTGTTACGATAAATACTTTCAATTGCGCTAATATTATAAGTTAATTGACTCTGCATATGAAGAAATCGTTGATTTCAATTCAATTTCTCTCGTTACAAGCTTGACTAGGTGTGTTTGTAATAGATTTAGCTGGCAATTTAAAGGCTAAATCACCGTCAAACTTCTTTTTTTATAACACATGTATTGTTATATATACTATCATAGGTTTGTAATATTCATTACCGTCCTTCTTTTTAATATATATCTTTTTTTTCAGGCGGTCCTCCCCGCGTCGACGTTTTATCGTCATGTTAACGATGGGTTTGAAATACTTATGTTGGTTCATTCTTTTAGGTTAAGGATTGTTCACTTAATGATTTTTATGGAGCTGAAGGGTTTTTCTATACGGTTTAACTTACATATTTCGAAAAATAGTGAAATTGGTAACAGTTTGTACCAATACGTTTAGGCTGGTAACATTTAGTATTTTATATGTTTTTTCCTATTTACCTGTATTCTTTCATGCAAGAACCTCATTTTAAAGAGGCATTGATAGTTCTTATGTTGTTGATGTTCATTTTTTGATGTTACGAGCTTTATTAATTCGGCGGAATGTTACTTCTTTCTCCAATTTCTTTCAAGTTTTAATGTATCTCACAACTCGTTTTTATATATTTGACGATAATAGTGGTTTGATTATTATATATGGTTATGTTGTAAATACCAATAAAGTTGGTAAAAAACCGTTGAAATCAATGTTATTATGAAGTGATTTCACTGCAACTCTCTGTTTTACCAATAACCTTACAAAATTACTAATCTTTAACATAATGAAATCGTAAGTTTTTCGCAAAAGCGCTTATACCTTTTTAAATCTACTAATACCTTAATGAACTTTAATAAACAATTATTTATATTAGTTCAGATGAAGTTGATATTATATTAAAACCCCAACGTAGTATAGTTGGTTTGAGTGTTGTAAACAAGTGTTTCAGGGGGGTTCAAGTACTTATGAATTTTCAAAATATATAATATCTCCCGAATTTCCCTTGTTTTGATGGTTTGAAGTCATTTGGCCCTGTGAAACGGCGTTTAAAAGTTAATAACATGAGATATAGGATTTTTCCAAAGTAAAATATATTGATGAAAACTTTGAAGTTGAAATTTTGATTCTTTTTCAAAATTGACTTGAACCTAAGGTGGGTTTGAAAATATATTTAGCAGCGATGGAAAAACCGTACCATTTCTTTTAGAGTTGTCAAATATATATCTTTATGATTATTAGACTAAAAGAATTTACATATTTTTTAGTTGTCAGGTACATGAACCGTTGATATAGTTAACGGATTTCTGATTTTATTGGGTTTGATACCATTGCTCCAAGATTTCAAAAATGAAACTATAAGTGTTCTTATTTTAAATCCATTATGAACCTTTAGTTATAGCCCCTAATTAGTTTTTTTTAGTTTCAATATCAAAGTTAACGCTAATTTTATTATATTTTGATAGTAAAAGAGAAAATTGATAGGTAATCTGTATATTTTAAATAAGATGAGTCTCATAATTGTTCTTATAATCTTCGGTTTTAGTAAATATTCTCTTTTACACTAAGGAAATTTCAATTCTATAGGAGTCCGTGTAATCAAACTCTGTGATAGTATTAGTATCCCTTTGTTATATAATATACTATAAATAACCTACAGTTAAGTAATGAATTACCCCAATATTTGGTATATTACCTCGAAAATTCATTTCGCGTAATGATCGCAAATAGTAAATAAATACATAGGGTTAAGAGTTTTAACTTTATAACGTCGATGAAGACTTAATTTATCCAAAGACATACAAAGGCGTGATCGGTTGATTACTGCATCACTTTAAGTACAAAGTAAGTATTTTCATATGAGCTGATAACTTTCAAAATATTGTCTTTATATTATAATTTTATACCTCCAATTTTGATAACAAGTTAATAATGGGCACATATCAAAATTAAAAGGTATTAAACATGGTATATGACCTGTTTTCATTAGTATTCAGTAATAGTGTATTATATTAGCTATTATTTGTTTTATATTAAGTTATTTTAATCATTTTGATGGAATTTATGAAGTCAATTTCGAAATCTGAGTAAAGACGAGTATATTCTTTTATTTGCGTTTCTGTTAAGGTTTATGGGTTAAGGTTTTTTATCAACCTCATTTCTTATATTTTTTTTACTTACGATCAATATAATAGTTATAAGTAAAGTTTTTATTGTTGCCGTCAAAATTGTGAGTTTAATGGTATATTTTAGTCTAATTCGGTATCTGTATTATTATCATCGTTAATTAGGATCATCAATGGTTAAAAACTCTTTAATAAGTGGCGGTAAAATAGTATAGGGTATATTTCAACTGATTATAAGTTATGATAGTCTAGCGGATTTGTTGGCGCAGTGTATCTCCGCTAGCTTTTTTATTCCTTGTCACTTGGTAAATCATTCGTGTGTTAGCCATTCACTGAAAACACTTATATAATTTCGTCTTTTGTGTCTTCCAATACGTTAAATTACTTGATAATAATGTAGTTTGAGTGGTATTGAGCGAATTTAATATCGTATTCGAAATGATTTTTGAAATAATCCTAGATTTTTCAGAGCGACGAGTTATTTGTTGAATACCGAAGATAGTAAGTTTCGGTTTAACTGGTGACGAAATTGGTAAATAACGAGTGGAAATATAGTAGTGAAATTTTTATTCGATTCTATATATTAACAAACGGTTGTAATTGCATGTTGAAAAGGTTATACGGTTTACTGTTATATGTTTCTTTGCCTTCGAAGATCATTACTAAATTCGTAATCATAGCATGATTCGTATTTACCATGGGAATACTTTGAGGGATAAGAGTAATATATGGGTTGTAGAAACATTTTGAAAGTTTCTACTGGTAATATTGGGGCTAGTATTGCTGGGTAGGATTGTTTTATTTGGCGGAGTTTAGAGAGAAAAATCTAGTAGTCGTACTTATAATACGTTCGTACTAATTTTTTTTTTCTTTTTTAAGGTTGCTATTGTTGTCAAACCTGTTGGAATTATACGTGTTAAAGACCTTAAGGATTGTTGTGAACTTGGTGATAATCTTGCTGGTGTTAAGAGGTATTAATCAACTGGTGGATTTCAGGGTAGCCATATGCTTAAAGACTTGTAACGCCTAAATTGATTCATTTCCTATCTTTTATAATATCGTTAAAGCGTTGGGTCTATTAGAAATTAGGGTACAAAGAACTCATTAAGGCTTAAGCAAGATCATAGAAACGTTTATTAGGGTATTAAATGATGTTATTATTCGTAATACATTTGCGGTTATATTTATTTATTTCATACTTTTCTTTTGATTCGTATTTATGTTATATATTTGTTCAATCATCCTTCTCCCCTCTTTACGGAAAGATTGACTTTGAGTTATACAATTAGAGTTCTTAACCTTGATTTGATTCGCTTTTTTGTCGCCCTTAACATCTTCACTATCTATTCGTTAAATTATTTGTAGATTTTACCGAGGTAGACTGGCTTTTGGTTGATTTTGGTAGGGTTTGAGTCGATAATGAAGTGTCAATGTAGTTGGTTAAGTGTTTGGGGATGGAGTTATCGTCAACGTCTATTTTCTATAAGTCATTGTTAAAATGACTGATGAACGTAAAACCTAGGCCTTTTATTTCTTTCTTTCTAGTGGAGTCATTGAAGATTTCTACCTCAATGTTAGCAGTAACCATCATAACTAAAATTGAAGTAGTGTAGTGCAGTATATTAGGTGGAAAGATTGATATAGGAGGGCAAATCGTAGGTCTTCTATCGTTACTGTCGCTGTTTTCAGTTGAAAGGAGTTGTGGGACTTAGTCGTTTGCGATTTTGCGATTTGCAGTGGTAGTACCAATAGTAGTGATAACAAATTAGCCGTTTGTCAACTTTGTTGACATGAAGAACTTGAGACTTTTAAGTGGTCAATATCAACGCTTTTCTTCAAAGACTGGGTTAATGAAGATTTCTTAGTGTTTTCGATGATAGCGATACCTTCGCCACTTATTGATTGCTGCGGACAACTACACAGTCTATAAGCTCTTCCTTCTTGCTACCGCAAACAACTGCACAGTGTATAAGGGTATTTGGCCAGGATTTTTCCTCTACCTTACTTGAATAAAATGTAACAACCGGAAAATAGCTTGTTCTTTTACCTAGTTTATATGTGTTTACTCCAATAGGTGTCACACGCTAGTGACTGGACTAGTGATCATCAGGAGTCCAGCCCGGGCAGTTTCCATACCCCTACGATGCTCTGGAGCCATCTTGTAACATGACTGGGCTACCCCATTAGTGTAGCCTATAGTAGCTCCTTGGCAGAGGATTTTTCTTCTCTCTCTCTCTCTACATCGAGGATAATCGACATTATGCGACCTTCATAAGCAATAGATCTAACTTAGTTCCTTCACAATAAGCACTAATTAGTATTAGTAGGTCTTCATCGTTGTAACATAATCGGTTCTAATCGTTGGTAGAAGTAACTTTTATTGCATTGGAATTAGTAATGAGGGTTTTAAGTTTGGCAGATCGCTAGCCAGTCTATATACTATTTTATATAGTTATTTTCTCAACTTGCGCTTCGGTCCAAATTAGAAACTCACTGTAAATAACCTGTAGTCAATATAGTTCATCCCACAAATAATACAGTTAACTTACAGTTGGTAAAATCAACTAACAATAATTATGGTTGATTTATCTATACTTAAATTGACTGCTATTCGAACAGTAACTTCAATAAAATCATTCTTTGTAAATGAATCGTTTACTGTATATACTTGTAAGAAATATTAAGGTAATAAAAAGGAAACTTACTATTGATATTTTCTCCTAAACTTATTTTTAATACGATTATCAAACACTATCTGATTCTTTTCAATCGTTGGTGATTACGTGAAGATCTCATCTTTCCCTTTAGTATCGTATATTTCAATGAGTATACCTATTATTTATACATCTTATCCGTAGTATTTTTACTACTTTCATAATTAATCTTCGATTTAAATACTATGACGTTGAGGTCATAAAGGTTAAAGTCGAATTTAGATACGAATTATACAACTCCTCGAATATTAAATCCATCAATTTCGAATCTATTGGTTTCTTTAATAGGTTTTCTCAAGGTTTTAATGTTCTTTTTATACGTGGAGCTCAGTATATTAGTTTTGGCCTTTTTTCTCTTTCTTACCATCACATATAGTTGTTTAAATACGCCCCAATATTAGTTTTTTGTCTTTATATTCAATATGTCTTCTCTTTATTGATTGGTCGCGCTATTATTGTTTAATAAATTTGTTAAATACGGGAAGAACAGGGTTTCATTAGTTTATTCATTTATGTTAAGCGTTATCATCGGTATTTTCCTTCATATAATTTTTATACCAGGTTATACGAAAGGTTGAAAGCTAGATAGTCGTCTTAATAAACAATTTTTTATCAGTAATAATGCAAATATTGAATGTGTTATCACATTTGCTTAGCTTTTTTTATACGAGAACTTCGCTTTACAATTGCGAAGTTAATACATAGATCGTCGTAAAGCTGTTACCAATATTAAGGACGTTATAAACATAGCGCCTAACAGATTTCATTCAGGATTTCTTTAAAGCCTTGCTATATACTAGAGCGTCGTTCTGGGTATTTTCTGATAATACAAATTCATTCGTAAAATTGGGATATTGTTGGTAAGTTTTATTGTACCGCGTACGATAACGTAAAGGTAACAGGAGAAAAGTAAAATAAATATTGGTAGTGTATATTAAAGTAGATTTATCAAAGGGAGAAGAGGCATCCGGAGAGTTCACGTCCAAGGTAGAAGCTTATAAGCTCTCACCTGGGCAGTGGAACTCTACGATGCACTCTGCCAATCTCTCTTCTAGGTAGTGGCACTCCACCGTATACTCTGCCAATGCCCCTCCTGGGAAGTGGCACCCTATTATGCACTCTTCAAGAATGCACCTTATAGAGTGGCACGTTACCGTACACTTTATAGGGGTGCAACTTGCAACGTAGCCGTGTACTAACTATAGAGATATGTGATAATATTCACAGATATGCTGTAAAACCCAATAATTTGACAATAGGCTGTGAAAACTCGTGGTATTATTTTAGCTCTTTATAACTATTTAAAGACATACCTCCTAGTCTATAAAGGTTTTAGTCCTCGAAATAGAAATATTATATTTTTTGCAAAGTAACGCTTATTCCCGTTCTATCTTCCAGATATTTCAATAAGCCTTAATTTGTATTTATTTACATTATATTTAAATCATCTTGGTATTTACTTGGAACTTTACTGTAGTAAAGTTGGTTACGGTATCGTAAACAATACCTTTTGACAAATTTATTTATATATCAATTTATAGTATATTTAATCACTTTAGACTATTTTCCTCCAATGATGATTTAATAAACTGAATATTACAAAATAAGGTTTTGGAGTTTATAACGAAAAATTTGATTTCATAATACAATAAGAAACATTATCCAAAACTTAACATTGAAGTTTCTATTATTCTTTCAGGTAAACTTGAATCTTTTGAAATTTCAGACATTAATTAAGCAATAGTAGTAAAAAAATTTAATAGGCCCTAACGAAAAGTATTCCATAATTTCATACTTTATAGACTCAAGGACATCGTGTAAAATATCGACGGCTAGGTAATTGAAGCACCCATGTAACCAACGAATTTCGGACTCTATTGAATTTATTACCATTACCTTTAGTACATCAAAATTAAATCGTAATTATTCCTATATTAAAGAGAAAGGAACCTTCCAGCCCTCATTAAGTAGCTTATCAACTTCAACATCGACGATAACACCAAGAATCTCTATGTTTTTTTAAAAAAAGAGGAAATGGAGTAAATCATATAAAATATAGAAAGTCATTAGTTTCACAATTGTTTACATACTCATCCATTCTAACAACTATAATTTTTCACATAAGCCGAAATTAAATCTAGTCTTCCCAGCATTTTAATGATTAACTACAGTGGCGATCATATTTTCTTTGTCTAATTTATTATATTAAACACACACCTCTATTTGGTATTATATTATCTCTGTATTTCATACAATTCCTCAACGTATATACTTCGCGCAAAAAAAACGTATATTTAGAGTGTGTCAAGGGCCTTTATATTAATCTTCATAACGAAATTGCGGATTCTAATTTATTAAGTGATATAAAAAGTCGTGGTTAACTGATTTTCAATTGATTTAAAAGTAATTTCTTCAATTTATATAACTAGTTTTGACGTGTTATCTTTGTAGGGTAAGGCGTCTTTATACTCGTTGTCTTTTGTACGTTAAAATTAATCCTTTTTACATCGAATAATGCATTAAATTCAAGACATAACCATCTATTTATCTTGCTTAGTAACGGGGTAACGACTAAATCAACAATCTAATTTACCTAAAATTCAATAGTTTTTATAATTATTATTGCGATAGTATTTACTATAATTATATCCGCTTAAGTCTTGCCCACGTTATTATCGCCAATTTAGCCACCAATCTAAAACCTTTCAACTAGATTTTAAACGTATGGATCATCCGTACTTGCAGTCGATATAATATTAAATTGAAAGGTTCTCATTGTCATGATTACGGAAACCATTGAATTAGGAGTACATATTAATTAAATTGAGTATACTTGCAATCACAATCGCAAACGTCAACCTCAACTAGCTAAAAAGAATCTTTCACAGCTAGCATCTAAACGTTATAAAACGTATTCAAACTCGCTGACGCCAGTAACATCCGCCCTAACACACTCAATATGTATAGCCTCGTCAACATATGCTTTCCTCATTACCTGCTAATAAAAAATTAGCGTATTGAATATTTAGTTAAAGATATTCATTAATATTTCCACCACTTTCTTGTTAACCATTATTATTGTCCACTACGTCGTAGCCCAATACTTGTAATATAACGAAAAATTAATATTATACTCGAATTAACTCTTCATTCCATCATAAAATTCACCAAATGTACGTTCCATAATCAAAAAAATCAGGTAGTAGTCCCTAACATAACCCGTTATAACTCTTAGAAATAATAAGTGGAAACCTAATAATGAAACCTCCATTTACTTACAGGTGTTAAAAAACAGAATTTTTGTCACATTAAGAAAATTGTACTGTTTCTCATTATATTTCTCTACTTATTCAAGATCTGAAAACAAATCGATGACAATATTCTAATTAATATTAACTATATTAACTGATCTAGAAGATAGGCTACTTTAATTATCCTAGTCGTCGATAATATTTGTTTGTCAACCTTTGTCCTAAATTTGACAAGTTGCAGTGGTAAAAATAATTACCAATCGCTTAGCTTATGAGGTAAAGTCGTAAAATAGAACTTATAGTAGGCTTAAATATTTAGATATACTTTTCTAAAGGTTACTTAATATCATTACGCTAAACTTCGCCTTCAGGAAAACCTTAACTATTCTAACGATCTTACTCAATGAAAATTTTTAAAAGTCAACATTAATTCCGTGTGCTGCATTAATAGCCGTTACTCTATGTACTCTACCTACACCAAACTCGTATTCCTTACTACTACGGGAAAGGATTGGACTATCTAATGAATTAACCGGTTTCTTGTTGTCAGAGCTTGAAAGTTTATTACTCAAAGGGTTAGAGTATGACTTAATTGTAAATTAGGAGATGGTCCCCGAAAACTTATATAAAGGCGTTAATAATCGTCAGTAATAACCTTTTTCTTTACTCTTCAATGTTAAAATTAACACTTTTAAAGGACATCTTTCAATTATACCAATTGGAAAAAGTTTTATATTAGTAAATTCATTGGTTCATTCAAAATAAAACTTCTACATCTATAATCCTCTATGTTTAACTTCATTTCAACGATTTATTTAATCGATTCCCCTGTATAGATTTGCTTATAGTTCAAGAACTTATTAAAGTCTTAAAAGGAGCAGGCGACGCGACCAAACTCTACTCTGCCGTCTGTATCAAAGATACAGAACCAATGTCATTATTGGAGTATTTTCAAATAAAATTTCGTTATTGTTTCTATACCAAAGTTCTTCGTTATATTGTTTGATAAATAAAGGATCAAGGGACTTAACTGCATTAAAAAGTTCCCCACTCCTTGCAATATTAACATTTTGGCCGAAAATTTAACATCGATTCAGGTAGGACTCGATGATTTAGAACAGTATAACGTAATGGTTGAACTTGATAAGGAATTAGCGATTCGAGCTTAAATAGCATAAAGTAGCCTATTTATAGCGACTGAAAAATTCCGGTAATTCGGTTTAAATATTATTCTTAACATATTTCATAACGTATCCAAGGAATAATCTCGTAATATATGAGGATAAAAACTGAACGAAAGTGGGAAAATTCATAAAAAAAGTAAAATTAAATGTTATTTGTTGTTAAAGTCATGATTTGTTGTCACATGAGTCTTTGACTGAACGGTTTGAAATTATAATAGAAACTTAAAATTTGTTAATTGTACGAGTTTTCTCAACTTGGTGATCGTTTCATTGAAGATTATGGACTTAATTGATTAATCTCAACGTTCTTAAAAAGTGTTTAATAAAGCTTTCTTAATGTTTTCGATAGCGATACCGTGGCCACTTCTAGACTACCGTAAAAAGAAAACGTAATCTTGAAGTCCTCTCAACTTACATAAAAACCAATGAAATTGGTTAAAGCTTTGGGCAAAGAACTTTCCTCCAATTTACAATACAAAATATAACCGGAAAATGACCGTTTTTGCTACCAAGATTATTCATGTTTGACCTAATCAATGTTAATTAATGTTGATAAGCCTTGAAATATTATGATATTATTCATTCTAATCGATCTAAGTAATGAACGTATTACTTAATTAAATAATCAATGTCTTATTTTAAGTTCGGCAAACCTTAAACTGGTCGAAACACGATTTCATATAGTAAATTGCTTAGAATATACCACATATTGAATTTTTCACTTTACTTCAATTTACCTACCGTAGTATAGTATATTGTAACTGCATTCAACTTAAACATCATTCCAACATTCAATAGTTTTTGCGTATTATTAAAATTAAAATTCGAATAGTTTTAGGTCTGAGTGAAAATTTTACAATAATACATAAGTCTGGAATATACTTGAATTAAAATGCTAATAAATATGATGTTTTTCAATTGCATTCAAAAATAATACAGTAAAGTAAATTGAAGTATAGAAAAGTTGACTGTATTGATTGCAAGTCAATTAACTAAGGAGTGCCAAATTCAGACTAGGGGAAAATACAAGCAATTAGCTATGTAAATTAGTTTATAGACTGGTTAGCAATCTGTCAAACTTAAAAAAATACATCCACATCTTAACCACATAATATCATTGTTACTTCGAAGGATTCGAATTGACAATTTTATAATATCTAAAGTACTATTAATACGTATCAGTGCTTATTAGGTTGGAAATATATAAGTTAGGTGAAAGAAGAAGCTACTTTCCGGTTACGATTTGTATTTCGTGGTAAAAGAACGATTTTTGCGAAAAGATTTTACGAATTACGTTGGTTTTCACGGCAGTAAGTAGAGAACACTTCGAAACTGCGTCGGATTTTACGTTAGCCTAGATGTTGCAACGGTGTCGCTATCTAAAACACAATAAATCGTCATTGAATCCTTTTTGAATAAAAATATTAAAATTATACTTTAAAGTTTCAAATGGCACAAAAAGCGATCACCAAGTTATCAAGACTCCTACAGGTAGTAAACGGATAATCTCTACTATCAATGCAAATATTTAAAACTATAACTCTAACATTGATATATAGAGACTCTAAAAATGAATAAGCTTTGATATTAGACCTCACCTCCTACACCATTGTCCCCTTTCCCTTGTATAATGATATTGTCAATAAACAAGTTAGTAGATATTTCGAGATCGCTGTGCCAAACCACACGATAAGAATCGGGAAGTCGTATTAAACAACTAAGTTACACTAAGTAGGCAGGTAATATCTCTCCTAAATCTTTGAATCTTATTGCTTAAATTACAAGTATCCACCCCATTGAAATCAATATCAACTTTCTAGTTCAAAGTTGAATTGATGAATAATAAGTATTTTATAAAAACGATTAATGACCTCGAACAAATCATTTTCAAGTGATATAACAAAGACGTTTGGTAGAAGAATATTAACCAAATTTTAACTAAAGAATACCTGATTAATTACATCAGTCAGTATATCTTCGATTAAAACGTCAGCGAAGAGTTTAATTGTAGTATTCGTGATTTTCAAATTTTTCATAAGTTTTTTTAAAACTGGATAATTAATATATCAAAGGTAATCAAACATACTATTAAGACCAAACTAGAGGAAGAAGTTAGTAGGCGTAGGATTTTCGTTCCAGACAAGATGCCAAAAGGACTAGTAGAAATCCTGTTTAAATTGGCATAATTGAAAAACTGTCTTCAACATCTTTAACGTCAAAACTTATGAGGAAAATGAAAGGGTATCAACGACTATTAACACCCTTATAAATGATGTATGGGACTTTCCTCTAATATACAATGAAGTTAAACCTTTAACCCAAGCAATATTTTTTTGCAACCCAACGACGTAGAATTTGTTAATCCATTGGGTAGTTTAGTCCCCCCCAACGATAACGTCGATTACTTAGCTGGCGGAGGAAGAGCGTGTAAATTAAAAGCTACCAACATAGCAAGAGGAATTTACATCGGATTTATCCATCGTTTAGATGGGGAATATCGTTAATATTACTTATGTTTTCTCTATAATCCCAAATTCTATCCACATTTTCCTCAAGATCATTAAGTTCTTTAAGGTAAACCCTTGCATGGTAGATATACCTAAGCCTATAAAACTAAGCCTACTATAGGTCCTATTATAAGATTTCAAACTTCTGGATAGACGACTGGTAATTAGCTCTATCATCACAACTCAAGAGGTTTAAAACTTAATTTGATTGCAAGAAACACCAACAACTATTAAGACGATTATCGTAAATTAATCTCTACGTCGATCAAAATGGATCTTATTAACTACAATCTCCTTGCCGATTACAATAAAATATAAAATGAATAAAAAAGTATAACTGGAAACTCCATAATCTGTTTAAAACGAATATATGGCTATTACTCAATATTTGTTAGTCGATAGAGGCTTATTCATTAGGTTTCTACTTAATGTTTCCAAGAATCCTTACGGGTTACGCTAAAGATTAATACCTAACCTCTTTAACAAAGGTACGTACTTTTTGTGAAATAGATTAATAAATAAAATGGTATTTCGAATTCGAAGTCCACCGTACGTAATACCAAACGGATGAAGCGATGAAGAGGTAGACAATTATAATAAGGGGGGGAGGGAAGAAGGACGAAATACCAATATATATCCTTGGCTACATATTTGATAAGTTGATGTTATGTTGGTAAATAATGATAAAAGTATATATTAATGAGTCTATATTTTGAAAGTAGATACGGGTGATTTTTACTGGTGATAACAAGTTTGAACGTGCCTCATAACGCCTAAATACTACTTATAAAAGATTTTTTATCCAGTTGTGGTTTTTGTTTGCGATTGTCATGGCGTGTACATTAAAATCAGTTCATATGTCCCTTTTAATTAGCAACTTTCGTGATTGGGACTCGAACGATAAAGATCTTTTAATTACGTTTTATATTAATCGTAAGTACAGAAGGCCGTTAAGCTTGAGATATGGTTCAAATGATTTAAACTAAAAGCTACAATACAGATAACAATATGGGTGAAACTTAGGTGGACCTATTCGTTGTAAATATTATCGTCGGAATAAAAATCCAAAGGGTTAGAATTTTTAAGTCCGGTTATTAGTTAATTTACCTCATTAGTAAATGTTATCAAAAGCGGGTAATTTACCATATCTAGTACCTTAATATTTTTGGAAAAAGATTACTTGGACTACCTCATAGACTACGAAGGTAAAAATGTTTTACACGATGGAAATACACTATCATAAGCTATATGGTATCAATATACTACATTTTAAGTAATGACAACGCCTTTTTATGCCGTTTAATAGTTTAAAGCCATTAAATTTACTACGAAAATCATGTATCTCCTTCCTTAAATATTTATAACTTTTATAATTATTACACGAATTATATGTTTTAAGAAACTATATCAAAAATGAACGTATTTAGGTACTTACCGGGATGTAATTCATGATATATTGTATTGCGTTGAGAAAACACTTTCTCCACGTAAATAAAACGTTATGATACCTATATAGTAAGAATTTTCTTTCTCCTTGGTAAGTAATTATTATTACTGGAATATAAGATTATGTAAATAGTTGTTATCTCGATTACTTTTCATATCCTTAAGTTATTTACCCCATTTTTCCTTTTTTTTTTTGAAAGATATGAAGATTCTTGGTATTAATATAAATATTAACGATGATGAGTTGGTAAAAGATGAAAGAGGTTTTTTTTAGCCGTTAAATAAAAACAATTGTGATTTCATCTTTAAGTACTAGAAGAGACAGTAATAAACCTAACGGTGTTATAAATGCTTTCATTATACTAAAATTTGAATTAATTTACTATCGACAGACTGTATAATTTTTTCAAACTTATAGAGTATAATGATGTGGAGTACTTTGTACTAATTGTTGTTGGAAACCTCTACCGTCATTAAAAAACCTATATTGAGGCTTTTGAAATGCTTAAGTTCAATTTGAAAAACAATAAAGACTTTAATTATAAGGTTTTGGTTAATTTTTTTCATTTTTATAACAAAAAAATCCTTTACGTTGTGGATTGAGTATTATTGTTCTACGTTATCAAGTTCCTTAAATCGCTATCTTCGAAAAATACTTGAGAAATGTTGAGAGTATTGAGGATTAAAACGTACCCAGAGTCCTTCAGCGTTATAGTCCACAACATAGGTACTAACATCACTATAGTAGAGTTTCAAATTAATATTAATATGATATGGATATAGCGTAAATAAGGATTTATTAGTGCTTACTGAAATATCAGAAAAGTGGAGAAAATATACGTATTACTTCACAAAGCGTATAACATCCTTAAGTTAGATATTAGAAGTTTTACAAATTTAGGGGCATGTTTTCGAATAACATTTAAGAGCTTAAATGATACTTTAAGCTATGATGGTCTGGTACTATCCCTATTAGTTTCGAAAGAATATTTTCGTTTAGCGAGTAAATCTCCACTATTAGAATTTACCTATGAAAGGGTTACATCGTTCGATAATGTTTTAATGAAATGCCGAAGGGTATTCGTCTAATGTCAATTTAATAATTACATTCTCATTAGTAATAATCTTACGAAAATCAACGTATTGACTGTGTTATTATCACGTGAATTTTCGTTTCACGATACCTGGATGAATAGGATGGCTTATCGAAAATTCTGAGTATTGTTAATGGACAAGTACTTGCTAAAATTATTAACGGTCTTATAACGTTTTCGTTAAATGAGGATGAACTTGAAATTAAGTTGAATTCCAATGGAAATATTGAAGATAAACGAATACCTTAATAAAACTCTCTTGCTTCAATAATTAATAAGTCGATATAATGACGGTGATGTAAACGATTACCAAGGATACAGAATACCAAAAATATAAAGAAAGAATATAAATTAAGGTACACCTATATAACTGCTTGTATTGGTAGGGCTTTCGACGTTGCAACGTTGTCGATTCGATTGGTTGAAGTAACAGTAGTATTGCAGTAGTTAGATGTTGGGTGTATTGTTTTAGGTTTGTCAGACTTCTAGCTAGTCTGCAAAGTAATTTGTATAGGCAATTTCTTGGCCCGTGCCCTAGTGTAAAGTGTGCACATACTGTACTTAACTTACAGCTAATACTGTAGGCCCGCCAATAATACATTCAACTTGCAATCAGTATAGTAAATTTCACTGTAAGTAAAGTTGAACTACTGCACTGAAAATAATACTATTCCAACAGCTTGAGTAAGCGGGAAAGACAAAAGTGTTTGAAAATTGAATATCAAACTCCATACACAGGAAATTATCAAGGCTTTAGGAAAGTCTTTTAAAGGGGGTGATAGTGTCGAAATTAATGGATTATTTAAACGAAGAGTGGTACAATTTGTGTCTAAATTCGACTTTAGCCTTTATAACGCTAATGTTTCAATTTTCAAATGGATAATTATTTATAGGTTTAAGGGTAAACCAATGGGTAAACTATATGATAACTTACATTCAATTGTTGAATTTTATGGTAATAATTACGAAAAACGTTTTTTGGTATAAGCGCTAACGTTTCATAAAATAAAACAGAGCTTGGTAGTCGTATTGCCAATAGTTTGAGTGTTCGATTTTAGTGGAAAGTTTATGATAAATAGCCGTAATATTTCATAACCGTAAACGTAGTTAATGATACATTTACAAAATATCGTTTCACCGTAATTACTATAAGAACTTAAAATTTTATCCATGAGAAACGGTTAGACAGTAATTTAAAATATAGAACGAACTGGATGAAACAGGTATTCATGAACTTTAAATTAATCAATCGTACGAAAGATTTGTCTAGGAGTGGATTTTGAAATTATAATCTATACTTATTATTTAAGAAAATTGAAGAACTTATCGTAGTAGGTATATAAACTGACGATACTCTTTTTGTTGAAACTATTGGTTTTATAGTATCATAATAGTATATGTTTAATGATTTGAAGTTGTGGAATTGCAAGTCGATCGTAAACTCAAATAAGGGTAAACCTAATAATTTCAATAAATTGTCAATTCGTAAACATAGTGTTAATATTAACATCATTTACCTTAGTCTTTCTTAAAATGGTTCAAATTATAGTTTAGTTGAGATTGACAGAACCAACGTGATGAAGGCTTCAAAGTATTTGTAGTAACACGCACCTACCAATTATATTATTACTCTATAAAAGCTAGAATAATCGTATAACTATTAAGTAGCAATACATTTTTAAAACCTAACTAATAGACATTACGATCGATTACATTAACAACTCAATTAATTAATAATAAATTGGAATGGAGAGATTGATATAGATTTTTTTAAATTGCTAAGGGCTAATTCAATAATCGTTACAGATATTTTTGTTACTAATAACGTTGATCCATCGTTTCAGATCAGATTTTTTATGGTAATTATCATAGAAGATAAATTTTAAGACTGTTGGTTTGGCTTTAGAAGTTGCTACGTTAGCTATTCGATTCGTCGAAGTAACTATAGTATTGCGTGGTTATGTGGTGGATGTATTGTTTTAGGTTTGGCAGACCACTCGCCGGTTCGCACAGTAATTTGTATAGCTAATTGCTTGGCTCGTGCCTAAATATAAAGTTGGTGTATATTATACTTGACTTACAACGAATATTATAGGCGTATATACAACAATATATTTAACGTATAATTATTACAGTCAACTTTGCAGTAAGTTGAGTTGACTTACCTCATTACAATTACTACTTTTCCAACATTGGGTATTTTTAGTTTTTGCGTATAGGCCAGTGTAGTTACTCAATATTTTCGGGTAATCGCTCAACTATAACCTCGTTGAATGGCCGACACGTGCCAATTCCAGTTAGCCTCCACATAAAATTATACCCATTTACACTTAAATTATCCCCAGTTACCTTCAATTAACCCACGGCTACGAGGTCCAACTTTATCAATTTGCAAAAAAAAAAAAATCTTTTACTACAGGTTTGTGTAAACTTTCAATTCTGCCGCGCCAGTTAAAAAAGTCGCTATGGTTAGGTTCCTGGCAGTTTTTCAATTATCCAACACATCCCTAGCTGTCATGTGACTTGGCTTTGCCGGGCAGCCTATAAATGTAACCCTTGATGCGTATGATTAGCCTGTTGTTGTCTACAAACATTTCAAGGGTTTTGTTCGATGATGCCTTCGTTATGTCGTTAACGGGATTATTCTTCCCATTAAGAAACTATAACTCCTCGATCTCGTCGCCTTCGCAGGCTCTATAAAATAATATTACGTCAATTATCAGGCGTTTTTCGCTAGTGGTTCCGAACTTTAAAAGTCATTCGAATAAGCTTCTTGAGTCGGTACAAATTACCACCTGGATAGGAGGAATCTTTAACTATTTTGTGATAGCTTTAAAGGTTTCCAACAGTTCTTCACCTATATTAAAGCCTACTATTATGCCGTAAACCTTCAAAGTTAGTACGCTCCATATAATCTTTACACAATTAAAGAGGTTTATTGGATTAGGTTGCCGATAATGCTAAACCGATGCTCCTGTTTATTCTTGGTGGCAAGGGTCATTAGGAAATCGATTTGAAAATATAAGTCGACGTTATTTATAAAAAAAAAAAAAACGTTCGTAAAAATTATTAACTTAGCTCTCAATAGGTCGATCGGGACTATATTAATCCCTCCGTCCAAATTTTGTATCTACCACTTCAGCTTCTCATTTAGTCGGTTAAGGTCGTTATTTATTAGATATTGTGCTAGTGCTGCAATAAATATATCGTAGAAAGCCTCTGGTTGGTGCAAAGTAGCGATATAGCTGCTACAAGCATGTTGTTGTAGGTATCTTTAAGCCTTAGATACGTTATTCTTATCGATTATAGTTAAGTTAACGCTTTGGCCCTTTTAAAGAAAGTTAAGGTCGATATTAATACTAAGTATACGAGTCAATGATCCATTAAAGTTAAGTTGGTTAACCTTTGCTAACAATGTAACGGGCTTATAATTTCAAAACTTAAAGTCACCGATCTCCTGCTATCTCGATGTCACAGGGCTAGCCATTACAACGAAAATCGTACCGTTAATTTATATACCTTGTAGGTCAAAGTCTCTTTTTTACGTTACTAATAAATACGGGTTGTATATTGAAGACTTGATATAAAACCGTAACTTAAAGTGTCATTAATAGGATAGAAACTAATGGATGCATACTTCAACCAGTTCATATAATGGATTAAT
The DNA here is from genome assembly GCA_038502455.1 of Anisogramma anomala. Lineage (NCBI taxonomy): Eukaryota > Fungi > Ascomycota > Sordariomycetes > Diaporthales > Gnomoniaceae > Anisogramma > Anisogramma anomala. The sequence goes on along the minus strand of JASMMZ010000004.1, from coordinate 17,117,345 downwards.
ATATCTTATTACTGTCCTAGGAGGGTAAACCGAATAAAGTTCGTATAGAAATTCCAGCAATATAATCCACTGTAAATTAGATAATAATTACATGTATACATACCTTATATCTCAGCTATTAAATTCAAATTTACCTTTAGTCTTAACTAACAAACCTTCTGCTTAAGTAACTACCAAACGCTAGCTAATCTTTTAAATCGTTAACGACTGCGTCAAAATCCAGTCTTTGACTTCGTTACCTTATTTTCAAGCGATTAAATGTAATTTTTTGTATAGCTGCCCCATAGTTTTTCCCTTAACCCCGTATATATTCCTTTATTTGAAAATTGTAATATTTAAGTTTTAAAGGTTAAAGTAGTCCTTCCGCACGAATTGTATTGCCATTTGAATTAGTAAACCGTTAATCTTGACCTTGTTGTCTTTTTCATAAGATTTCCTGGAAGTCTTAATAATACCTTGTATTTAAAGCTTTAATATTAATTTTTCGTTATAATTCTCTTTTTTGCTCACGTAAATAATATTGTAGATATAACCCGGTATGTATTTTTCCTTTTTAACATCCCTTTTCTTCAGGGGTCGTCCTGACTGGCGGCATTTAATTTGATTATCGATAATAGGTAGAAAAAGCTCTTGCTCGCTCGATGTTTTAGCTTAAAGATCTTTATTGTTAGTTGCCTTAATATAGGGTTGAATTTAGGTGTTACGGAAAGTTACGGGGTTATTAGTATTTTTAATAATTACTTTGAAGTTAGTAATACTTCAGGTTTGGTATAATCCCTCCTATTTACCCGGCTCATGCTATACAAGAACTTTACTCTACAACGGCCAAGCAAGTACATTGATAGTAGAAGGTCCGTTCTTGGTGTTAAGGGCGTCGTTGACTTAGCGGAATGCTGATTCCTTTCGTAATTACATTAGTACTGTCCCGTAAGCCATAACTCGTTTCTTGGTACTCACAAATGGTAGAGATTTACTCGTCAGGAGTAGGTACGTTTTAAAGACTAGTAGCGTTGGTATTAGACCATTTGGGCACAAAGTATCGTTCAGGCTTTTTACCACCATCTCAAAGCGTGCCTTTAGATATCTAAAGCTTTCAATCTCTAGTGTAAAGATATTATACGGTCGGTAAAGTAGTGTGAATTCTCTTTTAACCTGCCCAATTCTTTAATAGGCCTCTATAAACACCTATTTACACTGGATTCCCTTTATTTTGCAAATATCCTGCAACTTCTTCACCGTAAAGTTAATTCCGGTATCGTAAATAACGATGTTAGGTGGGTTTAAGTACGTATTAATCCACAAAATTCATAATATTTCCCATGTATCCTTTACCAATATGGACTTCAAAAAGTTACCTGTATAAAAGCAGGCTGCGGAGTTAACGAAATGAAAAATAGGCTTTTTATACAAGTAAAATATATTAATAAAGACTTCGTAGTGAAATTCTTTATTGTTTTTCCTTGTAAACTAAAATTTTGATGGTGCTTAGGCTTGTATTTGACAGTAATGGAAATGTTTTTCAATAGTTTTTAGGGTAAAGTATTCCCAATCTTTTTTTATTTATGCCCTACAGACTTTAGACTTTCATAGAGCCTATTAACAGTGGGGTGGTTAAAGTACTAGTGTAATTAGCGTATATCCGACTTTATGGTATTTCATGCAATTTCTTTTTAGTTTCCAAAATAAAACTATAGGTACTCCAAATTAAAAGAGAGGGGAAACAATTAACTATGCTTAACCAACTTGTTGGCATTAACGTCAATGTTAACGCCAAAAGTCTTTATATCTTCCAGATAAAAAATGAAAGAGGCTGGAAACTTAAGGACATGTAACGTAATCCACCTGATAACAGTTTAAACTACTGTTATCCTTAGTGACGATAATTGTTAGCCAAGTCCAAAGCTAACTTCATTCTTGCTCATATAGTAACAATTAATATTAGTAGATATAGTGTTTTCACTCCGTAATTCCACGTTTGCGAATAGCCTCCTCTTAAGTACTTTACTGCTTTTACTTCCATTAAAATACCTTAAAAAATATAAACTTCGCAACGATCGCGGATGTCAAAGGTGTATAAGAGGTAATGGGCTTGGTTAAGGCAAAGGTAAGTGTTTTTACAGCCTAAACGGTATAGGAGAATATATTCGGTTAGTTATTAAGCTGTATTAGAAGCGATATTTTCATGCACTTGATATTCTTAGGGGCATTATCACTATTAATTTCATTACTGCCTTAAAAATTTACGATTGAATTGAAGTAATTCTGTTCGGAAATATTGGGGAAGTAAATGTAATATATTACCTTTTTGTTCTTACGATTGGCGGGTGAGTAACGAATAAAATAATAATTAAATTCGCTATAAATATAATATTTCTTGCCACGATTTTCACTACAATTCATGCGGTTAACAAATCCTCTTAAATTTCATTCCTATCAATACTAAAGTAGTTATTACCTCCAGTCTAAGGTCATTGAGCTAGATCTTAAACGCTAGAGGTATCTATATCCATACTTGCGGTTGATTCAATTAACCACTACAAGGTCTCCTTTATTTACGTCAGGAAAATTGCCAACTAAAGGGTATATACCGAAGGAATATAATATACGAACTTTCACAATTGCAAGTAAGGAACGCAAAAGGCTAAAAATTCCTTTTCAAGTAGTATATAAGCGTTGTAAAGAGTATATAAACTCATTAACGCCCGTGACAGCAACCCGTACCTGCTTGCAAAGTGTAGCTTCGCCAATATAGGCTTTCTCTATTAACTCCTAGCACAACATTAACTCGTCAAGTATACAATTTAATAAATATATTCGTATTTCCTCCTCTTTATTCTTTGCTTTCATTGTAATCCACCTCATAACAACCTAGTTCGCATTGTATTAGGAAAAGTAAACGTCGTACTTAAATTGGCTTATTATATCATCATAAACTTTGAGAAAATTAGTTATTTGGGTTAGAAAGTGAAGGTAATAGTTCCTAGCGTACCCTATAAGGATTTCAGGTGATAATAAATAAAACCCAAAAGGAGAAGCCTCTTTTCACTTACAAATATTCAAAACGAGCATTATATTCGTATTGAAAAGGTTATAAGTCTTTCCGTTATATTTCTTTATATCGTTACAAATCCTCGCAAATTCTATAAGAATCTTATAATTAATATTAACAATTTTAATTGGTCCTAAGGGAAAGTCGCAATCATCATTCTAATCTTTATTTGTATTTCCTAACAATTCAAGGTTTCAATACTTCGAAATACGGTATTAAGGAAAATTGTCAGTTGTCTGGTCTAAAGGGTAAATTCCTATGATAATAACTATTGTAGGCTTACGCAAATAGGTAAAACTGCCATTAAAAGGCTTTTAAAGGGCTTATATATTTTAATTCAAGGGCTCGGTGGAGATAGACTCTTGAGGGTTTTGAAGGAGTTCACGATTTTACTTAATTAACTGATAGAAAACACCCACGTCAATTCTTCTGACCGAGTTAACGGCTACCGTTTTCTGTGGACTACCACCGTCAAAATCGTACTTTGTGTTATTACGTTAAGGTGTTGTGTTGCTGAACAGGTTAGCAGATTCCTTATCCTTAACGTGTATAAAGACTTAACTCAGATAAGTGTAAAAGAAAGGTTCCCTGAAACGTATATAAAGGTGTTAAGGGTTCTTAACACCCTTTCCTTAAGAGCATAGGTCTTAATGGTATTCCTTAAGTGGTAATAGTTTAAAAAGAGTTTCCGACAGCTTTTTGAAGCCCTTTTCTGGCATGTTAATCCCTTGTCGTTTAAGTTCTGCCTTTAATTTGAACTTAATATCAATTCAAATCATTTTCAATGTATCAATAATCCAATCGTCTAAAAACTTACGATATTCATGAAAGGCGCAGTTATCGCGGTTAAGTTTTTTACCGCCGTTTTAATTAACAATAAAGTATCTGACGAAGTCAATTAGATACCTTTCGGTTAAGGTTTTTTCGACATTTAGCCTCTGAAAATTTTAATTGTATTGCTTTAAAAAGACGTATCCGAGGGCGTCAATCCCTTTCTATAGCTTTTAGGTAGATGTCATCTTGAGGATCTAACTTGTATAAAGCTTAGTGGGCGAAGTATTTGGTGACTTGAGGCGTAGAAATTTGGCGATTTAACGTAAAATGTCGTAGAAACTTGATGTTTTAACGTAGGGTTGCGCGACGTATTGTTCTTAAAGAGACTTAACGATTCTTAGTTTTTTCGCATATGTCAACAAACTTAACTATTAAATTAGCATAGGGCAAGTAAAAATAATACAATGAAGGTAAAAGTTTAATGTAAAGATCAAAGTTAAAAGTCGTTTATTATTGTTAATAGAAGTCGAATATTAAAAGTCATAGTCTGTGGGACTTAGTTGTTTTTATAGTAATAACACTTATAATATTATTAACTTGACTGTTTACCAACCATTCGTTTTAAGGCTTTTAACAGGAAATCCTAACGTCTTTAAAAATATCGTCATGATTTCATAGTATTTTAAATAGATATACTATCGTTATTTTTAAACTTTTGTAGAGACTGGCGAAGCCTAAAGTTCTTTTATACTTACTGCCATAAGAACTGTGAAAAAAGTAAAGACCCTTTGAAAAAATCTTTCCACTACCCTAGCCGCCGTTATTCACAAAAAGTGTAACCGGAAAGAAGCATCTTCTTTTACTTAGCTTATCTATGTTTAACTTAGTAAGCACTGATTAGTTTTGGTAGGACTTTGGACGTTGCAATATTGTCGATTCGATTAGTCGAAGTAACAGTAGTGTAATGATCACACTAAATACCCGTGAGTAAATAGAAGGTGTTAGGGGGTTTATGTTAGCAGTAAGGTAGCAGAGGTAACAAAGGTGCAATATCAAGAAGATCTTTGTTCGTGCTGTAGAATGATCACACGCCATTAGGCTATTCAGGTGTATAGACTGAATACTTAGATTGACAACTGAAGAGCTATGAAGGAAATACTATTTGTGTGGTGATGACCGTGTCCTTATATATCTGTGCCTTCATACCGTCTTCAGTACTGGACCACTGAAGTCGATGTCGCTTCCTTCGGTCCCAATGTTGTTGACTGGACCGCGAGCGGTCCTGTCGGTTCAAACCCTAACCCTGGGTGCTTACATACGAGAGATCCCTGGCTTGATATGTTGGATATTAGGCTTTTGATAGCGCAGCGAACCGCTGGCCTATTCCATGACCTGCAGTTAGTCCTTGGGTTATAACAAGTAGTATTGCGTAGTTAAGTGATGGATTTAATGTTCTAGGTTTCGCTGCCCGCTAGCCGGTTTGCACAGTAATTTGTATCGCAAATTGCTTGGCTTGTACCCTAGTCTAACGTGAGCACATACTGTACTCGACTTACAGCCAATACAGTAGGCCCACACAAAACAATAGACTCAACTTGCAGTTAGTATAGTGAACTTTACTGTAAGTAAAGTTGATCTACTGCACTGTAATTACTACTATTACAGCAAAGACACCTAATTAGTTGTTAGAAATGATTGAATTTATTAAACCTTTGTTAAGTATAAAAGGTTGACACGAAACTTTTGTGCCTACGAAAAATATGATATAATAGCCAGCTTTAATATAACATAGAAATATGGAAAATACTTAACATCGTTACCAAATAATTAAGGACTTTGCTTTTTTTTTTTGTACCGCTTCAAAAATTCTGCTTGAATACCTTTCTAATCTAAGAATAACCAATATAAATCGTCTAATGATTAATGTAATAGAATTTCTCGATGTTTATGAGAAATAGTGAATTAATGAGTTTCTATAGATCGAGGGTAAGGATTACCCAACGGATGCTTTAACGAAGTTTATACTGAACGACGCTTTAATAAGGGTTTTGAATGAAAATATACCAACTATATTGATCGAGGGTTTTATAGACAGGCTACTTGTTAATGTATTACGTGACGGTGGAGTGGAAGGAGAATAGGGGTACCCTAGTCAATTAGAAGACCGTTAGGGAACCAAGGTTGCGGTTTAAAAGGATTTAATTAACTAATACGGTTAAGTTTCTTCTGCAATTGTTTGTATGTTGAAGAATTAGACTACAAAATTGGTATAGAACTTGGTGGTGGGAATGTAAGTAGTAAGGTATAATCGTATTATATAAACGGTAGTGGAGTTGGTATGTAAAAAGACTTTCGTGGCTGTTTTTTTTTTTTTTTTTTTTTTTTYTATATATCAGAGGGTCTGATACCGGCGCTAATACCACGAAACAAATATCCGTTGTTATTGATATTATATTCAAGTAAAGTGTATTTAAGTTAATTATAATACAGCCAAGTTATTTAAACTTACCATAAGTTAATTGACCATAGAGTGCCGAGTTTAGACGAGGGTACGGGCCAAGCAATCGACTATACAAATTAATATACATACTAGCTAGTAGTCTTCTATACTTAAATGAATAAATTTAGCACTTGACCACGTAATACTATTGTTACTTCGACCGATTAGAATCGACAATGTTGCCAGATCTAATGTCTTATCAACATAAAGTTAATTTAATAGGTGTTGATAGTTACTTTTTCAAATTTCACAATTGAAAATGAAGAATATTCATTTCATGAATTCACTAGAAAGTTTCATTTCTTTCCAATTATTTACTTTCAAAAATAAGTTATAGTTTAACATTTGATAATTACAAATATACGTATTTTTCAAGTGACATTTACAATAATTCAAACGAGTTTGCCTAACAAAAATCTCTATAAAATCGTCGCATTAACCATGATGTTTAATGGAATAGAAAGTGATGACTTCCATACAAATAAGGGACATATCAGGAATTTTACAAAACTTACTTCAGTTGTATAATTTAGCTCAATTACTACTTCATAGCATAAAATAAATTGACTTGAAATACAATTACATTTAACGAATCAATCAATGAATTATAAAACGTAAATTAAATTTATTTTCCTCTAATAAAAAAATCATAAAAACATTTAAATATATTATAATTCTTCAATTTTTATTAGTTCTAGGGGAAAAGACTACAATCCTTCTAATATTAGTAATTACAGATTAACAGGTCAAATTTTCCTACAGTATAAGTTACTATACTAACTACAAATAAAGTGTATTTTTTTGTGTATACCTCCTGTATTATTTGCAAGTTCAGTATAGTATGCGTCCACTTCATACAAGGATACTTCCAAGCAATTGTTTATATAAATTACTATGCAAACTAGATAGCAGTCTGCCAAACCAAGAATAATACATCTACCACTTAACCACATGATACTAGTATTATTTCTACCAATTTAATCGGCAACTTTGTAACGTCTTAAGCCCTGTGAATACAGATTATTATTTATTATATTAAGCACAGATAAGCTAAGTAAAAAAAGAAGTTACTTTCTGGTTTCGCTTAATGAAAACTAAGGTCAAGGAAAGATTTTCGCGAAAGGCCTTTACGAATTACGTCTGTTTTTCACGGTAATAATTAGAGAATACTTCAAGTTTCGTCAGTTTTCACGGTAACTTAGAGGTAATGACGGTATAATTATTGAAAACACTAAGGATTTTTTACTAAATCTTTTCAAAAAGCGTTAAGATTGATCGCTCGAAGTTTTAAATTAATAAGAAGGTGAACGGCTAAGTTAGAACAATTACGGGTATTGCTATTGAAAAAAGAACTAAGTTCTTCGCTAAATAACCATATTAAATAACCTTCGCCTTTACCTATTATACCAAACCTTTGCTACTATTTTACTCTTTTTCCATTTTCCTTACGCCAGTTTAATCGTTAAGATTGCTCCTTCAAGCGAAAACACCAAAAACAACCAAATCGTGTTAAAAAAACCACGTTGCGCGATTAAACGCCAAGTTACCAATTCTCCACGCGACTTTATGCAAAAATAACATGTTCCTACGCTATTAAATATTCAAATTCACTTTACATTACGTTACCAATTCCTACAAAGGTTAGAACCTTAGGTTAGTATAGAGTTAAACATATATGAAAGTAGTTAGAGCCTCCGGACTCTTTTTTTTAGTTATTACGATAGAAAATGGTGGATCAAGAATTTCAACGGGACCTAAACTAAGGTGAATTTAACCAATTACACTGGTTAATATATTGTTGACGCGGATATCGGCGAGGATTAAGGTCATGACGCCCGTGATTTTCAAGACTTTCGTAAGTTTTTTAATTACTAAATATTTGATATGTGAAAGATAATCTAGCTTATGGTTAATGCTAAGTTGAAGATGACGGCTTTTTGTCTTCGAATTTATATCACACAAAAAAACTTATTGGAATTAGCTGAGACATTTTTTAAATTGTTTCAACGAGATAACCCTCCCTAAGATCCTAATATTACAGATTTCCAGGTGAAATTAAATGGTATCAATAACCTTTAACGTCCTTATAAGCGTTTTTAAGGACCCAATATCCAGTTAATTGAAGTTTTGTATGCGTTGACGATAAGGAACCCATTCCTTTGATCGGAAGCCTAACATCTTTACATAACAGTGCGTAGTACGCCTTGAACAGAAGCAAAGCGCGCAAAACAACAGCCGCCAACACGATAAAAGGTATTAACGTCGTTGTTATCAAACGGTTAATTAAAAAAAATCGTTAAGCCCCTTTAAACCCTTTTTACGGTTAGGTCACCAATACCTTTTAACCATTCACTCCAAATCGTTAAGTTCCTCAAAACAATTTCCACGGTAAATATATCTATACGCGGAATCCTTTTTCTGGTATTTTTCAGGACTTTACTCCCCGGTTCATACGAAATGAAATTAACATAAAATCTGTTATTTTGAAGTTTTAGAGCTTAGTTCAATAAGAAATACTAATAAAGACTGGGACGACCATCGCGACCTTTTTTCAAAACCTGTGAAAAAAGTTAATATTAAATATAAGCTTTTCAAAGATTTCGTCAAATTTTGGCATGACGTAGGAAATTATAACAGGAAGCCTTAAAACCTTATTAACATAAAGATAATACCTTTTTTCAACATTTGTAAATTGACGGAGGTCTCTTTTTCTGATTTTTACTTATTACTTCCGGGAATCCTTACAGAGTACATTAAGTACTATTATATTACCTTTCTAATACAAGTAATAACCTTTCGCAATATTTATAATAGTATAAAAAGTTATTTCAAGTATTATACTCACCTTACGTAATATTATACCGATTGTGCTATTATGATATGGACCCCAATAATAGCAAAGAAAAAAGAGGAGGAAATACCGATAGATATATTGAATTAAATACTTGACAAGCTTATGTTGTGTTAGTAAGTAATGGGGAAGGCATATGTTGGCGAAGTTACGCTCTGCGAGCAGGTGCATGTAGTAGTTACGGGCGTTAATAAGCTCAAATACACTCTACAACATGCAGTTGTCACCTGTAAAGGCTTTTTTTAGCCATTCATGATTTTTATTTGTAACCATGATAATATGTACGATAAACTTGTTGAGTATATACTCCTTAGCTGATAACTTTCGCGATGGAGATGTAGAAAACCGCGTGATTGTATATTACGTCGATTGAAAATATGGTTATAGGCTTCTTTAGTGTTTAAAATTTAATTTAATAACTTTGGATTGCAAGTTATAGTTATATTAGCTCGAAAGAAGGCAAGATTTGAGCAGACTTCTTAAATATAAGAATTATAGTCATAATAGTGGCAAAAGATGTTGGATTTATGGTAAATCAATATATTAGTTAACTTGTTACCCTTCTGTCGAATGTAAGAATAAATAGGTGATTTATCATATTTAGTACCTCACTACTTCCTGGTAAAATTAATTTAATTTCATTGTAGACTTCAAGGATAAAAAAACTCTTAACGGCGACAATTATTTGAAGTAAATTGAATGGTATAAAGAACTTCTTTTACTTCGGTTCAATCACTAGTCGATTACGCCTTCCAGGTAAAAACCTTTCAATATACACTAATTAAGCCTTAAACAAATTATATATCTTTAATATTTGCGATCCTTATACGGATGATATATTTTAAAATATCATTTCAAACATAAGGGCAATAAGGTACTTAACAGGAATCTATTCGTAATAAGTGGTATTACGGAGGGAAAGCACTAATATTACTAATATTAATCGTTAAGATATTGGTAAAGCCAAGGTTAACTTTATACCAAATGAGCAATTATCATTACTAGGGATAACGGTCATTTAAACTATTATTAGGACGATTACATTTCATATCCTCAAGTCTCCTATTCCTTTCGTCTTTTACCAAGTAGATATAAAGACCCTATTAGTTAACGTTGACATTAACGCCGATTGGCTAGTAAAAAACGGCCAGAGGTTTCACATTACCTTCAAATAAAGGTATTTGTTGGTAGGCCTTTTGACGTTGCAACTTTATCGATTTGAATCGTGATCGAAGTAATAGTAGTATTGCAGTAGTCAGATAGTAGATGTACTGTTCTAGGTTTGGCAGACCGCTAGCCAGTATGCACTTAAAATTGTATGACCAATTGCTTGGCTCGTGCCCTAGAGTGAAGTGTAGCGTACTACACTCGACTTACACCCAATGCGGTAAGTCCGCACAAAGCAATACACTTGCAGTACGGTCAACTTTACTTACAGTAAATTTAACCTACTGCACTTCATGCAATACTATTCCAACAATATTCATTATTCTATCCTTAAGGCTTAAATGTAACTGTTAGTACGCGTGTGGAGCATAAATGTAACATTGAAACAGGGTAGTATTCTGATGATGGAAGAGGCAGAAACTACTAGAAGCAAATCCCAGCTGAGTTGAGCGTAATAGCCACGTTATAGGCATACTCCCTCTCTGTATCATACATGTACCCCCCAAGTAATCACGTATATGCTCCTTCCCTGTATTATGTATATACCCCTCAAGTAATGCAAAAGAAGTCTCTGGGACCAAAAAGAAATACAATGTCCTCATTGCGTAACATATATAATAGAATACGGAACGAGAGCTGCGAGATGTGAGGCGTGAGGTGCGAGACGTGAGAATCGAGACGCGAGACATGAGATGCGAGACGTAAGACGCCAGACGCGAGAAGTGAGAAGTGAGACGCGAGACGTAAGATGCGAGAATCACTTACGGAGACTCTTCTCGTATGCCTCGATTAATTCCCTATAAGGTTTCAATTCTTCAATAGCTTTCTATTCGTCGTTTTTTAAGGTATAGCTAATTTAAAGAACTAAATATTAAATTTAGTTTCCTTTACGACGATGATGATTTGAACGCTTATCTATATTTTTTCTCGATTTTCGATTTATTTTCGTTTGGAGCTGACTTATATCCTACTCATCTAGGTAATAAAGGCTTGCAAACGAAACGATCATTTTCGGATTTATCGTATAAAGTAAGGTATTAAACCTTAATTATGTGGAAAATGTATATATTGACATGAAAATTTAGTATATATGTAAGGTTTCCCGTGCGGTTTACTATAGTAAACGGGCCTAGGCGTAAATGTGACAGTTTCCCTCATCGATAAAAAGGTTTATAGGCGTTTTTGGTATGTAGTAATACTCGGTCTCCTACCTTGTATTTTATTTAGCGATAATATTTATTATACCGATGTTTTTCTTCGTAACTAACAACTTTTATTGTGAATTAAGCGTCTAACCTAAGATATTTTCGTATAAATCAATGTTTTGCTTGTTATTGAGGTAAGAAAGAACTGAGGTGATATACTGGAATTTGTAATTCAAAGCCTAATAATTCTTCCTCAAGGCTGGTATGAATTACACGGAATATATGCTGTTAATATCTTATTATATTAAAGGAATATTATTAATATATAAATGTTTTGAAAATTTAGCAATATAATATCGTTATATAAGTTCAACGATTTGGTTTTTCCTTTTAGTATTGTTATTAGCTTCAAGATAATAGGCTGTTATTATATAATATTAAGTACTTAATACTGTCTACAAGGCTTGCCAAAGGGTAACAACAAATTTCGCATTTTGGTTAAAACTAATTTGTCCCAGGTAAATTTAATTTAATGATTATAAATGGCGATATAGAATTGTCGTTTAATAATCTATTGTATAAATAGTTTATTTTAGTAATGAAAGGTTCGTGTTTAAGTCTTAAAGGTAACTGGTATAATAACACCGAATGTTTTATAACCTCATGATACCAAAGGGGTATTCATTAATAATATTTATATTAATATTGTAACGAAATCCATATAGATAGTGTATATACGTTTTTTTGGGGCTTTTTGATGGGCTAAAGGCGCCTAATAGGTTTCTTGTTTTCGTGACGCATTCAGATGTAACAAACATAATACCAATAATATTCTTTTACCGATTTTTGTTTATACCTAAAACGTAATCTATTTTGAAAAACTATTATTATAAGTATTATGATGAAAATTTTCAACGAGTTTAATAGGAATAACGAGTCTTCTCTAGATATTTACATTTCCATTATAAAAGAGACAGTCTACTAAACCGAAAGAATAACTATCTTTTAAACTAATAATAATCACCCTATTTTTCAATTTTTTCATTACGAATAAAATTTCCGATAATCGGTCGTCAAATTGCCTTTTCTTTATGTATGAAGCAAAAGCTAAGGCTTACATCTTTAAATAAAATGAAATTCACGACGTATGACGTAAGATTAATCTTATTGGACACTACAGGAAATTTATTCGAAATTTAATCGAATATAAATACCCCTTTTAACGATTATCGCTAAGGTTTCTATTCACGTGAATTTAAATGAAGAGTAATCGTAAGATTTATATTGTAGTAAAAATAGATGACAGGATAGGAAGAAGTATTTCACAGATTGCATGCCACGGATGGAAGTTTATAAACCTTTCATTCAGGCAGTAGCCCTTGTGTCATACGCTCTAGAATACCCTTTACAGGCCGCGCCACGTATAATGCACTTTACACCTTGTAAGATTACAGCCTACAACGTGACATGTTATCGTGTATTTTATAGGAATCTACCTTACAGTATAGTGTACTGTCACTTGACTTATATATACCAACTGTAGGGGTATATAATAATATAGACATATGCAATCGTTTCCTTACTTTTCGTATGTTCCGCACCCATAGCCTAATAGCGATAGTATAATTGTAACAAGTCCATATATGTAGTGCTGTAGTAATAGTATAATTACGGTACAAATTATGAACATTTAATTTAATAGCTTTTGTAATAATGGTATGGTTATGGTATCAAATGTAAAGGTTAGAATTAATAGCTTTTGTAATAATAATGAAGTTACGATATTAATTACAGAGGTTTGAATTAGTAATTTTTGACCGCGGTGATAATTATAATAAGTCCTTGGTTAGTATAATGAGCTGGTAGCAATATGATTATTGATGACGTCTTATATTGTTTCTGATAAGTGTCTGATTACATAAACATTGTAGAGGTAATTACATAGGGGTGATTACCTCGTTACGTGTTTTAGATTGGTATAAAAAGATGTACCGTTATCAACTGAGAAAACCTTTTTTCTCATTTAAAGGCGCGTACTTGAAGTTAATATAAATCCCTATTTTAAATTAACTTAACTTTCATTTTCGTTAACCAATGTAAACCGTTTCAATAGGTAGGTTATCTTACTAATACCCACATATTTATATTGCCTTTAAATAAATGCCGCGTAAAAACAGATTTACAAGACAGCGTTTGGCGTGGGGGCACCGCCGTACCACTGCTGCTGCCGTCGCCGCCGTCGTCGCTAACACCACTACCACCACCAACAGCCTACCTTTGTCGGACCCAATTTCGTCTATAGCCGCTTCCCCTCCAGCCTCGCTATGCGCCGACGCTGTCACCTCCTCCTTGGCCTCGCCATCCTCCGCTGCCACCGCATCTCCCCCAGCCTCACAATCCCTCACTTCCGCCACTACCCCCCCCTTTTCTTCTTTCCTCCTCCTCCTTCTCCTTTAACTTTCAAGGGGAGAAACAGGAGGATTTTAGAGTAATAAACCTTATTTTCTCCCTGTGGGTTAAAACACCCTTACCTGAAAGTATCCTCTCAAGTCGTAAACGTAACTTAGCGAAATTTCGCCGCGATTCGTATTCCCTAAATTCACCCTTTCGTATACATTTAATATTCTCTTAAATAAAGAGTACGAGGTGGATCTACTTAGCCGTCTCGATTCTGGTATCGTTAGGGTACTTTTCGAGTATTTTTTAACGCGTAAAACGTTAAAACTGTGTATCTGGGTCCGTCATTCCAGGCTATCAATAGACACTCCCTATATGCCATTAATCGCGACCTCAACCGCGGGCAAATCCGTTAACGATTATTACGAAAACGGGGGTCGTTCTACCTGTTACTACCGTTACAAACGGATTGATAATAGATACGACCTCATTTCGTTAGTCTTAAGGTTATAGGCCGAGGCTGTATTACGCGTCCGCCGTATTTATTATAAGTTTCGAACAACCTTTAAAAATCTCCTTTTTTAAAAGTAGTATTCGAGGCTTTCTTAAAAATGACTATGTTGGTAAAGAATTGAAATAAACCGATATTAATTAGTAATAGGTGTTAACCGAAGGACCAAAAAGTCGGCGGCCGTTATTACCGCTTGTAAACGGGGCTTTAGTATATACTATATAGGCTAGTTCAACAATGTTATTTCGCGTTACTGTAAAAAGGTTAAAAACCCCTCGAGCCTTCACCTAAAGACATACAGCTCAAGGCGCAGGGCTATATCCTCGTTAACGCCGATATCATCAATGGTAGTAATAAAGGTAACGCTAATATAAAGGGGAAGGGTAATGGGGAAGACGGTAGGAACGCGACGACGACGCCTTTTCCCTCTTTTTTTTAACAGTAAATAGCTGCCCCGTACGACCGCACCGGCACACCCGACCATAATTTAATACGCTATATAATAACTTTTTTTGAAAGAATAATACTAAAACAAGAATGAATGTAATTTAAAGTACATGAAATTTGAACTAACAAAATATCAACAGCGGTGCGATATTGTAAATTTCAATGAATAGAGGCAAAAAGTGAAATACCCAATAACCCTAAAGATATTTAAATAAACAGTGGTGGTATTTCGGAAGCGGTATAAAGTTGTAAATTCGAATACAGAGGGGTAAATAGTAAAAAAATATAATAAGGTCGAAGGACGTATAACAAAGTGACATAGTATATTAGAAGCGGTGTAGAATTGTGACCTTAAATAAGATAAATTCGTAAGGCTGGTGTAAATGGAAGGTGTTCACCGTGGTATCAATCTGAAAACGAAGTGGATAGTAGATTCGGACCATGTAAAAGCTTAAAATAAAAATACAAACGTAAGTTATTAAATACCAACCTATTAGGATCGTAAAAAATTTCCAATAATGCCAACAAATAACGTGCTTATCTATATAAGCGATTGCAATGCTCTGTTCGGTATAGCCTTAGTTATTACATCCGCCGGATTAAAGTTTCTATCGATCCACCGCGTTCCTTTTTTTGATTTCCCGGCGTTTATATAATTTGCGTAGGGTTATAATATCGATTATAAAACGTTTTTGGTTCTTAATATCTAATTTGACCAGATATAAATAAAATGAGAAAAAAATCAGTTTATATAGAAAAAAGAATAGAACGTAAACCAAAGTTTAAAATAATTATCCAAACCATTATTATTATATTAATCGTCGAATCGAAACCCTTAATTATACTACAGATTTTCATAGTTCAAATGCTTTCCGTGACTCGCTTACACTTGGTAATATTTGAATATATATTGTTTTTAAAAAGCGTAAAGCCGTTTCAAGCCGGCGTTTTGTTACCGAAGACTAAAATAATACCTCTTTATAAATTATAATCGTATTACTCCTTTTTAACGTTTTTGTTCTTCCAAGGTCGTTCGAGCCGGCGGCGTTTTATCGGCTTGTCGATAACGAGTAAAAGAGTTTCGTATTGGCTCGGTTGTTTGGTTTAAGGGGCTTAAGGGTTTTCATTTTCAGTACCCCTGATTTAGGGTTTGACCTAATTGGTTCGAAAAAATATAAAACCGTTATCAGTTTTAACAAGTGTTTCAAAGTTTACCATACTTAATATTTTGTATTGGTCTTTTTATTTACCTATCCACCACTACACGAGGACTTCACTTTGTAACAATAAAGTAAGCACGTCGATTGTTAAAAGGAAGTTTTTGGTATTAAGAGTATTATTGACCTGTCAGCTTGCCGATTCTCTTCGCAGTTTCCTTAAAGCTTTTCTGTAGGCAGTAACACATTTTGAAATACTTGCCGATAGCGGAGATTCACTCGTTAAACGTAGGTATTCTCCAAAGACTAGGAGCCTTGACACTAAGCCGATAGGGTTCGCAATGTCGTTAAGCCCTTTTACTGCAATTTATAAGCGTGCCTCCGGATCTGTAAAGCTTTTAATTTCTAACGTAAGGATATTATCCGTTCGGCTATAAAGGGCGTATGACCTTTTAATCTTCCCAATGCTTTAGTAGGTTTTTACAGGTACCTGTTTATATCAAATACCTATTATCTTAGTATCTTCCTGAAATTCCACCGCGGCAAACTTTGTACTGGTATCGTAAACGAAAACGTTGTGTGGACTCAGGTACGTGTTAATCCACATTTTCTTAACGTTTCCAATATATCTTTTGCTGAAAGGGACGGTAAAAAATTGGTCCTGTTAAAGGAAGTTACGGAATTAACAACATAAAAATTAGATTTATTGTTTAAAAAAAATACATGAATAAAAATATCGTAAATAAAATCTGTATCGTCCCTTGTTTTCAACTTGAACTTCCGGAGGGCATGGGTATACGTTTGATAATGAGTGCAAAACCTTTTGATATATTTTAGGAAAGAATATTCCATATCGTTATATCTTATAGACTTTAGGGCTAGATATAGCTTATTAACAACTAAATGGTTAAAAAGTCGGTATAGTTAACGTATTTACGGTTTTTTAGGGTGTAATATCAATATTTTTGGGTCTTAAAACCAAAACCAAAGGTAAACCCACTTAAAGGCAAGTAAAAACCTTTGGCTGTTTTGAATCAGTTCGTCTATGTTAACGTCGATATTAACGCTAATAGTTTTGATATTATTTAAACAAAACAGAAAGGAGGTAAGGTATCTAAGGATGTGAAACGTAATTACTTCCATAAAAGTTTAAAATACCGTTTTCATTAATAATGATGGTTGTTTGCCTAGATTAAAGCCAACTTTAGCTTTATTTAAATCGTAAAGATATATTTTAGTAGCTATAGTGTTTTCTCTCTTTAGTGCTATATATTAGAAATAGCTTTTTGTTAAGTATCTTATTTTTCCTATATTTGGCATCATACCTTAAAACGTATATTCCACGTAACGATCGCGAAGGTTCAAGGTGTATAAGGGTTTTTACCATCTAAACGGTATAGGAAAACGTGATCGGCTAATTACGAAGCTATATTAGGAATATTATCTTCTTGTTAATTGATTTGTTTAGGGGTGTTAATGATGTTAATTAGCTTATTACCTTTAAAGTCCGCGGTATGATTTAAATAGTCTTATTTAAAATAAATGGGGTATTAAACGAGATAAATTTCTTTTTTGTTATTATATTTAGAAGGTGGGTATCGAGTTGACCAATAGCTGGACTTGCAACAAATTCAACATTTTTTGTCACTATTACGACGATAGTATTAGCGGTTAACAGGTACGCCACAATCTTGGCCTTATTAGTACCAACGTATTTATTACCTTTATTTTAGGGCCGAGGTTGATTAACCAAACCTTAAACGTTGTAAGCGTTTATATTTGCGGTCGACATAATTAACTACCGTAAGATCTTCTTTATCCACATTAATAAAGTTGCCAACTTAGTAGTATATACTAAATGAGCTTGGTATTCGCGTCATTAAGGTGGTAAACGAGGAACGTAATTAGCTAAAAAAAGCCTTTACAAGTGGTATTTGTGCGTTATAAAACGTATTCGAACTCGCTAACACCCGTAATTACTACCCATACCTGCTCTCGAAGAATGAATTCGTTAACGTGAGCTTTCAATATTACTTTTTGACATAGTATTAACTTGCTAAACATCTTGTTAAAGGCGTTTATTAGTGTTTTCTCCTTTTCCTTCTTCTTCATTGTTATAATTTACCGTTTTATAGCCTAGTTTGTATGTTATTGCGCGAATTGTACGTCATATTCGAAGTGGCCCTTTATGTCATCGTAGATTTCTCGAAACGAGATTGTTTAGGTTAGGAAGGTCAGGTAATAGTACTTAGTGTACCTTGTAAGGATTTCGGGAAAATGTAAGTGAAAACCAAAAGAAGAACCCTCTATTCACCTAAAAATGTTTAAAATGGGTATTATCTTGGTGTTAAGGAAGTTATAAGGTCTTTTGTGATACTTTTTAATATTATTCCAAACTTTAGTGAAGTCCGTTATAAATTTGTAATTAATATTAATCATTTTAACAGGTTTGGGAGGAAGGTCGTGATAATCTTCCCAGCTCTCAATAGTGTTTCTTGGCAATTTAATCCGTGGGCTTCAAGGTACGGTGGCGAGGGTAATTGCCAGTCGCTTGGCCCGAGGGTTAAAGTCCTAAGGTAGGACCTGTAATAGGCTCCCACGCGTAGACGAACGTAAATAGGGAAATGTTTTAGGGGGTTTAGCGACTAAATTACTAATGGGCGATGAGAATTTCAAGGTTTTAGAAAGCTTACCGATTTTACTTAATTAACTGGTATAAAACGTCAATGTTAATACCTTTGGCCGCGTTGGTAGCTCTTATTTTACGCGCTTTACTATTGGTAAAGGCGTACTCCGCGCTATTATGTGGTGATAACGGGCTACTTAGCAGGTTAATATGTTCATCACCTACGCGTAAAGAGACTTAACTTAGCTTAATATAAAGA
Organism: Anisogramma anomala; assembly: GCA_038502455.1. Classification (NCBI taxonomy): domain Eukaryota; kingdom Fungi; phylum Ascomycota; class Sordariomycetes; order Diaporthales; family Gnomoniaceae; genus Anisogramma; species Anisogramma anomala. Next base: position 17,098,462 of record JASMMZ010000004.1, on the reverse strand, counting down.
GGAGGTTCTTTGGATCACGTGTAAGGGCGCTAAGGTTTCTTAATACCTTTTCCTTTAGACTGTCAGTTTTAAGGGTATATTTTATGTTTAGCCAGGTTAAATAAGGTCTTTACTAACCTAATAGAACTTTTTATTGGTATGTAGATCTATTGGCGTTTAAGCTCTTCCTTTAACTGAAACTTGAAGGCTTTCTGTATCTAGTTTTATATAACAATAATTCAGTCGTCGAACAATTCACGATACTTGCGAAAGACACGGTTACCGCAGTTACGTTTTTCGCCACAGTTTCAGTTGACAATATAATAACCGACAAAGTTAATAAGGTGTTTTTCGGTTTTGTCTTCGTTAACATTTCCCCCTCAAAGGTTATTATTATAGTGTTTCGTAAAAATAGGTCCGAGTCCTTTAAGTGTTTTTTTCCTTTCGAGGATGATAATAGCTTTAAATTTGGCGTTAGCGTTAGAAATTTTGAGTTTTTGGCTTATAAAGAATATGTAGGGAGTGTAGAGCGTGTGGAGTGAAATAATGGGTAATTTTTAGCATAGGTACTTGGTGTTTTTAGCGTAAAGTTGTATAGGAACTTGGTGACTTGGCATAAGGTTGCACGGCGTAGCTTTTTCAGCGTGGCTTTTTCGGCGCGACCTGGTGATTTCGTTTAGAGTAGCGAATTTGAAAATTAAAATGGTGTGGGGAGTAAAAAGGGTGAAGTAGGATAAAGTCCCGGTGTAAAGGGTAAGATCGAAGGTCTTTTTTAGTAGAGGTGGTCGAAGATTGTTGTTTTGGCGTAGGGACTTGGTTATTTTCACAATAGCAACACCTGTAGTAGTAATGACTTAGCCATTTGCCAACTTACCGAATCTTAAGACATTTGATTGTTAATATTAAAGTCTTCAAGAAGGATTAATAAAGCTTTTTTGGTGTTTTTCAATGGCAATACCATTGTTTATGTCTAGATTGCCGTTAGTGACTAACGTAACCCAAAAAGTCTTTTCTGTTTTCCTGCCGTTGGGGACTGACGCAGCACTAATAGAAGCTTTTCGCAAGAATCTTTCCTCTACCTTAGCTGCCGTTATTGACGTAGAGTGTAACCGGAAATTATATTCTTCTTTTACTTAGCTTATCTGTGCTTAACCTAATAGGTAGGCAAGCACTGATTAGTGTTGGTAGGCCTTGGACGTTGCAACTTTATTGATTCGATTGGTTTTCGAAGTAACATTAGTATTGTATTGGACAAGCGATAGATGTATTGTTTTAGGTTTGGCAGACCGATAGCTGGTCTGAACTGTAATTTGTATGATCAATTGCTTGGCCCGTGCCCTAGAGCAAAGTGCAGCATACTACACTCGAGTTACACCCAATGCGGTCAGTCCGCACAAAGCAATACACTTGAAGTACGGTTAACTTTACTGTAAGTAAATTTGACCTTTTGCACTGAATTTAATACTATTCTAACAGTTTTCAAATCTTTGTATAAATGTTGGTGATTTTTTAAAATCTATTAGTGTTAATTTATAATATTTAAATCGTTAACAATTTACAATAGTGAACCGATTGCAGTATTTTAAATACATAGGAAAATTGAAAAAGATGTTATATCAACGTCCTAAATATAGAAAAGTTTCGATAACAAATTGATAACTTTCTTTCAAAACTATAGTAGGCAACTGTTGGGAATAACTTATTTTTTAAAGAGTTAATGGTTAATTACTTCGAGACCTTTTTTAATATTATCTAGTTTTCTTAAAATAACGGAAGTTAGTATGGAAAATATTTCAATATCGTCTGCGAATTCTGTACGGATTCAATAGAATAAATCGTTCAATTATTAGTTAAAAATTGTTTTAATTAGTAATCGAATTAGGTAGAGATAACGTTGTATCATCGAGTTTTACCTCCCTTTAATTAAGTGTATCTTTATTATTCAATCAAGAAGAAACCTAATGAGCCTTAAATTATACCAAATATTAGCAAAATAATACCGTGGGCCCTAATAGCTTGCTGTCAACGTTATTAGTTTCTAAAGCGTACCTACGCCTAAAAAATTAATCTCTATCATTAGAAAATACCCAAAATAAAGATATAGCTTATGGTAAGACACTAAAGAAGTTACGGAAAGCAGCGATACGACGTCAAGTCAATAATTACTTTAATTCCAGGAAAGGCCCCATGATAATCGACGTATTTACTTTTCCGTTAAAAAGTAAAGATTTCGTGTAGCGGGAGGAAGGTTAATTAGATAGTTTATACAAGAATTTAAGTATAGCTAACTTTTAAGTATTTATAAAAACTGTTTACGCCCCTGCAACTTATCGCATTACGTGGCTTAAGTTCAACATTAAGTAAATTAACGATAAAGATATCTAAATTAAACGACTGAATTAATACAATTTTTCTCTACCTATTATTGATAACCCAATGTAACAGCGCCGGCACGGAAGACTATCGAAAAAGATACGTGCAGAAGAGGAATGATACATATCAGTGCGTATTTACAATATTACTTAGCTAAGCAAGAAAAAAAGGATGACAAAGACTTGGTATTGAATCTTAGAGCATAAGGTATTATCAAGACCTTTGGAAAACCGTTTTAAAAAAGTAACAGAGTCGAAATTAACAGCCTTCTAATTCGAGAAGTTATATAATTTGTGTCTAAAACCTATTTTAACCTTTAAGGCCTGAATATCCCAATTTTTAAGTCTAGAATTATACACTAAGTCAAGGTTAAAACCACGTAGCAATTATACGAAAAGATACGTTTAATCGTTTAAGAATAAGGTAATAAAGAGGATAAATGGATCCTTATACAGTCGTTAATAAGTTATAAGATTTAATTACGCTTATTAGTCGCTTTAATTATCTAGGATTGAGAACAAGTTTACTCTCAATAGTTGGGATATAACATAAGTATACACATAATTAGCAACCGATGTATATCGGATAGTTTTACCGGAATTACTATTTGAACAAGGTATTACCTACTCTTTTGAAACGGTAATACGATGTGTTAAGCCAATATAAGGATTGGTTAAAGTAAGAGTTTATAAGTTTCAACCTATAAATCGCAATTTAAGTTACTGATAAGTAAAATGTCTTTAATATAAAACTCGTACTTATTGGTAACGTAAAAGAGTGATTCTTAGCTTGGTAGGTATATCAATTAACGATACCTTTTTCTACAGAATTACTAGATTTATAACATCAAAATAATAGGCGATGAAAGACTTCAAACTATTCCTTTGTAAGCCGGTTACTACCTTAGCGAAGAGCAACCAACTTAACTTCAACGGATTGTTAATCCGTATATTTAGTATTAATACTGGTTTTAGTTTCTACTAAAAGGGCTAAGGAGCTAATTGAGCTATAATTAACATGACTAACGTAGTTAAGGTTTAACGACACTTGGAATAACGCCCCTATGGAAAGCTACATTATTATCTTATGCCAACCAAAAGCATCTTACAATCTATCGATTACGGCAAAAGTATAAAATGCAGTAAATAAAGACTTTGACTAGGTAAATAATGGATTTGAATAGTGAATGTAGAACTTGAACCCACGGATTTATATGATTCCAATAAAGCTGTCGAGGACCAAGTTAATAATCGATACAAAACGCTCCTTTGCAAATAATATAAACCTATCCTTATAAATCGGCTTTTTAATAACCCTCGTCAATAAAGACAGATGAGAGGATCAGTTCAATATCATTGACAACCTAATCTACTGGATCTTTGTCAAATATAATAGGATATTACAAAGCGTGTTGAATTTGGAGGTTTACAGCATAATGTTTAACTTTAATATAGGTATAGTACTATGGGAAACCCTTAAAATTATTACTAGAAAGCTAAAGATTCACCTTATTCTGGTGGTAATTCGTACCGACTCGAGAAGCTTATTCTAATATCTCTCAAAACACGGAATTACCAATGAAAAACGCCTGATAATCGACGTAATAGCATTTTGTAAAGCCTACAAAGGGAAGGAAATGAAGGAGTTCCGATACATTGATTGAAAGGATAATTCTACTGATGTTATAACGAAGGTATCGTTAAATGAGACCTTTATAAGGTTTATAGACAATAATAGGGTAACTATACGTATCGAGTACTACGTTAAAAGATCACCTAGTAAAGCTAAGTGACGTGCTAATAAATAAAGATGTTCTCACAAATTAAAAAATTGATAGGGAAATAGCGATAGTCATTTCTTTAAGTATTAAGATTGAATTGGGGGAGATAGTAGGTTAAAAAGACCAATGGTAACGGTAGGTAGTATATGTAAGTTTGTGGCGAAAGATTTGTACACAGGAATTGGTAAAGTTAGGACTCGGAGTCGTAGGGTACTTAAAGGTAATTAAGGTTAATTTAAGTACGAAATTGGACTGGAATTCACAGAGGTCCGGAAAGTTTACGAGGACGTAATTCGGCTGTAACCGGGAAAAGTTTTATGGACTACATTATCGTACGCACACAAAACAAATAGCCACCAGTATTAGAATAGTAATAATTGCAATACAGTAAGTCAATTTTTCTTACAGTAAAGTTAACAATACCGACTACAAGTTAAGTTTATTATTTTGTGCGGGCCTACTGTATTAACTGTAAGTCAAGTATAATGTGCGCCCACTTTACACCAGGGCATGTGCCAAGCAATCAGTCATACAAGTTACTATGCGAGCCAGCTAAAGGTCTGCCAAACTTAGAACAATACATTCACCACTTGACCATGCAATACTACTGTTTCTTCAACCAATCGAATAGACAATGTTTCAACGTCTAAAGCCCTACTATATTTACAATTAATGGTATTTTAATGAATTTTTACAATTAATGAGTAGATAGTTTTTTTTTGTATTGAAAACTTTTTGAAAGGTTGGTGGGCCTTTATTATTACAACGTAGTCGATTCGAATCGTAGTAGAAGTAACTAATGTATTGCATTGAAAGTAGTGATGAGTTACTTTTAAGTTTGGCAGACCGCTTGCCGGTCTACAAATCAATCTGAATAACCAATTACTTAGCTCGTGCCTTAGTCTGAAGTGGGAACCTACTGCACTTGATATGCAATTAATCTAGAAATAATACAATTAACTTGTTATAAATACAAACAACTTACTATCAATATAGTTGACTTGGCTGTATTTTCATTAACCGTTATTTCAATACTAACAACCTTTTTTTGTGTCCACGTATGCCAGTGTAGCTAACCACTTATTTGTAGTAATAATAAAACCTTCCCTTACTCTGCAGGCTTGAACCCTGTCAATTACAGTCTATTTTGCACTCAAATTCACTTTCATTATGGCTCTTTACTCCACAATCCTGAGTTCTGAATTTATCAACACGCGTACACAAGTCTTTAGCTATAGAATTATACGTATTATAAACTTATGTTCCACCAATTACGTATCTTCTACTAATAGATCCGAACATACTTTTTTAGTATACCATTATTACCACCACCACTATCCCTACCCTGAAAATTTTTCTGTTTATTATAGCATCCGTAGTCCTCTACATCTTGTGGCCGGTAGTTCATGTAGTTCTCGATCTATACGATCAGCATATTATTGTTTATAAACATTTTAAGGGTGGCATTAGGTATAGCTTTAGTTATAACGTTGAGCGAGTTATTCTTACCGTTAATCCACACAAACCTATCAATTTCCCGGGCTTCGTATACCTTTTTTAAGCTATTACGTCTATTATCTAACTACTTTTATTAATTGTAGCCAGCTTTAATAACTACTTATAAAGAGTCTATGAATCAGTATATACTATTATAGGTTTCGGGATAAAACACTATTTTATGGTATTGATTCTTAATGTGTTTTCAGTAACTACATCGACATTCAAGTGTAATATCATTCCGTAAACCTACAATAACAAAACGTTTAGTATTACGCCTTTACACTTAATGAATATCCAATACGCAAGGTTATCAGTAATCATAAGCTTCCTGTCAAACCTATTTTTGTTAATGAATATTATGAGAAACGTGATTTCGAATATAAAGTTAATATTATTTGTAAAACAAATCGTCCATAAAATTCGTCAACTTCGCTATCATTTGGTTTACCGATATCATATAAATACCTTTATCAGAATAGTTAATTTTCAGATGAATAACTTTATTAAACTTATTAAAATCCTCATACTATATAATTTTTATTTGTACCTCAATCTATGAATCGTAGAATTACGTCCGTTAGTACAAAGTAATAATATAATCCGTTTAAGGCCTGTATTCCAGATATAGTCGTATTTTTATATTGTTGGTTTTGCTCATTCTCGTGAAGCATTAGGTTTTCCCCTATTCACATAGGTTAGTATATATATTATAGGTATCATTTATACTATAAATACTAATCACCTTTCTGTTCAAGTTAACTTATATACTTTGACTTTATAATTCCACGGGCTTCTACTTTAAAAGGTATAAATCTTTAATCAAATATTATTCCGTTATTATTAACTTAACATTTCCGGAAAAAATGTATCGTTAATTTATATACTAATGATACCAATTTTTTCACATTATTTAATTTATAATTACAGGTTAAATATCAACGTCATTATATTTAGTATGTTTACAAAAGATATTAAACACATCGAAAACCATTATATGCGTATTTCAATACATCTGTAAAGAAACGTAACGTATCATATTATCTTTTCGACAAAGAACATATGCTTTGGCTTATATGATAGTTTGAATAATAGAATTCGTTGTAAATTAGTAGCGGTTTGCATATATTGTACGTGATATTAATGTTATCAAAGGCAAATACACTTTTTTCGATATTAATTAAATGAAAAACAATTAGGAAGATTAAAAGCTGGCTGATATTCTGTATTATAAATGATTAAGTATGGATTTGGTTTTTTTCTTTTGCTACGGTATTCTTCCACAATTAGTTTTGACATTTCATATTATCGATTCTTGTTTTTATTTTTAAACTCGTAAATTATATTGAACTTAGAAATAGCTACCTTTTTAGCTTTAAATTACATGAAAGATATAAGTTAAATAACTTCTTGTATAAAAAATCCTTCTATCATAACTCAGATTTTTTTTTAAAAAAAATGGTTTACCTGGTATATTAATTATACCTTTAACTCGTAGCTTAAAGACACGCCCCATGTTAAACCTTTTATTTTTCAAACAAATAAACCGTTGTTCATGTTTTTCAAGGTTTCTAATTCTTATCAAATTCCTTCTTTTCAGGGTATATCTTATCTTTAAGTAATATTTTACGCTATCAATATTTAATCGACTTATTAATCATCGATTCGGATGGATTATATTGGTCAATTTGTTCTATTGAAAGATTTGAGGCTTAAAGCTCTTCATAGGATTTTAGAGGTGTTTTTATGTGATTTAATTAACAGTTTCAACTATTATATTTGTGTTATCGATACATAATATCTTATAATATTCATTCTTTTTTCGGGCTTTTTTTATATAATATCTCTCCTTTAAAAAGGAAAAGACAATGTGTTTGTTATTGATAGTAAGTTTATAGTGTTAAGGGCGTTATTGATCTTGCTATATACTAATTCCTTCCTTTTTTGTTGAGGATTTTACTATATATAATATCCTGATTTCTGGTATTTAACAATAATAATAATTCATTTGTTATATGTAAATACGCTTCAAATGAGAACGAGATTATTGAAACCCCGTTGAAATCAACAATATTATTACAGCTTTTTACTACTATCTACAACCGTACCTTTAAACTAATAAAACCGTCAATCATTAAGGTAAGAATATTATGAGCCCCTTAGAAAAAGAGTGTAAGCCCTCTTAACCATACTAATAACTCAATGGACCTTAATGGGAACTTATTGATAATCAATACCCAGTAATTTAATACTGTTCAAACCTTTTTCAAAATAATATTGATATCGGTATTATGAATTGATGAATTTAAAGGATCAAGGTATATATTAATGTATAAAGTACTCAATACCTCTTATATTTATTTCGTCTCAATGGTTTTCAATAATTAAACAATATAAAACGACATCGACGAATGAATAACATATAACATAGGTTTGGAATCTAATCAAAATACGTTAATCAGAACTTTAACATTAAAATATCAATTTTATTTAAATGTAAACTTCAACCAAAGGGGGCGTTAAAAGAATATTAAGAAATGATAGTAAATTGATTTAATTATATTCAATATTGGTAAGTCCACATTTTTGTAAGCAGCTCATTTTAAAAAATTTATATAATATATTAGTTCCTGGGTGGTTAAACTATTATTATAGTTGATGAAGTTTCAACTTCGTCAGGTTAAATAATATTACCTTTAACTTTTAAAGGTAAAATTAGAAATATTTCATCTTCAAACTCAATAGAAATATCTGGTAGTTATTTTTAACTATTGTTTTAGTTTCAAAATCGGAATTGACGTCGATATTCGTTATATTTTGAAAACGAAGTAGGAAGGATACTGGTTATTCAAAAATATGAATAAGAATAGGTTTCAAAAATTTAGTCATAGTCGTTAATTACAATAAGGGGAATTTCTCTTCAATACCAAATTTAAATTTTGACTTTTTGGTATCGGTATAATTGATTTCCATGGTAATATTTGTATCCTTTTGAAGTATGATATATTACAAATAACCTTCAGTGAGGCACTGTATAACCTAAGTCTTTATTATAATCTTTTAAAATATCTGTGTTGTGTAACGATTGTAAGACTTAAATAAGTGTATAATGGTATAATATTTATCGGTATAACAATAATAAGGGTCTTTACTTATTATAAGGTATAAAAAGGCTTAGTCAATCAGTTCTTTCGTTACTTAAAAACCAATATCTTTATAGAAGTCGATAAACCTTTGTAATACCTTGTCTACAAAATTGATAACTCGTTTAATTTATTTCCAGTTAAATTTCAAGGGGTATAAATTGTATTATATCCTTTGTTTCGATTCTCGTTCGTAAATAATATAGCGTATTAACCGGTATGTATATTTACTATAGATCCAATACCTTTAGCGTTTAAAGGGAATTTACGTAGCTAAGTTAAAAAACATAGTAACGAGAAATATCCATCTCCTCACATACAATGGTTAAGCGTCCAATTTAAGGTTTTTTAATCATATTACGTAGGTCTTCCCTATTTATAATGGATATAATAGTGTAAACCAAATCTTTATCGTTGTTGTTAAAGTTGTAATTTTGGGGATATATATTAATCGAATTCAGTACCTGTAGGAATAGTAGTTAAGTGCAGTACAGTCAAGTCAACTTTACTTGCAGTAATGTTGATTGTACGTACTGCAAATTGACTTCAGTTTGTGGGATTAGATTACACTGCATTGCAAGTGCAGTGCAGTAGGTGCCCACTTCAAAGTGGGGTAAAGACCAAAGCGTTTAGCCTTACAAATTAGTGTGTAGACCATCTAGCGGTTTACCAAACTTAGAACTTCCACATATCAATCAACAATATCAATGCAACACCAGTTACTTCGACCACAGTGATTCTAATCGACTACCTTACAACGATAATTGCCTATCAACAGTACCCATATTTTTACAGTTGTAAATAAGGACTTTAAATGGCTAAACAGCATTCATAAGTATCTTGAAGGAATTGTAAGTCGTATTAAACTCCTTATAGCTCTTTTTAACTTAGCTGAATTTCCGGCGTAGTATAATTTCGTTAGCTCCTACATTTCCTACAGCTTACTATCAAAGTATCAGCTTGTTAATAATTTAATTTAAGAGGTCTGTATTACTTTCCCAATGTTTATTGCAATTCAATGTATATAACTACTGAAAAATATTCTAGTTCATATAGTATTTAATATTATCACATTCATATTTGAAATGATATTTAAAATTTTCGTACATGTTTTAAAACGAAAAGTAATATTTAAATACCAAAAATGATAATGTTTGGATGAGCTGATAAACATACTGAGAAATTACAAGTAAAATTCTGGCAATTTAGACTTCACTTAACTGTAAAGCGTAAAAAATGGTTATGACTTGACGTCGAAGAGGTTGTATAAATTACCGTTATACTTGTCCTTTCCATTATAGATATTTACTGAAATCATATTTACGGCGTAATCCATATCTTTCATCGGCATATTTCGGTGAATAAAAACAATGTACTATTTATAAAGTCCTCTTGGATCTGATGTTAACAGATAAAATAATTACTTTTAACAAATACTAAAGGGGGGGATCCGGTGGTCGTATCTATAATAATTTTAAACATAACGCTCCTGATCACTTAGAGTTAGTATTATTAATAAACTTTGTACACCAAAATATTTTAAGGATATTAATAATCACCGTAAATTTAGTAATGGTCTTATTGGAGTTATGGGGGGTTTTATCGGGGTTTCAATTGATTAAATGGTGAATTTTAGGGTGGCTGTAATCTTGAGGATTTGGTACGCCTGGCCTAATTAATTTTTCACTGTTGCTAAGAACATTGATGTGTTAGGTATATTTCATAGGAGGGTGTTAGGAACTCATTTAGGCTTGGGCGTAGCTTTGCGGACATGTGTAAATGCGTTTAAGAATGTTGTCGCTAGTGATACCTTTGCCCTTATTTTTATGTATTAATTAAGGATCTTGATCCATGGTAAACTTATGTAATATATTCGCTAAACTTTTATTTTTACCTTTCCTTATAGAAAGATCAAACCAGAAGTTTCAAAGCTTCATTTTCAGCTTCGTTTGAACCTATTTGTATATTCTTTTCCATATTTTTTAAGTCCATTCGTAAAACTATTCGTAAAAGTTGTCGATAGCACCTGGATTTTGATTGGTTCCGAAAGGCATCAAGTCAAGCATAATTAACCGATACAATTAGTTAAGTGTTTAGAGGTAAATTCTTCTTTGACGTCCGTAAACCCAAGATCATTATGAAAGTCCCTCAAGAATGTAGGTACAAAGATCTTAATTACTGTTTTCTTAATGAAGTGTTTAAGGATATTAATTTTTGAATTTTCGGTAGCTCTTTGGATGATTTAGTAGTTAAATAAAGGCTTAGAATGAAATAGTGTTACATTCAGTGCAGTAGATCAACTTTACTTATAGTAAAGTTAACTATACTGCAAATTGAGTGTATTGCTTTGTGCAGACTTACCGCATTAGATGTAAGTTGAGGGCAGTACACTGCACTTCACTCTAGTATACGGACCAAGCAATTGACTATACAAATTACATTGCAGATCGGCGAGCGGTCTGCCAAAACTAGAATAATACATTCACCATTTGACTACTGTAATACACCTGTTACTTTGAAGACTAATCGAGTCGATAACGTTGTAACGCCTAAGGCCTACCAATATTGATCAGTGTTTGCCTACTTGGTTAAGCACAGATAAGCTAAGTAAAAGAAAAAGCTACTTTTCGGTTACGCTTTACGTTAATAACGGCGACTAGGGTCGAGGAAAGATTTTTGTAAAGGGCCTTTATTAGTATTATACCAGTCTCTAACGGCAGGAAAATAGAAAATACTTTTGGATTCCGTTGGTTCCTAACGGCAATCTGGAAGTAAGCGACTGTATTGCTATTCAAAAACACCATGAAATTTTTATTGATACTTTTTGAAGACGTTAGGATTAATTTTCCGAAATCTTAAAGTTTGGTAAGTTGGCGAACGGCTAAGTTAGTACTATTACTATTACTACCACTGCAAAAACGACCAAGTCTTTACGTCAAATAACCATGATAAATAACCATCGACTTTTATCTATAATTTATACTAACAACGACTTCCAACCATACCCTTTATACTAAACCTCTACCTATACTTTACTTTTCTTACTCCTTACGTCACTTTAATCTTTTAGTTCACTAACTTAAGCGAAAATACCGAAAATCGCTAAGTCTTGTTAAAAAAGTTACGTCGCGCGACCTCATACTTAGTTATTAAGTCGCAAATCGTCAAGTTCACACAAAAATTTACGTTAAAACACTAAGTTCCTACGCCTAAATATTACCAAGTTTCTCGCCACATGCGATAATATTCCTACCGTTAGCGTCAACTTTGAAGCCATTACCGACCCCAAAAGGAAAAAAGTAATTAAAGTATTCGAACCTGTCTTTATTAAATACTATAATTATGACTTATAATAGGAAGATGTTAACAAAGATTTAACAGAAAAGTACTTAGTTAATTTCGTCGGCCATTATATCATTAACTAAAACGTTAGCGAAAAACGTAACTGTGATAACCGTACTTTTCGAAAATATCGTAGGTTTTTTAACGATTGGATTATTAATGTGTGGAAAAAGATATTAAAAGCTATTTAGTCCAAGTTGAAGGTAAAACTTGAACGTCGAGGGATCTACGTATTAGAGAAGACCTTTATAAGGTTAATAGAGACTTTATTTAACTTGGCTCAGTTTAAGAAATGCCCTTAAAACCTACGGCCTAAAGGAAAAATGAAAGGAATGAAGGAACGTTACTACCCTTATACGCGATGTAGGGGACCTTCTCTTTACTTTTAGCTAAGTTAAGCCTCTTTACATGCAGACGAAGAGCCCATTAATTTATTCGGCATACCGTAACCTTTACATAATAGTGTGGAGTACGCCTTTAGCGGTGAAAAGACACTCGAAGTAAGGGCTTTCAATGCGGCTAAAGGAATTAAAGTAGGCGCTTTATACTAGTTAATGAAGTAATATTGTCAGGCATTTCAAAACATACAAGGTCCTATCGACCCTTAGTACTTTAATCGTTAAATATCTTAAAACCCCTTTCCCTTGGGTCCTTACGTACGTAAACCAATTATAGGCCTTACCATAAGACTTTTTACCCATCTGGTTAGGCGATTAGTAATTACCTTTAACATAATACTTCGAAACCTTTATAACTTAAGCCGTTAGGAAACACTAATTAAGCTGAGGATAATTATCGCAATCTTTTTTGAAAACCTGTTAAGATAGTGAACAATTATTACAAACTAATTACAAACTTCGCCAAAATCTAGCATAATATAATGAAGTATGACGGGAAGCTTTATAACCCTTTTGACACTAGAATAATATTATTCCTGAATATTTTTAAGTGGATGAAGGTGCCCCCTTTTGGTTTTTACTAGTTATTCCTTAAAATTCCTATAAGTTACGCCAAAAACTATTACCTAACGTTTCTAACAAGCGCTACCATATTTCGCGAAATCTGCGATAGCATGAAAAGCCACTTGGAATACGAATCTTACCTTATGTAATACTATATAGATTAGGTCACTATATGGTATATTATAATAATAATAAAAAAGAAAGCGGAGTAATTACTAATAAATATCTTTAATTAAATGTTTAACAAGTTGATGATATATTAAAAGGTAATGGGGAAGGCTTATGTTGGTGAAGCTACACTTTACAAGTAGGTACGAATAGCTGTTACGAGCGTTAGTAAATTCGAATACGCTCTATAACATCTAAATTCTATTTGTCAAGGTTTTTTTTAGCTTATTTTGTTTTTTACTTGTTACCATAATGACACCTATACTAAATTAGTTCGGTATATATACCTAATCCGGAAACTTTTTAAAGTGAAAAAGAAAGACTTGCGGTAGTTAATTACGTCGACTGCAAATACTTGCGCTTATAACGCTTAAGATCAGGCCTATTAACCTCGGCTCTAAATTAAAGATAAAACCCACGTTAACACTACTAATATTTAGGCGAACCTGTTAACCGTAAGTACTATCGTGGTAATAGTAGTAAGAGATGTTGGATATGTGGTAAGGTAGACTGTTGGTTATCTCGCCACCCCCCTGCCAAGCGTAATAACAGGAAAGTAACGTACTACTTTTAGTACCTTACTACTTCAAAATAAGATTATTTGAATTAGGTTACAGATGTTAAAGGTAACGAGTTAATTAACGCCTCCAAAGCCCTTAAGTATATTAAAGAATACGAAGATAATATGTTAGACTCAATAGACTAGTAATTAGCCGATTATGCCCTTTTATACCGTTTGGGTGGTAAAGTCCCTTACGTTTACCCTAGCCATGTCCTTAACCCCTTATATATCTTTAATCTTCGCGATCGTTACGCGAGCCATACGTTTTAAGGTATTATGTTGGACATTAGGGAAGAAAAGTACTTAATAGAATGCTATTCGTAGTATATAACATTATAGAGGGAAAACATTATAGCTACTGAGATTGATCGTTACGATACTGGTAAGGCTATAGTTGGCTTTAGCCCGAGCGATTAACTATCGTTACTAGAGATAACGGTAATTTAAATTTTTATGAAAACTATTACGTTTGGTATCCTTAAGTTCTTTCCCCCTTTTTTACTTTGTTTGAAGAACATGAAGACCCTTGGCGTTAACGTGGACGTTAATGTAGACGAGCTAGTTAAAAAAGATTAGAGTTTATTATTCGTTTTTAAGTAGTAGTATTCATAGTTTTATCTTTAAAGTCTAGAGGTAATGGTATTGAACTTATCGGAGCCAGAGATACGTTAATTACACCGGCGCTTTAATTACCCAGATGTTAACAAGCTATATAGAGTCCTAAAATCTGTAGGGTATAACGATGTGGAATACATTTCCCTAAAATTTATTGAAAGGCTTTGCCAGCATTGCTTAAATGTATTTCTAAACCCTCCGAAAATTAAAGTTTATACTGAAAGAAAATACTTATTTTAACAATAAGATCTTTATAAATGTATTTTATTTAGATAATAAGACTGGTTTTTATATCGTTGACTTTATAAATTTTTCCACGGAATTAATTTTTTTAATTTCCTTTCAACAAAGGATACGTGAGAAGCGTTAAGGATTTTGTGTATTGATACGTACTTAGGTTTACCTAACATTGTTTTTTAAGATGTCGGTAGCAACTTTTCGGCGGCAGAGTTTTAAAAAGATGTTAAAAAAATAGGTATTTAATACAAACAGGTGCTTATAGAAGCCCACTAAAGTATTAGGAAGGTTGAAAAGGCATATTCCTTACTTCGGCAAACGTATAATATTCTTACGTTGGAAATTGAAAGTTTTACGGATTTGGAAATACGTTTATAAATGGCAGTGAAGGGATTCAACAATATTGTGGGCTTTAACGGTCTGGCATTAAAGTTACTGGTCTTTCGAGCGTATTTACGTTTGACGAGTGAATCTCCGCCTTCGGCAAGTATTTAAAAATGTGTTACAGCTTATAGCAAATCTTTGAAGAAACTGAAAAGGGAATCGGCACACCGCTAAGTTAATAACGCCCTTAATATTAAAAACGGGCTTATAATAATCGACGTGTTTACTTTGTTACTATGAAGTAAAGTCCTCGTGTAAAAGAAGCCGGGTAAACGAAAGGGGCCGCATAAAATATTAAATATCATAAAATTTAAAGTGTTTATTAAATTTTCTAACGGTTTTATGTCTTTTTTAATTACCCAGGATAAGCCTTATATTAGGATAATTAATGATAAAGACCTTTAAAATAAGCGACCGAGCTAAAACAAACCTCCTTTACCTATTATCGACAAGCTAATAGAACGCCGTCAATATAGATGACCCCCGAAGAAAAAGAATATTAAAGAGGAGAAATATATACCGGGCCGTATTTACAATACTATTTGGGTAAATAGGAAGAAAAAGGATAACGAAAACTCGGTAATAAAGCTTAGGGTATAAGGAATGATGAAAACTTCCGGCAAACCTTTTTAAAAAAAAAAAAAAATCGAAATCAACGGTTTGTTAACCCGAGGTATGGTATAATTTGTACCGAAGGCTAACTTTAACCTTTAAAATATAAATTTTACGATCTTTAAGTCGATAATTATTCACTAGGTTAAAGGAAAGACTATGAGGCGACTTTATAAAAAGTTACGACTAATCGCTTAATGATACGGCGATAAAGGCAAGGACTAAATCCTTATGTAGTTACTAACGATTTAGAAGATTAGCTAACGCTTAGTAGTTACTTCAACAGCAAGTTTACTTACTAGGATGAATGGAAAATTCACACTAAATAATTGTATTATTACATAAATCTATATATAGTTAGTAACGGATTAATAGCGGATTATACTGTTGGAATTGCCACAGGAACTCCGTATCATTTACCTATTAGGAACGGTAATGCGGTATATTAAATAATTGTATAAACAAGGTAAGGTAAGCGTTTACTAGTTTTTAATCTACCAGTCGTATTTTAAGTTCCGATTAGTAATAAAGTTTTTAATATAGGATCCGTACTTGTTGGTGATGAAAAAGAAGAATTTAGGTATAGTGGATAAATAAACTAACGATACCTTCTTCTTCGAAACGGCTGGTTTTATAGCATAGAAATAATCGGTAATCGTGGATTTTAAGTGTCAAAATTGTAAACCGGTAACGATATTAACGAAAAACAATTAATTTGATTTTAATGGATTGTTAATCCGGATGCTTGGTATTAATACCGGTTTAAGTTTTCGCCAAAGGGGCTAGAGCGTTATTCTTACTATAAATGATAAAACTGATAAGGTTAGGACTTAACGGTACTTAAAACAACGTATACAGGGTAGCTATATTACTCCCCTATATTAACTGAAAGCCTGAAACGACCTATCAATTACGGTATAGGCACAAATACTAATGGATAAAAACTTTAATCGATTGAATAAAAGGCTGGAGTGGCAGATGCAGAACTTGAACCACGTGATTAATATGGTATTAATCGACTTCTTAAAGGCCAAACTGATAATTTTCACGGACAGGTTCTTTGTAAATAACATCGACTTGTTTTTATAGATCGGTTTCCTAATAACTCTTTTCAACGAGGATAAACGGAAAGATCAGTTTAGTATCACCGGTAACCCAATTTACTAGACCTTCGTCAAGTGTAAGAGGATTACACGAAACGTATTAACTTAAAAGTTCTATGGTCTAATAGAGGGCTTTAACGTAGGTATACCGTTATGAGAAATCCTTAACCTTATTACCAGACAACTAAAGATTACCTTTATACCGGTGGTAATTTGTATAGATTGAAAGAGCCTTTTTGAATTCCTGTTAAAGCTCGGAATTACTAGCGAAAAACGCTTGATAATCGATGTAATAGTACTCCGCGAAGCTTACGAAGGGAGGAAAATGAAGGAATTCCGATGGATCGATGGCAAAGATAATTTTATAATTGCTATAACGAAGGCTACGCCAAATAAAGTACTGGAATAGTTTGTAGATAACAATAAACTGACTATACGTATTAAGGGATACATAGATAGACCGCCCGGAAAGCCCAGATTAAGTAACGGCTAACAAGGATGTGTTGGCAAACATGAAGACTGCCAGGGGATTGGGATCGATAATGGTAATCTATTTGAGCGGCATAGTTGAAGTTGCGAAGGGCTGTGGCGGAAGAACTTTTTGTGGGAGTTGATAAACTCGAACCTCGGAGCGGCGGAGCAATTGAGGTTAAATGGGGTCAATTAGCATGCAATTAGGTACAATGCAGTCTGGAAGTCAACTGGAATTGATAGGGGGCTAGCTAGTCAACGAGGAGGTAATTTAGTTGTAACCGGAAACGATTGGTCAGCCACACTAGCGTGTACGCATACAAACTAAAAAGCCGCCAGTGTTGGAAAAGTATTACATGCAGTGTAGAAGGTCAACTTTAATCATAGTAAAGTTGACTGTACTGCAAGTTGAGTGTATTTCTTTGTGCGAACTTACCGCATTAGGTGTAAGTCGAGTATAGTACGCTGCACTTCACTCTAGGGCATGGGTCAAGCAATTGGCCATACAAATTACAGTGCAGACCGGCTAGCAGTCTGAAAAACCTAGAACAATACATTCACCATCTGACTACTGCAATACACTTGTTACTTCGAAGACCAATTGAATCGACAACGTTGCAACGTCTAAGGCCTACCAACAGCTTAAACTAGTATGAAAGAAAAAGTTGAATGTAAAAAGGTATATGGTATGTTGGTTACCGTCACAGGTATTATTTATAGTTCAAAGTTTATAGTAATTGATTGTTCTTAAATTTCAATATAAAGTAGGAGTATTCGCATTAATTATAATAATAATAATAATAATAATAATAATAATAATAATAATAATAATAATAATAATAATAATAATAATAATAATAATAATAATAATAATA